>JAPEIP010000012.1:176121595-176171454 GCA_026120095.1 Capsicum chinense
CAATTTGTTTTGAAAACCCATGGTTGAATCATAAACAACTTGGATTTTTTATTTTGAAACCCTAGAGAGAGTTCTTGAATAATTTGGATGAATGAAGGTGTATTTTGGGGTCTCTGGGAACTGAATTTCGTGTTTATGGCTAAATAAGGGTGGAAAAGGACCATTTTGCCCCAAAAATGGAGTGTTTAAGTCACCTGAAACCTTTACATAGGCGGTACCTATGCTATCACCTATGTTTACATAGGTGCCGCCTATTCTATAGCCTATATTTACATAGACACCGCCTATGTTTACATAGGTGCCGCTTATGCTATCACCTATGTTTACATAGGCATCGCCTACTACTTTGAAAGGCCACAACTTCTTGCTCAGGTGCTAGATTTTAGCAAAATTAGTATCGTTGGAAAGATAATTCGAAGACCTATTATTTGACACATAGTAAGCTATCTAATTCAATATATACATAGAGTTATGGTCGATGGAAGAAAATTACAACATCCACTAAAACATAATCGATCGAAATAGTTTCAACTCGTCCTTGATAATCCCGAAGCCATAATGTGGAGGCTAAATTAAGTCCATGATGAGGTGGAATTAGGCTAAATCTACCCCAAAAATGGCAAAAATGAAGTAACCTATAATTGGTTTTCTTTTAATAAGTTTCTAGAACCTACATTTAATTGTTGTTTAGTTCTATGTTGACTTCTTAGGACTTTGTGTGTGGCATTCTTCTATGTAATTAATAGTTTTTCTATGTTAGTAATAGTTGTTTTAGTCAATATTGACTTCATAGGTAACATGTGTGGTACTCTTCTAGGCCTAGGAAGTACCATTTAATTTATTATTTATACTATCTTTGACAATTGTAAATTAGATTTTAAAAATTTCAATATTGTATGATTTTTTGAGCCTTTGAGGTAGACTACATTAGAAATTATTATTCAACCTAACTAGTTTATAGTTTAAGGTAGTAAAATAATTTCGTTCTTTGATATCTTTAGTTTCTTCTTTGTATTTATAGAAGGCAATTAATACTATATTAATTATGGTCTAACTTTACTCATAAAGCGGTCAAGATCCATTTCCTAAACATGAGTAGATTCTCATGTAAAGGAATTTGTTTGTCGAATACCAATTCGTTATTACTTAAATCTTGTCAATTCCTAAGATCTTATGTTCTTGGAAGTTGTTAGAACTATTTCCTTTAATATCCCATATCGTTTAATTCTTGTTTAGTGTTTTTAGTTTGTTTTCTAGCTTTGGTTTTGTATTTCTTTTAATTTAATACTGTAGTTATTGATTTTGAAGCTCTATTTTATCAAGTGATATCAAAGCAGTTCTATCAAGATTCCCTTCTTGACAATCTTGAGATTTTCTCGAACAAAAAAGAGTAATTTTTTTTTAAAAAAAGTACTATAAGAGTGAACAATGTGTTTGAAAAAAGTAAAAAACTGCACTCTCATAGTGAATAGAAACAATAAAAAAAACAGAAATTGTTTCTCTTCCAAAAATATTCTTTATCTAATCATTTCTAAATTGGAGGTTATGGTAGAACACAAGAAGAGGATCCTATATCTATCTTGTTCTAAAATTTGTTTCTTTTGTTCGAGTCTTGTTTCCACTAAATAGTATTCTTTCTAGGGTTGGTTCTTCACGTTTTTGGGGAACTAAAATAACTTATTTTACTATGAAGGGATTAATAAAAATAATCTTTAATTAGGAATCTACAAAGTATTTTTTTCAAAGGTTATCTAATAGAAAAAATGAAAAGAGTGGGTGAGAACAATTACGGGAAAAGCAAAAGTTTGATTGTTTTGTATTAAATAACTATGTCTTTTACAAGAATATATAATTATGAAGGAATTAACAAGCGGGGTAGTAGACTAGTGATATAATAAGCATGTATGCTTCCAATAGGAGTATCTCATAAAACATATATTTGCTCTTAATTATTTTTGAGAGTTTGAGAAATTAGAGTTTTCTACAAGATCCTAGTCCAAGGATTATAAAAAGTAGTGGATGATTATATTAAACCCCATTAGGTGAAATTTAATTGACTACTTTTAACTTGGTGTGATTTGAATGTGGAATTGAGGCGTATTCATTCTATAGCATAGTGCCAATAGAGAGTGAACTCCAATAGTGATCATTCTACTTTTTCTAATAAGAATGTGAAGTATGTAATCTTCAAAGAGGAGAAGTCAAGCTGTGAAAAAAGGAATATATCCTCCTTTTGAAGTTCCTACAATACTAACAAGAAAAGATCAGAGTATAAAGGAATTGAGTGGAAAAGAAAATAACATCTAAAAGAGATACAAAAATAAGAGAAGTAAGGTACAAAGAAATAGAAACTCAAGAGAGAAAAAAGGAGAATTTATGTTGAGAAAAGTTAGTGAGTTGTCATAAGATAAGAGACGAGAGAAAGAAAATAACAAAAATGATATGAAAGAGAGAAAAAAGGATGAGGAAATATAAAAAAAAAACGATTTTATGAAAGATTACCACTAATGTTTCTTGTTCTTTTTCATCTTATTTTGGTATTGTTTTTTTGTAGTACTCTCAAGAAGGAACAAATAGATTAAGCAAACTATAATCTAAAACCCAAGTTCTTTGGTTCTATTAGTTTCTTGTACTCGCCCAATCTTGGTAAAATTCTTGTGAGCTAAGTTACTTTGCTTGGAGAGATAATCTATATGGGTCTTAGCTATATCATAAGAGTATATTTTTTAAAATCGAAGGTCTCCTACCAAAAGAAGATTAAATTTTTTGCAAGTGGAGATGGGCCATTCAAAGTCTACGAAAGGATTCGAGACAATGCTTACAAACTTGATACTCCTAGTGAGTATCAAATTCAATCCAAGTCATTTGTCAAGGAATTTACTCATATTTTTACTATGGTATATCCAATAGTGGGGATAAGTTTTATATAAATAGAAAATATATTATTGATTTTGGACAAGCTTTGAGGAAAAATCTTGTTTAATTAAAGAAGAATGATAGCAACTATAGATGCTCAAATCCAAAAGAGGAGCAACTACTAAATACTAAGATTCAAGGATGAATTTTCTTTAAAAATAAGAGAATGATAGAATGTATAGAAACTCAATATCATTAAAGGAAAAATAATAACAAGTCATTTCAATGGGCTACGTTTAGATATTAAATAGTGTCTTATGATAGACGAAAAGCTCCATCCTAATGAAGATATTTTTCCAAGTCCTAAATCTATTTGGAGGCCAAATTAATGTCTAATATAAGGTGAAATCTGACCCAAATCTTCCACAAAAAATGGTAAAACTACAATAGACCATAATTAGTCTTCTTTCAATTAGATTCTAAAACCTACATTTTATAGTTGTTTGATTCTATGTTGATTTACTAGGACTTTATGTATGGAGGCCTTCTATGACATTAATAGTTGATTTTTTCAATATTGATGTCATGGAATAATGTGTGTCGAAGTCTTCTATGCCCTATGAAGTATCACAGTTTTTATTGTTGTCTTTGACTAACCTCTTCTTTACTATTAGATAAAGAGGCGTTATATTTCATTGTAATTATTGTCAATTCCTACTAATTGTTGTCTAACTTTACTCATGAAGTGATCAAGATCCATTTCATAAACTTGATTTGATTCTCAAGTAAAGACGTTGGTTTTATCGAATACCCATTTACTATTACTTAGATCTTGTTAATTCCTAAAAACTTATGTCCTTGAAAGTTGTTAGAACTATTTCCTTTAATTTACCATACCATTTATTTTTTGTTTAGAATTTTTATTTTGTTTTATAGGTTTGCTTTTTCATTTTGTTTAAGGTAATACTCTAGTTCTAGGTCTAGATCCTCTGTTTTATCAAATGGAATCAAAGAAGTTCTCTAGGTATTTCATTCTTGATAATCATGGGAGTTTCTTGAACAAACAAAGGAATTGTTTTTTTTTAAAATGTACTTTTGCCTCTTAAAATTAATTGAATTTTGAGCTCCCTGCCCAGGCTAGGACTTACCTAATAAGTGGTAAGGTCTCATTACGAGTTTTGGTGTGTAATTCATAGAAAACCTAGTATAAGTGCCCAAAGCTATTGTCGTGATGACTATACGTGTCATAGGGTTTTGTCACGAGTTATAATGTTTTCCTTGCAACCAAATTGGTAAAGGGTCTATAAGCTATTGCCAGACTACGATTGGTCATTACGAGGCATAATGACTAAGTACGAGTCATGGTGTACGACTCATAATTAGACTAGTATGTAAGCCTCTTGTCTTAGCCAAGACAACGAGTCATTAAGACGACTCATAACCATACGTCATGAGTCATCATGTAACCCATAATGATCGAGCGTTATTTTCTACACTTTTAAGTAAGGGCATTCTTGTTATTTCTCACTTTCCCCAATTAAAATCCATGACCATAAAATACCAAATGAGGGTTATTTTTATCACTTTAACAATCATAAACTACCTTTTACTATTCATCACTTTAACAATCATAAACTATTCTCCATGCTCTAAAATTCACAAGTCAAGAACAACTAGGGTTTCTCAAGGTTTATCATCTAGGGCTTTAAGATTGGTTTCTTCTCTATAACTCTTGATATCTAGGGCATGTATCTCTTTCCCTAATCTTGTTTTGCTAAAAGTATGTATTTAGAATTTTTGTTCATGTGATTAATTATTTGTTTTGGAAATTGGGTTGAGGGCATTTGAATGTTATTGATGGAATTATTTTTCCAATGGCTTTTGTGAATCATTCATGTTTTAAACGGACAGTTTTTAAATCACTGGGTGCATGGGAATGCTAAATAGTAATGGGGGTCACGGATTCCCCAAAATGAATGAATTTGAAATTGAAATTGGTAATAACCTCAGTCCATCTTAAGAAATTTTCTTTGAAACATGAGTATATGCATATTGCAATCAATTTTGGATCTATCGCACTGCATAAAAAGGCTAATAGAACGTATATGGTTTTAAATTGAACTTTGTGGGTCATAGATTCACCCATGTTAATGGATAATTAACATTGAACCTCAGGGGTCGTGAATTCCACCATGTGGATGAATGATTGGAGCTTGTGCGGTCGTGGATTCTCGTAAGTGATGATAACTTGAATGATATGTTGATAATAGCTTGCAAGCATAGTTGGTATGATGATACTAGCGGGAAATGCCTTATTTGATTAATATAGGTTCAAATAGGAATGTGTAAATATTTTAAATGGGATTAAAGTGGGTTATATAGCTGAGTCATGATAGTAAAGGTCCCGAGGGACTGCTATTGGAAACTATTATTTTCCGGTGTGAGGGTTGGCCTTGATGATCATCTGCTTGTTTCCTACTTTATATATTTGTATCCTTGATTGGTGACGGGTCATAGATTCCCCTACCTTTCTTGATACCGTGATTTATGCAGCTAATACACACTTGGACCTTTTCAACAGGGTTAGAGATGGACCCATATAGCCCATGGGTATAGATAATGGTTTGAGAAACATAGTCCAGAGTAAAATCTTAACTCTCATGCTAATCCTTATTAAATATTCTGACATAGTATAAGTATATGTATATGATTGTGTGCATATGGTTTTGGAATAATTTTTGACTGAATGACCATTGCCTTATTTTATCCCTTTCTTAAGTTACATACTATCACTCACCCTGCTAATAGTTCTTGGATGTTGTATCCCCACACAATGTAGTGTTCGAAGAG
The DNA here is from genome assembly GCA_026120095.1 of Capsicum chinense. Classification (NCBI taxonomy): domain Eukaryota; kingdom Viridiplantae; phylum Streptophyta; class Magnoliopsida; order Solanales; family Solanaceae; genus Capsicum; species Capsicum chinense. Next base: position 176,127,302 of record JAPEIP010000012.1, read on the forward strand.
ACTTCTATTTCTTTATATTGTAGTAGGTGATTTCTGAATTGTTCGAGAGTCAGCTTTGAATTAGTGAGCTTCCATTATTGGAAAGACCCTTATTTCAAGGTCTTGTATTTACTTACATCTTAAACTATTTTGGTGGGGTTTGGCTATGGTTGGGGCCATGTCCCAACTTTCATTGATAATTGGTTCTTAGAGGCTTTTGTGCACAATAAGATGTAGGTGGATTTGGTATTGTGGATTCTTCTATCCTTTTTAGTTTATTTATCTATCTTGTCATATGTTTTGAACTCATCCACTGCTAGTTATATTGTGTTTTTGTTGGCTATGTTAATGGGGGTGGTCTATGGTCCTTGACGGAATTGAGATGTTTATCGTTGCTAGGCCTTGGTTTGGGTCGTGACACATTGTAAATTAGATTTTAATCATTAATATATTGAGAGTTATTTTGAAATGCTGAGGTAGATTACCTTTGGGATTTATCTTTTAACCTAACTAGTTCATAGTTTAAGGTAGTAAGATAATTTCTTTCTTTGATATCTTTGGTTTCTTCTTGGTATTCTTAGAAGGCGATTAGTACTCATACTAATTGTTGTCTAATGTTACTCATGAAGAAGTAAAGATAAATTTTCTATACTTGATTATTTTTTCAAGTAATGGCATTTGGTCTATCTAATACCGATGCATTGTTACTTGGATCTTGTCAATTCCTAAGAACTTACGTTCTTGGAAGTTCTTGAAACTATTCTTTCAATTTCCCATATCATTTAATTCTTGTTTAGTATTTTAAGTTTTTTTTTCTACTTTTGCTTCTACATTTATTTTATGTTATTACTCATTACTCTAGTTATGGGATTTCCAACCTCTGTGTTGTCAAGAAGCCTACAACTTTGGAATTTTATATATTTTGGAAGTTGAAACTAGAGATATGATGAAAAGGTTGGAGTTTTGTATTGCTCATAATTACCTTCTTATTATAATGAAGACATATTCTCTAATCCTCAAAAAGATCTTAGATGGGATTTATGAGGTACCGTGGAAGATGGTTGTTGAAGTACAGAGTATTCAAAGCCTGATGGAACATAATCAAGTGGTGGTGGTCGTATATTGAGAGAAGGAAAAAAGGTGGCAAATTTTGTAGCTAACAAAATTTTCTTTCTTATAGGTGCATTAGAAATTAATTACAACTTAATTCACGACATTTCAGATAAAGGAAGAACTATATTTAGATTAGATAAACAACTCCCAACAACAAAGATTGTGAAATGAAGAAATATAAATTTTCAAGCATAAAGCAATTTTAGTTTTACGTATAGCACATCAACTTTGGAGTACTAGGGAATTCAAGATAGTAAGGGATTTATACAATATACATACCAGATAGATTAAAATAGAATTACTTGGTTGTTAATATACAAAGAGTGAATCGACTAGAACTACATATGGAGAGTTTAACTAAGAAGATAAGCAAAACAGTTGAGGTTTTTTGAACGAATCTCAACCAAATCCAAAAATTAATGGTGGTGAATAGAATCTTCTTACCCGATCTTTTTAAAGAAGAATCATTTATGTTGGTATCCTTACATAATGGTATTAGTTCTTAGTTGAGCTTAATCTATCAAGGAAGCAATCCAGATGGTTAAGATTTTGATAGATAATAATGTTTTTATGGGTCTGGGGGTTAGAGTTTTACTTAACTGATAGTGGATGGCTCTAATCTATATTAATGAATGGGAGATGTCTTTGTGTTAATAGATACCATAAAATTTGTGAGATACAAAAATTTCTAGTATGAAATCAAGGACAACTCTTCAATTACATAGATTTGGAGCTCTGGTTCTTTGTTATCACCAATCTTACCACATTGGATTCTTAAAGAGATGACCGAAATGGTGCAAGCCATCAATGATGAGAAATGAGCAGTACAAACAAACTGAACATCCTAGAGGAGCTTTAGTTTTCTTTTTGTGTATTTTGATTTACATTGTTTTAGTTTGGAACTCGACTTGGCCTTTAGATTAGGTCAGGTTTTATACCTTGTGTAAATACTGATTTATCAATAAAAAGCCTAACTAGTCTTGTTTCCATTTTAAAAAATAGTAATATATCTAATTATGTACAAGTGAAAATATATGAAGAAATAATTGTGTGTCCTAAGAAGATATAGTTGAATTTTCTAGTGAACCATAAAGAAAAAGACATTCAAACTCATTCAAGTGTAGAACAAATAAGATATAATATTGTAAGTAAAATCAAAGCAATATAATCTGTAAATAAGTTGCGTACTAATAGAGCCAAAGCTGATAAAGATCGCTTGTGATCGCAAGTAGCTTAAAGAATGCCTAGCTAGAGCTGCTATGGTTAAAGGAGACCTATAAGCTATTTGACTTTAATAAAAAGAATAAATTTTTGATAAAAATTAGAGAATCATTAATTTGTATACAGACAGTTGTTATTTTTGTTGGTGTTGGTTATAGGAACTCTCTCAATTTATTTAAATGATAAAGAACTAACATCCAGATTTATACATTTGTATGTTATATAATTGTTGTAAATGGCCTCTCCAAGCAACTTGACTTTCCTCTGTGACAAAATGTCTTCCTGACATGGCGTATAAACGTTCACGCTGTCTAGACTATTGTGGTTCCTAATGAGTGTTTTTGTTTTGATTATCTTCGTCCATATGACTCTAACTTATCATTGGATTCTATCCTATCTTCGTCCATATAACTGTAACTTATCATTGGATTCTATCCTTCATACATCCCATTTTTCCATGTGTTAAAGCTCTTTTTGCCCTATGCAAATAGTCCCCATATTTTTCAGGGTTGATCTTAAGTCCGAGGAATGTAAATCAATTATTTCCACGATCTCCATGGTGTATTGAATCCCTAGTTTTATTCTTGAGTTGAATCTTCTATAGTAAGGAAATAAAGTGCCCCTTTACATTAAATGTCTCTATCACAATTCATTCACTCTAATTTTTTTCAGACCACATTACTTCACATGATTATACTGATGGTGATTGAGGTTCCCGAAGCTCCATGAAAAAATTTTCTTCCCTTCTTTCGACATATTTTCTTTCCTTTTGAAGTATTGTTTATTGGTTAAAAGATCTTTGATGGGATTTCTCCTTTCCATATTCATCATGTTTTCAAAAGATCCTTTATATCTTTCAAGGTGTCCATTAAGAGCCATTTTCTTTTGAAGTTCTTTTGCAAAAAATACTTCATTCTTTATGTTTGTCTTCAGAAAAGATAACATCTTCCTTATGCTATGACTAACTTTGTGGCTCATGCTTTGTTTTTCATCCGACTTCTACCCTTGCCTTAATTTCTGCCTCCATATCTAATTTGTTTAACTGCAAAAAGGTCATCAATAAAGGCATGGTATAAGATGGGAGTGAAGCCAAGGATGAGATTGTGGTGCTATGTAACCACTTCATCCTCTCCTTAAGATCTAAGTCAAGGTTCTTTTTGTCGCTGTATTCTCTATCTCTCTATTTTGATGGAGATAAAGTTACATTATTGTCAAGACCCAATTTTACAGTTCATGATGTCACCAACTTTATTGCACCAGTAGGTAATCCAAGACATAGTCCGAAATGACAAGTAAAAGGCTAATAGATAGAAAGTAAGGAAAATAGGAAAGAAATGAATAGCAACAGTAATAAGTTGAAGCAGTTAGGTGTGTATATATAGACATAACATGTTGTACATGTGAGAGAGGGAACAAAATGATTTAAAATAATCCCTTCCAAGACCTGGTAAGGTCGATACTAGGCAACTACAACAAAAATAAGAATGCGGGAATGTATATAAAATATACATATAGTATGCAGTAGTTGTAGAATATAACTGAATTAGATGGAGGAGGCTCAACCTTTAGACTTTAGAAAGCTCACCCCATCTATGAGTTAGTAGTTGGGCCTAAAAAACATCAATGTCGGTGGCTCTTACTTGAATCTGCACCAGGAAAACATACAAAAGTTCAGTATGAGTGCCAAAGCAATGAGTACATAGTAGACATCATCAGCAAATTGAGCTCAGATATAGTAAAAGCATAATTATGAAACGAGTAAGTACGCTAAGTAAGCAATAATAGGGGTAGAAATAAAAATATCTACTGAACTAAGAAAAAACAATAAAGGAAATAAATCACTCTGAATCAACAGAATTGCGCTAACTTTAACCTAACCGATTCCTCATAAGCCTAGAAAATACATATAAGAAAAAAGTTAACCCCACTAAGCCCCCATAAGTCGGAGGGTGCAGATCATAGAAAACCTAGACAAATAGCATAAGTATCCAATAACTTAACAAATCTAAACCCAAATCAATGATGAAATATCAAGATATATACCAAGCTTAAATCATAACCAATTGGTAATAATGAGAAGCAAAACTTAGGATTTGAATAAAAAATAGTGGATAATAACTAGAGGCCATATGTAAATCAGGTATAGCAGAACTCCACACCACTATGAAACTCCCAATAACGATTGTGATTAATGCCAACTCATACAAACCATAACCATAAATAAATGCTGGACCCAAATAAAAACTAATAATACCTACACTGTGTCTAGAAATAAGAGATCTTACAAGTAGCCAACCTCAACCATAAGAAATATCAAACTCATCCTGGATCTCATAAATAGTAAAGATACCATAGTTGTAATCGATGTGAGTATCGTGATAGAACTCATAATAATAATATCAATAAAGCATTTACTAGACTTAGATCAGAACTGAAATGCATTCATATAAATAAAAGCATAACAAGGTAGTAGGAATAATTTCAAGGGTTCTATGCCTATAAACAACTCATAAAGTCAAGAATACGTTGCTTAGGTGGATAAGTCTACTAAGACAAGGCAGGTCCCAAATACTACGTTAAAAAAGTGTAGTCCAACATCAATTCCTACCCTAATAGGGTAAAAGATATAAAATAGGCCAGGAATCAAGTCAAATACAACACTAGGTAATAGCTTAAACTAGTATCTAGGGGTCTAAACCGAAATGTACTTAATACCAAGTATACTAGCTAAAAAGGTAGTGGACCCTCTGCGGTGTCAGGTAAATCAAAACTTGGCTGAAACATAGCCAAGTATAATCTAGGCTTCGCACTCCTATCTCAAGGTACTAATAGCACTAATCCTTTCCATAAATAATGATACTATACTATACTTGGGGATAACGGGCCCAAAATCTATAATAATGGGGCTCTAGCCAGCTGAGTAAGGAGTACAAATTATAAAACGATGCTTGGGATACAACTACCTTCCCAAAACAAGCATAATAGTATACAAATACCACAGGTAAACTAAATCTAAAAGTAAGGTAAACTTAGCCTACCTGGATGCCATAGAACGCTCATCGGATCCTCAAAATTGGAAATTTTCCTTTTTCAATAATTAAAAATGATACCCATATTATGCACAAGTGCTTGAGTTAGAAATCAAACTAAAAATACCACGCAATTCCTTCTAGTGGAATCGCAAAATTAAAATCATTACAGCCTCTTACTCAGCTCAAGGATCACAAGCCACGTGAAATATAGCAAAATTTTAGCTCAAAAGACACCAAATCAGACCCTATAACAACTTGAGAATTAAATAAAATAAACCAGGTAAAGTAAGCTAGAATAGTGCAAAATTCATAGGGATAATGATGTTTACATGCTCAAGAGTTCACCCTAAAGATAAAATCAACTTGAACTATCAAATTTCTAAAAGATTTAAAGCTTAGAATCTCTAACATTGGAGGATTTTACTGGAAATTAAAATCTTAAATAGAAGAGGGACTTTTATACAAAGTGCCAATGATGGCCATTTGTGCGTCTAAATGACCGTTAAAGTAGTCACAGATAAAGCGCCATAGGGTTGCTAAAGCTAACCTACCCCATCCAGTCAGGCTCTACTATATCACTCAAGGGTCGCTTTAGCAACTACTTCTTAATCTCCCTAGTCACCTTTGCTAAAACAGTACTAGGCTACTGAAGTGGTCCCCTTATCTCTTAAGAGGCTGTACCAAATACTCTGCACCAACCAAGTTCAACCATTCTCTAGGGACTCTGATCGGGTGCTTGGGATTGTTTTGAAATCCCATTCTCACAAATAAACTATCATGCCCTACTAAATTCAACATTTGAAACTCAATGTCACCAGAACAATTTCCATTTCAGGTCATTTTTATAAAAAGTGGGTTCCACACACAAAGTGCCTTTTTTGAAAAATTTCACCCCATACCCTAAAATGAGTTTGAAATCCTGACGACTCGGAACTATGGTCCCCCTATCCTAAAAAAGATATTTTGGAGATTTTAAGACTTTTAGAAAAGGCATTTGAGACCGTTTACCTGAGGTTCTGGCTGGAGACATATTTCTCAACTTTAAAAGCTCCTAAAGAGGGAAATGGCTCTAAAAATTAAATGAACTACCAATAACTAAACTGTCAGTCCCAGCAAGTCATAAATTACGTAAGGCAACTATAGGAAAGCTTTAAATGCAAAAAAGCACAAAAATGAAGGAAATAACCAAGAGGGTCATCACATCTTCCACTATTAATAAGACTTTCATCTGCAAAAGTAAAAGATCAAGAAGTACCTGAAGGTTAAAAAAAGTATGGATACTGGGTCTGCGTATCACGCTCGGTCTCCTAAGTTTCCTTATTAACTAGATGGTGGGTATATTAAACCTTAACAATAGGAATGTCCCTAGAGTGCAACCTCTTGATATCTATTGCTAAAATAAATATATGATCCTTTACGAATGTCAACCTCTCATGCAACTGAACCAAGTTGCACTAAAGTATGTCAGACCCAAAATACATATATGAAATATTAGATGGATACCTGAGAAGGCTGGAGAAAAAGCTAACTCATATGCAACCTCCCCGACCGTCTGAGCTTGAATCTCCTCCTGAACCTTATCACCCCTTCATGGGCGATACTCAACAAAATATCTGATCATCAACACTAAACCTTAAGCTACAAAATCAATGATCGACATAAATCTTTTGCCTGCTCTGTGTTAACTGAAGCCCATCCTAAATCACCAAAAATCTATGCAATGACTCACAAAGAAAATTTGTACTGTAGGGTCAAACATTAGATGCCTCAAAATAACTAAACAAAGATATATATTTCCTACCATACCATGCCTTGCATGGGGCCATTTGAATACAAGAGTAAAAGTTGTTATGATAAACAAACTCCACCAAGGCTAAAAAATGGTTCCACTAACCTCCAATATCCAAAACACAAGTAAAATACAAGTCCTCCAAAACCTAAATAGTTCACTTTGACTGTCCATTAATTTGGTGATAAAGGTATTGCTAAGGTCAAGCTGGGTATCTAAATCTTTCTAAAATATCTTCTAGAAGCTAAAAGTGAACTGAGAACCTTGATTTAAAATAATTGACTTGGCACTTTGTGAAGGTGAACAACCTCTTAATTATAGATATGAGCCCATCTCTCAGCAATGTCAGAAGTCTAAATAGGGATGAAGTGGGTAAATTTTGTCAACTAATCGACAATGACCTAAATTCTATTAATACCATTAGAAGTGCAAGTCAAACCACCTACAAAGTTAATAGTCACACGATCCCATTTCCACTTGACAATGGGTAGGCTCTAAAGTAATCCATCAGGTCTTAGGTGCTCAGCCTTTTCCTACTGACAATAATGGCATCGAGATATAAAGTCAACTATATATCTTTTCATACCACTCCACCAGTAATGCTACCCCAAATACATAGACAACTTTGCTATCTCGAGATGAATAGAAGACTTGAAACTATGATCCTCTTACAGAATTAACTGTATTATATCTCCATCCGTTAGAATGTTGATAGACCTTCAAAGCTTAGAATACCCTCTAAATCTAAGGTATCCCTCCTGGACTCACCTCTAAGGTCCTAATCTTAAATTCTATAAAGTTTTCAATCCTCAAATTGACTACCTTAATTCTTCACCGATAAGGTAGATCTAGCCTCAAAACTAGCTAGAAATCTTTTGGAGTCAAAAATATCAAGTAAAGCATTCAAGTTAGCTAAGGGATAAATGTCTAAAGCTAAAGGATAATTTGAAATTTAAATAAAGGCCAAGATAACCATTAAAGGATAATTTGAAATTTAAATAAAGACCAAGATAACCATACTCACTACCCTCTAGCTCAAGGCATTCACTACCACAATTGTTTTACTTGGATTACATAATTGGAGATATCATAGTCCTTTAGCAACTCAATCCATCTATGCTACCTTGAATTAAGATCTCTTTGGGTCATAATATGTTAAAGACTATGATAGTTAGTGAAGATCTTGTAATGACTACCATAAAAGTAATGCCTCCAAATCTTAATCTTAAAAGTTGTCGCAACGAACTCCAAATCTTAAGTTGGGTAGTTGTGCTCATGCATCTTCAACTACCTTGAAGCATATGTAGTAACATGGTCCTACTACATCATAGAACATCCTAAACCAATGATCGAAGCATCATAATAGATGATGAACCCATAACCCTTAATTAGAAGATTCAAGATAGAAGCTGAAGTGAGCATGTCCTTAAGCTTTAGAAATCTCAACTCATAACTCAAGACCACTAATACGAAACCTCCTTACTAGTCAATCTATTCATAGGAGCTGCAATAGTGTCAAAACATACTATAAATAGCCTGTATTAGCCTGCTAACCAAATAAAACTGCCAGCCTCAGTTAGAGGCATAGGACTATCCCAGTCACAAATAACCTCAATATTCACTGTGTCAACCATGATACCACCTTGGATACCACATGCTCAAAGAAAACTACAAACTCTAGATAAAACTTACACTTTGAGATTTTGTTATAATGCCTATAATTTTTCAAAGTATAAACCACAGTCCCTAAATGTTTCTCCTGCTCCTCCCTACTTCTCGAATATATATAAATGTCATCAATAAAATAATCACAAATGAGTCCAAATATGTCTTGAAAACATGGTTCACCAAATCCATAGATGCTACTGGGACATTAGTTAACCCAAAAGACATTACTAAGAACTCATAATAGCTTTATAAAATTCTAAAGGTTGCCTTAGGGATATCCACAGCCCTAATACTCAACTGATAGTAACTAGAACATAAATAAATCTTAGAAAACACTACTAAACCATGAAGCTAGTAAGATAAATCATTAACATGAGGCATAGAATAGTTATTCTTCACTTTTACCTTATTTAATTAACTATAGTCAATACATATACGTATAGAACCATCTTTTTCCTTCATAAATAAAAATAGAGCACCCTAAGGTGATACACTTGATCTGATGAAACACTTACCAAAATATCCCTAAGTTTAATATTTAGTTTCTTTAAATCAGTAGGAGCTAGATGATAAGGAGACATACAAATAGGTTGGGTGCTTTGCTTAAGGTTAATAGCTAACTAAATGTCTCACTCAGGAGAAAGTCTAGGTAGATCGGTAGGAAAAATATTTGAATAATGACAAATCATAGGAACAGAGTCAAGGAAAGGACTCACATCCCTTACATCTCGAACATAAAAAAGAAATGACTCATAACCCTTGATATTAGTCTCCTAGCCTATTTATAAGAAATATTCTCTATCAATGCATGGATAAAAGAACCCTACCTCACAACTGGGGTACACTAGGCATGGCTAAAAGAACCCTACCTCACAAATGGGGTACACTAGGCATGGATAAGGTAATGGTATTGGGAAAGTGATCGAAGACTGCATGGTACATGGAGAACTATTCCATAACCAGAATTAAATTCAAATCCACCATATCTAATATAATAAGATCATCTCGAGTATCATAATCTCAAAAAGTCATCGAACATGATCTATATACCTGATTCACTACTAAGGAATAACCCAAGGAAGTAGCTACATGCAATGACACAAATAAAGACTTCAAAGACAAACTCAACGATACTGCATAGTAAGAAAATTATTTGAAAAGGTGGATTCTGCATCAAATAAAATAGAAACTTGCCAATGGCATACTAAAATTGTACTTGTGATCACAAAATTTGATGCCTTAGTCTATAGCCTACTCGCTACAACATACAAATTACCCTTCCTGCTACTAGACTAGATGCTTGCCCCACCACCTATCTTACCTACTTGAGGACCACTTGTATAACCCTAGGGAATACTCTTACAACCCCATGCAACACCCGTAGATAAAGGTAGTACTCACTTGATTGGTTGTACACTCTGAATGGAAGGCTTAATCATCCTATGTCGGGGACACTCTCGAGAGAAGTGACCACTAACCCATAATCATAAAATTCCCCTAGCACTCTATTTTATTTAAAAGAATTGGCTAATAGGGAATAGCCACCTCATCCCGATGACCCTAACCGAACGCTCCTCTATGACTGACTATTTCTCTGACAATAAAACGAACTATAATTAGGTTTACCTCTATCTTATATATGAAACACTACCTGAATTGGCCTACTACGCTGACCCTAACACTAATAATATTGATGTTAGGGGGTACCTACCCTAAAATCCTTGGCCTCTAAATTGTGAGACACTGTGGCTCCCACTATAACTACCCTGAGAGTGAGATATCTTTTTATTTTCCCCTTAGGTATCATTATTCATCTCCTATATAGAATAGATATGCTTAAATCCAAAAGTCACCAAACTTTGAGTAGCCCTGTGAAGTGCTAGTCTCAAACCCTTAATAAAGCATTAAATATGCTCATACTTCATAGGTGGAATCATAGTGGCATGTCTTTATAGATCATAAAATATCATCTTATATATAGACAAAGTCATAGAACCTAGTCTGAACAAAAAAAATACATCTCTTAGGTGCTCGTGCATGGTTTGAGGCATATACTTCCCAAGAAAGACTCAAAAAATAAAGTCTAAGTCATAGATAGAAACCCAATTAACTTGGAATCAAGATAACCTTACCACCATCTCCTCATTATTATGTTTAGTGGATAAGTAATAAAATCCACTCAGTGCGACTCTACCTACCCTAAATTATATAATCTCTACTTATAATTGGTAAGGAACTCATAAGCTTCCTCTTCTTGGGTCCCAACAAATATGAGTGGAGACAATCTCAGAAACTAGCCCAGTATCTTTTACTCTTCTACAGACATAACTATTAGGCTACTATTTGTTGTGGGATTATAAGTATTAGCAGAACATTTACTCTAGGAACTACAGTTGCAGGATATGCCACTATATTAATGCCACCCTATACTGCTAGCTGAGATATGATGTTTTGGCTTTTGATGGAACATTTTAGGCCTTTTTCTTAGGATAATTGTATGTTTTCGAACAACTATTATTGTATTTAACATTGGACTTTAGTTTTTTTAGGACAAGAACTGAGTGTGAAGAATAACTTGGAAAAACTAGGTAAAACAAGAGAAAAATAGCAAGTGATGACTTAGACGATGGACTGTCGACCATGCAACGGACCGTCAGTCTAACCGTCACCCAAAAGCAGAAAGCAGTGTCACTGGAAGTCCCGCGATGGTCCAGGCAACAGACTATCAATCCTATGATAAATAGTAGCCCGATGCATCATTAAGAAATAGAATACAGTATCACTGGAGCTCCAGTGATGGCCTAGGCAATGAACCATCACCTGAGCAACGAACCATCGAGCATGACTCAACAATTTTGCACTTGAATTTTAAACCATAGTTCCTGGAATCATATAAATACTAAGTATTAGGTTTTATTTCAGTAACTTTGGACAGTATTATCATACTTTCTCCTTTACTGAGAGTAGGTTAACACCTTTCTTTGAGATTTGAAGCAAGAAACTAAGATCTGATTATTATTTCCATATTTTTCCATTGAAGATTAAGAAGAACAACATTGTAACTTTTGTAAGTACTGTCATGAAGCTATTCATGAACATCAATATGTCTTTGCTAGTTTTTATGGAATAGAGTAGCTAAACTCCCATAACTAGGGTTATGGGAGACTTGATGTAGAGAGTTGCTTGGTGTTATGAATCTATCTAATTTATAACATCAATATTAATTGCATGAATCTCTCTTCATTATAATGACATCTCTTGGTTGCAAACTTGAGAAGTGAGCCCATGAACACCACTTGTCTAAACAAGTAAGTGGATGTTGGGATAAAAGGTGATTCATATGAAATCCATAGGTTTACCCTTTGGGTTAAGGGTTAATTCCCCAATAGGATCAACCCTCATGAGAGTTTTATTGAATAATACATAAATTCTTTAAGTTTGAAAGAAGTAAAGGGTGAAATACCCATTAGGTTGAGAAACAAGTTGGTAATTCATAGAATTCAATATTTATTGCAATTGAAATTAAAAGTTAGAAATCAAGCATAAATTCACAACCCTAGCTATTTGAACATCTCGGTGAGCATAACTCTAGTTAACTCATTCTAATTGAGATTATACTTGCATTAACTCTCATTAGCTGGACGTCTTTGAGATACAAGAATGAAAGAATATTATTAATATATTCCTTTATTCCAAAACCCTATATGAGCAGTCCATTAAAAATTAGGTTACTGAGCTGCAAAAGTATTATCTATCGGATTCGACCCCAACCTTTGTTGGGTTCTATATTTGACAACGGTCCCTTACACTTTAATAAAAATGTTGTAATTTGGGTGTATCAAATTTTGGTGTTGTTACCTAAGAAAGAGGTTGTCAATTAAGTTTGTGATTATTAATTGACCTTTGGTAAAAGTTTCCCAAATTTAACTTTTAGTTTTTTATTTTTGTTTTGTGTAGGTTGATCATTTTGTATGCCAAGTACAGAAAGATCAGGTGAACCTTTATTACCTATTTATCTGGAACCTCAACTTATTGGAAGAATAGATAGTCAACATGATCTAGAGAGAGTAGCTGCTCAGCAGGAAGCAGCTAGACTAGCTACATTGGCAGCTGCACAAGTGAACCAGCAGAATGTAGAAAATGTAGGCTAGCAACTAAACCCAGATTATGATGATCTGGGTAATGATAATTTATTAAATCCGGTTAAATCAAGGTGTGCAGACAATGTGTCTGCACCGGCAAATAGGAATGTTAACAGAAATTGCCCAGTTAGGGCAAGAACAGAATGTCAGGACATCCAATTTTATCTAGAAGATAATGATGATGACTTGGATGGAGCTGGTGCAACAGGGGCTATTATTAATCTGCCCTTAGCACCCAAATCCAAGTTTAATATTATGAGAACTATGATATAGTTATTGTATCTCAAAGGGTTATTTAGTGGACTTGCGGTTGGTGACCCAAATATGCATTTAGTTAATTTTATCTCGACATGTAAATCGTTTGACAACCCAGAGTTGGGCAAAATTCTATTTAGTTATGTCTGTTCCATTGTCTCTATCTGGGGTTTCAACTATAGGGTTTAATAGGCTAGCTCCCAACTCTATTACCTATTAGAGGCAACTAAAAGATTCTTTCCTAGAAAGGTTCTTTTCGCCATCCAAGAGGACACAGTTGGGGGATAAGATCAGTAACTTCAGATAACTTCCAGCTGAGGCTCTCTATGAGAGTTAGGAGAGGTTTAAGAAGAAGCTTATGCAGTGTTCAAATTATCAGATAACTAATATCCACCTGATAGAGATCTTATATCGGTCCTTGAACTTTGTGATGAAGCCAGTGGTAGATAATGCTACAGGTGGGGCATTCATGGATCTTACTTTTCCTAAAGTAGCTGAGACACTTGATCGTATAGTGAAACAAAGTAAAGCTTGGCATTCCAGAGATTCTGAGGTAGCAAGCTCTACTTTATCTATTAGCTTGAGCACAAAGCATAGGCGGAGGAAAGAATAACGTGACCAGGACATAGATCATATGAACACACAGATGGATCTTCACACTAAGTAGTAAATATCAGGAAAGATAGAGAAGGTTAAAGCTGTAATATCACAAGAAAGGGTTGACTCTAATTTTGAGGAGAAAGCCAATTACTTAAACAATAAGGGGATTTTTTGAGGCGGTGGCCAAGGAAACAAAGGTAAAAACTACTATGAAAAATCTAGCTATAAGGACGGTGACCAAGGAAATTTAAAGAATAAGAATAATAGGAGTGGATTGTATGTTCCTCCTGGAAATTGTGAGGCTGGTGTGACTAGTTTGGGGAAGATGTCCATGGAGGACATGATGGCTAAGTTATTAAAGGGACTAGAAGCAACCAATACTAGGGTGGCTGAGATGAAAAGTGATTTATCTTTGATGAATTAATTAGTTAATTCACACTCTACTTTGATAAAACAGTTAGAGCAGTAGATGAATCAACTGTCTACCATATTCAATCAGATAAATAGTGGCACCATAGCAACCAACGCAGTTCAAAACCTAAGAAAGTATGGTTTGTGTATGGCAGTTACCACTAACAATGGTAAGGTATTAGCAAGCCCTCCTGTGTGCAAGCTTGTAGTTGATATTATAGCAGGTAATATGGAAGAAGCAAAAATTGATCATCCAGTAGAGTTTGAGAAACTAGATGAGGTTATTGATGATACACCATCCAACCATCAGTAGGTTGATGAGTTGGAGAGGAGCAAAGGAAAGGATACTGAAGTGATGGTTACCACTCTCCTAAAACCACCTCCTTTATTTCCCTGTCAGTTGTACAAGAAGGTCGATGACACAAAGTTTGGTAAATTTATGTCCATGCTTAAGCAATTGACGATCAATTTTCCATTGGTGGAGGCATTGGAACAAATGCCCAGGTATACGAAGTTCATAAAAGACCTTGTCACAAAGAAAAGAAAGGTTATTTATGTGCCGATGGACAATCTCCATCACTATGGTACTATCTCTTCAAGGTCTTTGGTTCAGAAGAAGGCAAACCCAGGAGGATTTACCATCTCGTGCCCTATTGGGTCTTTTGATTTTGCAAAATCTCTATGTTATTTGGGATCTAGTATAAACTTGATGACACTTGTTATGTATAAGAAATTGGGTTTGTAAGATCCTACTCCCATAATCATGAGACTAGTTATAGCGGATAGGTCCGTGACACGGCCTGTTGGGATTCTATATGACGTATTAGTAAAGGTGGCCAATTTTATATTTCTAGCTGATTTTGTCATTCTTGATTGTGGGGTGGATTTTGAGCTGCCCATAATCTTGGGTTGACCTTTTCCCGCAACCAGGAGTGTACTTATTGATTTAAGGGCAAATGAGCTACTATTTAGGCTGAATAACTAGGTAGTTCAATTCGGTGTATGCCAGTCCATGAAATAGCATAAAGATATGAGTGTATTCTCTGTTTTAGATGTCTATTATGAGGAGGAGCAGGAAGTTCCTATAGAAAAAAAAATTTGTGGAGACTTTAGCCGCTGTATTGATGAATATTTATCATAACGGTATCAAATATTACGAGGAGACTATGTATGACTTAATGGGCATGGGGTCTTATTAATATGCAACTAAGAATTTGGATTTGGACTTGAAAAATCATCCAAGTCCACCTGCTAAGCCTTTTATAGAAGCGCTACATACCTTGCAGCTGAAAAAGTTGCCTAGCCATTTAAGGGATGTGTTCCTAGGAAATGGGAATACACTACTTATTATTATTGTGGCTGAACTAGGTGAGCAAAAGATGGAAACCCTTATCTCTGTTCTTAAGAGATATAAGAGGGATATTGGTTGGACGATTGCAGATATCATCGGCATTCCTACTGGTATATGTACATATAAGATTCAGAAAGAGGAGGATTGTGTCTCGACTATTGAGCACCAGTGTTGTAACACCCCGTAAAAGTCGTGCATGGATTAGCCTTTAATAGAGTGCTCTTAGACTTAAAAAAACTTGAAAATTTTTCTAAGTGTAATGAGGACTTAGAGTCATTTTAGCTTGCAATCTTCGGGATACAACTTTTCAACCTTCCCAATATCCGTTTTTAGATTTTCAAGTTGTGTTATGATTGGGCAAGAACATAGTACATCTCGGATAAGTTTTGGAATTTTTTGGAATACATAAGGCTGCGTTTGGATTTCAAAATAGTAGCAAAATTCATACCCCATTGCCCAATTTTCAGCATTTCAGGAATAATTTCAAATGATCATAACTCTCTGAATATAATGAACTGAGAGAGCTTCTACCTATCAAATGAAATAAATTTGAGTATTATTTCCAATGCAACTAGTTTCATTCAAATCTAACATCTAAGTAAGGAGTTATACCCGTTTTACTTCAGCTTATTAGCTTGTCAACTGAGGGCAGTTTCGACTTTGTTTTTTTTCTTAGGAGTATTTTAGTTATTTCACCACACCCAAATTTCATATATAACACCATATTTAGCCCCCAATTCATCAAAATATAATCCTTTTCTGAATGTTTCTCTCAAGAACACCCCTTAAGGTTTCAAATAAAAAATTCCAAATAACTCAAGATTCAATCATGGGTTTTGGAAGATAATTGGAGATTTTGAATCCCCGCATCATAGGATTCAAGGATCGTCCCTCAATTTCTTAAATAGAGGTACGCAGGGTTTTCCTAAATTCTCATAGGCATAAAAATCATGTTTTAAGAAAGGGGCTTTGAAATTTATGTACATATTCATGTTTTAAAAGCTTTAAGGAAATTGTTTTGGCCTTTCTGCTTTTCCCCAAAGTGATTTGAAAGTTATATGTATTGTATGTAAGTGTTCAAGTTTTGAAATAGGAATTCAGAGCATGATATATATGAATCCCTCTCTTGATGTAATTTTTCTCATGTTTCACATGATAAGGATTGTTTCGAAACACATCTTGAAAAGCATGTTATGAAAAATCTTAAATGATGATTTTGGATTATGATATTTGTTTTCAAAAGAGATAATTATTTACGTTGATGAATTTTGAATATACATATAATGAAAGAGTACATAGTTTTGCCAAAAGGACATAACCATCATCTGTTTGATGAAAGTTTTTGCATGATTTTGACTTGAGTTTCGGAATATGAAATCTCTTATGCAAATTACATGTTTGGCTGGTCTAAAATTATATTTTTTTGAAAGAAATCATGCTTATTGCATTATGGCTCAGAAATAGAACTTGCAAGTCATGGTGTGATGATATTAACTCAAACAATGCCATAACAAACACAGACTAATACAGAAATTAGACTTTATCAGATTTACATATTTTAGAACTTTACAATGATGCATGTATAGAAAAGGCTAAACTAGGGAATAAAGAGAGCTTAGGTGGTTCCCTGAATAAGTCAAGAGTTTAGACAACTCATTTCTTAAAACCGTGATTGGCCGATCTGGGTTTATATATTATGTTGGCCTAGAGCCGTGTGGCATATCAGAATCAGAGACTCGAACCCTTGCGGCACACTCGGGTTGGAGGCTTTCTCGCCGAGTCAATGGCGAATTCTATACAGCTTGTGGAATACTAGAATTGTAGGGGAGTGCCACTTAACTCAGAAGTAATACAAAGATCACAAACTATTTTAATAATAATGTCTCAAAATGCTCAAAATGATGCCCATGTGTTTTGGAAACTATTTTATGCATGATGTTTTGTTAAATTACTCTCATCTACTTTATACGCATACAAATACACTATTTTTGATTGCTTCGCATGCCAGTACATTTGTGCTGACCCTTCCTCCTTCCAAGTTCTGAGGCTTCATCTAGGGGTCCAGGTAAACAGTAGATATTTCAGATCACAGATAAGATTGTGCTTTGGTGAGCCTTCTATATTCCAAAAGGCCTGTTTACTTCCATATATTTATCTTTAGTCATGCTTTGGTCTACTGGGGGCCTTGTCCTAACTTTTAAATAGTTTTGTTTAGTTCATAGTAGAGATTTCGCAGACTGAGTCAGACATTATTATTATCAACATATATTTTGGATTTCAATTTTCAGTATTATGATCACATTCAGACCATATTTCCATATTAGATTTCTATTTCCATATTATCTTTTATTATATGAATATTCTGTATGATTACCAAATAGACAGAGGGCATCCCGAGCTTTCACGATTTGGGAATGCTCATCACGGCCAAGGCCCCAGTTTGGGTCGTGATAAACTTGGTATCAGAGCATGGTTCATAGTCCCAGGGTGTCTGTGAAATTGCATTAGGTAGAGTCTTGTTTATGGGTGTGCAGCGCGCCATATTTATAAGCAAAAGGCTACTACGCGTTTAGGAATGTCTCTCTTTCTTCATGTTCTAGTTCGTGCAATAGAGTCAGAATGTTCCTCTTTCATACTTTAATTCATGCTATGGTGTAGCCCATATGAAAGTAAAAATTCATCTTAGTTTCTTTCCTTACTCTAATGTACTCAGATATATCTCATTATTGAGGTGATTGAAGTATAGAAGTTTAGAATTTAAATGGTATGATCAGAATTTAGAATTTAAATGGTATGATCAGAATCTCATTATTGAGGTGATTGAAGTATAGAAGTTTAGAATTTAAATGGTATGATCCTTTCTGATTGAACCATATAAGAGTTAAAATTTGTTCAAGGACTTGAGAAGAGCCCGTTAGTGCTTCAATGTGTATTGATTCTTATGTACACATTGATCCTGATGGAATCGTACTTTTCATCTTGAGGTATTAATTGCATTTAGTCCCCTTCAAATTTATGTTACAAATGTCTTGCTTAAGGGGCAATGATATGTAGTAGAATGTTAGAACTGTATTCCACCCGAATAGTAGTATGTGTTAAAGTGTTGTTGTCATGACCTATTGGTAGTGAAATTAGACGAAGAAGTTCGTGATATAAAGTCAAAAAGTTAGAAGTTAGAGTGAGGGTGATTTTTTTGTAAATAAATATTTCAGTTGAATAACCGATGTTTGAGGATGATTTACCCCTTTATATTGATAAACTAATATGGTAGCTAGTAGCATGTGTGGATGGTATGGTAGTCCATGGAGGAAGTGTTTTACTCCAATTTTATTTATATAGAGTAAGATGTGTATTCTTAGTTCATTGGATATTGCGTATTAAATTTCTATCTCAGATAATCTTGTCATCAAAGTGTTGTTGAAAACTAATGTCTATTGAAGCCGTATGGGGCTCTTTGGATTCACTAGCAAAGTTGACTTTTCATTCATCTCATTTTCTTGTTCAAAATACAAAATCAAAGTCTAGTAAAGCCGTGTGAGGCCTATTTCGATTCACTAGCAACTTGTTGTCGAACTTGTTGTTCTTGTGTTGGTTTAATATATGTATAGCTAAATCTGTTTTCATAAGATTGAGTTGGTATAGAGGTGATTCTTCTTTGTGTATGATTAGTAGAAGGTAGAGAAGGAGTTGTTAGTCAGGGTGATTTATCGATTGCTTAAAGTGTGACAATGGCTATATTAGCCAGTAAGTTATAATTATAGACTCATGGTTGTTGTGGAAATTGAAGGTAGTCTAAATGTATGATTGATTAAGTAAGTATGAGGTGAGAAATCCGTATAAGTAGATAAGATTGTATGGGGTTATAATATCATATTACGGTTGATCATGTCTATTATGTGACTTTACCCCTTGACTTTTTTTCGTTGGTAGTTGTAAACAAGTACTACTTATGAGAATGTATGTAACATATTTTGAGGTGTTTGGATAGAATATTCTAATTTGATGGATTAGTATATTATGTTGCACTCGTCATTGATGGTAGATAATTGTTGCTAAACTATAGGCTTGAACATGTATGCAAGAGCTTAAGTTTATTTGATTCGTAATGAAGTGTGATGTGGTATGTATGATGTAGAATTATGCCCAAGGCGAATAAAGTTGCTGCATTTTCTAAGACTATTATATGTTGTGTGTAGTTAGTAGTACTGTTAAGTTTGTAGGTGGAGAAAGACTAGTTAGATGGTATGTGGTGTTCTAAATAGCCAAGTTAAGGAGTTTTGATTGATAGCGTTGAGCCTTTTTATATGATCTTGATTCTCATGGTAGAGAGATATAAGTTTAAAGTCGCGATATTGGTAGGCTATGATGGAAGTATTATGGTTCATAAAAGGCTTGGTGATATTCATGTTATGTGTTAGAAGCTATGATTGAGTTCTTGAAAGTTGAGCTCATAGAAATAAGAATTGAAGCGTTAGAAGGTGTGCACGCCAACTATCAGGACACTTATGAAAATCTGAAGTAAATGTTCCAGTATTATGTGATGACTATTGGGCTATAGAATGATAGAGTGCATCTCAGAAGATGGTATTAGCAGTGGGTTTTTCCACTTCCAGGTGTAGTCATTTGGGTTAAGTTCTATTAATTACGTGTGTTGTCGTATTCTAGACCCCAGAGTGTAGTGAGTGTAGTTCAGTTTAGAGTCTAGTAAGGGATCTCTCAAACTTTAGATGATGGCTTAAAGCTAAGGGGGAGATGATAGAACAAGTAACCGACTCAGGCTCTCAGATTCTGGTAAGACTCAACCCATTCTTATCTCAGTATTTTTTAGAGATCCAACTACCTACTCATGCCTTATAATTCAATTCCATGGTCATAGTTTATTTTTATTCATATGATTAAGAGTCATGTACTCTTCCAGTTCGAAAATTAGGAGTTCCAGTTTATTCAGTAGTTAAAATCATATTCCATATGTTATGAACTTTAAATTGAGGTCATACAGCTCATGACTCATGTACTCACACTATATAGTGTGCTCAGTTCCCATAGTTCATACTATACTCTTTATGATTGATGAGATTCAGCTTATAGTCACATATGCCCCAATTCAGATCACTTTGATAAATCCCTGATGTTGATTCGTTGTTCCCCAGGCCTCAGTTAAGTGTAGAGTTTTGTATATATCCTTCCATACTTCAAAGTCTTATGTTCTAACCTTTTAGTGACTCCTCCTAATGTAATGATAGTGGTGATGTGTAAATGGTTCTTGTTGATGAAAGATCATTGTATGCTTGTTTTGGATGAGGCCATAAGTGTGAAGTAAGATTTGGGGCGAAGTCTTTGATACATGTGATGGAAATTTGTGTGTGTATGCTCTTGGCGTAGCGCATGGGAGTTATATTGACAATGGTTTAGAGACTATGTGAAATATGTATTTACGGGTGTTTGCATTGAAGTCCATATGTGGTTATAAAGATAGACTTGAATGACATGTTGGAATTTTTCCAAAGGAATGCTATATGCGCTAGCGACTTCAAAGTAATAGTTTAGAGTTAGCCAATGAAGTGGTAAGGTATGTAGTATTTTGTGATTTAGAATTAGGCTTGATCACAGTGAAAGGATTTAAGCCACTTTGGACATTAGTAGAATAATTTGTTAATGCTCATATAAGAATTGTAGGTTGAACCAATGAGTATGGTATTCAAGGGGAATAGTATAGTTAAGGGAGTATTCGAGGAGTGTGCTAAGCTTGAAAGTAAGAAGTTGCATCACCTAAGGCCTGGAAATTCTATCCTAGTTTATGAGTTATATGTCCTTTCTCTATGCTGTAGAGTAATGTAATTGTGATGATTCCTTATTTGGATGCCTTGTGTAACTCAGACCTAAGATTTTTTAATCCCTAATGCTACTTTAACTTCTTTAGAAAGAGTGTTGAAGAGATATTCTAGTTAAGTATAAGTGTCTGGTATAATTCAGTCTATAAGTCAGTTTAATAGACAAATTTGCATGACTTGTTTTCTCGTCTTTTCATTTGTTCATGCTACTCAAAATTTCAGACATGCTACTATTCCAAGATAGAGTATACCAGTAGTTGTGACTATAGCCTAGTTCATGCATCATGCATTACATTTAGATTCCAGAGGTTCAGTTATAATTCAATTCGTACGTGCCCTGTGCATCGCCTCTGTTTTCTGAGCATCTTAGTGAATTGAGCATTCATAGAAGGACATAGGGTCCCAAAAGGCAGATACCCCATTCAGTTGCATGCATAGATTCTTATTACAAGCTTCACACCAGTTATCATTCTGCATTCAGTCATTCGTTCATACATCAGTTCAGTTAGATATGCATTAAAAATGCATGTCTAATAGAAAAAGTTCAGCTTATCAGTGCATTCAGTTCTGCGTTCATGAGAACAACTCAGTAACAAATCCATGCATCAGATATGCATGTTCATTATGAGAACTCAGCTTATGAGTAGCTTCAGTCATGTATTCCATGAATTAGATATGCATGTCCCATATAAGAATTCAGAATATCAGTAGTTCTAGCCATATGGTCATGTTTCAGATCAATGTATTGTTTATTAGAGGACATGTCGTGTCCATGTTATTCCATACCTCTAAGGCTTCAATAGGTTCCTACCCATCATTCGAGGATAAATGATCCCAAGGGGGAGATAATGTAACACCCCGTAAAAGTCGTGCATGGATTATCCTTTAATAGAGTGCTCTTAGACTTAAAAAAAAACTTGAAAATTTTTCTAAGTGTAAAGAGCATCTTTGGGATAAAACTTTTCAACCTTCCCGACATCCGTTTTTAGATTTACAAGTTGTGTTAGGATTGGGAAAGCACATACTACATCTTGGATAAGTTTTGGAATTTTTTGGAACGCATAAGGCTGCGTCTGGATTTCAAAATAGTAGCAAAACGCATAGTCTATTGCCCAATTTTTAGTATTTCAGGGTCAACTTCAAACGATCATAACTCTCTGAATATAATGAAATGTGAGAGCTGCTACTAATCAAATAAAATCTCTTTGAGTATTCTTTCCAATGCAACTGGTTTTATCAAAATCTAACATCTGAGTAAAGAGTCATACCCATTTTACTTCAGCCTGTCAGCTTGTCAACTGAGGGACAGTTTCGACTTTGTTTGTTTTCTTAGGGGCATTTTAGTCATTTCACCTCACCCAAATTTCATCTATAACACCAGATTTAGCCTCCAATTCATAAAAATATAATCCTTTTCTCAAATTTTCTCTCAAGAACACCCCTTACAGTTTCAAACAAAAAATCCAAATAACTCAAGATTCAATTGTGGGTTTTGGAAGATAATTGGAGATTTCGAATCCCCACATCGTAGGCTTCAAGGATCATCCCTCAATTTCTTAAATAGAGGTATGCGGGGTTTTCCTAAATTCTCATGGGCACAAAAATCATGTTTTAAGAAAGGGGTTTTGAAATTTATGTACATATTTATGTTTTAGAAGCTTTAAGGATATTGTTTTGGCCTTTTGGTTTTCCCCCAAAGTGATTTGAAAGTTATATATATTGTATGTAAGTGTTCAAGTTTTGAAATATGAATTCAGAGCATGATATATATAAAGTCCCTCTCTTGATGTAATTTTTCCAATGTTTCACATGATATGGATTGTTTTGAAACAAACCTTGAAAAGCATGTTATGAAAAGTTTTAAATGATGATTTTGGATTATGATTTTTTTTTTCAAAAGAGAGAGGATTGTTTACGTTGATGAATGTTGAATATACATATAATGAAAGAGTTTATGGTTTTGTCAAAAGCACATGACCACCATCTGTTTGATGAAAGTTTTTGCATGGTTTTGACTTGAGTTTTGGAATATGAAATCCCTTATGCAAATTACATGTTTGGGTGATCTGAAATTATATTTTTATGAAGGAAATCATGCTTATTGCATTAAGGCTCAGAAATAGAACTTGCAAGTCTTGGTGTGACGACACCAACTCAGAAAATGCCATAACAGACACAGACTAATAAAGAAATCAGACTTTATTAGATTTCCATAGTTTAGAACTTCAGAGTGATGCACGTTCAGATAGGCTAAAATAGGGCATAAAGAGAGGTTAGGTGGTTCCCCAAAGAAGGCAAGAGTTCAGACAACTCATTTCTTAAAATTGTGATTTGCCGATCCGGGTTTATATATTACGCTAGCCTAGAGCCGTGTGGCATATCAGAATTAGAGACTCCAATCCTTGCGGCACACTCAGGTTGGAGGCTTTCCTGCTGAGTCAATGGCGGATTCTATACAACCCAAGGAATATCAAAATTGTAGGGGAGTGCCACCTAACTCAAAAGTAATACAAAGATCAGAAACTGTTTTGACAAGAATGTCTCAGAATGCTCAAAATGATGCCCATGTGTTTTGGAAACTATTTTATGCATGATGTTTAGTTAAATTGCTCTCATCTACTTTATACGTATACAAATACACTATTTTTGATTGCTTCGTATGCCAGTACATTTGTGTTGACCCTCCCTCCCTCCAGGTTCTGAGGCTTAGTCTAGGGGTCCAGGTAAATAGTAGATATTTTAGATCGCAGATAAGATTGTGCATTGGTGAGCCTTCTATATTCCAAAAGGCTTGTTTACTTCCAGATATTTATCTTTAGTCATGTTTAGGTCTATTGGGGGCCTTTTCCCAGTTTTCAGACAGTTTTGTTTAGTTCATAGTATAGATTTCACAGACTGAGTCAGACATTA
This sequence comes from Capsicum chinense, assembly GCA_026120095.1. Classification (NCBI taxonomy): domain Eukaryota; kingdom Viridiplantae; phylum Streptophyta; class Magnoliopsida; order Solanales; family Solanaceae; genus Capsicum; species Capsicum chinense. Next base: position 176,151,604 of record JAPEIP010000012.1, read on the forward strand.
TTATTATCCAGATATAATTTGGATTTCAGTTTTTAGTATTATGATCACATTGAGACTTGCCATGTTTCCATATTATATTTCTATTTCCGTATTATCATTTGTTATATGAATATTGTGCATGATTATAAGGTAGACAGAGGGCATCCTGGGCCTTCACGGTTCAGGAATGCTCATCACGGCCAGGGCCTCTGTTTGGGTCATGAAAAACTTTTTTTATTCTGTCACGACTTAACCCAAGGTCTTGACTGTGATGGGCATCCCGCCCAAGATATCCCTGTCACTCCCCAACCCACTAGTGATATTGTCCGCTCTAGGCCAAGTCCTGCACGACTTTAAAATACGTCACTAGGGAGTAAAGCTTTCTCACTTATATATCCAGCATCCCTCCGATGTTTTGTCGGCGTGGGACTCCTTCCTATGTTGGGGTGTCATATACACCCCCACGAACTCAACGTCCTCGCTGAGGTTTTCCCCACCAAATGGGATTTGCCTACACTCAGGACTGAATATTTTCCTACCTTACCGGGATTCACCTACACTCAGTTTGAAATCTTTCCCCCATCGACAAGGGCGACACAGGATTGGCTTTGATACCATTAAATCATGACTCGGCCTGAGGCCCTGGCCGCGACGGGCATCCCGCCCAAGATACCCCTGTCACTCCCTAACCCACTAGTGATATTGTCCGTTCTGGGCCCAGGATCGCACGGCCTTAAAAATATCACTAGGGAGTAAGGCTTTCTCACTTATATACCCAGCATCCCTCCTATGTTTTGCCGATGTGGGACTCCTTCCTAAGTTGGGGTATCACAACTGTCATCTAAACCCACCTATGCAAGAGGTGGTGAATATAGAAATCATCAAGTGGCCAGATGCAGTGGTGGTATACCTCATTTCAGATAATAAGTGGGTGAGTCCCTGTTCAGTACGTCCCCAAAAAAGGTGGCATGACAGTTGTGGCTAATGAGAAAAATGAGTTGATCCCACTTAGGCCTGTTACTTAGTGGAGGGTGTGTATGAATTACAAAAAACTTAACTCGTGGATGTTGATAGATCATTTCTCAATGCATTTTATGGATCAGATGCTTGATCGACTAGCGGGAAGGGGTTGGTACTATTTCTTAGATGGGTACTCTGGTACAACCAGATTTCTATTGCTCCTGAAGATCAGAAAAGATGACATTCGTAAGCCCATATGTTACATTTGATTTTAAGAGGATGCCTTTTATTTTGTGTAATTCACCCACCACTTTTTAGTGGTGCATGATGTCGATATTTTCTGATATAGATGAAGACACCTTGCATGTGTTTATGGATGACTTCTCAGTGGTCGGTGGTTCTTTTGATCTATTCTTGTTGAATCTTAGTCAAGCATTACAGTAATGTGAAGAGTTCAATCTTATCCTTAACTAGGAAAAATTCCACTTCACAGTGAAGGAGGGCATTGCTCTTGGTCACAAAATTTCTACTAAAGTCATTGAGGTAGATAAGGTAAAGGTTGAAGTGATTGATAAACTACGTCCCCCTTTCTCAGTCAAAGGAATACGTATATTTCTCGGTTATACGAGGTTCTACTGTAGGTTCATAAAGGACTTCTCAAAAACTGCAAACCTGTTTTGGAAACTATTGGAGAAGAAGGGTAAGTTCACTTTTGATGATGACTGCAGTAATGATTTTGAATGCCTTAAGCTAAAACTAGTGGAGGCTCCAATTATTATTGCTCCTGATTGTATAAAGTTATTTGAGATTATGTGTGATGCCAGTGGAGTGTCACTTGGAGTTGTTCTTGTCCAAAAGAAATAGAAGTTGTTCCATCCGATATATTATGCAAGCAAGGCCCTATGTGGGGCTCAAAAGAATTACACTGTGATTTAGTAGGAACTTCTAGCAGTTGTGTATGCTCTTGAAAAGTTCCGAGCATATTTGATAGGTACCAAGGTAGTAGTGTACAATGACCACTCTGCCTTAAGGTACTTAATGACGAAGAAAGATACTAAGCCAAGGTTTATCCGATAGGTATTAATACGTTAGGAATTTGACTTTGAAGTTAAGGGTTAAAAGAGATAAGAGAATCAGGTGGCAGATCACCTATCTAGACTCGAAGGCAAGCAGGTAGTCAAGGACAAGCTAGATATTTATGATTCCTTTTCGAATGAGAAAATATTAGTTGCAGTGCTCGAAAAAGTACCTTGGTATGCTGACTTTGCAAACTATGTAGTAAGTGAAGTAATGCCAGAGAATCTCTCTTTTCATCAAAGGAAAAAGTTTCTCCATGATGTGACACATTATTTTTTGGATGATCTGTATCTTTTTTGGCGGTGTGCGGATGGCATTATTAGGTGGTGCATCCGAGGAGTAGATATGTTGAGCATACTAGAAGCTAGTCTTGCTTCCCAAGTTGGAGGTCACCATGTAGGTGATTGGACTTCAAGAAAAGTGCTTTAGAGGGGCTGCTATTGGACCACCTAGTTCAAAGATGCCTATGAGTTCATAAAGAGATGTGACTAATGTCTAAGTCAAGGGTCTATCTCAAAGCACCATGAGATACCAATGTCTAAAATGCTGGAGGTTGAATTATTTGACGTCTGGGGCATTGACATTATGTGGCCCTTCATGAGCTCATTGTGGATGAAGTATATATTGGTCACCATTGACTACGTGTCAAAATGGGTTGAGGTAGTGGCTTTGGCGGATAGTGAAGGAAAGCGGGTTATTGAATTCTTAAAGAGAAATATCTTCTCTCGCTTTGGGGTACCACGTACCATCACAAGCGATGGAGGATTGCACTTTTGCAAAAAAAAATGTTCAAAATTGCCTTGGCAAAATATTGGGCTACCCCATATCACCCATAGACCAATGGGCAAGTGGAAATCTCTAATCGGGAAATCAAGGCTATCCTTACCAAGACTGTAAATTCTAGTAAGAAAGATTAGTCTAGGAAGTTGGACGATGCCTTATCTCATATCAAACATCTTTCAATACACCTATTGGCATGTCACTATACCAATTGGTTTATGGCAAGGCGTGTCATTTGTCGTTTGAGCTGGAGCATAAAAAGATGTGGGCACTAAAGTGGCTTAACCTGAACTAGAATGAGGCAGCTGATATGAGACTGGGGCAGTTGAATGAGATGGATGAGTTCCATCTCAGAGCTTATGAAATGGTTGATCTATACAAGGAAATAATGAAGAAATACCATGACCATAAAATTGAAAAGTAGGATTTTTATAAAGATGACTCGGTGCTCCTCTTTGACTTCAGACTCATGTTTTTCCAGGTAAACTCAAATATAAATGGTCTGGCCCATTTAAAGTTAACCAAATCTACTCGTGTAGAGTAGTGGAACTTGAAAATAAAGACGAAAGTGTTTTCATGGTTAATGGGCAGCCTCTGAAACTATATATCAGTCCAATGGACTCAATAAAGAGTATTGCTACCATCTATCTCATTGAATTTTGAGTAATTGTGGTAACTGAGTCGTACCACAATGATAAATTAGGCGCTAGTGGTAGGAAACCCACATTGTGTTGTTGTAAAGAATTAGTTTAAGTTATTTTGTTGTTTTGTGCAAGCTAAAGGGTTCATGTAAGTGTGCATATATGATAGTGCAGAAAACTAGAAGCTAAAAGAGTTGGGGGTGATCGATGGACCAACCCATGAACCATCGCTTCCTTGATGGGGCATCATTGGAAACTGTTGTAACAAATACTAAAAACCAGGTTACTGGAAAGTTGCGACGGGTTGACCGATAGACCGTCATAAGCTCGATGGATCATCTTTCTAACTGTTGCCAATGAGTTATAAAATAAGATTATTGGAAGGGACGATGGGTCATTCAATGAACCATCTCAGCTACGATGGACCATCACTTAAAATCATTAGAACTACACCAGAATTTAAGCTACTAGAATTGACCCGATGGTTGGGGTCAACGGACCATCACTTTATTTGCCGCTGGTCAAAAAAATTTCTTTCTTCTGGTTTGAGTTTGTTAAATAATAAATTCTTTGCTTATAGGTAATATGGAAAACAAAATACCACCAACCAGATACAGGGGTAGAGGCAAAAGAGCCAAGCAAGAGCCATCAGGGGGTTTGGATGCACCGGCTTGCAACACCTGGCAAAGACGTTAGATGATTTCTTCATCTTCCCAGTATGAAGAGAAGGGTGAAAGTAGTAGCAGTTGTAGCTCTTGTTCGAGCCCAATTGAGGAAGGGGTTGAAATATCTATCCTCATCCAAAAAAGGATTCAGAATAGGAAGACCCAAGCATGGTTTAGAGCAAGAACCCACAACTGTGGTAAGCTATCTGGTGGCAGGTTGAAGGTGCTCAGGATTATTTCTACAAAAGGCTCGAGAAAATGGATAGGTTGGAAGTAAAGAGACCTATTTTTTAGGAACATCAGAATGTGACAACAACACTGCACGAGTATCAAGAACTCAAGTACCGATTCAATGAATATGAGTTGGCATGGAAGATTAGAACATTCGAAACCTATAACCGAATCTGGTACATGAGTTTTTCGCCAACTACTTAGCTTTTCTAGAGAAGGACTGTCCCCTAGGTGCATTAGTTAGTGACATGAGTATTCTAGATACAATTCCTGTGCATGGAGTCAATGTAGATATCTCAGAGTGTACATTGAATAGATTCTTGTTCGGGCTTGAATATCAGATACCTGGTGCAATACCAGATTTGGAGTATTGATTGTTCATGACGATTGTGTAGCTTAACCATCATAAAAAGGCACCTACGAGCTATACGGGCTCATCTCCTCATTCTGAAAGGCCCCAGTGCGTGTTAGTCACACGAACCATAGAATAATCATATGTGCATATACACCAAGGGTGACTCAAACACCCAACTAGATATCAAGGGTGACATGAACACCTGATCATTTAATAAGGGTGACTCAAACACACTATCATGGAGAAAGGGTGAATTGAACACCTGGCCACTTAGACCTCCGTGCTAGAAAATGCAGTTTCCAGTGTTGGTCCATTATGACATCCACTTTCACAACCTAGATATAAAACCTCCTTTAACCCCAATTAAAATATTTACATATTCCATTTAATTGAACCATGTTACACATAAGGCATACAATATCAATATCATTATACCAACTACACTTGCAAGGTATTATCTTCATACCATTATAATTTCATTAACTTAGGGGAATGCCTCGACCCCATTTTTCATTAAATAAGTGTAAGGAAATGCCATTACCCCATTTGTTAATTAAATCAAAACCATTATGTTTTAATAGCCTTTTTATATCATGCAATGATTTTAGAAGTAGCTCAATGTATATAACTTTATGTTGAAAACAAGTTTCACAGGATTGGATTGAGCTTATACTAATTACAATATTAAAAACCATCAATTTTGGGGAATCCAAGACACCCATACCAGTTAACCACACCCATGCACCCTAAATAGTTCAAAACCATTAATTCACATCGTAAGGCTTTCCATTCCCATATCAAGGTACTAATCTATGTTATTTTAGAGGAGAACGATCCTAAATCTATTAAAACAAGGTTGTAAAAAGATAAATAAGGGATAAAAGTTCTAAAATATTGCACGGGTTGTGTAAGACCCTTAAATTTTTGATCATTTTATTTTTGATCCCCCCCCCCATGTTTGTTTTATTAATATTTTACTTAAATTATATTTAGGGATGTTAAAAGGGTAATTTGGAAAATTTTGGAATTTTGAAAAGGATTCAGGACTTTGAGGTAGTGTGCCTTTGCGATATCAACATACCACAGAGCTTAGCCTTCGTGATATTGGTGTGGCATGGAGGTTAACCTCTTCAATAAGGATGTGCCATGTCGAGGTACAAATCTTATCTAGTTTTGTTTTTTTACTTGTGGGTGAGGGGCATTTGGTCTTTCTACCCCTTATATGGCCTTTAAATATGAAATAATCCTATTATCTTTAGTTTTTAAAGATCAAATCAATACATTTAACTTTACACTCAAAACCCAATAACATTTAAGGTTTTCATAAAGAATTCATCATCCGGGATCCAAACTTCAAATTATTTTCAAATTCTTGTGTATTTTAGGCCTGTTTCTATTTTATAAACTTTAATTTTACATTATAGAATGAGTTTTTATGTGATGAGGTGTGGGTTTTGAAATTGGGTTAAAGGGAATTGGTTGTTACTGATTGAATTACTTGTCCTATTTTTTAAATTGATTATTCATGCTTTACATTGATATTTTTTGGACTGAATTGGTACATTATTTAAATGATTGGAATGGGGGACATAGGCTTCCCTAATATGGATAAAGTTTGGATTATAATTTCATAAACCTTAACTCACTTTGTAGATTTGATTTAATTATGGAAATTGCATTGTTTAAATTTATTTGAACTTAATACATTGCATTAGCAGACAAATAGATATAAAAATGGATTGGGATGGCCTTGGTGTCCATGCTTTGGATTGTAATGAAACTTGGGAGTCTAATTTAGTTGTGCGAGTTGGTTTGCCAAAAATATATTAGCTTGCAAGAGTATTGGTGTGATGATACCAAGTTGTAAATGCCTTAATGAATGACTCCTAGGTACTAGTTAATTGTGTGTGCAATTTTTTTTAATTTAGGCTTAAAGAAGGTTGCGTAACTTATCGTGAACATTTAAGTCCTAGGGAGTCGAATAGTGGAAACCCCATTTGTTGGTGTTCTGGGTGTATATGACTGTTTTCTTGATACACACTTGATATATGTATGTATATATATATATATGTGATGGCTATTTTCCATGGTGGCATTATTTTCCCTCAAATTTTCCTCAGTTCATGTGGCCAACAAGCACTCAGGCCCTTTCAGCATAGGGAATTGAACCTATATAACTCATGGTTTCCCTTAAGATATATTGAGCTACACAGTCCAGATTAATGGTTTTAAAACTTTCATGCTCATGACCCTTATCTTATTTGAACACCCCATATATATATATATATATATATGAATGTGTGTTTGTGGTTTTGATAGATTTTGGATATGAAATTACTTTATCACTTTTCCAGAGTTACATGCTACTGCTCATCCCACTAACCATCCTAATATGCTACATCACTTGATAATGTAGGGTCTAAAGACATTTTTGTTACTCCTGTGCAATATTAGATTGTTGAGCACATGTATTGAGTTGCTGCAAAGTGGTGATCTTCATCCTTCAGAATGATTTATCATTTAATTATTCTTTCTTTATTAATTCAATACTTTTAGATTTTATTTTCTCATAGTTGGGATATGTCCTGACTTAGATATTATTCTAGTTTAGAGGCTTTTATGGACAATTATGGGTTGGTTGTTGTTTGACTCTTATTCTTGTTTGAGTTATTTATTCATCTTTTATTTGTATCTTGATTTATCTTACACTTTATTATCATTACTAGTTTTCTCTTGAGGTTAGTATAAGAGAGTGGTCTATGGTCCATGTTGGCTTTGGGATACCCATAATGGCTAGGCCTTGATTCAGGTTGTGACAATCTTTGTAAAAAGATAGGTTTAGAGACGTTAGGTATCTACAAAGCCATGTCAATTAAAATCATTTTTAATGGGTGTGTAGTACACCACACATATAAGAAGGAGGCTATGTGGCATTTAGGAATGCTTCATTTTCTTTTATTTTATTTTAGGATTTAGAGTCTAGTGTTATAAGATTTCTCTAACTCCTTACTTCTTTGCATATCAGATCATGCCTCACTAAAGATTTGATGTTTATAGAATTTATGCTTGGAATGTTGTCCTACCTAAGGATGTTTAGGGGACTCAACCTGTGTATAGAGAACAGACCCAATCTAGGGTACCTGCATCTTATTGTGCCACACATATGGTGTTCCATCTGTCCCCACTAGTTCTCCTCGAGCTTCTTGGGCTAGTGATGCTTATAATCAACTGCCTTAGGGGACATCTTTAATGAAGAGTTTTATCGGTCTATTCACTTGCTTACTCATTTGATAAATCTCAGTCTCATCAATCATATCTTGTTGGTTCTATTGCATCTTTGTATGAAGTCCCTTGGGTTGGTTTAAAACCCCACAAAATCCTTAAAGTAAGTCAGTCCTTTAAGCTTGCCAAGGGGTCCTAGACTTGGAATATTCTAGCTAAGCATTTAGACTTAGAGTCATTTTAGCCTTCAAAAGTTAGCGATCTTATTTCATGGCCTTTACACCCATTAAATATGGATATTTAGGTTGATTCATGATCAGGAATGTCTATAGGTGTTTTTCAATAAGTTTTGAATTTTTCAGACTTCATTTGAAGCTCCTTTGGAATCCAAAATAATGAATCAACGTGATCCTGGCATGCCGCGTCGACTATTGCGTTGATAAATGTTTTCCCTAGCTCCCAGTGCTAATTTCCAGTGAGTCAATATGGACTCGATGCGATGTATTGGCTATCGCAACGATTCCAATGACGCGGCGCGTCGGTCTACGCATTGATAGTACAGTCTTTTAGTCATTAAAAGACCACGTCCTTGGGGGCATTTAGGTATTTTTCCCTCAACCTTTAGCCCCCAAAACACGAAATTAATCACTTTAGGGATCAAATAAAATTATTATTTCTCAAATTTTCTCAAGAACAAAACCATAGAAGATTCAATTTCATATCAAGAACTCAAGATTCCACCACCAATTTTAGAAATTCCTTAACTAAGGTATGTGAAGTGTTCATCGAAGGGTTCCTTCCACCCTTGGAGTCTAAGAAACTCTTTTAATGTTCATGTAAAGTAATTTCATGATTTCCATAAGTTGAATTAAAGTTAATTCATGATTTATTGCAAGATTCATGTAGAGTTAATTGATAAGTGTGCTTCATCTTAAGAATTGATGTTGAAACTCATGGAATTATTTAATAGAAATTGGATCATGTTGCCTACATGTTTTAGTATTATGTGAATATATTATGCCCCACAAGTGTTTGATGAATTATCCAAGTGAGTTGAATAGTGAAATTATATCATGTTTAGCATGTATACAAGTGTTTGCTTGAATGCCCAAATGAATGAATGATGACTAAGTAGTTAGTTACCATGTCTCAAGAATTATGCCATGTCTTTAACTTTGTAATATCGAGTCATGGGGGTATTTAATACCCAATAATTTAGCTACTTGTTTAGATCCATGGTTAGTCATAGAGCAAAATCTATCATGTCTCGATCAGTAGAATTTAGTAGTATTTTGTCAGTCCATGGAACTTAGTGAACCCAGTTCAATTCAGTTATATAGTACGATTAGTATCAGTTTAGTCTAGCCTAGTACAGTTTAGAATTCAGATCGGTGTCTATTCATTTGGGAGTAGGATTCAGCACCGAGTGAACCTAAGGATGGGGACTCACCTGCCAGTAGAGGGTGAAATCCTTAGAACCAGTCCTTGCATTCCAGAACTACGTAGCAAGCATAGGTTGATATATCAACCTACCAGTTGAGGGTTGATGACGTGGTCTACCTACCGGTTGAGGGTACAACTGTTCTATTTCAGAGTACCTACCAGATGAGGGTGACTCAACACTTGTCCTTACCCGTGGTATGGTATTGACATCCTTCCAACTGGGGTTATAGGATGGACCCCAAATCAGTTAGAAAAGGGGTATGTTGGGTAGATGATTACTTCCCACAATTTCATTTTCAGATTCAGTCTCAGTATAGAACTCAGTTTAGTTTTGCATATTCAGGACTATCAGGCATAGTCACTCATCTCAGTATGGGATTCAGTATAGTTCCACAAAATTGAGATTTTCAGATACAATTGTTCAGTTTCCAATAATCCAGTATTCAGTGTTATAATGATCTCAATACAGTTTACATATTCATACATGTACTCTCATTCAGTCATACTCATGTTATTCAGTTTTTATTGTTCATGCATGCGAACCCATGCATTTCAGCCGACTTCCCTGAGCATACTAGTACATTCAAAGTACTGACACATGCTTTTCTTTTGCGCTATTATGTCTTTTATCATCGGTTCAAACGTACAGGCTCTCGAGCATCCTTAGTAGTTCAGTATCTCAACATATAGAGTTAGTGGTAAGTCCTCATAGTTCAAGGACGTGATTATTTCCTACAGTATTTTAGTTAGTCGGACTTATTTGGGGACTTATCCCATAAACTCCATAGTTCTGACAGGTAGAAGCTTTTCAAACTAGAGTATTTTTAGATAGTTGTTCAATTTTTTAGTACTTATATTTAGTTTTGGTATTCTGATACTACATTCAGATTTATTTAAAGATTTGAACTTTATGGCATACTTCCACATATTTTTTGCAATCCTTACAGTATTTATTACATAGTTATTGCAGCAGGTACCAATCATGTGTTAGCTTATGGTCCTTCAGGATTATGAGCATCGTATAGTATTTGGGTATAGACTCGGGGTTTTACAAACCTGGTATCAGAGCCTAAGGTTCAATAGTATCCCAAAAAGTCTGAAAGCCGCATCTAGTAAACTCTTGTACATAGATGTGTTGTGCGCCACACTTATGGATAGGAGGCTATGGGATGTTTTAGGAAAAGTTTCCCTTCTTTCAGTATTCACGTCGTGCGAGTGAGCATGAGCTTTAATTACACTCTCTTTCTAGTCCTAGCTTCTCTTCTCTTTATAGAATATTCCTGTAAAGAGGACTCAGGGAAGAGGAATGGGAGACCAGTCAGCCCCTTAGGCCGTCAATCCAGATACTCTGGGATAGCATGTTTCCTACGTAGGGTTTAGAGCAGCCTTCACCACCCCAGCTCATTCTGTAGCAGCCCAAAATAAATGTCCAGCTGCGGTTTCGACAAACCCAGTGTCTAATACTGCTGCTACCAGGATTTGGGACTTTAGCCGAATAAAACCCTCCATCATTTATTAGGCCTAAGTCAGATGAGGACCCTCAGGTGCAAAAAGTTATTGATATCATAGAGGTGACTATTGTTGAGATCACTGAGTTGGCCATATATCAGCTATAGGATATGGCTCACTCATAGTTTAAATAGTGGAAGGTAGAGAAGGCCATAGATGTAGGGCCCATAGAGTGGGAGGAGTTTACCACTGCTTTTCTAGATAGGTTCTTCCCACTGGAGTTGAGGAAGTGAAGGTTCTAGAATCTATCAATCCAAAGTAGGGCAATATGATAGTGAAAGAGTATTCTCTTAAGTTTACTCAATTAACTAAATATGCTCCTCATGTAGTGGCAGATAGCAAATCTCAAATGAGTAAGTTTGTATCAAGGGTGTCTAGCAGCATGGTCAAGGAGTGTGGAACCACAATACTTATTAAGGAGATGGACATATCCAGTCTCATGGTCTATCCTCAGCAGAAAGAGAAGGCCAAGAATAAAAAGAAAGAGAAAGAGAGCAAGACAGCGAGAATAGGTAGTTTCAACTTCGCTCAACCTAAGTTAAAGGGTGGGAATCTTTCTCGGTTTTGCTTGAAATCTTCAGTCCTAGTTCCATCCTCAGCCAGTGCTCTTGTGCTGAAATTCAGAGATGACAATGAGCATAGGGCATCAAGCCCTAAACCCTAAGGCAGTGTTAGCAGTACCCGAACCAATCCCCTTTGTCAAAAGTATGGCAGAAACCACTAGGGTATCTATAGAGTAGGCAACGATGTGTATTTCGAGTGTGGCAAGCCAGGCCATAGAGTTAGAGATTATCCCCATTTAGGTTCTCAAGTTTAATATAACCGTCCCCCAGCTCAGTTCGATTGGTCGACTCAGTAGGGTGCAGCTTCCAGTGCCACCATTGGGCAACTCCCAAATAGACTCTATGTTCTTTAGTCCCGACAGGATTAGGAAAGTTCTCCTGATGTGGTCACAGGTATGTTACAAGTTTATCATTTGCATATTTATGTTTTGCTAGATTTAGGTGCTTCCTTATCCATTGTTACTCCTTATATAGCTGTTGACTTCAGAGTCAGTCCCATAATCCTAGAAGTTCCATTCTCAGTCTCTACCCTAAAGGATAAATCTGTCATAGCTCAGCGGGTATACAGGAACTGTCCGATAATGGTATCTTAGAAAGTCACTTCATGACACTTAGTCTAATTAGAGATGACTGATTTTGATGTCCTTTTCGACATGGATTGGCTTCATTCCTGCTATGCCTCAGTCTACTATAGAAATAGATTAGTTCAATTTTAGTATTCAAATGAACCCATCCTAGAGTGGAGGGCTAGTACTTCAGCACTTAAGGGTCAGCTTATTTCTTACCTTCAGGCTAGAAAAATGATAGCTAAGGGGTGTGTCTACCATCTCATTTGAGTCCAAGACTCTAGTTCAGAAGCCCCTATTCTTGAATCAATGTCAGTAGCATGTGAATTCCCAGGTATGTTTCCCGAAGTCCTTTCTGGAGTTTCTCCCAAAATAGAAATTAATTTTGGAATTGATATTCTCCCATTTACTCATCCCATATCTATCCCTCCATACAGAATGGCTCCAGCAGAACTCAAATAATTAAAGAATTAGTTAAAAGACCTCCTAGATAAGGGATTCATCTAACCCAGTATGTCCCCATAAAACGCACTAGTTTTATTCGTGCATAAGAAAGATAGTTCTCTTAGAATGTGTATTGACTATCATCAGTTAAATAAAGTCACGGTCAAGAATAAGTATTCACTTCCCATAATCGATGACTTATTCAATCAACTTCAGTGTACCAGTTATTTCTACAAGATTGGCCTTAGATTAGGTTATCATCAGCTTAGAGTCAGGGAATGTGACATCCTAAAGAGAGGTTTCAGAACTCGGTACGATTACTTCGAATTCTTAGTCATGTCCTTTGGTTTTACCAATGCCCTAGCAGGTTTCATAGACTTAATAAATCGGGTGTTCAAGCAGTACTAATACATGTTTGTTATAGTTTTCCTAGATGACATTCTTGTTTACTCTTATAGCAAACATAATCATGTAAACCATCTCAGAATAGTATTACAGACACTCAGAAACCATCAGCTATTCACCAAATTCAGTAAGTGCAAATTTTGGCTAAAGTCAGTAGCCTTCCTTGGCCATATGATTTCTAGTGATGGCATTAGAATTGACCCCCAAAAGACTGAGGTAGTGAGAAACTAGCCCAAGCCTATCTCTCTATCAGATATTAGGAGTTTCTTGGGTTTGGATGGCTGTTATCGATGGTTTATTTAGGGATTTTTGTTTATTGCATCCCCTATTTCCAGATTGACTAAGAAGAAAGACAAATTCCAGTGGTCAGATTCTTGTGAAAAAAGTTTTCAGGAGTTAAAGTCTCGACTTACTACAACTCCAGTATTGACCTTACCAGATGGTTCAGATGGCTTTGTTGTTTATTGTGATGCCTATAGATTTGGATTGGGGTATGTTCTGATGCAAATAGGTAAGGTCATAGCCTATGCCTCTATGCAGCTTAAACCCTATATGAAGAACTATCCTAATCGTGATCTTATATTGTAGTTTTTGCCTTAAAGATTTGGAGGCACTATTTGTATAGGGTGCACGTTGATGTGCTCACTGATCATAAGAGCCTGCAGTATGTATTCTCTGAGAAAGATTTAAACCTTTTTTAGATAAGGTGGTTGGAATTGTTGAAACACTATGATATTAGTGTCTTGTATTATCCAATCAAGGCCAATGTAGTGGACGATGCTCTTAGTAGAATATCTATGGGTAGTGTTGCTCATGTGGAGGACAGTAAGAAAAAGTTAGCTCATGAAGTTCATCAGTTAGCCTGGCTAGGTGTCCGCTTAGTAGATTCAGCAGAAGGTAGTGTATGAGTGCAGAGTAGTTCAGAATTATCCTTGATTTCTGAGTTAAAGGAAAAGCAGAATAGGGATCCTAGTTTAGTCAAGTTAAAAAAGTCAGTCAGAGATCAGAAAGAAAAGGTTTCCTCCTAAGGGGGAGATGGTGTTTTGCGTTGTCAGGGTTGACTATGTGTGCAAGGTGCAGATGACTTGAGGTAGAAAATTCTTGCAAGGGCACATGGTGCACGCTACTCTATTCATCAAGGGGCCACTAAGATGTATCGTGATTTGTGGGATATCTATTAGTGAAGAGGGATGAAGAGAGATGTGGCAGAGTTTGTGGCTAAGTGCTCAACATTCCAGCAGGTTAAAATTAAGCATCAGAAGCCTAGTGGTTCTATGTAGGAGTTCAGCATTCCCACTTGGAGATGGGAAGAAATAAACATGGATTTTGTGATGAGTTTGCCTCGTACTCGTCATCAACATGATTTAGTTTGGTTCATTATAGATAGAATAACTAAATTAGCGTATTTTCTTCCAGTCCATATCTCTTACTCAGCCGAGGATTATTCCAAAATATATATAGGGAGTTGGTTAGATTGCACAATATTCCATTGTCCATTATCATATATAGAGGTAACCAGATCACCTCTTATTTATAGAAAGTATTCCGAAAGGGTCTTTATGCTTGAGTTCACCTCAGTACAACTTTTCATCCTCAGACAGATGGTCAACCAAAAAGGATCATTCAGACTTTAGAGAATATGCTGCAAACATGTGCGATAGACTTTAAAGGTAGTTAGGATGAACACTTACCTTTGATTGAGTTTGCATATAATAACAACTATCACTTTAGTATTCAGATGGTTCTATTTGAGGCACTTTATGGGATGAAGCATAGATCTCCCATTGGTTGGTTTGAAGTAGGTGAGGCCACAGTAGTAGGGCCTAACTTGGTATTTGATACCTTAGAGAAAATCCAGTTGATCAAGGAAACACTTAAGATAGCTTACAGCCAGCAGAAATCATATGTAAATGTGCGCAGAAAGGATCTTGAGTTTGAGATTGGTGACTACGTGTACTTAAAAATCTCTCTTATGAAAGGGATAAAGAGATTTGGCAAGAAGGGGAAACTCATCCCCAACTATGTCAGTCCTTACCGAATTCTTTGTCCTTTTGGAAAGATAGCTTACAAGATTTAGCTGCCTTTAGAACTATCTTCAGTCCATCCAGTGTTTTACGTCTCCTTGCTAAAAAAATGCATAGGTGACCTATCATCCATAATCCCTATAGAGGGCATAGATGTTCATAAAGCCTCTCTTACAAAGAGATTTTAGTCAAAATCCTTGATTATCAAATTTGCAAATTGAGGAACAAAGAAGTCCCTCTAATCAAAGTTCTATGGAGGAATTAATCAGATGAGGGAGCTACTTGGGAAGCAGAGGCAGATATACAGACCAAGTTTCCTCACCTCTTCTCCACAACCTTAGATTCAACTCAAGGTAATAGTTTTCTTTAAGTTTATTTAGTTTCATGTTCAGATTTCAGTTACAAACTTGGTATCAGTAACCATTGCATGTTCAATCATATATTCACAAGTCAGTCCAGTAATGTATTCATGCAACAGATATACATGTTCATCATGATAATTTATGGTAGCAATAATCTTAGTCATAAAACCATGCTTTAGTTGTGCATGCCCAGTGTCTAAGTCTGGTCTCTCAGTATTCTCTATCTCAGCAGTCTCATTCGAGGACGAATGTTCCCAAGGGGAGATAATGTAAGACCCCTAAAAATCCATAACTTAAGTCAGTCCTTTAAGCTTGCCAAGGGGTCCTAGACATAGAATATTCTAGCTAAGTATTCAGACATAGAGTCATTTTAGCCTTTGAAAGTTGGCGATCTTATTTTATGGCCTTTACGGCCATTAAATATGGATATTTAGGTTGATTCATGAACAGGAATGTCTGTAGGTGTTTCCGAACAAGTTTTGGATTTTTCGAACTTCGTTTGAAGCCCCTTTGGAATCACAAAATAGTGGATCAACATGATCTTGGTGCACCGCATCGACTATCGCATTGATAAATGTTTTCCCCATCTCTCAGCATTAATTTCTAGTGAGTCGATCCAGACTCGACGTGATACATTGGCTATCACGTCGATGCCGACAACGTGGTGCGTCATTGGGGGTATTTAGGTATTTTTCACTCAACTTTAATCCCATAAAACAACCAATTTATCACTTTAGGGAGAAAATAAACTCATTTTTTCTCAAATTTGCTAAACAACAAAACCATATAAGCTTTTGTTTCAAATCATGAACTCAAAATTCCACCATTAATTTTATAAATTCCTTAATTAAGGTATGTAAAGTGTTCATCCAAGGGTTCCTTCCTCCCTTGGAGTCCAAGAAAATCTGTTAAAGTTCATGTAGAGTGATTTCGTGATTTCCATGAGTTGAATTAAAGTGTATTCATGATTTATTGCAAGATTCATGTAGGGTTAATTGATATGTGTACTTTATCATGTGAGTTCATGTTGAAACTCATGGAATTATGTAATTGGAATTGAATCACATTACCTACATGTTGTTCTAGTATTATGTTCATATATTATACCCCACAAGTATTTGTGAATTATCCATGTGAGTTGAATAGTGAAATTTTATCATGTTTATCATGTATACAAGTGTTTACTTGAATGCCCAAATAAATGACTGATGACTAAGTAGTTAGTTTCTATGTCTCAAGAATTATGCCATGTCTTTTATATTTGAGCTATCGAGTCCTGGGGGTATTTAATACTCCATAATTTAGCTGATTGTCTAGAGCCATGGTTAGTCACAGAACAGAATCAGTCGTGTCTCGATTAGTTGAATTCAGTCAGTTAACAGAATTCAGTAGTTTTTCGTCAGTACATGGAACTCTGTGAACTCATTTTAGTTCAATTATACATTATGATCAGTAACAATTCAGTCTAGCCAAGTATAGTTTAGAATTCAGTCAGGTGTCTATTCAGTTGGGAGTAGGATTCAGCAACGAGTGAACCCAAGGATGGGGACTCGCCTGCCAATAGAGGGTGAAATCTTTTGAAGCAGTATTTGTATTCCAAGACTATGTAGCCAGTGTAGGCTGAGACATCAACCTACCAGTTGAGGGTTGATGAGGTGATCTACCTACCAGTTGAGGATACCACCATTCTCATTTAGAGTACCTGGCAGATATGGGTGACCCAATACTTGTCCTTACCTGTGACACAGTTTTGAAATCCTTAAAACTAGGATTACAGTTTGGACCACAAATCACTTAGAGAATGGGCATATTGGTTAGATGATTACTTCCCACAGTCTCAATTTCAGATTTAGTCGAAGTATGGAACTCAGTTCAATTCTACAAATTCAGGACTGTCAGGAACAGTCACTCGGATTAGTAAGGGATTTAGTATAGTTCCACAGAATCAAGACTGTCAGATACAGCTGTTCAGTTACCAATAATCCAGTATTCTATGTTATGATGAACTTACTATAGTTTAAATATTCATACATGTACCCTCATTCAGTCATACTCATGTTATTCAGTTATTATTGTTCATGCATGCGAACCATGCACTTCAGCCTACCTCACTGAGCATACCAGTACATTCAAAGTACTAACACATGTTTTTCTTTTTTTCTATGTTGTCTTATATCATAGATTTAGATGCACAGGCTCCCGAGCACCCTCAGCAGTTCAGGCTCTCAGCATACAAAGTTAGTGGTGAGTTCTTATAGTTTGAGGACGTGATTATTTATTACAGTACTTCAATTCATTTTCAGTAGTCAAAGTTAGTTGGGGAGTTGTCCCATCAACACCATAGTTCAGACAGTTAGAGGCTTTTCAAACTAGAGTATTTTCAGACAGTTGCTTAATTTTTTAGTACTTATATTCAGTTTTGGTATTTTGATACTGCATTCAGATTTATTTATAGATTTCTATCTTATCGCATACGTTCTGCCTATTTTACGCAATCCTTACAGTATTTATTACACAGTTATTATAGCAAGCACAAGTCATTGTTTAGCTTGTGGTCCTTCGAGATTATGAGCATCGTGTAGTATCTGGGGTTCAAACTAGTTTCATTACAGTTGGCCAGTTATGTTGTTGAATCCCCAAACCCTTACAGGATCTAAGGTTTAGGAGGATCCCTATGGATTTGTGGATGAGAGGGAGAAGATTTTTAGAGTGATGTATGCTACTAATTCTGAAGGAGTAGAGTTTTTTGCATATCAGCTACATGATGTAGCTTATCAATGGTATGGGGAGTGGGAGTAGTTTAGGGGTGATGATGCAATCCAACATTATGGGATGAGTTTTTGGGTGCCTTTATTAATTACGTTTTAACTCAAGAGTTGAGTGAAGCTAAGGCTGAGAGTTTGTTAACCTGAAGCATAAAAAGATGAGTGTGAAAGAGTATGCCCTAAAATTTTAGTAGTTGTCTCATTATTCACTAAGTTGGTGTCAACATGAGGTCAAAGAAGAGAAAGTTTTTTTGTGGGTTGTCCTATGACTTGGTAGTATAGTGTAAGGCTTCAATGTTAAATAATGACATGGATATCTCTAGACTTGTGTTTTATATGCAGTTGGTAAAAGATGAAAAAAATAAAGGCAAAAATAGGAGAGTGGAAGAAAAAGAAGTTTAGATATTTAGAGAAGGGTAGGGGTCAACGAAATAGTGGGAAAGATGGTAGACAATTTTAGCCTCCTATGTTTGCATTTTAATAATGACAAACTAATGAGTGGATCTTTGTAGGATATTGGAAACTGCTAATGATAGAAGGATGTCTCACACAAAGATATGAAGGATAAAAAAATTGATGAAGGAAAAAAAATGGCTCCAAGAATGGGAGGATGTCCATTCATGATCTAAAACATCCAAGCAAATAAATCAAAACAAGAATAAAAGGAAGAAAATTACAAATCCCAGAATCACATCAAATCCATGTTGTACAATATCCAAGCGAATAAATCAGAATAAAAACAAAAGGATAGAAAATTGAAAATCTCAGAATCACAACAAAAGCAAAAGTAATAATAGACCATGGACTTATCGATACGGACGTGAGTACAAAACCGTGTATGAACATATCTTATATGGACATACCATACGATAACTTTCCTCAATCAAGGAATCAATTCAAATCCTTGATTGAGAAGAAATATCTTGGGTTTCCTTACTATAAGTAGCAACTAAAGACTATAAAAAAAGAAAACTAAAGATAGACAAAGGTTATGCAACTTCGAGAAGTATATCAACGTTTCTCAATCTTAGTCTCACAAAGATTTGTAACTTTTAGTTTACAATTGTTGTATATAGAGTAGGATTGGGTCAACTCTATAACACAAACTAAAGCTATGTCATAAGATCTGAAAAAAGAAATTCTTAGAAACTTGTTTCCTATCATTGTAATCGAGCCCAATATTGAATGATCTAAGAAAATATAGAAACCCAAGGGGACTGGAAGTTGGTACCACATTGGTGTTCCAAACAAGGATAAATGTAATACCCTATATTTTTATGCTAGAATTCTAACTGTCGTTCCTGTGCGTCTAAGCTCTAATCCAAGTGATTCTCACATGAATACAAGTTTCATGATCATTATACTAGTCTATGGAGTAGTTTATAGGTGGAAAATGTTTATAGCAAAGACATACAACAAGGTTGAGCTAAGACCAATTGGTTCATCCAAAGTTTGACATTCGATTCTACAAGGATCAATATCAAACGTGTATATCTATTAATATACATGGATTTTTTCATCCCATGACCTATAAAATTGTAGATAATTGAATTATCTTTCCAATGATATCTATTTCACAAAAATCTGATACCCGAGCGAAGAGTTATGCCCATTTTCGTGAGTGGCAGTAAGGGTGTGCGATTGGGAGTGAGAGGCATACTTAAATGTTTTCCATAAGGTATGCAACGCACACCTTATGGTCTGCCATGGGTTGTGCGCCGCATACCTCACTTCCAAGTGCCAAAAACACCCCTATATATGTCTATAACACGGGATTAAACTCCCATAACACCAAAATAAGTTTATTTTCTCTCAAAATCACCAAGAACATTCATTAGGGTTTCAACCTAAAAATTCAAA
>JAPEIP010000012.1:176179603-176195402 GCA_026120095.1 Capsicum chinense
ATGTTTCACCCGATATATTTTACTCTCTTATGATTATGATGATTTTAATTCGAGCTAAGTGAGTCATTTATATCAGCATGCATAATTTTATAAACTATGATGATATTAAGATATTATTTTATATATGCATTTCACCCCCATATGCTCGGTACGTTTCCATGGTACTGACCAACATATTCATATGTGGGCTACATTTTCTCAGAATGTAGGTACAAGGTATAGTGTACACTTTAGATCCAGTCAGTTCGCGGCATCGAGTCAGCAAGTGATGAGTCCTTTTGATTCAAGGGCTTGATTTAGTTATACAGTTCGAGAAGTGTTGTATTTTCTTTATTCAGTCGTATTGATTTGGGTTAGTTAGAAGTCATGACTCGGCTACCTACAGTCAGTACTAGTATAGGCTTCATAGACAGTCAGTAGAAGTTGATGTATTCTGTTTTAGTTTTGGTTGTAAAAGCAGAGTTGTAATCTTATAAATTTAGTTTTGTATCTATCATATTCAGAAAAGAGTTATTTTTCGCAGATTTGTATAGATTTATACTTTTTGTTCAGTTGCTTATGAGTTTTGCCAGTAGAAGGGTTAGCTTGGGGTTACTTGTGATCCTAAACACCGTGTGATGTCTCGGGACCCAATTTTGGGGCATTACAATAAATTACTATGCCTTTAATTTATTTTTGATTCTTATTTGAAATCAATCTTTTTTGTGAAGTGTACTAATCTGCAGTCAAGTTCACTGTGAGGAGCCAGTAGTCAACTCACAGAAAATTTTCAATTCACCCCCTTCTTAAATTTCAATTGGTATCAGAGCAGGTCTCACCAACAGTATTTCTTAGCCACAAGCAAGCAAAGATCAAAATGGCAAAGTATCAAATTATAGGTGCTCTTACTGGAAAAATAGATTCAGAATCTTTGCCTAATAAATTGACTTCCAAGCCTAGGTTGTCATCAAGAAGGGTCCAAAGCCAATTCGAGGACTCAAATAGAAGTAAGAGGACAAAGAAAATAAATCCAATAGTACTAACATAGAAGACTTGAGAGTTTCAAGGTCACCAAGGAACAACAAAAGGTAGTCCAAACTAATGCACGTGCTATAATTTTACTTCTTTGTACAGTTAGTGGAGAAGAATACGACAAGATATCAACCTGCGAGACTACAAAAGAAATGTGGGACAAATTTGAGGTAACCTATGAAGGAACCCCCAAAGTCAAAAAATCAAAGATTATTGCCCTGGTCGTTAAATATGAGATGTTCAAAATGGAAGAGCATGAGAACATTGAAACAATGCTTGCCAGATTCATTAAGATCATATGCAAACTAAAATCATTAGGGTCGATCTATCCACATAGCCTGCAAGTCCAAAAGTTGGTCTGAAGTTTTCTAAAAATTTGGGAAACCAAGCCTACTATTCTGAAAGACAAAGGTTTGCACAACATAACATATGATGAACTTCGAGGTAACCTCATTGCATATAAAAGAAATTATATCAACCGATATGACAACGAGGAAAATGATAAACCAATAGTCTTCAACGCTACTCCAACTATAGAAGAGGACATCTTGGAAGATGTCAATAGCAAAGGAATGGCCCTCATTAACGGTGGAGTAAGTCAGATCATGAGATAGAGACAAAAAAGATACCAAGGAGCCAAAAATAATGACGCCATTAGAAATGATGACTGCTGTTATTACTGTGAAAGGCCTAGCCACTTTAAATAAAACTGTAAAGAATTAAGAAGAAAAATATCCAGAAAGAATCAAATTCTTGAAGACTAGAGCGATGAACAAAAAATAGAAGCTACCAATATGTGCTTCATGGCAATAACTGAAGCTAGCGAGGAACAGGTCAACAAGAGCTATAAGAAGGGAATGTGGTTCATTGATAGCGGATGTTCCTGACACATGACTAGAAAGAATGAAAAATTTTCTACTCTAAAGAAAATAGGTGCGAGATCAGTCAAATTTGGTGACAATTCTAGAGGAAATGTCATTGGAGTCAGCTCAGTAAATCTCAGCTTATTATGTGAATTCACTGAAGTATATATAGTAGATGACCCTAAAAACAATCTGCTCAGCATCAGTCACCTATGTGATATCGGAATCAGAGTCTTCTTCAAAGCCAAAAATTTCTTAATCAAATATGATAAAAGAGACATCTCTCTCATTGGTGAAAGTGTTAATAATATTTATGTCTTAAAAGTCTTGAATTTTCTATATTAATTTTCCTTACTGTGCAAACCAATGGTACTTTATTGTGGTACAGAAAGCTTAGGTATGCTAGCATGCCTATGATTGAGATGTTGTCTACACTAGAATTGGTGAAAGTTCTGCCAAAACTCATGTTTTAAAAGGATCACATCTGTGATGCCCGACAATTAGGTAAACAGAACTGGACATCATTAAAAGTCAAAGATATTGTCTCTACTACCAAATCTCTTTAAATAATCCACACGGATTTATTGGCCCCACCAAGACCGCAAGCACTGGTGGAATGAGATATATTTTTTTATTAGTTTATGATTACTCATGCTTTACTTGGGTAATGTTCTTGTTCATAAACATGAGGCTTTCAAAAAAATTGAGATTTTTTGTATAAAGGTATAGAGAGAAGCTTGACACTTTATCACCTACGTTCACAGTAATCATAAGGAGAATTCAAAAATAAGGTGGTTGAGGAGTATTGTGCTTAGAACGGATAGTCTAAGAAATTCTCTTCACATTGGTATCCTTAGAAAAATAGTGTAGTGGAGTGAAAAATCCAGTCTCTCTAGGAAATTGCCAGGACCATGCTGTTACAACATAATCTCACAGATCACTTTTGGGCAAAAGTAGTAAGCACAATTTTTCACATCATTAATAGGTGCTTTATCAAACGTATCCTAAAGAAAATGCCTTATGAACTCTAGAGAGGAAAGAAACCCAACATTATCTATTTCTATCCTTTTGGCTACAAATATTTTATTCACAATAATGGTAAAAGTAACCTAGGAAGGTATTTTCCTTGGGTAATCTCCCAATAGTCGTGCTTACAAGGCCTTTAATAAAAAAATTTGTATGTTGAGGAATCTATGCATATTGTATTTGATGAATCTAATCACCTACCTACGATTTTAAGTATTGATGAAGAACAGGTGAGTAATCTGCAATCTGGAGAAAATAATTGCACAACCTCTGAGCCATCACAAGACAATTCAACTACAGCTCTTCCAGAGTTGATACCCATAGCAGAAATAGTAAAACTGAGTATTTCAAGAGAATGGAAGCATGATGCTATCTATCAAAATGAACCCATCATTGGAAATAAAGAAAATAGAATGCAAACAAGAGCATCATTGAGTAGACAAGTATATGTTACCCTTGTGTCACATATTAAACCAAAGAAAATTGATGAAGCCCTCAAAGATGAATCATAGGTCAAAGCCATGAAGAAAGAATTGGACCAGTTTGAATGAAACCAAGTTTGGACCTTGGTTGAAAGAGAGATAAATTATTTGGTAATTAGAACTACATAGGTCAATAGAAATAAGTTTAATGAAGAAGGTAAGATTATTAGAAATAATGAATGGCTTGTAGCTCAAGGCTATTCCTAACAAGAAGTTATTGATTATGGAGACACCTTTGCCCCCGTGTCATGGTTAGAGTTAATACAAATTTTATTAGCATTTGTTGCTTTCAAATGATTTAAGCTATATCAAATGGACGTAAGAGATTTCTTAAATGGTTTTATTCACGAAGAAGTTTTTGTAAAACGACCCCCTGGGTTTGAAAATTTGTCGTATCCAAATCATGTTTTCTAATTAACAAATGTACTCTACGGCCTCAAACAAGCTCCAATATCTTGGTGTGAGAGATTGAGTACTTTCCTACTTCATAATAATTTTCAATGGTGTAAAATTGATACAACTCTATTCATACAAAAGATTGATTTAAATCTTTTTATTGTGCAAATTTATGTTGATGATATTATTTTTGGTAGTTTTAACATCTCTATATGTTATAAATTTTCTAATTTGATGAAAGGAGAATTCGAAATGAGTCTTATGGGTGATCTCTAATTATTTGTGGGGTTGCAAATCAAACAAACTCCCAAAGAAACTTTTATCAGTCAAGACAAGTACATGAACAACTCATCAAAAAATTCAGTATGGAAAAAGAAAAGGCCTATAGAACCCCAATGAGTCCATCCATAAGCCTTAACTCAGATTTGTCTAGAAAAGATGTTGATGAAAAAATATACATGGGGATGATTGGGTCTCTACTATATTTGACTGTAAGTCGACCAAGCATTATGTTCAATGTATGTAAATATGCCAAGTTATAGTCAAACTCTCAAGAAGTCTCATCATATTGCCGTAAAATGAGTCATCCCATATCTTATAGGAGCTTAAGACATTAGACTATGGTATCCTTATTCCTCTTATATTGATTTAATTGGATATTGAGATGTTGATTTTGCAAGGGATAAAAATAATAGAAAGAGCACTAGTGGAACATGTAAAATTCTTGGTGATGCCCTAATCTCATAGAACATAAAGAAGAAAACTTTCATTGTTCTTTCAACTTCTGAAGTTGAATACATAGCCATCAAAAGTTGTGGTACTCAAATCTTATGGATTATGCATCAACTACTTGAATTTAATATATCCTTTGAATCTGTTTCTATAAGTGTGATAAATATAGTGCTATTAGCTTATCTAAATACATTGTGCATCACTCTAGGGCTAAACATATTAATATTAAGCATCATTTTATTCGAGATCATGCAAAGAATGGTGATTTTTATCTAAAATTTGTTGACTCTGAAAAAAAACTAGTAGAGATCTTTATAAAACCCCTACTGGAAGAAAGATTTTGTTACCTTAGAAAGAGGATTAGTAATCTTAGATTTAATGACTTATGAGCCTTATTTTGAGAAAATAATTTTCCCCAATTTTTAAAAAATATTTTTTGTAAACCTCTTCTAAAAAAAGGAGTCATCATTACATCCCCTCATTTTATGCCTAAAACTACTGCCCCTCTAATCCTTTTACCTTTCCAACACCCTTTCTGCCACTCTTCTACTTCAATAATTTCCTCCCTCTTTACCTTTTCCAGATTCATCCTCCTCTTTTCTCTATTCAACTCCTCCTCTTCCTCTCTAGTTCATTAAAAAACCTTAATACAAACTCTTCTTTTCCAAATAACATGAACTCATGTATGGTAAATCTCTCAAAAAACCTTCCCGCTCCCTCTTTAAATAACTATGTCCTTATATTAGAATCCTCTAATGAGTCCTCCTATTTCTCCAAGAATTCGACTATCTCTAAATAATGCCCTGTTATGAGCTTTACCTCTTCCATAAAAAGACATTGACCTCTTTTCTTTAGTCCTCTTCCTCCAGAGGATATGCATAAGTTTTTTAACAATATACAGAAATAAAAATTTTCTTCTTTTAAAGGTCGCTCTGTTGTGCCCAAGCATGTTGTAAATCTCTGCTAGTTAAAGAAATCTCACTGCATTGTAAGTTCATTCTTTAAGATTCAAGACATATCCTTGGTGTTTTATCTCTGTGCATTACTAGTGTATGAAAACCCAATTTATTTATTCTATCCGAATCTCTACATATCCCAAGATAGTGATGAGTTGGAAACTCTTATGCTGGGCATAATAATTGTTTTAAATGACTTTATTTTTGAAAAGGTGTTTGATAAAAAGTTCTCTAGTGCGATTCCCTATATGACTGGTTCTTGTCCTAACAAGTTTGAAGTTAGTTTTAAAGATTACAAAAAGGTTGTGTCTGATCCAGACACTATATCTTCCCCTAATTTTGGTCCTCTGTCTCTCTATTTTAAATACTATATTTTGGCTCATATCATTTCCACCACCCTAATCCCCAGGAAAAAGTCCCTAAGTAATATTACTTACCGAGATTTGTTCATTCTCTATTGCTTGGTGAAAAGTTTAGGATTAATTAGGCATCACGGTTTCT
Source organism: Capsicum chinense (assembly GCA_026120095.1). Taxonomy (NCBI): domain Eukaryota; kingdom Viridiplantae; phylum Streptophyta; class Magnoliopsida; order Solanales; family Solanaceae; genus Capsicum; species Capsicum chinense. Next base: position 176,185,571 of record JAPEIP010000012.1, read on the forward strand.
TGAATATATGCTTGAAAGTAAGGCCGATTCTTATGCCTCTACCAGCCTGCCTTATGGACTGTTGATCACCCAAATTCTCCACCAAAACAAAATCTGAGTTCCCCAAGGTAAGCAAACCCATCTATAACCCTATCTTTCAGGTATTGAAGGAGTTGGAAGAACTCAAGGACCACAAGAGGATTGTCGAGAAATGAGTGCCGTTGCTTTAGGAGTCAACTTCAAAATTGCTACAGCTTGGGAAGGATACTAATTCTAACATAAGAAAAATGAGGTTGACTATTGATGGGTTCAAATAATAAGGCATCAATTTGTTCTCAAAAGTATTCTCTCGCCTGGACTCCTTCAAAACCGAAGCCAACTCCTTCAACAATGACCTTGATATCGTTGTTTAGAACACCTATTCCTTATTTTCCCAAAATGTTGAAAAATTATATGAATTTTTTTGTAACAACATTCATAACACCCTCACCTACATCCTGGGCAAATGATAACTCCGATGAATTCTATTCAAAGGAGGGTTCTATCCCTTTTTAAATTCTGGGATGTAAAATGATTTCACATATATTTTTGTATTTTTAACTGCTCTTTGATGTATATACATGTGTGGTTTTATTTATTTGTATTTTGTTTCCCTGCTTGTGTATTGTTTCATATTAATTATGTCAAAGGGGGAGAAAGCAGGAACATTAATGTTGACCATCAAGTCAGGGGAGCTAATGTAGTTGACTTAGAGTCAACTGGCATTCCAAAATATAAAAGTCAGCAAAAAAAAGAATAAAGTCGACTACAGCAACAAGGAATTAACTGATGTTTAATTGATGTTTGTTATTATCAAAATGGGAGAGATTATTAGACTCTTATGTTTGCATTTTAATAATGATAAACTAATGAATAGATCTTTGCAGGGTATTGGAAACTACTAGTAATGGAAGGATGTCTCAGACAAAGATATGAAGGATCAAAAATAGATAAAGGCAAGAAAGACAAATCTAAGAATGGGATGAGATCCAATCATGATCTACAACATCCAAGTGAATCAATCCAAACAAGAACAAAAGAAAGGAAATTGCAAATCCTAGAATCATAGAAATTCTATGATCTACAAAATCCAAGCAAATAAATCAGAATAATAAAGAAAAAAAGAAAACCACAAATCCCAGAATCACGACAAAAGAAAAAGAAAAAATAGACCACGAACATGAGTAAAAATATGTGTAGACATATCTGATATAGACATACCATACGGTTATTTTCCTCAATCAGGGAATCAATTTAAATCCTTGATGGAGAAGAAATCTATAGGTTTTCTTACGATGAGTAGAAGTTGAACACTATCCAAGAAGAAGAATAAATATAGACAAAGGTTATGCAACTTTAAGAAGAATATCAAAGTGTCTCAATCTTAGTCTCAGAAAGCATTGTAACTTTTAGTTTACAATTGTTGTATTAGGAGTAGGATTGATTAAACTTTGTAACACAAACTAAAACTGAGTCACAAGATCTAAAGAACAAAATAAGTCTTCAGAACTTATTTTCATCATTGTACTTTAGCTCGACGCTGAACGATCTAAGGAAACATTGAAACCCAAGGGGACTCGAAGTAGGCACCACATTGGTATTTCTAACCAGGATAAATCTCTGTCTTTACTTAATGTTTGATTATTTATTTTCTTAATTATTTCAAATCTAATCTATTTTGTGAAGTGTACTGATGTACAGGCAAGTCAAATGTAAGAAGCCATTAGTCGACTCACAAAAAAGTTTCAATTTACCCCCACCCCTCTTAAATTTTTTACAGTAAACCAAGAAAAAGAACTAGGGTAATTCTTATTTGTCTGATAGCGCTCCCTATCCTAAGCCTTTGTGTGATCATCTTTCTCAGTCTAGAAGTGTTCCTAAGGCACAAGGTATCAAGTCACAGGCTAGCGAATCTTAGTCAGCCGCACCTCAGTCTCTTTGTAATTTTTGTGGGTAGCTTCACTATAGATATTGTGAAAAAAAGGAGGAATCAGTGTTAAAATTATGATTATCTTGGTCACATGCAGTGAGATTAGCCTTCATACAAGGTTTCCGCTGGAGCTAATAAAGTTCCAATTGATACAACTTTAGATCGTGCGCTAAAGGGCGCTATTTTTGGTATCTACACTAGCTAAAATTATCTATATGCACTTGTTCCTCACAAAGAATCTGAGGTATCTCTAAAAGTTATTACTGGCATTTACAATTCTTTTCCTGTGATGTTTATTATTTGCTTTATAAGTGTTTTACCCTATCTTTTATGACCTCTTATGTGGCTGTCCATTTTAGTTTTAGTCCTACAAGTACTTTTGACCCCCTTTTTGTGTCTATCCCAGTGGGTGATTTATAGTTTCTAGAAAAATCTATAGGGATTGTGTGGTGTCCATCTTTTATAGGGATACATTAGTGGGTTTGATAGAGTTTTATATGGTTGATATTGATGTGATCTTAGGGATGGATCGGGTTTATTCATGCTATACATCCTTAGATTATAGGACCTAAAATGTCAGTTTACCATTTCCTAGTGAACCAATGATTGAATAGGAGGACAGTTCCTTAGTGCCTAAAGAGAGGTTTATTTCTTATCTTAGAGCTCAGAAGTTGATTTTCAAAGTGTGTTTGTACATCTAGTTTGTGTTAAGGATTTTGACTCTAAAAGTCCTTCTTCATAATTTGTCCCTGTGGTTAATAAATTTCTTTAAATCTATCTCGATGATTTTCTTGAAATTCTTTCCAAAAGGGAAATAGATTTTTGTATTGATCTTCTATCAAACACTCATCCTATTTCCTTTCATCCTTATATAATGTCTTCCCCTAAGTTAAGGATCAATAAGAGAAGTTAAAAGATCTTCTTAATAAAGGGTTCATTCTTCCTAGTGCTTCTTCATGGGTTTCTCATCTGCTTTTCATGCAAAAGAATGATGGGTCTTTTTGGATGTGTATAGATTACTGTCAGTTGAATAAGATCACTAAAGAATAAGTATCCTCTTCCTAGGATTGATGACCATTTTGACCAGCTTTAGAGTGCTAGATATTTTTCTAAGATTAATCTACGTTCAAGCTATAATAAGTTGAAAATTTGGGAGGTTGACATTCCCAAGACTACTTTTTAAAACTGGTATGGTTACTATGAGTTCTTGGTGATGTCATTCATGTTGACTAATGCTTTGGATTCTTTTATGGATGTTATGAATAGGGTGGTTAGGTAGTTTTTGGATTTGTTTGTTATAATTTTCTTTAATGAAATCATGGTGTATTCTAAGAGTGAAGAGGCTTATGTTAATTACCTCTGAATTATATTGCAAACCTTTAAGGATCAGAAGTTGTATGCTAAATTTTCTAAATATGAATTTTGGTTAAGTGTTTTGACCATTCCGGGGCACGTTGTTTCTAATAAGGGGATTAAGGAGGATCCAAAAAAAGTTGAGGCGGTTAAGAGGTATCCTGGAGCCACGACTCCAACTGACATTAGGAGCTTTTTGGGCTTGGTTGAGTATTATTAAATATTTGTGGAGAGTTTTTTTTCTATTATTGCTTCTCTGATAAGATTAACTCATAAAAAGGTGAAGTTCTTATAATTCGATGTTTGGGAGGGTAGTTTTGAGAAGTTTAAGGATAGATTGACTTCTATGCTAGTTTTGACCCTACCGAAGTGTATGAATGGTTTTGTTATGTTGTGCAATGTATCCCTTGTTCGACTAGGTTGTGTTTTGAAGCTTCATGGAAGGGTTGAGGCCTTTTATTATAGGCTACTTAAGTTTCATGAAAGAAATTAGATGACTCATTATTTAATGTTGGTGGTTGTAGTTTGTTCTTTGAAGATTTGAAGAAACTACTTATATTGGGTACATGTGGATATCTAATCGAATAATAAGAGCTTGCACTATAAGTTTGTATAAAAAGAGTCAAAACTCACATAGAAGAGGCGGCTTGTGTTTCCAAAGGATATGATATGAGCCTTTCTACTATCTAGGTAAAGCTAATATTGTTGCTGATGCTCTTAGAAAGTTTTCTACAGGGAGATTATCCTATATTTATAAGTAAAATCTAGGGTTAGTAAAGAATATTCACAGGCTTCCAAACCTGGGAGTTTATCTTTCAAACTATGAGGATAGGGGAGTAATTATTTAAGGGGTGGTAAAATCATATCTTGGTGCTGAGATAATAAGAATCAGGCTTTAGATCCCATACTTATATATATTAAGGATGATATGGGTCACCAAAAGGTTTTGGATTTTGAGATTGGGGGAGATGGCATTTTGAGGTATCAAGAAAGATTGTGTGTTCCTGATGTTAATGGGATATGGGAAATGATCTTGATTGAGGCTCATGAGTCTAGATATATAGTTTATCTAAGTAAGATGAATATTTATAATGAATTAAAGGGAATCAGCTGGTGCAATAATATGAAGAGGGATGTGGAAAATTTTTTTGCTAAATGTGTAGTTTGTTAACAAGTTAAGGTTAAGCATTTGAGGCCTTGTGGTATGTCCCAAGAGATAGAGTTGCCTATGTAGAACTGGGAGATAATTTGTAAGGATTTTGTTATGAGTCTTTAACAGTTTTGCAACCAGTATAATTTGATTTGGGTCGTTGTAGATAGGATGACTAAGTCCACTCACTTCTTTCCCGTGAGGAAAAACTACTCAGGAGAGGAATATGATAAGTTATTCATTCAAAAGATCGTTAAGTTGCATGGCGCGCCAGTGTCCATTATTTCAGATCGAGGTATGCAATTTTCTTCTCACTTTTGGCATTTATTTTAGAAAGATTTGGGTACACAGGTGAACCTTAGCATCGCATTTCACCCTCAAATGAATGGACAAGTAGAGTGTACTATTAAGACTTTAGAGTATATACTAAGGGCCTATGTGATTGATTTTAAAGGTCGTTGGGTTGATCATTTGCCTCTAATTGAGTTCTCTTAAAATATTAGTCATCATTCGAGCATTCAAATGGCTCCTTTTGAGTCTCTCTATGGTAGGAGGTGTAGGTCCCTTATTTGATAGTTTGAAGTTTGTGAGAGTAGGTTGTTTGGTCCTAACTTGGTTCACCAAGCCATAGAGAAGGTGAATGTGAATACATAAATACTTAAGACTGCTCAAAGTTTCAAAAAGTCTTATACGGAGGTGAGGCAAAAAGAATTGGAGGTTGAAGCAAGTGATTGGTACGGCTAACATGCACTGGGCCCTTCCAGCAAGGGATCTAAACCTATATAGACCATGGGTGCCCTTAGGATGGATCAAACTATACAGTCTAGGTTAATGGTTTTAAAACTTTCATGTTCATGATCCTTACTCTATTCTGACATCCTATATATGTATATATAAATGTGTGTATTTGGTTTTGACTGATTTTAGATATGGCAATACTTCATTAATTTCCTGAGTTACATCCAAGTGCTTATCCCACTAACTATCCTATGATGCTACAGCATTTCATGATGTAGGGCTCGAAAAAAATTTTGTTTCTCCTATGCAACATTAGGGTGTTAAGAACGTTCACTGAGTTGCTATGAAATGGTGAGCCTCCATTCTTCATAAGAACTTATCATTTTATTATTCTTTCTTTATCTATTCAGTACTTCTAGGTTTTATTTAGTCACAGTCGGGGGCATATCTTTACTTAGATGTTATTTTGGTTTAGAGGCTTTCGTGGACAGATGTGAGTTGGTTATTGTTTGACTCTTACACTTCTTTGAGTTATTTATTCATCTCTTATTTCTACCTTGATTTGGCTTCCTCTTTGTTACAATAATTATTGTGATCTTTAGGTTAGGCTAAGGGGGTGGTCTCTGATCCACATTGGGCTTGAGATACCTATCAAGGCTAGGCCCTGGTTCGGTTCATGAAAGGCTTGGCTAAATCTACACACCTAAAATTAGCATATAGTACAGAAATACCATAGATAAGCTTAATCTAAAAGTAGGGTAAGCCTATCATACCTGGACGTCATTCGATCTTCTAAACCAAAGTTTTCCCTTTCCTAGAGGCATTCAAGAATTGTCATGCTATCAAGATAAGGATTTTTTTCATCAATATAATAGAAAAATGATACACATACTATGTATAAATGCTCTGGATGAGAAATCAAAGTAAATGTGTCATGCAGAGCCCACTTACAAAATCATAAATTTTACATCATTACAAGATCCCATGCAATTCAAGGATCATTAGCCACATGAAATATAGAAAAATTCAAGTCAAAAAACCCCAAAATTAGTCCCAATAGTAATTCAAGAATTCAAAGAAATAATTCAGGGAAAGTAAGCTAGAATCAAGCTAATCTTAAGGGGATAACAATGTTCACACATAGAAGAATCTACCCCGAAGCTAAAAATTGCTTCAGTTATAAAATTTCCACGATATTATGACCATACAATATTTAATAATGGAGGATTTTATTTGAAGTTAAGAGCTAAAATGAAACAGGGACTTATATATAAAGTACAAGTGATCGTCGCTTTAGTGGCTAATTGATTGCTAAAGTGGTCTATGCTAAAGTGACTTAGGGTCGTTATAGGGACTCTACGCCAGTTCACCAGGCTCATCTAAATCCCTCAAGGGCTACTTTAATGGCTACCAGTTATGCACTCAAGAGGCTGTTAAAGTGGCTAAGCCAAGGATGGTTAGCTCCGCTAAAGAGATCCAAGGTCTCTAAAATGGATACAACTAAAGAGGATACCACTAAAGTAGTCCCCTGGAAACATAAGTAGCTATACCAGATACTTGCACCCGCCAAGTTTAACCATTCTCAACAGATTCCGATTGAGTGGTCGGGATTGGATTGGAATCTTGTGCTTCCAAATGAACTATGCTACCCTACAATATTGGACATTCCAAACTCAATGGCGCCAAAGATATTTCCATCTGAGTTTATTTTAATAAAAAATATATATCATGCCCTAAAGAACCATTTTTGGCAAATTATACCCCATGCCACAAAATAAAGCCAGAAGATTTGGGACCCAAACCAAGGTTCCCCATTGCCTAATATTGTGTTCTAGAGCTGTTGGGACATTCTGAAATTGTATTTGGGTCTATTTACCTAATGTTTTGGATCGATACTTATTTTTCAATACTTCTAGGATCCTAAATAATCAAATCTCTATAAAAAATAAATGAACTACTCAGTAACTAGACTATCTGTACTATCATGTCATAATGACCTGGAGCAGCTATAGGATAGCTCTAAAACAAGAAATAAAACAAAAATAAAGGAAATAACCCAGATGGTCATTATAGTTCTAGTGGCATAAATACTTCTGAATTTCCTCTTACATCATTCATGCTCCTTCTATAGTTGATTTTTATCTAATTACTTAATATTTCTATAAAATGTCTTTATTTAAGCAACTGTTCCACTTCTCCTGCAAGAGTTAATAGTCCTAGTGTGATGTTTGTGAGACCTATGGAATACACACATCGCTAAAAAATTTTATGTGTTGGGATTTTTCCTAGTAGGTTTTGGTCTTGTCATATCCTTAATTTATTCAACAGCTGCTACTAGACTAATAATTTCCATGATTTCAAACAATTTTGATGCTTTTGTGTTGTTGATCCTTATAGTTGATGGGCTTGCATTATTTCAACTCAGCATTCATCTCCTATAGTTTTGGTCATTTCTCCTATCATTTGTGTGACTTTCTATCATCTTGTAGTAATGGTTGTGGTAATTTTGTTTAGAAAGTATAGGGTAGATACCTCTCTTTCAACGTCTTTGGGTTAAAGTCAATACTATTTTCTAATGACTCTCGCCTCTCGATCTTTGTAAGTAAATGCAACTGATTAATCATATTCAAAATTTTATTTTAGATTCATAACTTTTCTAGACTTTGGCACATGTCATTACTGATAATTTTGGTAAATTTTCTTTTTGTTTTAGTAATACACTAGATCTTCTAGGGTTGAGCCTCTTGGCGAATGCTTATACTGCCCACTCATCTAGGATAAGAGGTAGTAGTATTCTCTCTCTTTGGAAATGTATCCTAAATCTTTAAAGTAGAAAATTATCTTCTTAATAAATTTTGAAGTTGTCAGCATTATTTTTATGTGCCTTCTTTGGTCCCGATGTGTGTTTTACATAGGAATCTGTAAGATGTTTAAAATATCTGATGGAATGTTTGGGTAGTATATATTACCATGTTATTGTCTTTTAGTCAGAGTCTCCCCAAACCTTTTAAGTAGATTGACTCAACCTTGTTTGGTTGCATATGATTGTGTTTTATTGCATATATATGGGCATTCACATGATCTTATAAGTTAGTGGTACTATCATAATTTGGGATACCTGGCATTTTGAACCACTTGTGAAGCATTCCTAGGGCTACTCTCAGAGGGAATAGTAGTTGTGCAAATCTCCTCATGTTTGGACCTTTTAGGATTAGTGGAGTCCCTATACATTTGTCTATTCTGTCATAAAACTCCATTTTGTTTCAATCCACATTACTCTCTTACATTTTTAAGTATTCCAGATATTACGTGTACCCACTATTGGGGCGGGTGCATTAGTTTCTCCATGATCCTCTTCTTCTCTTTTGTAAAGTGACTACATGTGATGTCTGTGGACCTAGGTAGCTAGGTCATGCAATCTCAGTATGACTTTTTGATGAGAATCTAGTATAGCAAGGAGTTTTAAAAAATTGATCTTTATTTCTTTGGTAGTGTTTTTGTCACTATTGCTTTTGACATGATGGGTGTGATTTGATGTGACTCTCTTGTACATTCTCCATATTGATTAATTGACTTCTCTGTCTCTTGAGTTTTTTGGACATGGCCGACTTTCATATTAATTTTGTTCTCCACCCATCTTACCAGAAAGGATTTTGCTATACAAAAATATGAAATTTCATTGTTAAGATGTTAGGCGACTAATTCACGACAGAATTATCATTAGATCTACAACAGGCAGCAAACCATTTACCCTAAAAAAGTTACAGTTGAATAAGCCAATGATGTTTAAAGGATAAGAGGTCATGACATGGTCACATAACAAATATAAGATATAATGTTGTATAGTTAAATGAAAGAAAATAAGCTATAAATAAGGCGAGGGCCGATGTAGCCAAAACTGGTGAAGATTACTTGAGATTGTTGCACGGAGAATGCCTAGCTTGAGCTACTATGGTTGAATGGGACATGTAAGCTATTAGAAGATTATAAAAAGAATAAATTAGTAATAAAGCTTAAAGAATGGTTGATTTGCATTAAGACAATTGTTTTTATTGATGTTTACTTGATCTTATATGGGGGCACAACTCCAACGAGTGGATTCTATATATTATAGGCCCTAATTATCATCTAATTAAATGTCATTATGTGATAAAGAAATAATGCATGTCATGGGTCGGTTATGTAACTGTTGTCAATTGCTAATGCAAGCTAGTTGACTTTTCTCGGGGCCAAAATATCTTTTCGATGTTATGTATGAAATTTCACTGTCTTTATCCATACAGTGTCTAGTGTGTGCCTCCATTTTGATTATCTTGATCTATATACTCATAATCTGTCACTAGATTTTTTCCAGCTAATGATACATGACATGCTTTCCATTCGTCTTTGTGTCAAGGGTAATTTTGTACTATACGATAATGTCATATCGATAAATATTATATGAGTAAAAATCATACATATGGAAAAATATATTAAATTTTCCTTTGTATTTATTTTGAAAAAGTATACGTAAACTTTCTAATACCCCTTAATCCAATTCAATCTAAATTCAAACATAAATTCAAACATATATGCTACTGCTGTATTTTTTAAATAACTGAGCTCTGATACCATTAGTGGGGGGGGGGGGGGGTGCGGATACC
>JAPEIP010000012.1:176200964-176232570 GCA_026120095.1 Capsicum chinense
ATAGTTACAAAGACATAGATATAGAAGAAGATTTAGAAATAATAAATGATAGAATAAGCACAACAAAAAGAATAGCTTTTGAAAAACCAGAATCATCAGGATCATCGAAAAGAACAAATTATGAAATAACTTCAACAGTTAATTTGACCCAATATTATATAACAGGAACAATAAATGAAAAAGAATATTTAATACTCCTAAATACAAGACAAGAAGAAAATCATATAGCAAAATACCTAGTGAAAAATGAAAAAATAAAATCTAACAGTAATATATGCCAGATCTACCAAGAAGTTTAACAACTATTTAAGATTCAACAGAAAAGAAAATAATAATAGGAGTTAGAAAAAGAAAAATAGAATTTGAAATAATGAAAGATAGGCAAAAAGTAGATATAATATTAGGGATAAAATGGTTAGAACAAGTAAAACTCTACGATATAGAACATACACAATTAACCATAACCTACAATAAGGAAAGATTATTTATAAAAAGAGCTTTAACATGAAAATATATGTACTTATGAAAATCATAGTAGAAGAATATTATAATAGATAGTATACACCTATGATAGATACAGGAGCAGAAGCCAACTTATGTAGACATAATTATTTACCAGAAGACAAATGGGATAAGCTAAAAATACCAATAGTAGTCAAAGGATTTAATAATGAAGGAAGCTTAATTACTTATAAAGCTAGAAATATAAAAATACAAGTATGGGATAAGATATTAACAATAGAAGAGAGCTATAAATATGAACTAACATCAAAAGATATGCTTTTAGGAATGTCATTTTTAGATAAACTATACCCACACATAATAACTAAAACACACTAGTGGTTTACAACACCATGTAAGCATAAGATAAAAGCGAAAAGAGTTATTAATAAAATAAGACAGAAAACTGATTGGATAAAAAGAAGTGAAAAAATCACACAAAAATTAGAAATTATACAAAATACTGAAGACACAATAAAACAAGTTATATTTTCAATAAATAAAAAAGAAATAACTATATTTTCAATAGATAAGGTAGAAACAATAAAGAAAAAATTAAGACAACTATATAGTGAAGATCCATTAAAATGATGGGAAAAACATAAGACTATTGTAAAAATTGAGCTAATAGATAAAAATAGTATAATAACCCCAAAACCATTAACATATAACTTTGATTATTTAAAAGAATTTGAAATGCATATAGATGAATTATTAGAAAAATAATACATACAAAAAAGTAATAGTAAATACAATAGCCCAGCATTTATAGTAAATAAACACAATGAACAAAAAAAAGGAAAAAGTAGAATGGTTATTGATTATACAAACCTCCAATCCACCAGTATAGCCCGAAATGACAAATAACGAGCTAATGGACAGAAGATGAAAAGAAGCAAGAGTTAAAACAAACAAAAACAATAACACAGGTGGAAGCGAAGTAATACATAGATAATATATAGTACATGAAAACGAAGAGGACAAAATACACAAAATAAAAATCTTCTAAGACTTGTTAAGGTTAGTACTAGAGCCACTACAGTAAAAATTAAAAGTACTAGACCATGTTCAAAATATACATATGTACATTAGTCTCGAAATGCAAAAGACTATAGTCAAAACATATGGAGGAGGATCAGCCTCATACTCTAGAAAGCCTACCCTGTCTCCGGATCAATAACAATGCCTTATATTAAATTCAATGCTGGTGGCTCATAATTGGATATACATTAAAAAATAAAGAAGTGTTGTTGAGTTCCAAAGCAATAGGTACTCAATACGGATCATTGGTCAACTGAGATCAATACACTAAATGCATAAGTAAAATATGAGTATGTAAGCTAAGACAACAACAATAGGGGAAGAAATATAACTATCTATTGATCTATTAAATGACAATAAGGGAAAATAAGAGAAATATAGAAAATAAACAACTCAACAGTAAGAAAGTCAAGCTAACTATAATCTAACTGGCCCTTATAAGCCCATAAAATAGATAGAAGAAGAAAATTAACCCTATCAATGCACCATAAGTTTGAAAGTGCTTATAAGGAGTAGCTAAAGTAGAAAGTATAAGTAACAATAGACGAACTTATCTCAATTAACCATTTGATCCAAATTCATAATAAAACTATTTAGATATGCATTAGGCTTGAATCAACACTAATGGGTAATAATGAGAGGAAAGATGCCGAGCTTAAACAGGAAATAATAGGTAATAACGAGAGGCCATACATTGGGTTTCAATCAAAACTACTGGATAATAATGAGAGAACACATAAATAATGTCCAACAACTCATTATAGTCTATTCAATGTCTATTATCTTTCTTGCTTATTGGGTACTTCAATGTCTAAGTCATTTTAATTAATCGGGAGAGATCGTTGGTAGCAAAGCTTTAGTTTACAACAACCACGACCCTTTTTTTTTTACCTTTCTCGTGCCCTACCTTATTCAGAACAACTATAACTAACACCAGAATACTGTGATTATATCATAACCAAATTACAAACCCAAATCAAAAGTCATAGTAATTATACCACAACCAGAAACCAACGATCCCATAGATAGACAATCTCAAGTGTAAAACTGATACCAAACCCTACTGTAACTGATGACAGACTCATGCTAGATATTATCAAAAATAGTTGAAATAAAGTGTATGCCTGTCCTAAACCAAAACTTAAATACATTTATATAAATATATATATATGCATAAATAGATAAAGGTAAGAAATCCAAGGTTTATAAGACTATTTATATAACAAAAGGTCTTAAATACTAATCTCGGATATATAAGTTTACTAAGGCAAGTCCCCTATTACTAGGTCAATGAAGAGTTGTCCTGGTCAAATACTACTATACCCAGGGAAAAAGGGAAAAAATAGGTCAAAACTTAAGTTTAGGTCAAACTAAACCAATGATAATAGCCTAAACTTGGAATCAAGAGCCTAAATAAGCCTAAAAAGACTTTAAGCAAAGTATACTAGCTAAAAATACTAGTGAGACCCATTACTTGGTTCCAAAAACTAAATATAGGTCAGAACCTAATATATTCTAGTCTAAGGCTTTCCAATCAAATTTCAAGGTACTAATAGAACTAATTTTATCCCTAAAGGATGATACTACGCTGTACTAGGGGATAATGAGCTTAAAATCTACCAAAATATGGCTCTAACCAGCTAAATCCATCGTATAATACTGAATTGATAATTGAGGCAATACTACTTACCCAGAACTAGGATAATAGAATAATAAAACTATAAATAACCTCAATTTAAAGATAGGATAAGCCTATCCTACATAGACGCTGATGAATGCTCACAAATTCGTTAAATTAAAACATTTATTTTACGAGAGACCTTCGAGAGCTACCACCCTATAAAAATAATAGTTTATGCATCAAAATAAGAAAAACAGTATCTATATTGTATATAAATGCTCCAGTCCAATGATCAGACCAAAAAATCATACATGAGGCATGCGTGTGGATCGCAAAATTGGAACCGTCACAACATTCCTACGACTCTAAAAATAAATTCCATAAAATATTGCTAAATCTCAGCTTAAAACAACCCCGAATAAGTCTAAACAATATCCCCAAAATAAACAATCAAAATAAAAAATTATGTGGTAGATTAAGATAAAGATTACAGAAATTCATAGGTATCAGACAAACAATGACATTTCCTAGCTAATCCTAGCCTCAAACACTCAATTCTTGCACAATTTTAAAGCTTACAGAGGTATCTAATAATGGATGCACTTATATAAGAGTGTTATAGAAGAAAGGGAATGAAAATATTCATAACTCTAGTGATGTTTACCCTTGACCCCTTAAAATATATAGAACACCAGCGATTCCTATCAGATATGCTAAAACGTTCAAGAGCTGCTTAAGAGCCTACTACTAAAGCACCTAATATTCTTCTAAAGTGGTAGGCCAAGGCTTTCCAACTTTTCTAAAATGGTCCAAGGCTACTAAAGCAGTTATCGCTAACGAGATCCTTTGCCCGTGTAAGCTGCTGCACAAAATACATGACACTAACTAAGTTTAGCTTGTCCCAACAACCTCCGAATGTGTTCTAGGGATAGGTTTGAAGTCCCGTGAACTCAAAAAAACTATGCTATCATACTAAATTCGATATTTCATACTCGAAGGATCCAACAAAATTTCCATCAAAGTTTATTTTGATATAAAGTTGGGCCCACATCCTGAGGAGCCATTTCTATCAAATTTCATCCAATAGCCTAAAATGAGGCTAAAAGTCTTCATACTTAGACTAAGGGTCATCCTTGTATAAAATTAATGTTTCGGAGCTATTGAGACTATCAGAAATAACATCCAAAGATGTATACTTGAGATTTTAGTCTGGGATCTATTTCTTAGTTTCAGAAGCTCCAAACAGGGAAATGACTCTACAACCTAAATAAATTACTCGCTAACCAAACTGTTAGTCCCAACTAGTCATAATTGACCTGCTAGATATAGAAAAGCTTAAAATATAGAAAACACATAAAAATAAAGTAAGTGACCTGGAGTGATATTTCATTTTAGGACTTTCCTTATCAACAAATTAGAATAATGTCATTAGTAACAACTCTCACAACTATTTTTGTAAGTATTTCTTCCCTTTTAATCCTCTCTATAATTTCTTTATAAGATTTACAATCTTTGGGTGTGGGTGGTGTAGTTCTCGAGATTTTTAGATAGGATTTATGAGATTTTTTATTTTGAAAAGTTGAAAATGAATATGATTGACAGAAGTCATTATTTGATGACAACAAACTTGAAGTCAAATTTTGTCAGTCCCATTAGCATAGGAATATTTGTTTTGGGTTAGTTGGGACTATGGTTTGTGTTTTGAAGTGTTTAGATAGATTTGGAGTAGTGGCTGAAAATTAAAAGTTTGAAGGTTATGTTTTGAGTTTGCTCTATATTTGGCCAAAATGACCTCTATTTGATATTCTGATAGTTTTATTAAGTTTAGAACATCATTTTCGATCTGGTATTATATGTTACACTAAGTCACATATCACATATAACTTTTGTGAACTTCTGCACATGTTGTTGTAAGAATTTTGATGAATTTTATTTGGTTTTGGTGAAGAACTTGAGCATCAAGGGTTGAGACTCTTATTGAAAGCTTCTACTTCCTACTTGTCTATAACTAGAGGTAGTAGTATTCTCTTCCTTTGGAATGTATCATGAATTCTTAAAGCAACACGTTGTCTCGTTGAGTAATTTTGATGTTATTAGCTTTATTTATTTTTACCTTTTTCCCATGGTGTGTTATTATAAAAGAATTTGAAATATTTTTAAATTATCTGATGAAATTTTCAGGTAGAGTGGAGTACCATGTCATTGTCCTTTTGTCAAGGTCTCCCCAAACCTTTTGAGCAGGATTGATTCCACCTTATTTTATTGCATATCATATCATCTTACTTAGTAAATATAGGTAGTCACATATTCTTATAAGTCAGTGGTACTAATGTAGTTGGGGATGTCTAACAGTTTAAACCACTAGGTAAACATTTCTCAGTCTACTCTAAGAGGTAATAGTAGTTTTATAAATCTTCTTGAGTTTGGACCTTTTAGAATTGATGGAGCCCCTAGAATCTTGTCTATGAGATCATAAAACATTTTTCATTTCAAACTACCTTTCTCTTCTATGTCTTCAAGTATTCTAGATATTTGATGTGTCCCTATAGTTGGGAGCAGGTTCATTAGTTGCTCCTTAGTCCTCATCTTTTATTTGGTGAGTGACTCCACATATGGTGTTTAAGGTCTTAGGGTGGCTTTATCATACAAGATCATTGAGAAATTTTAATGAGAATCCAACACTAGCAAAGAATTTTGGAAAATTGATATCTGTTGCTTTTATGGTGTTTTGATCACTGTTTCTTTTGTCATGATGGATATGATTTGCAGTGAGCATTCCTATACGTCCTCGATAGTGATTAGATTATCTTCTTTGTCTCCCATGTTTTTCTTAATAAGGTAGACGTCCATGTTAATTTTGTTCTCCAACCTTATTACTAAAGAGTACTTTGCTTCACAAAAATCTAAAATTTCAATTGTTAAGATGTAAGTGACAAAATTAACACTACAAGTATCCTTAGATACACAACAAGAGCCAAACTATTTACCCTAAAAAGGATATAATTTAATAAGTTTATGAAGTTTAAACGATAAGAGGTCCTAACGTGGTTAGGCATAGCAAAAATAAAATATGATGTTGTAAAGTAAAATGAAAGTTATATAAGCAGTGAACAAGGCGAGGATTGACGTAACAAAACTGATGAAGATTACTTGTGATCATTGCTTAGAAAAAGCATGGCTAGAGCTACTATGCTTATAGGAGACATGTTAGCTGTTAGACGATAATAGAAAGATTAAATTAGCAATAAAGCATAGAAAATGATTGATTTGTATTTATATAGTTGTTTTTATTGTTGATGCTTCTTTGATCTTATATAGGGGTTAAATTCCAATTGTTGGATTCTATATATTATACCCCTAATTAATATCTATTAAATGTCACTAATTGGTAAAGAAATAACACCTACCTTTGTACATGTGTTGGTAATGTAACTGCTGACAATTGTTAGTGCAAGTTAGTTTATTGTTCTCTAGGTCTAAATATGTTTTCGATGCAATATATGAAATTTCACGGTATCGTGGTCCTTACAGTATCTGGTGTGTGGGCAGATTCTTATTATCTTTTTTATGGAGTTACAATTCGTCATTGGATTTTGTCCAGATAACGATATGTGACATGCTTCCTATTCATATATGTGTCAAGCCTATTTTTTTTACTATACAATAATCTCATATCGATGAATTTATGTGAGTAAGCACAAATATAAGGAAAAATATATTAATTTTTCCTTTGAATTTATTTTGAAAAAGTATAATTATATTTTAACTTATTAATACCCCGTTAAAAATGTAAAATCAAAATTTTATCACGTTTTGTGTTTTATATGCATTTCTACATTATCTACCGCATCACATTAAATTTTTTTTCTTGCTCCTTATCTCCCTTTCTTCATGTCATTGTTGGCAATTGTACTTTAAATTCACTATTTATTAAATTATTTGCATACATACTATCTACTATGATAAACCCAAATAAATTAATTTATTTTTTCACATTTTTCATTAATTTGTAGTTTTTTTCTTTCTATTTTCACATTTTTATGATACTTCACTACTTTGTGTTATTTTCTTACACTTATCTTCTTTCTCCTTCTAAACATCTGTTCACTCATTTTCTAGAAAACATTTTCTTTATATAGAATAGAAGTTATGTATAAACATATTACAAAGTTACTACTAGCTCATAGTTTCAAATATAAACATTTAATTTTTACTTTAATATGAATCACACACTACAAATTACAAAATAGATAATTTTCCATAGTAATTTTAATGAAATATATAATCATTATTTTCTCGTTACCCTTCCAACCAATGTTGTTGAAACATGATAAATAAATAAAATTTGATTACTTCTATCTTTCTGATGGATAATTATATCAAAAAATTACACGTAAAGCTTGACGTTGACTTCTCAACAGAGCAGATCAATGTCATCAATAACAACTCTCATGGCTATATTTTGTTTTATGTGAATTGCTATCAACTTTATGGCATTTTTGATCTGCGTCTGTGATGGCGTGGTTCACAAGATATTTTGATAGAAACTATGAGAGTCTTTTGGTTTGAAGGATTGAAAATGAATATGGTTGACTAAAGTCAATTTGTGATGATAACAAACTTGGAATGAACTTTGCTTGTCCCAATAACTTAGGAATATTATTTTTGGGTTAGTTGGCCCTTTTGTTTGAGTTTTGAGGTGTTCAAATGAATTTTGAGTAGTTGGTTGAAAATTTGAAAGTTTGAAGTTTAAGGTTTGACTTCACATAGTATTTGGCCAAAATGACCTCAATTTGGAGTTTTGATTGTTTTATTGAGTCTGGAATATTATTTTTAGTCTAGTATCATATGTGATATAAAGACACATATCATATACAACTTGTGTGAACTTCCTTACATGTCATAGCTGAGGTTTGTTTTATATTTTCAATTAGTTTTAGTGAATGTAATGATCCAAATTATTGTTATATATTAAATTTCCATGAATATAATTTATTTTAAATAACAGGCTTTAAATATATTAGAGAAAATTTAAATCTGGGAGAAAGATCAGGACCTATAGGAATTGGGCTAAGAAGTTGTATGACCCTTTATTTAAGAAGTTGTATGACCCTCTATGTCACTTTCTCAATTTATGTGTATTTTTGATGCGTGGAGCCTTCCCACAATGGTTACAGGTTATTTGTAACTTGTCCAAACTCTTAGTTTGATTATCAAACAGTTCATTTAGGTTTTAGGCTCATTTCTCTATTTAGGAGCTTTTGTTATTAAGGAATTGGTCTTAGACCAAAACTCCTAGCAGATGATATCAATTTCTACCAGCGCCATCAGCTTCGAAACATTGAACTTAGGCTTAGGGGCCTTGGTTCAGGTTCTAAGTCTTTTGAACTCATTTTGAGCTATTGAGTAGATTATATGAAAAATAGATTTATAAGTGTGGGCCCTATATTTAGTTGAAATGATATCAGATGAAAGTTTTGATGGTTCCACTGAGTCCGCAAAATCAATTTTAGTATGTTAACATAGTTTATTTGTGCACATGGGGTTTAGATTGAGTCTCGAGCACTCGATCGATGTCTATTTTAGACTTAGCAAAATCTGGTATGATCTCTTTAGCGGTCATGGAACTACTTTAACGCCCTTGATCTGCTTTAGCGGCCTTGTTAATTGGAGAAGGTTTACTTTAACAAGAAGGGGCCACTCAAGCAGGCAATACTTTATCGGTTAGGTAATCACTTTAGCGGTACCTGCAACCATTGTGCATGACTGCTTTACACTTGTGCCACTTAAGTGGTAGCTGCTTAAGTGGAAAAGTGACCTCTCTAGTGGTACCTGGGAAATGTTAAATACCCTTTCCTCTTTCTTTCTTCACTATTTTTACTCCATTTTAGGATATGAAGCGAGGAAAGACTGGAGACTTATCCATAAAAGCTAAGATAAGTTAGCCTAACGCTCCTTGGTCATTTCCCATTAATTATCTCGCCAATTTCCATCCCATTTCATGGTAAATTGTTAAAAAATATATCTTTAAAACCCTAAACCGTTGCAGCTAGTTTGGCCCGATTCATGCACCATTTGTGCTCAACTCTTGAGCACACATTCCTTGAACTTAGAGAGACCCCATGATAGATATTTAATTTTTAATTCTATTTGCGGGCCTCGTTGGCTAGTTCTTGACCTAAAATTTGAACTGTTTTTTCATATTAAATATAGGCCTTGTTTTATCTGTATGATATGTAGATTACTATTTTAATTGCATAAAGGTATTTCAAGATCGTGATGTAAAGACAAATGATTTATGGATGATTCAAGTATTTTCGGTTCGACATCGAGGTAGACTTTGGTCTAATCTTATTCATGGGATAATGTTTGGATATGATTATGGGTAGAACACCATGACTTAGCTAATATAGGAGTTTGGGATAGATGAGTGAATCGACCGGTCAGATGAATTACTTATTAAGCATATAAGATCTTGTTACCTTAGGTGATTATCTTATGGACCGTAATTGAGGATAAGGACCCCTTTAGTATAAGTTTACTACTTGAGTTAGTGGATTATCATGGTTTCCTAAATTATTGTATTATGGTTATGCTGGTTATTTCTTATTGGGCCCAAGATCGCAATGACGATATTTGTTGGACTCTGGTGAGTGATCTATCCTTGTAAAGGACATAGCCTAAGTCTATGGACGATCAGGTGCTTATAATTGTATTATTTTGATACTGGTGATGGCATGCATATATTTGATACATTCATTCTCACTTAATGGTGTGATTCCAACTAAAATCATGGTTTTACTATTGTTTTCTTGTAAAGAGATTTGTTCAGACTTTTCACTTTTAAAATAAAATCTTTGGCAATGGGAGTCGTACCACCTTAACGAATGATTTATGATCTTTTGAAACTAAAAATAATGTTTTAGTGATTGGGCTAAGATAAATTTCAGCTCACAATTTTACTACTACTATTACTTTGGTGGAGAGAGATTCTGACCCTTTCTGCATTTATTAGATTATTTAGTCTAGGAGTTGACCCCAAGCAGTGGATTTATAGACTTATACTATTTTAGCAACGATTTGAGTCCATACATTTATTATATATACTTCTCTGCATACTGGATAGAGAAAATTTATAATGATTATGATTATAATTGGAAATACTAGATCGGGACTAGATCGATGTAAACAAGTACTTTGAAACCCTCTAGGGGCCCCTTCATCTATAAGCTATTGATTAGAGAAGAGAGGTAGTCGTAGGTCTTGAATTTGCAAGCCATCGCAATGAAGGAGGTATATATATTAGGTTACTTTATGGCACCTAGATCGGTGAAATTTGATGTTGCCGCCCAAAATCTAACCTCCAAAGAATTAAGTTGCGGTCAATGTCAAATATAGTAACCCAAACAAGGTAGGGGTCGAACCCATAGGAAAACATTGTAAAGTCTCTTAACTTGAAAAAATTCATGAGTAGTATGGAAAACTAAATGGGGGGATTTTTAAATCAATAGTAAGTAGTAACCAATCTTGAATTCTTAAGTTTGTAAACAATAAAAAAGGAACTCAAGGACTGTGTTTCTCCTAGCTTCTACTCTGTATAAACTTCGCGTGTACAACTTACCTATTCGATAAGCTATGTATTATTAACCGTCTTGTGAATTTGTTGATAAATGTCCCCCTTTATAAAACCCAAAATCTCAAGAACAAAAATCTCAATGATGAAAGTATGTTAAAAGTAGTAAAAGTAATGTAAAAGTGCGTAACCTAATAAATAAATAAACCTAAGGTATTTATAGTATCTTAAAATAATCAAGGAATCCTAATTAAAACAGAACAGGAAAAGTATGTCGGCACAAGGTACGACTAGTGTAGTCCACTCGTAAGATCTTTTTATGAGTTGTACAGTGCTAGTCGTAAGTACTCCAATAACTGATCTTTTAAGTCTTTGGGCTTCTGTTATCCTTACCACTTATCCTCATGAGTCGCAACCATACATTATGACTCGTGTTCTTCACTTGTCACCTTATGGCCTTGTTTTCTGTGGCTTTTTTACACTGGGCAACTCATATCTAGTCAATATGAGTCACCATCCGAACTTACAACTCATCTCTTTATTTTACTTTACCTCTGAATGATAGATCGAGTTTCTATTCTCTTTACAATTGCTTTTTAGGATCCATACTGATTTATTATGAGTCATGATCATTCTTCATTTAGTTCCTTCAACTTAACCTTGGTTACTATTTTGTTCACGAGTAAGCCGACGAGTCATATGATGTGGTGACAACTTCTAAGATGACTCTTAGGATGAACACACTTCATCATTTTATGATTTTTTTTCTAATTTCCATTCAAGGTGCTTCGTACCTATATTCCCTGCAATCAAGCAACATACACCTTATATCCAACAAAATAACCTAAGTGAAAGCATAAATTCGTTGCTTTTAGGCATCAAATATTTTGTGTTTCAACAACGCATCAACACCCTCAACTTAGAATGTTTTCGTGTCCTTGGGCAAAAAAATTTCAAAATTACTAACAATAATGATGCTTAAATAAGAAGATCCTAAGATACCCATGACAATTATTTTTTATTTTAGTTATAAATATTTCATTCAACCTTTTGGTTTTTTACTTTTCAAGAATCCAATTGTGTATATCGATTTGGTACATAAAGTGACAGAAATGAATCCAATCATGTTATTACATTAGTAACAAACAACTAGGCATAAACACGAATAACATTAACCGAACAGTCTAGCAATCCAACAACATAACCCTTATATGCTCATAATTAAAGAAATCCTATTCACTCAATTTAGGCAAATAATGTTTATTCAGGGATATTTCAAAAAACTCTCTTGCTCACAAAGAAGTATCGGTCGGTTATACAGAATACCATTGGCTTGCTCATATGCTCTCTTCCTAAGTTTTTGGATAGTCGGGATAGGATCACTATAGGTCTTTATTCATCTTGTAACGTAGATTTAGGGATGGTATGGAGTCATTTTGGGATTTTTTAGTGACTAAGCCTCCTTGACATCATGATTTATTTGGGGTCCACTTACTTTCAAAATTTTCTTCCTTTTATTTCTGCCATTATTTCTTTATTTATTTGTTATAAATCATATTTATTTTGTTCTAGGTACGATTTTCTTTTTGCACTTTCTTTTCCTTTCATTTTTCTTTTCTTGCAATTTTCTTTTTCTTTCATTATATTTTTATTTTCATCGCACCTGACGTTCTTTATTTTTTGTAGACTCCTTTCTTCATACTGGTTTTTCCCTATTCACCCTTATATTAGCCACCCTCAACTTAGGTAATTTGCTTGAGTTGAGGTGCACAGTGTCCAAGGAGGACCAAGGACAAAATAGGTTCATTGTAGTAGAAATGGGAAGGTGAAATCGGTGTAAACAATAAAAATGGGTCAATTAGGATCAACTTCTTGGATCAAGGGATTGATATTACATTTGGTTAGGTATTTATGCTTGAGTGGACTAATAATATAAAAAAAAGCCTATGATGTTCTCCTAGTCAATTACTTAAACCCTAGGTAAGAGAAACTGGGCAAGTTCTTAATTCTAACACACCAAGAACCAGGTAATGCCTCATATACACCTTGTACAGGGTCATAGTTCTAGCTATTACTCAACTAGTTATGCAATTGTTTTTCATAGTTGTTCTATCCCTAATTCTAATGCCATTATCAAATTCACATGTCATCTCTAACATATACACACATCACACAATCAGCAAAATTTTTAGGTGGGGCCATAATTTTTTAACACAATTATTCAAAGTCAAACAAGTTCAGTATAATCATTCAAAACCATGTCTATTGCAGAAGTACAAGTTTTCTTTCTATTTTTAGCATCACACAACACACAAAAATAACAACAAAAACATGCCCATTCTTACATTTAGATCGTGGCCAGTGGGTTTTGAAACATGACAACCTTAACCCGAGATAACTATAGTACAATCCCATCCCCAACTAAAACCTATATATTATGCTCAGTGCATGTAATAATATAGAACAAGGGTGGAGGACATACCTCGGCGCCTAAGGCACCTGCTCAAACTTTAGCCTCACAGGGATTCTTAGATAGGGCCTTATTCTCTTTATAGTAGTTCCCTCATTTGATGGGATAATCTTTGGAATAGTGGCATTAGTTGTGACCAATGTGCTCACTAGTATGACTGGCTTAGAGGCTATAACATTTCCCCTCTCATCATCTGTACTTGTCGGTTTTGAGCTACTGGCACTAGCTACAATCTCTCAAACCCTTACCTCCAGGTCTTTATCACTTTGTACACCTTCTTTCTTACCTTATTCAGATTTTATTTTTCAATGCTCTGACTTTTTCTTTTCTTTATCTCCCTATATTCTTTACCCACGAACATACTCCAAATGTTTTCAACTTCTATCTAACGTTTTCAAATCATTAACAAGCTTCTATATCTCGGCAACCTCGACGCTTAGGTATGGATACCTGTAATCTGCTTTGTAAGTCTCCTCTCAAAATCATCCAATCTCATCTGTTCTTTTCTTTTCTACTTCTTTAATTTATCTTTAACCTATTATTGAACACCCTCCTTTACATAACAAACCTTCTTCTCCATTATAGTCATCTCTATATCATATTATCCCACATGGCCCGTGAGATGACTAACAAACCAACTGACATTAATGTGCAGAAAGCTTGGCGAGGTAGTGCAGACTGTGCAAGAAAAGGGAAATTGGTTGTACCCACAGTATCAGACATATGTGGCTCAATCTACATACCTTCACTCATGGTGTCACCTATCTCATTCAGCTATGTAGCCTCAAAATTTTTATCTTGGTTTTTGAATGTAGCTCTTTGCCTTATTTGCTTGGCCATAGGGTTCACTGCATCTCTAATCAACCCCAAATTCATAGTATTCTTTGCCTCAATGAATTGATCAATTTTGGGTATTTTGGCACTCCTGCAACAATGAAAATCTACCTAAATAATCTAGGGAATGCTATAATTACCTTTTCTATGGCCATAACTCTATCACATATCTCCCTAACAATGAATTGTGCAAAGTAAAACTCGTATCCCTCCATAACTTTTGCTATCAATGTTGCATGGACCGAACTGAGTACATTGTTTCCAGTAGTGGAACATAGTTTGTGTTGAGCCCAAGTCCACTAGGACTTGGCTTCAAAATTTAGGGTTTGCTTCTGAATCTTTTGCAAAGACATACTTGGACCACCTATCACCCAACTTGCTTCTTCTTTATTTATAGTGATAATGTTTGCTATCCATCTAAAGTGTATCATTTTGTCAGCCAACCCCAAATGCTTCTTTATGAACTTCCATATTTCACCCATGCAGTAATCAATTTCTTCTGTGTTTACTACTGGCTAGAAGTTAGGACCATGAAAAAATCTCTAGTTAGTTCTTAGAGAAATGTTTACCCGCACTCCACGGATAGTCATACTTATAATTGGAACACCACCCTCTATAAGTTTCTCTGAGCGTATTGTTTCAGATTACCTTTATATGTAGCATAAAATTCTTGCACTAGTACAAGACTGAACTTTCCTGGTGCTGTCGTCATCTACTGGAACCTGTACTATTGAAATTTGGCCTCAAATCTATGAATTACAGACATACTTGTAGTAATCAGTCTTGGTTCTAGGTATATCCCTCTTCCCAGATTTCCTGTAGCTGGGTTCACCTCCAACCCAAAACTATATGTTTCCTACATTCTGGGGTACTTCTACCATTCCATGGTGGGCACCGAAGCATGCTTAATGGATAACTAATTGTAGGGTGGTGATGGTGGTTGTTGAAGATCGGTT
Source organism: Capsicum chinense (assembly GCA_026120095.1). Lineage (NCBI taxonomy): Eukaryota > Viridiplantae > Streptophyta > Magnoliopsida > Solanales > Solanaceae > Capsicum > Capsicum chinense. Next base: position 176,215,961 of record JAPEIP010000012.1, read on the forward strand.
GTGGTAATATCCTCCCCACTCACTTTCATTCTCTGAGTGTACTTTATATGAGTTCGGCTCTTCTACCCCTGCATCATCCTCGTCATCCTCAGAAGATATTTTAGAGTACGATGGGGAAGTACTTGGCTGCTCTATTCTAATTATTCTTTTAGGAGTGGTGACCACCTCTGCAGGTATTTTATTTCCCCTAGGTAGTGTCTCTTTAGGCTGAGTCTGATTTTTTACTAGTTATTTGATAATATCTCCACTTGATTCATTAGAGTCATCGCTCATCTAACATCAAGACTTAGGAGTAGGTTTCTTTTTGTCATTCTTTTGTGTCCATTTTGAAGAGGAATCACCTTTAGGAGACATAGTCCTCGTGTGCATACACTTATTACTGATTACTAAGCAAAGGAAAGAAAAAATAAGGCAATTTTGTGCTAGTGTGCATATTCTGTTTAGGTGATGACTTTGGGTATGAGTCGTATACTCTGGTTGCAACTCGTTTGATTGGGTCATACGTAAACAGAAGCCCTATCAATGTTTACTTGTTAGATTACAAGTCCTCCTAATGAGTCGTATAATTATCTTATGACTCGTTACCAATACTCGTAAGTTAACCAGAAATATTTTGTTTTATGAAAGTCTCCACAGTTATTATGACTAATGGTTACGAGTCATAAGGGTTGGTTACGACTTACATAGACAAGTCACAACCATACCAACATTTACACCCTTTTAAGCCTTTATGTTGTCAGTAGTTACGAGTCTTGTAATGACTCATTACGTGTAGGTATGAGTCGTAGGGAGCACCGTATCCACTAAAACATAAGGGTTTAGCTTTGAGTTTGTTCAAATATACAATCCTCAATTTACCCCTCAATGAAAGTCATTACTACTACACATCCATCCAAAAACACACAAGAAAAATACCAAATTCTAATTTACACACATTTATATATTTCAAAGTTAAATTTCACGCAATAGGGATAAAGTATTCACAAACACACAAGTTTATCTTAAAGAAATTCTAATACCTCAAACTGTTTTTGGATTTAATCTTGATTCAAAAATCTTTTAAGTTCAAAAACTTACTTTGGTTGTTGAGATTATAGGTTTCTTGATTTTAACACTTTTCTACCCCAATGCTTGAGAAATTCTTGAAGTTTGGGAGGAACCAACTTATGGGTTTAAGTTTTAAAGCGATTTTGTGTTTTTAGAGCTAAAAATCGGTAATAATTTATGGAGTTCATCAACTGTTATGTCAGGTACCCTATTCGGGTTCCCTTTTTTTTTTAAATATAATTCTAGGTCAGGTTAACCCTCGACCCTTGACCTAGTAAGTCTACTTATGATTCGTGCATACGAATCGTAACCAATATTTATGGGTCTCTTACTCCTTTCATAAGTCTACTTATGAGTCATGAATATGACTTGTATCCAATTTTTATGGACTGGGAACTCTAACCTAGTTCTGAAGTCGATACGACCTAAGGTGATGAATTGTTACAAAAGGTTACGACTCATTCTGAGAGTATTAGGGACTCCAGAAATTTCTTACCTTGATATGTTTCAAGTACTAGGTCCTTACGACTCCATCTCACGAGTAATCACGTTAAGGTATGACTCATGAAGAGTCCGTATGACCTGTATTTTGGAATTTCTGGCTCTTTTCTACAACCTTTAATCCAACACACTTAATACCCGTATTATCTTATAAATTATTAAGTACAAAACATAGGTTTCCTCCCACACAATAGTTGATTTAACATCGCGGCACGATGAGGCTAAGTTGGATACTCAGACTTCACCAACTAGCCTTATGGGTTGCCTCTCGTGCAATACTTGATTTAACATCACGAAACGACATAATTTCTTTGGTTACACAGACTTCACAAAGGTCAATCATAAAAATCACATTAACTTATTCAATGTTAACCATATAGTATTTTACTCTCTACCCATTCACCTTGAATAGGGCTTCACCATCCCTCTTTAATTCTAAAGAACCTTATGGATAAACTCTTGTCACTATAAATAGACCATACCATCTAAACTTCAACTTACCTAGAAATAAGAAAAGTTGTGAGTTATATAGCAGTACCCGATCACTTTTCTCAATTTTGTGATCGTGATACATCTTCATATTTTTTTTGTAATGTACAGAACACTTATATGGCTCGAGTCAGAATTCATAAAACTCATTTATCTTACTCATTCTTTTCATGGATGCATCGTGCCACTCAAAATTCAGCTTCTTCATTGCCCATGGTGCTTTATGCTCAAGTTCAAAAGCCAAGTGACATGCCTTTCCATACTCCAGATGATAAGGAGAAGCATTAATAGGAGTCTTAAAAGCTGTTCAGTAAGCCCTTAATGCATCATTTATCTTTCTTGACCTATCAGTCCTATTGACATACATTTTCTTAACCAAAATAGACTTGATTTCCGTAATGAACACCTCAACATATCCACTTGTCCGTGAATGATAAGGTATTTCCACCTTGTGCTTCACTCCATACTTCTCAAGCAGACTCTGGAATATACGATTACTAAAATATGACCAACGTCACTAATAATTGCACGTAGTGTACCAAATTGAGAGAAAATATATTTATTCAAAAAGGCAGTGACACTTCTTCTCTCGTTGTTAAGGAGTGAAACCACTTCAACACATTTAGAGAAATAATCCACCGACATAATGATGTACTTAATGCCAAATGAGATAAAAAATGAACCCATAAAATTAATCCCTCATATATAAAATAGTTCTCAGTCTAAGATGGGTGTCATGGAGAGTTTACAACATATAGAGATGTTGTCTTGGCATTGACATTGATCACAAGTTGAAGCAAAATAATGAGAATCCATGTAAATTGTTGGCCAATATTACCCATATTGCAAGATCTTGTGGGTTGTGGGGGATCCTCCATGGTTACCCCTGACTAGTGAAGAATGACAAACCTCAGGTATTCTCAATATCTCCACCTTTGGGATACATCTATGAATAGTCCCATTTGCACAAATTTTGAATAAATAAGGTTTATCCCAAAAAAACTTCCTTACATCATGTATGAATATTTTCCATTGTTGGAAGTTATGTCTTCTCGGACTAGATCACTTCCCAGATATTTTGCATAGTAAGCAAACCATGGAATTAGATCTTGAGAGCTAGCCACTCTTCTGGAAATCTATCATCAATCTCTAGCCCATTTTTAACTTTCTGCATTGCTTCCTTCTCAAATATAGACAAGTGATCTGTAACTTAATTCTCTATGCCTTTTCTGTCCTTGATACCAAATCAAACTCTTCCAGTAAGAGAACCCACCTAATCAGTCTGGGCTTTGCATTTTTTCTCCATTAAGTACCTTAATACTACATGATGAGTTTGCACAACTACCATTATCCCAATAAAATAAGACTAAAATTTCTTAAAGACAAAAACCAATGCTAAAAACTCTTCTTTAGTAACCGTGTAGTTCATTCAAGAAGTATTTAGTACCTTGTTGGCATAGTATAAGGGATGAAGGATCTTCTCTTTTTATTGGCAAAGTAGAGAACTTAAGGCCACTCCGCTAGCATCACACATAATCTCAAATAGCAAGGACCAATCATGGGACACAGTGATAGGATCCGTTATCAACTTCTCTTTCAGACATTCAAAAGCTTTCAAGCATGCTTGATTAAAATCAAACTTCACCTCTTTCTCAAGAAGCCTACAAAGAGGATTGAAAATATTTGAGAAATCATTGATGAATTACCTGTAAAACCAGTATGTCCTAAAAAGCTCTGAATACCTTTCACAGAAATCGGTGGAGGTAATTTTTTGGTTACTTCAATCTTAGATCAATCAAACTCTATATCCCTTTTCAAAATATTGTGCCCAAGAACAATATCTTTTTAACCATGAATTGGCACTTTTCCTAATTAAGTACTAAGTTTCGTTACTCACATCTAACGAAGTGCATTTTCCAATTAAACCAAACAGTCATAAAAAAATCACCAACTATTGAAAAATTATCCATGAATACTTAAATGGTGTCTTCTCCCATATTAGAGAAGATTGACATCATACATCTTTAAAAATTAGATAAAGCATTACATAACCTGATACGTTTGAATGAAAAGGTCCCATAAAAACAAGTGGAGGTCATCTTCTCTTGGACTTCACGAGCAATAGTGAGTTGTATCCTGAATACCCATTCAAAAAATAATACCACCTTTTCCCCATAATTGTGTCAAGGATATGGTCCATAAAGGGCATATGGAAGTGGTCCTTCTAAGTCTATGAATTTAGTTTCCTATAATCCATGCATACTCTCCACCCTGTGACTGTCCTTATAGGCACTTGCTCATTCTTCTCATTAGGCATAACAGTAATCTTACCCTTCTTCAGAACACATTGTACCGGACTGACTCACTTGCTATCAATAATTGGATATATTACATCAATATCTAGCTACATTATTATCTCTTTTTTCACCACCTCAGGCATAGGAGGATTAAGTCGATGATGATGCTCTATACTCAGAATAGAATCTAGCTTAATTTGAATCTTGTAAGTACAAAGGCTAGGCGAGATACCAATAATAGTAGTAATGGACAAACCCCTGGCCCTCTTAAATCTATGTATAATCGATAGTAAAGATTCCATTTCTATTTGCATTAAATTAGCTATAATAATTACTAACAAAGTTGTGGCGGCCCCCAAAATACATATCACAAATGAGAAGGGAGGGCCTTCAACTCTAAGATAGATGGCTCCTCAATAGACAGGTGAACAGGTGGAGTGGTTCTACTTTTTAGATCCAAATCAAGTTTCTTTGGTGAAAAATTATAAGAATCACTCACATAAAGTGCACATACCATCTCATCATAGTCATCAATACCATCACTATTGAAGCCATGTTAAGAACTACTAAGGATTCAACACATAGCTTTTCTTCACTAGAAATATTCTCAAACGGTCACTGTATCAACATCATGGAATGATTCCATCTCTTTATCAAACACATCAATCACATATATAACCCTTAACTCATCCATACACCACAAAGACTTGTATACATTAAATATCACTACTTATCAATGACTTTTAACATCAAATATCCTAACTCCAGATTAATTAAAGTCCTTTCTGTAGCCAAGAATTGTCTTCTTAAAATAATTGGAACCTGAAAGTCCACCAATCCAAAATCACAAAATCAAAAGAAAAGATAAAAGAAGACACCTTCACCAATACATCATATGGAATACCAACTGGCTTTTTCATTATTCAATTTGCCATCACTAGTCTTATGGTGGTTGGTTTGGGAGCTCCCAACCCCAACTGCTTAAACACGGCTAGTGGCATGAGGTTGATATTGGATCTCGGATCACATAGTTCTTGAATAAATTTAAAATACCAGATGGTACAAGTAATCGTGAAAGCACCAGGATCCTCCTTCTTTTCTACCAATGATCTAATAGAAATTGTGCTACAGTGTTGAATAATGTCAGTTTGCTAATAACTAACTCTCTGCTTATTGGTGATTAGGTATTTAATAAACTTAGCATAACCACACATTTTCTCTAAGGCCTCTACAAGTGAAATATTTTTAGCCAACTCCTTTAACATATATAGAAGCTTTTGATACTTACCCTCTTCTTGTTTTTTTTTAACTTTTAAGGAAGAAGAGGTAGAGGTCTTGCAATAGACTTCAAAACATGCTCCTCAACCTTTTCTTTTCCTTTATCTTACTGGATACTATTAACTAGACTGACAGGATCATCATTATTTTTTGGATAACTTGTAGTGGGTATTTGCAGATCCTTGGTAGTTTTACCACTCCGAGTGGTAATGGCATGGTAGTGAATATCATTCTTTATATTTACCACCATATTACTAGGATGAGCGCACGGCTTCTATTTTTTTAATTTTGGATGAAATCTATCTATACTATTATTCTAGTTGTTTGATTATGGTAGAATATCACTCAACTTTTTGATTCAGCCCTGATAGTTCCATCTTAATCTCTTTAAGTCAGCTTTCTTGAATTTTTTGGCCTTTGACTATTTTTGACAATATTGCCTCCATTCTAGACTCAGCATCTTAGCTACCGAGTGAGACACATCCATTACTTTTTGCTTGGTAGTCATCTTTGCGTCTCTAATCGCTATTTTAGTATTTGCTCCTATCTCTGTATCTATTATTATAATTGTTCCAACCAGGATTACCTTGCCCATGGGCTTGAAAATACACCAACTAACAATTAAGATACTTTGCTTCTTCTTCATACTCAGTCTCATAAGTTGTAGAAGTAGAACTCTGTGCCCCAACTGCATTTATATTTTCTGTACTCATTATTATGAATAGTATTGTAAGAAGCCCAATATATGTTTGAAGTTGTGCAATGTATTATGCTATAGAATCCTAACTAGATACATAATCATTACTTGTGCCAATAGTATACGTACTCGCACTCCATTCAGCATCTCTTATGTGCCAACCTCGATTAGTTACTAAAATATTTTCTAGCATATCATGTGTAACATCCTACCAAAGAGGCATAAATGCACCCTCCAAAATTGTATCTGCCATTGCTCTAGAACTCATATTCAGTCATCTATAAAATATTTCCAACAAACTGAAACCTGTGATTTGTGTAGGCACTATGCTTAGCTTCTTTTTTTACCTAAACCATGCCTCATACATGGATTCTTTAGGTAGTTTTCTAAAATTGTAAATTTTATCCTTCAACTATAACATCCTTACAGGAGGAAATAATTTGTTTAAAAATTGTTTACGCAACTCATACCAAGTAGTGATTGAACCTTTGAGAAGCTCCCCGAACCATAGTGATCCTTCTCTAGTCAGTGAAAATAGGAACAACCTCAACCTCAAATCTTCTTGGTTTACCTCCAAAATAGTATACGATATACAAATCAAAGTAAAATTAGCAAGATGCATGTTTGCATCATCTGTTGCTGATCCCAAAAATACACCCTTTAAGTTTAGCAATTGGATCATTGCACTAGTAATGTCAAATTTAAAATTAGGGGGTAGTTCAGGAGAAATAATGGCTCCTATCTTAGTAGGTTCAACAAATCCCATATCCCCATCTTCGATATATTGTTGAAGATACAGATATATAGGAATAATTGAAGCTCTACCTCTTTAAACTCTATCTCAACCCTCAACCACTTATCTTGGTCTGGCTAGTTCTACTTGTTGAGATAACCTATCCTCTTTTACGAATGTGCCTCCCTTGTAACTTCAGCTAATAAGTGCTCTATCCATCTATCTGTAATATTTCGTGGATCTCTTGGAGCATGATGAAGTACTCATTGGGATCAATAGGTGGAGGAGGGGGTATAATTTGAGGGTATTTAACCCCAGCAGGAACACCATCAAAAACTTTCTTTGACACCCTTCGCGGTGTTTAAAGAATTCTTTAGAGCTCTAGATAAAAATAGAGTAAAAAATTGCCTCTAATCCTAGTGTTTAGCACAGGCAGATGCTAAATCAAGAACAAAAATTAAAACCCACAAACTTCACCAAATTCAATTAATGATTCACACCGTCTTCCCCAGTAGTGATGCCAAAATTTGATGTTGCCCAAAAACTAACCTCCAAAGAAGTATGTTGCGGTCGATGTCAAATTTAGTAACCCAAACATTGTTAGGGTCGAAGCCACAGGAAAAATAATGAACAATCTTTTAACTTGACAAAATTCATAAGTAGTACGGAAAAGTAAATGAGGCAATTTTAAAATCAATAGTTAGTAATAACCGGAGATGAATTATTGAGTTTGTAAATAATAGAATATGAACACTAGGACTGTGTTACCTTTGGCTTCTTAAATCTGTAAACTTCTCATGTTTAACTCACCTATTCTACTACTCTGCATGTAAAGTCGACAAGCTATGTATTATCAATCGTCTTATAAACGCATTGATAAATCTCACCCTTTTCCTTATGAGTCTCAGATTGTCGCCTTATTGTCTCTTGCCTATAACTTTAGTTCAACTTTCACTTTTTGAGTCTCAAGTTAATTAGATTATATGGCAAAATTATAAGATGGGCATGAATCTCAAATTATGTCTTAATCCCCTTTTTTGAATCTCAAACTCCCTTGTGAGGATGTTCTTGAATACAGGAAATCCTTAAGATTCTACAGTATCTCCAATATCAATTAATATGATGAATATTAAGATAAATGCAACCATATTAGCATAGATAAATCTCCCACTTCCTCAATATAGTTAATACATCAGGGTTCCCACAACCCTAGTCAGGATATTAATTGCTCATGTTTATAAAACAACCCAAGATAATCAACAAAGAATACATTTAATTATTTACAAAAGTATAAGAGAAAGAAAATATAAATTCTTTAATTAAATAAAAACCTAAATCTCAATGATCAAAGTATGTTAAAAGTAGTAAAAGTAATGTAAAAGTGCGTCACCTAATAAATAAATAACCCTAAGGTATTTATAGTGTCTCAAAATAATCCAGTAATCCTAATTTAAACGGAATTAAAAATAGGTCGGCACAAGGTATGACTCGCATAGTCCACTCGTAAGGTCTTCTTACAAGTTGTATAGTACTAGTCCTAAGTACTTCAGTAACTGATCTTTCAGTGCTCTAGGCTTCTGTTATCCTTACAACTCATCCTTAGAAGTCGTACCCTTACCTTATGACTTGTCTTTTTTATAAGTCACCACCTTGGCCTTGTTTTTTTATGGATTTTGTACACTGTCAACTCACGATTGGTCACTACGAGTCATTATCAGAACTTATGACTTATCTCTTTCTTTGAATTTACCTTTGAATATCAGTTTGGGTTTCCATTATCTTTATAATTGTTTGTTACGGCCCGTCCTAATTCTTTACAAGTCGTGATCATTCTTCACTTAGTTCCTTCAGCTTAACTTTGGTTACTGTTTTGTTCATGAGGAAGCCTACGAGTCATATAATGTGTTGACGACTTTAAGTTGACTTGTAGGATAAGCGAACTTCATCTTTTTTAGAGATTTTTCTTGCAATTTCTTTTAAAGGTGTTTCGTACCTATATTCCCTATAATAAAGCAACAAACACATCATCTCAACAAAAATAAGCTAAGTGCAAGAACAAATTCCTTACTTTTAGTCATCGAATATGTAGTTTTTCCACGTTGTATCAATGGTACTATGGATTTACTCTGCATTCATTCTTACATGTGCATTGCCAATCACCAGTATGTTAGTTGGTCCCTACATCTATCAACCTTATGGGGGTTGCGTAGGTATAGGTTATGAGTGTTGCTTGTTGTGTGTTGTATGTTGATTGAACCTTGGAATTTATGAGGCCTTATTAAGGATTGTTTTTCAGACTAGCTGGTTACTTTATTTTTATTATTATGGTTAGTTTATACATGTTGATTATGGAATGGTACTAATATTTGAGGTATGATTCTAATTCCATTCTTTTGCAATTAATATATAATGGATAATTATCTCCTAGTTAGGCATTATGACTATAGTGCTAGATCATTCTTGCATTAGCTTTCCTACTTGATTAGGAATCTTTGAATGGGATAGGTTGTCCAGTTGAGGTTGTTACATTGACTTAATCCTACATACCTGTGTTTATATATTTATGTATCTATCTAGCTATATTATTACTGTATATCTATCTCTTCCTTCATTTATTCATGTTGTATATCTATTTTTTGGCCTTGTATACTATTATATATCCTTATTCTACCGTTACTTGTATATTGGATAGTGATATACAAGATAATTCTTTAGTGCTTGAGTATAGCTAGAATAGAATAGTTCATCCTTATTGCCTCTCTAGTTTAATTATTTTAGCTTCATGGGTTTTTGGCTGTATTCTATATTCCTGCTTATATGTTATCTATATTTGTATTTTCTTTGAAGCTCAGTCAGTAGTTTTCTACCGAGTACCACACATTTGGTACTTATACTACACTTTTACAACCTACAGATCATAGTACAAGTTCGCACCATTGTTGTGTGGAGAAGCTAAGGATCGGAGATTTCGGGTGAGCTCCTGGTATTTGGAGTCTAACTATTCTTCCTTTTATATATTAGACTTGTCTCTATATTGTAATTATCCTGTATAATAAGTCACACTAAGCAGCTAAAGCAGACTGCTCATGGTCGACATGCCTGCTTCAGTTGTTCAATTATGATTTTACTATATTATTCCTAATTAATTATAATAAGTTATTCATGTATGAAAAAATTAATAATATTTAATTAAAAAATTAAAATAGACATTTATGACATGACTGCTTCAGCTAATTCAATCGTGATTTTACTATATCATCCATAATTAATTATTATAAGTTATTTATTTATTAAAATATTAATAATATTTAATAAAAATGTAAAATAAACATAAAATGATAAATTATTTTTTGATGTTTTAAATTAACTTGTCGTCTTATATGGGACCACTTCAAAAAAATTCACAAGTATTTTTTATAATAATTTTACTTTTTCACTTCTAATTAGTAGAATAAAAGAAAAAATATTATAAATCACAATAATTAAAAACATAAATTATTTTAAAAATATAATTAACTATCAATGCCACAAAATTTTGAACAGCTTAAAATATTGTTATATAAATTTCGTCAATCTAAATATAATAATACATGTCCAACTTATTATTTATACACTAAATAAATGAAGATTTTAATTAAATGATAGAATCTTATATGACATAGAATTTTTAAGGAACTACATTAGGCCGTGTGTAGCACGACGTAGCTGACTAGTTAAACATGGGTTGCACATGTATATTCATTAGTACTTCATTTAGTATTCTTATTATATTAGATGCTTTTGTACTGACCCCCTAGGTTTTGGGACTATTTTGTATATATTGGTTTTTTTATCATAATTATTCTACTATTTTCATTCATTTCTCTTGATAGTCCATTACTAGCAGTTCTTGACTACATGTTGGCTTACCTACTGGTGGGTTACTGTAGGTGCCATCATGACCTAAAAAATTTGTTCATGATAAAATGTTATAAGATTCTAGGATTATTGATGTGTTGGTGAAATAGCTTTCTGTCTAGTACAGTCATACAGATCGGTAGGGAGATATCTGTGTCCTATCTTTAGGAGTATACATGGCATTCAGAGAAAATTATATTCTTGACTCGTTGTTATGTATGTATTTCTATTAGCCTCAAGTATATTCTTTGTTACTCTTTTATCCAGATGGATGATATGAGGGTATTGATAGATGCAGACAACACTTTGATAAGTGTTTATAGAGCTTTAGTGCAACGTCGGACAAGGAGTGAAAGTTTAATACTGAAGATTGTCAATATCAGCCATAGGATTTGGGGCTAGCCAAGGCTTCAGTAGGGTTTATGACCACTTTAGCCTTTCAATATGTAGTATTGGGGATTTTAAGCCTTTTTATGAATACCTCACAACCAGAGATGGAATCCAGATCATCGAGCTACTCTAAGTCTAAAGTTAGGTTTATTGTTGCTCTGTAGGGTTCCTTATCAGTTTTTGAGTATGAGATTGAGTTTCTTAAGTGGCCTAAAAATATTAGTATGCTATATCCTTTAGAGCATGAAATGGTGTATGGATTATTAGAAAATTAGCTTGACTACTCCATTTAGTGTTACAACATTTGATAGCAGCTTGGCTTTTTATCTCTCAGGTTGTTGACCATGCAAGGACCACAGAGAGAGAATATGTTGAGACTTATAGAGGTGGCATTAAGAATCCATGTCATTACTATAGTGCTTTTGGTATTCTATCTAGGAGTGAGGATACTCCTGGTAAAGATATGGTTTGTCTGCAACATATTATTTCTATACATATAGCTTATCATACTATAGGTGACTCTCAGAATAGTTGTGGCTATCACAGTAGGCTGAGATTTTGGTAGACCTTGCAAAGTATTCAACATTGATATTTAGTCTATACAACCATTCTATATCAATGGGCAAAGTGCCTCAAAGTTTTTCAGAAGCTTATCGAGGTTGTAGCAAGATTGGTCATTATTCTAGAGAGTGTCCTTGACATAATTTGGTTGTTTATCTAGAGTTATAATTTGTTCCTTTCTATATTAGGGATCTTAAGATATGTTATGATTACAGGGAGTATGGTCATCTCAGTAGGCAGTGCCCCGACGTTGATTGGATGGCTAGTTAGGGTCAACTAGCATATCTAACTAGGTTGGTGATTTAGGGATTCCTATAATTTTAAACAGATTGGCTACTGGTCAAGAGAGTGTCCCCGATATGGGATTATTAGTGATTCAGTTCATCTAGATCAATCTTATAGTGTTGTGGCACCTTCAATTAGATGTAGTGCATTTAGTACCTCGATTGGTGATTTAGATGCCAGTCTGAGATTGGAACCATTCAGATTTGTACTCCTTTGGGCATATCAAACATGCGACTTTGGATTTCACCATGATAGATTCACCTTTTATTTCCTTTATTTCTATTTTATTTGAATTAATGGGGGTTTGCACCCATCGATCATTATGTTTCATCGTAACATTATATTGATTGTTGTGTTCCTTGGTGTAGAGTCCATGATTATGACTACCCCTGTGGATAATTTCTTTTTATAGTGGATAAAGTGGATTAGTGTTAATATTTCTTAGGGGTGTAGCTTCTGGGTTTGAGTACCATTTACCCTAGCATATTGGCCTTTTTATGGCCATAGAGTGGTACTTGTTATTGATTTATATTATTGGACCACCTACTCTTTATACTGATGTTTCTTTTGTCATTTTTTTCATTTCCAATATTGATGTTGATCAACCATTTCTTGATTGGCATCTAGACTAGCATTATCTAGTTAGAATTTCCTTTCTCAAGATTTTGGTTCGTTATCCTTTGAAACCAGCATGACTGGATAGTTTCTATCTTGTAGTGTGGTGAGGCTGGTTGTTTACCTCTTCTGTTGGTAAGCTTAGATTAATTGTTAATTGGGCATTAAAGAAAAGTTAAGTTGGTCTTTTGTGGTTTAGAGATTATTCTAGATTTGGCAATTTGGTTATATTGCCTATTGTGATTTAATATTCTAGGACTTGACTTCTAGTTTGCAAAGATTCAAGCATTGGCTATCTTTTCTATATACCATTCTTGAGATTGATCAGTTTTGGATCCATTCTTCTAATTTTTCTAGTAAAAAGTCCAGTAGTGATCTTAATTTTAAAGTCAATAGGTCTTGGATTTGCCTTTTAGGGTTGTTGGGTTCATCTCCTAGTGATGGTTTAGTCTTGATAGAGGTTTAGAGTTGGACACTGCATTTTTACTGTGATGTAGAGGGAGATAGAGATAGGTGATATTTTCCTATCATCGTTTCTTGAGTTATCCAATCAGGACTTCGTTAGCTTGATTTTCTTGGTTCATCTTTGGCTAAGGTTGCATTTCTCTGAGTTAACAGAGTCCTGGTTATTTATAGTACTGCTTGCAGCTTTGGTGAATTATTAAGTATGCTTTGATGATTCATGACCTCTAGAGTATATGGAGTTGATTGCTTTGCTTTTAGCCTATGGTTTACACTTTATCATGATTTTGGACCTCAGCTATGTCTCAACGTCGAATCTAGCTAGATCCAGTAGGGATATGCCAGATCTTGGATAGTGAGGGTGATTTGGGTGTTTGCCTTAGTTTAGAATTGTCATCATTAGTTTAGATTTGACAACTTGGAATGGTGGCTTGAGGGTTATGATAAATTTGGAGTTTTTATTCTTACCCATATCCAAGATTGGTTTGGATTGTTCAGATTGAGCAATTTAGCCTTGGTGTTGAGATTTTAGCCAGAAGTGGTAGAGCTTAGGTGTACCCTTTATTTCCAGACTTGGGCCAGTTGACCTTTTATTTTTATTTTGGTTAAGCCTACTCCTTTTTTACCTATTTGGTCTTCCTTAGCTTGGATGGATTGGGATTTATGGGTGCATAGATGGTGGCGTATTGGCACTTGATGATGGTTTCTTCCGATCTTGACCTTGATTTTTAGTTTTTTTCAAAATTTTGGGTTATCTACTCAGCAGGAGTGGTATGTTCGAGTTCGATTCAACATGGCTTCATGAAAATCCCGACCCAGGGCCTTGTCGTAATAGGCATCCAAAGTCCAACAAGGATCGAGGACCTCCCCCGATACTCATCCCAATGCATACCCTGATTCGGATGAATTTCAAACTTATAACAAGATAGCATTTATTATGATACTAGACTCTGGGATAGGTCAATAACCACGACCAACCTAAGTGAGTCCAACAATCAATTACAAACCAATAACCATAACCAAACTAATATGAAAACCAAGTTCCTGTCTATAACATACCATAAAATGATAGAACAATCTTAAATTATCATCCCAAAATACCAATGCCAATACTATAGCTGACACAAATACCGACACCATCCTTTCCCACCAATAATAGTTCCCCAAAGCCTTTAACCAAAATTAAAAAATATCCAGTTGGTAAATTCCCCCAACCATAGACAAAAGCAATATCCATAAATAATCAAAGTATGTAAAGACTTCCATGATATGAAATGGAGCCTTTCAGAGTATTGAAGCTCACCACTTCAATCTAATAGCTGATCCCAAATCTGATCACTAAGAAGGAGAAGTAGAATGGCTGGTTCCAACATCATATGGGGATACAGCTACCAAAAGTTGGGTTAGCGGGTGAATGCTAGTATAAAACCAGAATAAGGATAAAATATTTCCATTTATTAAAGAAAGGTAAACCAATTATATGCATATAAACCACACACATATATATAACCATACCAGGAAAGTGAGTTAGGTTTAACATTCCTTTAAAATCATTAACTTGGGGATCTGTAGCTTAACTGTCCAAGAACTGCCCATGGGTAAAGAAGGGAAAGGCGGGTGGTTGAGACAGTGTAGTCCATTTTCACAAGAGTACGGAGCTTCAAATTAAAGAACTCTATTTCCTGTGGGAGGTATAACCCCCTAAGCAGGCCCCAATATGTGAATCCACGCGAATCAGAGATACCATAATAGTAGGGGATTCCTAAGTGCCCTTCGCTATCCATGGTTCATATATATTATTTCTAGTGTCTGTCTGTTTGACTCGTACCTTTATAGTTAGCTATAATACCTTGCCATTATTGCCATATTAAAACCATTACCATCCAACTAAACCCTTATTCCATTATTATTAACCAATGGTATAAGTAGTAGTATCGTCTTACCTACTATAGCTTGCAAGCAATGTCCTTAGCCATCCTTTTATATAAAAGGGAATCCAATGTACTCGTTAATTATATTCTCAAGATACCTTGGGGGAATCCCATGTACCCTATAAATGTCTGATTATTAAGTTTGCTTGGGGGAATCCCGTGTACCCCACAAGTTGTTCAGTAACATGTTTACTTGGGGGATTCCTGTAGTACCCTGTATCTTCGTGCTAGAATTCTAACCGTCGTTCCTGCATTTCTAAGATCTAATATAAGTTATTCTCATGTGAATACAAGTTTCATGATTACTATCCTAGTCTATAGAGTATTTGAGAGGTGGAAAATGTTTATAACAATGACATAGAACAAGGTTGAGCTAAGACCAATTGATTCATCCAAAGTTTGACATTCGATTCTATAGGGGTCAACTTCAAACGTGTATGTATCTTAATATACATGGAATTTTTAATCTCAAGACCTATAAAATTTTAGATAATTGAATTATCTTTCCAACGATACCAATTTCACCAAAATCCGACATTCGAGTAAGGAGTTACGGATTTGCGAAGTAGAGTGCGTCGCCTAACCAATGGCACATGGCCACTGGAAAGCATATGCGGCACCTATGTAAATATAGGCGATATCATATGTGGCGCCTATGTAAATATAGGCAATATCATATGTGGCACCTATGTAAATATATGCAATATCATAAACGGCACATATCTTATGGTTTCAAGTGACTTAAACACTCCGTTTTTGGGATGTTTTGAGGGCAATTAAGTCTTTTGGCACTCCTTACACACCCCTAAACTTAACCTTACGAATTTAATAGATTCTAAACATATCATAACGCTATTATCAGTCTAAGTTCATCATCCAAGAGAACTAAAGGAGAAAAACAACTAGGATTACACAATCAATATTGAGGGTCCAATCTTTAAATGAATCTGTTACCATAAAGGTATGTGGGGTTATGAACAAGAACACCCTTTCCTTCTTGTGCCCAAAGTTTGCATTATTTTACAAAGATACATGATTTTTACATATTTTATCATGAATTTGAAGTGATATATCTTATACTATGTTGTTGTTCAAGATACTATGATTATTTTGAATGGTTAGAAATAAACTCCATGAGTTTGAGATTATTGTTATGATTAAAGTCTGAAAATGTTCAGATTTCCGTATAAATTATGTATGCTTGTGATATAAAGCATAAATGTAGAAATGTTTTGATTAAGTATCGCTATAAGGGTCATTAACCCACATTGAGATTGTTGTTTTGAGAATTTATGTGCTGCATGCACCCATGTTTAGACTATTTTTGATAAAGTATAGAAAGATTTGACCTTTTGGTCACAACAGAGTTGAAATCCACTTTATGAAATGAGTTACAGATTTTATCATTTATTTAACTTAAGAAATAT
>JAPEIP010000012.1:176236198-176246505 GCA_026120095.1 Capsicum chinense
TTAATTTGGGTTTTTGACTCATTTTCTATTTTTGAGCTTTCATTTTTAAAGAATTGATCTCAGACCAAAAATCCTGGTGGACAACCTCAGATGGGAATTTCAATAGCGCCATCAACTCTGGAGCATTGATTTTAGTCAATCGAGGACCATTGGTTTATGTACTTAGGCTTCTAGACTCATTTTGGGCTATTAGATGGATAGTATAAAAAATAAAACTACAGGTGTAGGTCCCACATTTAGCCAAAATAATCTCGGGTGGAAGTTTTGATGATCTCATTTAGTTAAAAATGTCAAATATTTTATGGTAGCATAGTTCATTTACATGTACGGGGTTTCAAATGAATCACGAGCACTCGATTGAAGTCTATTTGGACTTAGCAAAAATATGTACACAATATTTTTTATGACCGCTGAAAGATGTCATAAAGCCTCTTAAGCGGTAAGCGCTTTAGCATCCATTATCTGCATTTGTGGCCTTGGCCATTTGACTAAGGTTCACTTTAGCGGCATGGACCCGCTTAAGTGGGCAACAACTTTAGCGACCAAGCGACCACTTTAGAGGTACCTGCTTTATGGTGCATGACCACTTTAGCGAACTTATGCTGCTAAAGTAGACAAGTAGCTACTTTAGCGGCACCTAGGGGATGCTAAATGCCCATTCTTCAACCAATTTTTCTCTTTCTATCTTTAGTATTTTTACATTATTTTGGGAGCTTAAAGAGAGGCAAGATTGGGAAATTATCCATTAAAGCTAAGGTAAGTTAGCTAATGCTCGTTCGTCATTTCCTATTAATTTTCCGATCAATTACTATCCTATTTCATTCTATATTCTTAGAAATTTTATTTTTAAATCCCAAACCGTAGGGGATAATTTTGGCCTCATTTTATGCACCATTTGTGCTCAGTGTTTTCCTTGTACTTCAAAGGACCTTATGATGAATTTAATTTTGGATTTTATTTGTACGACCTGCGAGCCTCTTCTTGACCTGAATTTTGACTCAACCCCCTTTATATAGCAATATGGGTCTCATTTTACTCCTTATGATGTGTAACTTACTATTTTGATATTGTGGAGGCATTTCAAGATATTGGAGCAAAGACAAACTATTTGAGGATGATTTAAGGAATTGTGATTTGGCATAAAGGTAGGCCTCTGTCTACTCTTCTTCACAAGATAATATATTGTATATGTTGCATATTTGATATGGATGTTAGGATATGATTATGGCTAGAGTACCATGACTATGCCTAAATTAGGAATTTGGCCATAAAAGGGTTAATTAACCCTTAAGATGAATTACTTGTGAGGCCTATAGGATCCTGTTACCCAAGGTGATTAGCTTGTAGACTATAGTTAAGGAAATGGTCCCCTTTAGTATAAGGTTTACTACTAGATTTGGTGGATTATCATGTTTTTTCAGATTATGGTACTATGATTATACTGGTTATATATTTTTGGGCCTAAGATCACGATGATGATATTAGTCAGACTCTGGGTCAGTGACCTATCCTTAAAAAGAACGTAGCCATAGTCTATGAATGTTTAGATGCTTATAATTGTATTGTTTGGATACTGGTGATGGCATACATAGATTTAGTACATTTATGCTTACTTGATGGAATGATTCTAACAAAAATTATGGTTTTACCTCTTTTTTATAAAAAGGGATTTATTCCCACTTTTAACTTTTAAAATGGAATCATACATAACGGGAATCATATCACCTTATTGGATGACTTACGTGATTCTGAATTTAAAATAATATTTAAGAGATTGGACTGAGATAAATTCCAGTCCATGATTTTATTACTACTCCTTACTTTAGTCGGGAGTGATTTCAACCTTTTTTAAAGTTTTATGATTATTTAGTCTCAGAGTTGACCTTGGATAATAGATTTGTAGACTTACACTCTTTTAGTCATAATTTGAGTTTATTCATTTAGTATATATACATACTTTCAATACTAGATGGAGTGAATTAGTAATATTGATGATTATGATTTGAAATCCTTGATTGGGAATAAGCAGGTGTATTCAGTACTCTTGAACCCAATCTGATATCCTTCTTCTATGAGCCATTGTGTCAGATAAAAGAGGGCATTATAGGTCCTGCCTTTGTGAGTCATCGAGTTGGAGGATGTGTATACACTGGGTTTCCTTATGGAACTTGGATCGGTAATGGTATTATGGATTTACTTTGCTTTTGTTCGTGCATGTGTATTGCCTATCACCAGTATATTATTTGGTCTCTATATTTATCAGCCTTATGATTTGTTGTAAAGGTATAGGTTATGAGTGCCACTTATTGTGTGTTGTGTGCTAGTTAAACCTCTCAGTTTATGGGAGTCGATTAAGGTATTGTTTATTTTGACTAGCCGATTAATGTATTATTGCTATTATGGATAGTATCTAGCAAGTTGATTGTGAAATGGTACTGATATTTGAGGTATTTTTCGATTTCCTTTCTATTACTATTACTATATTACGGATAAATATCTCATGCTTAGATATTGTGACTATAGGACTAGATCATGCTATCATTATCTTTCTTACTTGGTTAGGATTCCCTAGAGGGGATAGGTTCATATTATATATGCATTTCTTTGCCTTGTATACTACTATATATATATATCCTTCTTCTACCCTCATTAGTATATTTGCCAGTGATATACGTTATAGTACGGAAGTGTCTGGGTATGGCTTGAATAGGATAGTTTAACATTATTTCCTCTCTATTTTTATTATGTTAGCTTCCTAGATATTTGGTTGTATTTTACACTTCTGCTTGCATGTTATCTATATTTTCATTTTCTTTGGAGCTCAATAGTTATGTACTGAGTACCGTGTATTTGGTACACATACTACACTTCTACAGCCTGTAGATCATAGTATGAGTTCTTATCATTGTTGTATGAATCGTGCGGAGTAGCTATGGATCAAAGATCTAGGGTGAGCTGTTGTTGTTTAGAGTATTACTATTCTCCCTCTTATATATTAGACTGATATCTATGTTGTAATAATAGATGGGTTGCACATGTATATTCATTAATACATCATTTTTGTTCTTGTTATATTAGAATCTCTTGTACTGATTCCACAAAGATTTAGGATTGTCATATATATATATATATATATTAGTTTTTTATCATAATTAATTTGCTATCCTTATTTATTTCTCTTGATAGTCTATTAATAACAGTTTTGGATTATAGGTTGGCTTACCTACTGGTGGCTTACAGTAGATGGCATCATGACTTGAGAAAATGGGTTGTGACTAAAACCTATTTATGGACTTTGTTGGACTATCGATAACACTACCGCTATAACAGTTAAGAGAAGTAACCCAATCGAGGGATATTTAAAAACCCTCTTTCTTTTTATTTCACTAGTTTCCCTTATTCCTTCAGAAACCCAGTGAAACCCTAACTTCTAAGCCATCATATTTCAAAGGGAAAGGTTCATGAGAGCAGTTTTGAGAAACCCCATAGAGAACCCAACATGGGAATATATTTAGCACACATATGATAACTCACTTCTCTCTATAACAGTGTGTTATGCCTAATAGATAACTTAAGGTTTATTATATAGAAATTAGACTTTGGCTAGAGGTATTTATCAGTAATTGTAATTTCAAAATTACCATGCTTTAGGCCTTTAAGCATGGAGCTGGATGGATGGACACCTTAAAAATCCAGCAAGGCCTAAATAAGATATTATAGCTATATGTTATGTTGATGTATTAATTATGAAGAGACAAAGATAAAATGATACAGCAAATGAGAGTAGCTTAATACCTTTTCGGGATTAAATTTAGTGGAACGTGACTATGATATCATTGAACAGTAAAAATGGGAGTTAAGTGAACTTGATTAATTCTAATGTCTTAATTATAAAATTTCACAAAAGAGGGGTGGTTAAGAGATGAAGTACAGTAAGTTAGGGGCTAGAAAAGAGCCTAATCAAGCCCCATGATTGATGAGTGAGCATAAATAGACAATAAGATGAAATAAGGAATAGAATTCTCTCTATAAAAAATTAGAGAAAAATAGAGAATAATGAGGGAAACGTGATGTTGGGATATAAATGGATACTACAGTCTATAAGCACGTACAACACATGATGGTTGGGGGATATGTATATACGCATAAACTAAGGTTACTAATCAAATGAGTTAGATGGTTGTTGTAGAACTTAGACTTTCTTGGATTTGTGCTTGGTTTGTGGACTTGACATCTATGATTGCCTCTAGTGTGTTTGACTTATTGGCTGTATTGTATATCATTTACACTTTGCTGAGGTGTCGATATTATATGGATCAAGTATCACTCTGGTATAGAAATGATTATTATTATATGGGTCGCATACCGAATTGGTACAAAAATAATTACTATGATATAGGTAAGGTACCACGTCGGTATAATGTTATGTTAATGATAAGGCTGAGAAGGGTAAAAGATAGTGTGCACATCTACATACATGAATTCATTCATATGTTTTGAATGGGATTATATTCTATTTATGTTCTCATACGTATTTTCATTATAGAAAATGATAAAAGAGGGTTTACTAATGTATGTTAGCTCCCTTGTGGAGATCAGGTTAGAGGTGAGATTCTATAGTCCCCTATAAGGGCCGATTAT
The DNA here is from genome assembly GCA_026120095.1 of Capsicum chinense. Classification (NCBI taxonomy): domain Eukaryota; kingdom Viridiplantae; phylum Streptophyta; class Magnoliopsida; order Solanales; family Solanaceae; genus Capsicum; species Capsicum chinense. The sequence goes on from JAPEIP010000012.1 coordinate 176,240,840, forward strand.
AGTATGATATGACTGGTGAAACTTGTGATAAATTTGGTATGAGGTATTGTAATGTCTTGTGATAGAGTGTACCAATAGGACATGGGTGTATATAGAATAAAAAATTATATGTACCACAAGAATGGGTCGATATGGGAGAAATAGTATAAGTTGGAATAGGTATTCAAAGAACAAAGATTTACAAAATGTAAGTCAAATGAGAAAGATATATGAAGATGTTAAATGAAATGTATTTTAGAAAGATGCTAAAATGATATGTTGAGGATTTGCTAATTGAGGATTTAGAGTCGAAACTTTACTTGATGTTATAATTTTTTAATATTTATTATTCATGGTAATTATTTCGAACCTTAGTTTGCTAATGACACTTACTAGTACATGTGGTTGTACTGATGCTACACTACCTCTATTGAGGTATAGACATAGTGCAGGTCAGTTGGAGTTTCTATAGCAGCAATGCCGATCATTCAGCAGTAGCTTCTTTTATTTTTTTCACGGTTATTGTGTCATGGATACCTCTACCCTTTGACTAGTTCCATTGTTATGATTTAGTCTAGGTTTTAGGGAGTTATTTGTAGTTATTTTTTGCATTTATTTTTCATATATGATCTATTGAAAAACAAGTTATGGAAAGAATTAATTTAAGAATCATTTTGAACTGTTAAGTTATTATTAATGTGATCTAACATTGATAAAGTTACATTATAGAAACTTATACAATGGTTTAATTGTGGGATATTTAAGGTTCTTCACTCTGGAGTAGGTGTAGGTAAGTGACCAATATGATCCAGTGGGTTGGCTTATGAAAAAGATGGTATCAGAGCCTAAGTTACTAGTTTCCAAATACAAGACTAAATTTTAAGTAGAGTCTTGTAGATTGGTGTGTTGGCATCCACACCAAATCAGTAGGAAGATACAAGGAATCCTGTAATCTATCCCATTTTCGTCTTTCCTATCAAGCCATATAATTGTCATATCCTCATGTTGAGTACAAGTGGTATCTCAATCATCACAATCAGGACTAGTTGATCCCTATAGGCATCTCATAAAATGGAAGTGTTTAAACCAAACACCCAGTGAATAGAGGCTAGTAAAGGCATATAAAGTGGATTATTATTTCTATTGATATGGTGTTAATTACTTGTAGTGAGGCAACAATGTGTTAAAAATGTGCTACATTGATTGTTGTTAATGGTTACATATGTTAATTTGCATTGTGATGCGTAGACTCTCAACATGATTTTCTACTAGTGCGTGTGTTGTTGTGTAATGTGTAGCCAAGAAAACTAGTGGACGTAAGGATCGAGTGTGATCCCACAGTTTCTTTATTATACTAGTTGAGCTATACCACATCTTTTTGTGATTTTGAGTACTACTTGACTTCTATCTAGTTCTATACAAACTACCCAGGTGCATCGCTATTTGTGGAAAAATTGTAATGATAGTGAGTTAAGTTAGTACAAACAATTGATAAAAGGGTAGCACAATCTAGTTTAATGAATGAAGATTGTGAGGATTTAGTTTGTTAGAAAGAGAATTGGGAAGTTAATTTATATATGTATAAACAAGAGGTTGGTATGCTACTAAAGTTTGCACAAAAAGAGTATAGTATAGAAAGAAACCTGAGATTGGGTAAGGAAAAATCAAGGCAGAGCTACTAGAGGCTACCACTGCTCTACTGCAGTAGTAAGATTAGCGACTCTAGTAGATCAAGGTAAATTCTTTTAGGTATTTACTCTATTTTTGCAATTTTGCAATTAACATGAAGTAACCTTGCTTTTAAGATAATAAAATGTCATAAAGACATCTACCACACATTATAGAATATACGATTATTACTAAGGGGGAAAAGGAAAAAAATCTTAAAATATGGAAAAAGTAAAATGTGTAACTTCTTGTTACATGCCCCAAGATGGGGCAACCTAAGATCAAAAAATAATAAATTTTAACTAGGGGGAGTATAAACTAGATAGTGGCATGGTCTCCAACTCTTGAGGTTTACGAACCCTCCTCATATCCATCATTAAGAAATGAGAAATACTCATTATCCTCCTTAGTATCTTCAAAAGCTACTTGTCTAGGAGTGTACCATGAACTGCATTACTTCCATATCCTTACCAACATGCGATCACGAGAGCAGAGTTTCTCATTAACTTCATCTAGATCGCGTTTAAGCTCAATGTAGGCTTAGTCTAGGTCAACTAGAGTAGTATAAATCGAGAGAGCCAACCCAGGCTAGGATATCTAGGCCCTCTTCATGTAACCTCACATAGCAATAAGGTTAACCACCCAATTACTAGGAGGTATGTGTGTTTGATAATAAGGAGCACCTCAACTCCTACCAGCTCTACTTTTCTCACCCCTCTCTCTTGTATTTCTCCTCTCTTATTTTCTCTTCTTCTTGCCTCTACCTCAGTTGCTCCTTCCTCTAAGGGTGTTATATGGCAAGTCGCATTCCTCCAAAATATCATAATCTACCTAGGGAACACCCATCGGGTTGCACAACTCTGCTGTTGGAGAAGTTAAGAAAAGGTCCTTTGTAGAGCTCTCATTAGCATAGACGTACAACCACTCATCCATGATTTATGCTCCGACATTCACCTAGATTATAGTCGTAGCACATGCCAATAATGTAATACTTCGTACATTTCAAAATATATATGACAAATGTAGCATTAATGAAAGTATTTAAATAAAAAAGTAAGGAGGTATTTGAGCTTACAGTCAAAGGCAAGTGTTAAGTTAAAGTAGAGGGATTAAGATTTTGGAAATATAAGATAAAATAAGTGAGGTGTTTTCTTGATGTAATTAAACTTGTAGGTGAAAAATAGGTGCATCGCCTACTTTGACTATTGGACCAAATTGGGACATATATTAATTGACTCATTTGAGGCCCAATTAAGTGAAAGTAAAAAGGAAAGATTACCAGCCCAATACCTAATCTACTTATGGTCCTAATGACCATCCTAATACCTAAGCTATTTATAGAAAAAATTACTAGCTCAATACCTAATCTATTTAAGGTGCAAATGACCAGCCCAACGCCTAATTTGTTTAAGGCTCAATGTGATATGATCGAATTTGAAATAAACTAATTAAGTGAATCACATAGATGGAACTTTTTGAGCAGCTTAAAGAGACAAGTAGGTGCATCACCTACTTGGACTATTTTTGATCAACTTAAGATATCCAAGCAGGTGCATCACCTATTCCATTGAAAAAAATCAGATTTTTATGTTATCCCTCTAGCTTCCTGAAAGCTCCTAACAAACCAAAATTTCCATTATGGTTCTTAAGGATTTACCTTTCTCCAAACTAAAGTTAAATGAATAATTCATCAGTTTAACTTAATTCTACCATGGGATATTATGGAAATCATATTCTTTATGCATAGAGTGCAGGACAACTCTCTGATCTTGGCATTCCTATTTTCCTTAACTTCTAAGAGAATATTTTCTTCCATGGTTCAAACTTGAAGAGGATCTTAAGGTCTTGAATAATCTAAGTTAAGAGGATACAAGTTTCAGCATTTTGAGGTAATGTTCTACCTAATTTTTTCCCACCCCAGGTATTGTTTAGTGGAGAACTTTGTATGTGATTTTTTAAAGAACACTTGGGGTGGTGATTGGTATCCTTGAATTCAATATTTCTATTACGGAGAATTGAATTTTGGAATTGTTTTGGGCTGTTTATGTGTGTTGTATTGGTGAAATAGTTGGGTAACCTTATAGACTAATTATGTATAGATGTATTGAGGTGGAAATGAATAGTGTTAACTTAGGAGCATTACTCTAGAGCTTTATGTATTTTGAGACTATTTATGGGTCATTTCATATGTATAAATTTTTTGAGGTAGTGGGTCACCTTATACGATGCTTACATGATATGTATTAAGGGGTTGGATGGTCTTATTGCCCACCAAGTATGTATCTACTATTTTGCAGCCTATAATGTGAGTAGCTTCTAATATTAGCTACATTGTGCACTTATATTGTAGAGTAACACTTAAAGGAAAATTTGAATCATTATAGTCACATTGGTTGGAATAAAAGGTATGTAAGTCTTCTTGATTACGTATTCTTTGGCATGAATCCAATACTTGTGTTACAAAGTAAGTTTTCTAAGTAGACTTTTTAGAAAAATTTGTGTAGGGGCAACATGGAATATCCAATGTACCTAACGATATTCCCCCCACCCCTTAGTGAGTTAAAGCAGTTATATATGGGGTTATTACTAAACTTGTGTATTTATACTTTCATGATGAAACCTTTCCATATGTTTCTCTTAGATGAGTTAGTAAGACCCTAGATTACAATTGGAAAGTGTGCTCACATGTTAGGTACACAATTTGCTCATTTACTGCCAACTTTCTTCGATTGTCTATTTGATAATATATGTAATTTTCTCACATAGTTATCTATTACCTTCATTGGGCATCACACCCACTGTCGTAGTATATAATATTCCCACAATATTATCCTTACACATTTTTTTCAATAATTTACATCTCCTTACTGGATTATATTTTTGTCCCTAAATTGAATTTTTCCACATGTTTCAAAAGTTCTCTTGTTTATGTACCTTTCATTTTATATTAGGTACCAAGTGTTTAGCCATTATGTCACTGTCTAGAGTACTTATATCTCGAATTGAGTATGATGCCTTCACTGGATAAGAACCTATGCTCTATTTTAAAAGTAAAAGTATTAATTGTGTCATTTAAGAACCTATGCTTTATTTGAAAGGTCAAAGTACTGATTGTGTCATTCAAGCTCCTAAGTATTACATTGTTGTTATAAATTCTTTCTACATTATTGTTATTTCCTTGAGTGGATATTCACATTTTTCTCAGTACTAGTTTATAGTCCCACATCTCAACAATAGTGTGGCAACAAAAATAACAATCTCAAAGATTTAAGAAATAAAGTAAAGCAAATATGTTTATATATGGGTACTAAGACCCAAACCAGGGCCTATTTGTGATTGGTATCTCAACCCAACCATGGACCGGATACCACCCGTTTATCCTAACCTTAAGAGCACAATAATCGTAAAAATAAAGTGGAAGCCAATCAAAGCAATGATAATAGTAATAGGATTAGATGAATCAAATAACGGTTCAAAGAATTCAAATAACAATCGACCTACACTTGTAAATGAAATCCTCTCAAACCAGAATAATATTCAATTCGGTACATATCCCCAACTATGACATAAATAAATCAAAAATTATACTGACAATAAAGAATTAATAATGAAATTATAAGTCCTTTCGAAGGGTGGAGGCTCACCACTTCACAACAACTCAAAAGACGTACTCAACCACCTAACATTGCATAGGAGTAATAGAAAACCCTTCGTACCCTAAATTCTGAAATAATGTAACATCTAGGGATGGCAAGTATGCTAAAAACTGGCATATAACGCAGTAAATAAGGACAAATTAATGTAACTACAAAAATCCAGTTATAAACTATATGCACCACATTCATATACATATATATAGCATGTCGGGATAAATACAAGGGTCATGAACATGTGAATTCAATGAATTAACTTGAACTATCTAGATTGATCCATCCTAATAGCACCCATAGGCTATGCGATAGCTGCACAAATTGAAGAAAAATTGAGGGAAAACTAAAGCCACCAAGGCAATAGTTGTC
>JAPEIP010000012.1:176246605-176263815 GCA_026120095.1 Capsicum chinense
TCCATCCTAATAGCACCCATAGGCTATGCGATAGCTGCACAAATTGAAGAAAAATTGAGGGAAAACTAAAGCCACCAAGGCAATAGTTGTCACAATATATATATATATATATATATATATATATCAATTAAGCACTAAGCACATAATCTAATAAACCCCCAACGACGGCAAATATTGTTTATAGTGTTTGTTCCCCCAAGACGTAAACCTTCATGTTGAGCTACACAATTTACTTTGAGCCCAAATTAAAATAATTTGCACAAAACTAATCTGTTAAACTAGGATTCATTTGTTAAGGCAATTACCACTTGGAATCATTATACCAATATACTTAAAACCTAAATTAATTATTCCAAACCAAATACACATAACCAAATTGAACTTCCAAAGTTCATTTAAAATTTAAAACAGAGGACATCCAAAGCAATTTTTCATCTATTTATCCTTTAGATCCATGAATTGGGTTCAAAAACAAGTTAAACCAAGAGATTTTCCATATTCAAAATCGAGTTTACAAAGTGGGTTGAGGTTAATGTAATTATGAAGAAAAAAAATCATCAACTTGGGGAAACCCAAGTGCCCCAATCCAACCATTTATACTATGCACCAATTCATTCCCAAAAAACATCAATTTAAAGCATGAATAATCAATTTAGAACGTGGGATAACTAATTCAATAAGTAACGACCAAAGCCCCTCAACCCAATTTCAAAATCCATAATTAAATAACATGAAAATACATTCAATTAATTTTGCAATAAAAAAGTAAAATTAGCTAAAGAGAAACATGCCTAAAATACCTAAGGAATTAAAATTAATTCGGAGTTCAGAGCTTGAATGGAGAAACCCTTATAAAACCCTTGGAGTTTCTTGGTTTAAGTGTTAAAGAGGAAGAGAATGGTCTTTGATCCTTACAACTAAGGGGTAAAAAGGTGTATTTTATTTTTAAAGTCGTACAAGGGGTAAAATAACCAAAAGCCCCTTACCCTAAGTAAGAAAAACAAAAATATGATGAATTTAAAATAGTGGTGTGGAATGCTAATGTCATAGAGGTTAGCCTCTGTACCACACTAATATCACAGAGTTTAACCTTTATGACACGGCCATATCATTGAGGATTACTGCCCTCGGGTCCCAAAATGATCCCAAACCCCTTACAAAAATTCATAAAATTTTCCAAAACATCCATTTAACATCTTTAAACATAATTTCAGTCAAAAATTGACATTATCCACATGGTCGGGACATAAATAAAATGATAAAAATTTTAAAGTAAAACATCCTAGTTTTTGTACATTTGAAAATTTTTTGTAATTCTGGTCTATAGACTCAATATGACACATGGGTACGAGTTGTATATTGGGGTATGAATGGTATGGTCCAGTCGTATGCTGACCAGTGTTAGTTAGTGGGATAGATTTTGGTCACTAGAATATGTACAATTTGGTGGTATGAATCGTATGGTTGGATACAGATTGTTTGGTTCCTTCACTTAACCTTAGACTTGGTAACTTAAGTTTGATCTGAGTATAAGTGTCTTACCAGGATCCGTAAGCCAAGGTACGAGCCTTACCCAAGAATAGTATGGTGGTTAGTGTTCAAATCTTTTGTGATTCTATCTTGCCAATAATGCGGGTGAAGGGTACAGATTGTATACTATTAATATAAATTGAGTAAGATGAGTCATACAATGAATAGTGTTGGGTCCATAGGTTGAGGCTTAGGATATGAGTGGAACGTACCACTCGTATCAAAGGGTATGACTCATGATGGTCAATCGTACCTCTGTGATGGGCTTTTGTGCAACTTAAGTAGGGATATTCTGGACATTTCTCCACTTATCCTAATAAGGTCCCATGAATTATAAATCATTTGGGAGGATATTTACCCTATTATTTTATTCATTAACACTTAAAAACTTTTCCTAAACACTCTATAATTCTCTTAAAAGCTTTTAGGCTACAAAGCTAGGGTTTAAACTAGAGGACAAATTTGGATCTTGTTGGTTGTTTCCATCCATCGACTTTGTCAATTAAGTCATGTTCTCTTCCCTCATTTTTAGTTCCAGCTAAAGGAATTGTTTTAATGATTTTATTATTGTATGACTTTGGGGGTTTAACTATGATTTAGGGGTTTTGGTTATAAATGGTTGATTATTGTTTTCCCATGTTTTAATTATTCTTTTGTATGCATTAATAGTGGTTTTGGATAATTGGTTGAATGGGAATGGTTCTTTTATAATTGAGTTTAGTTTTGGAAATACTATGCCTCCATTGTATTAGGTAAAATGCCTTTGACAATTTTTTCATTACAATTTTGGTTTTTCAACAAAACTTATGCATGGTTTAAACTGTGTAATGGAACCCTAAATGGTATAAATGGTTTTAAATTTATTGGAAAGGCCTTGGTGTCTATGGTAATTGTTAACTGGAAATCATAAAGGGTATATGGAATTCCTTAAGCCCATATATGGTTGGCTATGGAAAAAACATGAAAGTACTGTTGGTGTGATGATACCACTATTAATAGACTTAGTAAATAAATGGTAAATATATTGGTTGGTTTCTCATTAATAATTTTAGTAGGGCAATATTGGCGGGGTGCGTAGTAAAGCCATGGAAAGTGGAGGTCTTAGGGAGACCAAATTTGAAAACTCATATTTGCCAATGCGAGGTTTGGCCTTGGTGACCGTATGTATGATGTTACACTATATTTTGGGTGATGTATTAGTCATCCAAGGCTTTTTTCCCAAGTCGTGCAACTTCACCCACTATGGCCCTTTCATAAGGGAGAGCTGAATCTATGTAGCCCGTGGGTGGTTTAGGACAGCAAAGATAAAGATCACAAGTAAAGTTTTAATGGTATGCTAAACCCGGTCCCCTCTATCAACATGGTTATATATATATGTATGTTTGTGTGCATATGGATGGTTTTACATGGTTTTATAAATGACATTATTTATTTTATCCTGAGTTTTTGCTAGAGATCACTTGCTAACCCATCTTCGGGAGACTATATACCCATGCTATGTAGTAACTGGTAGTTCTACTCCTTCTATATAGTGATTGACTTGGGATGAACTGTTGGATTAAACTTGTGAGCTTTTATCTTTTTAGAAGGCTTTATTTCATGGTTTGGATATTTTTAGATAGCTTAACTTATTTCTAGATACTGGTTTTGGCTATGGTTGGGGGCATGTCCCAATCGGATATTCTGACTCTTTTGGTTAAAGGCTTTGTGGTACTGCTATGGTTTGGAATAGGTGGGATCGATATTGGTGTTAGCCTTAATATTGGCATTGGAGTTAGGGCCAATATTATTGGACATAATTTCTTGTTGTTCCATCATATTTTATTTTGGGATTAATCATATTATATTTTGGAAATTATTTGGTTTTGGCCTATGTTATAACCCTTATTTCATTAGTGGTTTGTCTTGGTGGTTTGGTTGGTATGATTTGGTGAGATGGGATAAATTGATAGGGTCGATCTTGGAATAAACCTATCACAAAGTCAGTCCTTATCTAGTTATGATGTCTTTTTATTTGTTTGATACGTAGATGGATCAAGGTATGCTAATGGTGATTGAGTTGGGTATCAGGGGGTAGTCCCCGATCCTAGTTGGACTTGGGATGCCTATTACGACAAGGCCCTCGGTCGGGTCTTATAAAGTGAGTATCAGAGCTTTAGGTTCATGTTTAATTAAGAGTCCACAAAGCTATGTTTAGTAGAGTCTCTTTTCGTGATGTGTAGCACACCACACTTATAAGAGAGAGGCTACAAGTCATTTGGAAATATTTCACTTTCTTGGTTATTCTATTTAAATCTTGGAGTCTAAGTCCCGGAATTCTTATCTAATCCTTGGTTGTTAACGTTTTAGATCATGCCTCGACGATCTAGAACACAAGGAAACTCTTCAATCCTATTTAGGCATAATGTTAACGGGTATGTCCTACATTTGGAGTATGTCTTTGATATTAGGGTCCTATCCCTAATAGCGTTGGAATTCCTCCAGATGCTACTAGTCCTCCTTGAGTATGGTGGCTAATGTGGAATTTCACTAGTCTACTTATACTATTGCTAAATTAGTTGCTGCTCATGCTTAGCAGAATACATCTGGAAGGTTGTCTACTGAGGCCACAAGGATTGGTCAGTTTATGAAACAAAATCCTCCAACTTATACTAGTGTAAAAGTGGAGGAGGATCCTTAGGGTTTCTTGGATTAAATAGAGAAGATATTTAGGGTGATGTAAGATATTAATATTGAAGGTGTGAATTTTTAGCTTATCAGCTCAAGGATGTTGCGTACCAATGATATGAATAGAGGGATAGGGATAAAGGTGATTTGGAGAAGTTATTTTCATAAGATACTTTCTCTATTACTTTTGTAGATTGTTTCTTTCCACAAAAGCCGAGAGAAGCTAAACTGAAAGAGTTTAAAAATCTTAAGCAAGGGAGAATGTTTGTCAAGGAATATGACTTAAAGTTTCACTAGCTGTCAAGGCATATTTCTAATTTTATGGTTGATATAAGAGCGAGAATGAGAAAGTTTACATTTGAATTAAATTGGGATTTGATCTTGGAAAGCAAGATGGCTTTGCTGATTAAAGATATGAACATTTATAGGTTGAGTATTCATGCACAATAGGTAGAGGATGAGAAAAAAAATAGGCAAAGTTTGAAGATCAAAAGGGTAAGAGGAGCAGGTTTTCTGACCAGGAAGGTGCTCAATCTTAGGGTAGTCGGGATGGGCAACAAATGGAAGAAAAATAAGTAGGGGAGTTATCGTTCCTTCTCTATTGCTAGTGCGCCTTACCCGAAGCACTCCGGTGTTAAGCGTCATCAGGGTGGTGATAATTTTTTAGCATAAGCTGCCTAATCTTAGGCAAGTAGGGGTCAATTTGTTTTATCATGCCCTCATTTTTAGTTTTGTAGTCATCCTCATCGAGGTTATTACGATGAAGGTAGGGGCAAATACTTTAAGTGTAGGCAAACAGGCCATTGGCTCAAGAATTATCTAATTAATAAGGTTGGAACAGGAGAAAATAAGGTATCAGTGGCTTCATCTTCTACTTTGCACCCAGTTGTACCATGTCTAATTCTATTACTTCTCCTAATTGTAGTGCTGGATGGAATAACTTGTATGCTTTGGCATCCCAAAAGTAATTCAAGGTATCACCTGATGTCATTACTGGTATGTTACCACTCTTTTGTTGTGACGTGTATTATCTACTTGATCAAGGGTCCACTCTTTATTATGTGACCCCATGTGTGGCTGTATGTATTGGTTTTGATCCTAAGGGTTTTTTCAATCCTTTTTCTGTTTCTACCCATGTAGGTGACTTGGTTATTTCTATGAGAGTCTATAGGGGTGTTTGTTATCTGTTGGAGGTAGGCAGACTTTGGTTGATTTGTTTAAAATTGATATGGTGTATTTTGATGCTATTCTGGGATAGATTGGTTACACTCTTGTTATGCATCCTTGGATTGTCGGACATATTAGGTTGCCTTTAGCTTTCATGGAGAACCAGTTATAAATTAGGAGGGTGTTTTCATAGCTCCTGGGGAGGGGGGCATTATTTGTTATCTTAGAGCTCGGAGGTTATTTTTTAATGGTTGTCCTTATCACTTTATTCAGCTTAAATATTCTAACTTGGAGGGTCTATATATTGATTCGGTTCTAGTAGTAAATGAGTTTCATGAGGTTTTTCAAATGATGTACCTGGTGTTTCTCTAGATTAGGAAATAGAGTTTGGTATTGATGTGTATTTGAACACTCATGCAATATCTATTCCTCCTTATAGAATAGCTTCAGCTGAGTTGAGGGAACTCAAGGAGCAACTTAAGAATTTTCTGGATAAGGGGTTTATTCATCCTCATGTATCCCCATGGGATGCATCGATATTGTTCGTATGCAAGAAGGATGGTTCATTTCTGATGTGCATTTACGACAGAAAGTTGAATAAGGTGACGATCAAGAACAAGTATCCTTTTTCAAGGATAGATGATCTGTCTCATCAGCTGCAAGGTGCCAAGTTCTTTTCTAAGATAGATCTATTGTTTGGGTATCATTGGAAAAAGATTAGGAAGGTGGATATCCCTAAGATAGCTTTTCATAATTGGTATGGGCACTTTGAATTTTTGGTGATGTTATTTGGACTGACTAATGCTCGACAACATTTATGGACTTGATGAACGGGGTTTTCAAGATGTTCTTGGATATCTTCATCATTGTGTTTATTAAAGACATTATATTTTATTCCAAAAGTGAGGTTGATCTTACTAATCACCTTCATAGGTATTATAGACCTTGAAGGAACAATATTTTTATCCAAGTTCTCCAAGTGTGAGTTTTGGTTGAACACTATGAATTTTTATCGTCATATTATTACTAGCAAGGGGATCATTGTGGATTCATAAAAGGTGGTTGTGGTTAAGAGATGTCCTAGCACTACGGCTCCAACCGACATCCAGATATTCTTGGGCTTGGCTGGGTATTATAAGCGGTTTGTGAAAGGCTTTTCATCGATAGCTGCTCTTTTGACTAAGTTGACTCAGAAGAAGAGAAGTTTTTTTAGTTGGATAATTGTCAGGGTAGTTTTGAGAAGTTGAAAGATTACCTATATTTGGCTCCAATTCTTACTATTTTGGAAGGCAATGATGGGTTCATGGTCTATTGTGATGCATCTCGGGTAGGTCTTGGTTGTGTATTGATGCAACATGGAAAGGCGAGTGGCTATGATTACAGGCATTTGAACATACATGAGAGAAATTATCCTACTCATGATTTTGAGTTATTGGCGGTTCTTTTTACCTTTAAAATATGGTGGCATTATTTGTATGGTATACACGTGGACATCTTTTTTGACCATAACAGTCTATAGTATGTTCTCATCCAGAAGAAGCTCAATCTCAAGCATAGGAGATTGTTGGAGCTTCTCAAGGACTACGACATGATTCTTCACTATTATTCAGGTAAGGCTAACATGCTTGCTGATTCTCTTAGCAAGTTATCCATGGAGAGTTTTGCTCATGTGTAGGAAGAAAAGTGGGAATTGTTGAAGGATATTCACTGCTTGGCTAATCTTGAAGTTTCCTTCTTGGACTCCAAGGATTGAGGGGTAATAGTACTAGAAGTGGTTTGGTCAACTATTGGTTGAGAGATCAAGGAGAAATAAGTGTTGGATCCCATGTTGATAAACATCAAGGATGATAGTGGTGTGAAAAAGGCGATAGTTGTTAAGATCAGTGGTGACGGTACATTACGATACCAAGGGAGGTTTTGTATTTCTGATGCCGACGTTTCGCGGCGTAGGATTTTAGCTGAGGTGCATAAGCCATGCTATGTTGTTCATCCTAGTTCCACAAAGATGTATCATGATATCAAGGAGATGTATTGGTGAAACAGTATGAAAATGGATGTGGCTAATTTTGTGCCCAAGTTCTTGGTGTGTCCATAAGTTAAATTTCAACACATGAGATCTAGTAGGTTATATCAAGAGATTATTTTTCCCGAATGGTAATTGGAGGTAATTAATATGGATTTTTTTACTGGTCTTCCTCGATCTCGGAATCAATATGATTTGATTTGGGTCATCGTGGATAGGATGACGAAAACTGCTTACTTCTTAACTGTATGGACTACCTTCCCGGGAGAGGATTATGTGAAGTTATATCTTCATGAGATTGTGAAGTTGTATGGGGTACCTATTTTGATTATCTCTGATTGTGGTATGCCGTTTATGTCTTATTTTTGGCGATTCTTTCAAAAGGGATTGGTTACTAAGGTAAGTCTATGTACTGCTTTTCATTCGTAGATGAATGGACAAGTAGAGAGAACAAATCTGACATTGGAGGTAGCTTTGGGCTTTTTTGATACATCATGTTGGCAATTGGGTTGAGCATCTACCTTTAGTAGAGTTTGCTTACAACAATAGCTATTATTTAAGTATTGGTATCGATACCATTGAGGCATTGTATGGTAGAAGGTGTAGATCTCATATTGATTGGTTTGAGCTTGGGGAGGCAGATATGTTTGGTCCCAACTTGGTTTATCATGCTATGTAGAAGGTGAAGGTGATTCAGAATATTCTTAAGGATGCACAAAGTAGCCAAAAGTCCTATGCGGATGTTAGGCGTTAAGACTTGGGGTAAGGTTTTCCTCAAGGTATCTCCCATAACTGGAGTAGTGCATTTTGGAAAGAAGGGAAAGCTCAGTCCCTGGTATGTTTACCTCGATGAGATTTCGCAGAAGGTTGGTAATGTTGTTTATGAGTTATAGTTACCTTCTATCTTGAGTTTTTCTCAAATGGTATTTCATGTTTCCTTGTTGAGGAAGTGTCTTGGAGATCCTTCTTCGATTTTTCCTTTAGAGGGGTTGGGAATCTCGGACTCTCTGTCTTATGAAGAGATCCCGATCGAGATCTTGGATAGGCAAGTTCATCGGTTGTGGACAAAGGATATGGGTTTGGTTAAGGTTCTATGGAGGAACCATAAGGTGGAAAAAGCTACATGGGAAGCAAAGGAGGATACGGAGTCCAACTATCCACATTTATTTTCTACTCTTGGGATTCGTGCAGAAGTTACGTGTCTTCAATGCATCTTTATTTTCTGAGCTTATTAAAGGAAAGATTAATATCTTTTCCTCATTGTTTTCAAACTTTGTTAAGGATTGGGAATATATTTGATAATGCAAATGACTCGTGCATGTGGTTACCCCTACCTATTCTGTCATTCGTAGACAAATGTTCTTAGTCGGGAAGACTAAAACAACTTGGTTTCTGTACCTTAGAAAATTTCACAAAATTTTGGTCTCCGGACTCATTAGGACTCATGGGTACAAGTCGTATATTGGGGTATGAATGGTATGCTACAGTCGTATGCTGACCATTGTTAGTTGGTGGGATGGATTTTAGTCACTAGAATGTCTACGACTTAGTGGTACAAGTCATATGGTTGGATATAGATCAATTTGTTCCTTCACATAACTTTGGACTTGGAAACTTAAGTTGTATTAGAGTACAAGTGGCTCACCAGGAGCCGTAAGCCAGGGTACGAGTCGTACCTAGGACTCGTATAGTGGTTAGTGTTCAAACCTTCTACAATTCTATCTTACCAGGAATACAAGTGAAGGGTACGGATTTTATGCCATCAATACAACATGGCTAGGATAAGTCGTATACTGAGCAATGTTGGGTCAAAGGATTGAGGCTTAGGATAAGAGTGGAAGGTATAACTCATATCGAATGGTACGACTCGTGAGGGTCAGTCGTACCCCTGTGATGGGATTTTGTGCAACTTAAGTTGGGGTATTCTATACATTTCCCCACTTACCCTAATAAGGTCCCATGACTTCTAACTCACTTGGGACGCTATTCACCCTATTATTCTATTCATTAACACTTAGAAACTCTTCCTAAACACTTTATAATTCTCTCAAAAGATTTTGGGCAAGAAAGCTAGGGTTCCAACTAGTTGATTAATTTGATGATCTTGTATGTGGTTTCTCTCCATATATTTTGTCAATTAAGGCATGTTCTCATCCTTTGATTTTAGTTCCAACTAAAGGGATGATTTTATACAATGTTTTTATGATTTTACTGTTGTATGATTTGGGGATTTTAATAATGATTTAGGTTTTTGCTAATAAATACTTGGTTATGATAGTTTTCCCATATTTTAATTATGCTTTTGTATACATTATTTGTGGTTTTGGATACTTGGTTGTATGTGAATGGTTCTTTGGTAATGGACTTTGGTTTTTGAAATCTATGGTCCTAATGTGCTTGATAAAATGTCTTTAACAAGGTTTCCACTATAATATTGGCTTTTCAATGGAACTTATGTATTGTTTAAACTTGGCAATGGAACCATAAATGGTATGAATGGTTTAAATGGTTTTAAATGGATTTGAAAGGTTTTGGTGGCCATGTTTTCTGTTAATTGAAAATCATGAAGGGTACATGGAATCCCTTAAACCTATATATGGTTGGATATGGAATAAACTTGCAAGTATTATTTGTATGATGATACCACTATTAATTTTCTTGGTTAATAAATGATAAAGGGATTGGTTGGTTGCTTGGTAATGGTTTTAATTGGGCAATAATGGAGGAGTGTGTAGCAAAGTTATGGAAGGTGAAAGTCCCGGGGGGACAAAAACTTGAAACTCATATTTGTCGATATGAGGTTTGGTCTTTGTGACTGTGTGTATGATGTACTAGTCATTTCAGGTTTTCTTCCCTGGTCCTGTGGCTTCACAAACTGGGGCCATTCAGCAGGGGTGGATGGTTTAAGATGGAAAAGTTACACAACCCAGGAAATGGTTTTAATGGCATGCTAAATCGGTCCCATTTTCCTGCATGGTTATATATATATATATATATATATATATATATATATATGGTTATGGGCATATGGATGGTTTTAATTTGTTTAATAAATGGAATGATTCTGTCCTTATCCTGAGTTAATGCTATTGATTACTCGCTAACCCATCTTCGGGCTGCTGTATACGCATGCTCTGTAGGAACCGGTCGTTGTTCTCCTCCTACCTAGTGTTTGACTCTATGAAAGTAGTTGTATTGAAGTGGTGAGCTTCCATCTTTTTGGAAGTCTCCATTTCATGTTATGGATATTTTTAGACATTTTGACTTATTTCTGGATATGGGTTTTTGCTATGGTTTGGGGTATGTCCTAACTGGATATTCTTACTCTTTTGTTTAGAGGCTTTGTGGTACGGCTATAGTTTAGAATGGACGGGATCGGTATTAGTGTCATCCTCAATATTGGCATTGGAATTGGAGCTGACATCATTGGACATAATTTCTCATTGTCCTATCGTGTTTGATTTTCTTGATTAAGCATCTTATGTTTTGGAACTTATTTGGTTTTGGCCTAGTTTACGGCCCTTGTTCGTTAGTGGTTTGTATTGGTGGTTTGGTTGGTAAGGTGTGTTGTGACAGGATAACTTGATAGTGTTGGTCTAGGAGGTTACCTATCCAAAATTCAATCCTTGTCCAGTTATGCTATCTTGTTATTTGTTCGGTATTGAGTTGACTTGAGGTACGCTAATGGTGGTTGTGTTGGGTAACAATGGTAGTCCCTGCTCCTGGTTGGACTTGGGATGCCCATTACGATAAGGCCCCCTATCGGGTCGTATCATAAAGGGTCTTACATTATCACCCCCTTAGGATCACTCATCCTCAAATGATGAGTTAGGACACTTTTAGCGCGAAAATAGAAAGAATACACCAAAATAAAATGACAAACTTGAAAAGGTACAAGTGGAAAATAAAAATCATACCTTAAGAATATTCATCCAACACGTGAAACAAGAATGGATACTTGGCCTTCATATCTTCCTCAGCCTCTCATTTATCCTCTTCTACCTTTTGATTTCTCTAAAGAAGCTTCACCAAGGCTACATCCTTGGTCTTCAATCCGCGAACTTGCTTATCCATTATTTCAATCGGGACTTCATCATAAGACAATGAATTCATAACACCAACATCCTCAACAAGAACTATAAAGGAAGGATCACCCACATATTTTTTCAGCATGGACATATGTAAGAAAAGAAGAATCGAAGCTAAACTTGTAGGTAAATCTAAATTATACGCAAAATTCCTCTTTTTCTCACAATTTGAAACAGACAAATGTAATGATTGTTGATCTTGCCCTTCTTCTAAACCTCATGACTCCTTTAATTGATGATACTTTCAAGAACACCCAATTTCTTACTTCAAACTCCAATTCTCTTCGTGTCAAATACTCATAAGACTTTTGGTGACTTTGAGCAGTCTTAAGTATTTACCTAATAGCCTTTATCTTCTCCATGGCTTGGTAAACCCAGTTAGGACCAAACCACCTAGTCTCAACATCCTCACACCACCCAATAGGAGACCAGCACCTCTTACCACAAAGAGCCTTAAAAGGAGCCATTTGGATAGTAGAATGGTAACTCTTATTGTAAGAAAACTCGATAAGAAGTAAATGGTAAACCCAACTCCCTTTAAAATCAGCCACACAGAACGTCAGCATATCCTTCAAATTTTGAATAGTACGCTCCACTTGCCCATCCATTTGAAGGTAGAAAGTGATCATAAGGTTTACCTTTGTAACCAAACCAATCTGAAACAAATGCCAGAAGTGAGAAGAAAACTGTGTACCTCAGTCTGAAAATGATGGACACGGGTGCTCCATGCAACTTCATAATCTCCTAAATGAACAACTTAGCATAATCCTCTCTAGAGTAGTTAGTCCTTATAGATAAAAAGTTAGAAGACTTAAGTCATTTTATCCACAATGACCCCAATAGAATCATACTGATTGTGATACCATGGAAGACGCATAGTGAAATACATATTGATCATCTCCCTCTTCCATATAGGCAACTCTATATCTTGATACATGCACTAAGACTCAAATTCTCAACTTTAACTTTTTGACAAACCATAAATTTAGCAACAAAACTTTCCACGTCTCTCTTGATATTAATCCATCAATAGATTTTCTTCAAGTCATGGTACATCTTAGTTAAGCTCAAATAAACAGTATATATGGACTCATGGGCCTTAATTAAAATCATTTCCCGTAGCCCATTAACATTAGGAACACACAACCTACCTTGATACCTCAATAGGCCATATTGACTATCTCGTAAGCTATAACCTTTTGCCAACCTACATCATCCTTAATATATAAAAGCATGGGATCCAAAGCCTACTTCTCCTTTACCTTAGCACCAAAAGATGATTTGACCACTTCTTGAACAATCGATCCCGTATCCTTAGAGTCCAAAAGATAAATGATCAAGTTAGCCAACATGTGAATATCATTCACTAATCATCTTTTCTCCTCATCAATATGGGATAAGCTCCCTGTAGATAGCCTGTTAAGAGCATCAACAACAATATTAGCTTTACCTGGATGGTAGAAAAGGCTCGTGTCGTAATCCTTAAGTAGCTCAAGCCATCACCTCTGTCTGAAATTTTATTCCTTCTGCATAAACACATAATGCAAGTTCTTATGATCTAAATAGACATCTACAAGCACTCCATATAGATAATGGCAGCAGATCTTCAAGGCAAAGACCACAACCTCCAACTCAAGATCATGAGTTGGGTAATTCCTCTAATGATCTTTAAGCTTCGTGGAAGTATAGGCTATGAAATTACCATGATGTATCAAAACACCCACATGGGATATATGACAAAACATAACAAAATCATCAGTACCCTCGAGCAGGGTAAAAACTGCAGCAAAAGTCAACTTATCATTCTACTTCTCAAAACTATCCTCATATGCATTGGACCATAAAAACTTAACCTTTTTCTGAGTTAAATTCATCAATAGAGAAAAAATAGATGAGAAACTCTCCACAAATCTCCTATAATACCTAGCCAAGCACAAAAAGCTCCTAATGTCGGTTGAAGTTTCGTACATTTCTTAACTTCCTCAACTTTTTATGTATCCACCTTGAGCCCCTCACTAGAAATAACATGCCATAGAAAGGTCACAACACTTATCCAAAATTCATACTTAGAAATTTTTTCATACAACTTCTAGTCCTTAAGAGTCCACAACACAATTCGAAGGTGATTGGTATGGGATTCCTCATTTTTGGAGTATAAAAAGATGTCATTAATGAAGACTATAACAAAAAACTCTAGAAATTGCCTGAACACACAACTCAGAAGATCCAAGAAAGTAGTCAGAGCATTAGTCAACCTAAATGACATAACCAAGAAATCATAATGACCATACTGGGTTCGAAAAATAGTCTTGGGAATATTGACAACCCTAATTTTCAACTGATGATATCCCAAATAGAGATCAATCATAGAGAAACACCTATCACCATGAGTTGATAAAAAAGGTCATCAATCTTAGGAAAAGGATACTTAATCTTTGCGGCAACATTATTCAGCTAACGATATTCTATACACATCCAAAGAGACTTGTCTATCTTCTATACGAAAAGAACATAAGCACATCATGGAGAATTACTAGGATGAATGAAGCCCATATAAACAAGATCCTTCAATTATTCCTTTATCTCTTTTAGTTAAACCAGTGTCATCCTATAAAGAGGAACGACAATAGGACAGGTATTCGATAGAAGATCAATGCAAAAATTGATTTTTGTATCCAGACAAATTCCAGGAAGGTCATTAGCGAACACTTTAAAAATTCATTAGCCACGAGGAAAAATTGAATTAAGGACTTTCAAATTCAAATTCCTTTACCCTAACTAGATGATACAAACACCCTTTTGAAATCAATTTCTGAGGTCTAAGATATGAAATAAACCTCCCTTTGGGTACAATAGAACTCTTCTCATTCTAATTCCGGTTCATTAGTAAATTGAAAATTGACCTTTCGGGTTCTACAGTCCAGAAAAAAATATCACAAATGAAGCTAATTCATCTTTGAGATAACATCAAAATCGACCATATTAAATTCTATCAAATCCACTAATGTCTTTTTAAAAAAGATGGACACCGCACAACCCCTATAGATTTTTCTAGCAAATATAAAGTCACCTAGGAAAGTAGAAACATAAAAAGGATCAAAAATTTTTTCAGGACCAAAACCAAAATGCACAGCCGCATAAGAAGTCACATAAGAATGGGTAGAACCCAGATTAAGAAAATAATAAACATAACGGTAAAAGATCTATAACATTCCAGTACCAATACCTAGTGATACATCAGATTCATGAAGAGTAGAAAGTGCATATAAATTTTTTTGGCCAGTGCCGATACTAGAAGTAGTGCCTTTAAGGACAGAAGCTAAAGTAGTGGCAACCAAAACATTATAAGCGCTAGTGGCAAACCTGGCTGAAGGAAAATATCGCTGAATATGATGGAGATGGCACCAATTATAGGACTAATTTCTCCCCTCCTCATAGCATCCACGGTAAAGTTTCCCATAAAAATGGAAAGAAGGGTAAGGTAGGGCTAATTGAGCTCTACTAGCCTGACACTGGAAACGTTGTACCTTAGGACCACTGTAGACTAAAAATGATAATCACCTAAAGTTTTAGGGTAAGGAGCATATGCAACCAAATATGATTTTCCCTAATTCTTCTTCATAGTCTATTGTATACCATCTCTCTCACTATTCATCAGACCTGCACCATGCTCTAAATATCTAAACTTTTTATTCTACCTCTCTCACATCTCTTTCTATCCTTTTTATCATCCTCAATTTAATGCATACAAACCACCATCCTGTTATGTGTAATGCCCCAATTATCTGAATTGAAGCGCTACACAGTGCTCATGACCCCGAAAGACCATAAGCTAACCCATGACAAATATCTGTACCTGTACACTATATAATATGATATTAAAATATGGAAACATACACTGAGAGTCTGTAAGGTTCAATACTGAACATAACTGAATAATAACAATAATGTCTGACACAGAGGGGTATCTCGATACCAAAAGAAAACTGAAATATTAAACTCTGAAAAATATAAAAAATACTATAGTCGTCTGAATGCCTCTAACTATCTGACTAAGTATTTGATGGGACATGTCCCCAACTAACTTCCTCAACTAAAAACTGAACTGATATGATAAAATAAGATCACGTCCTCGAAGAATGAGGACTTACTGCTAAAACTCTGAACCCTAGGATACTACTGTTGTTGCTGATTTGGGAGTCATGTCTCTAAACCTATGGTGTAACATCAAAAGTAAACACCATAGCGCAAATGCGTCAGTACAAAATACATGGGGCTTACATGCATGAATGATAATAACTGATTGACTAATATGAATATGAGAGTGCACATATGAATACATAGTAATTGGGATCATGAGAACATGATAACTAAATTTATATACTGATGACATGAATTTACTGATATCTAGCATGACTGATACTGGAGTTGTGATAATTGAAATAACTGATAACATGAGTGAATGTATCTGACAATCCTAAATCTGATGGAACTATCTGAGTTCCGCACTGTGATTGAGCTGTATCTGACAGTCTTGAAATATGAAGAACTATCTGAGTTCTTTTACTAAAACTGATACTGAAATGGTGGGAATAGTTTTTTAACCGTCATGCCCCAAATACGCTAGAACAGCTGAGCTGGGGTCCAATCTATTCCCTAATTTAAAGGGTGTCAATACCACGCCACTAGTAAGGACAACTCTGGGTACCATCACCTGATAGCGTCCCCAAAAGAGAATGGTGGGGCCCTTATCTGACAGTGCTTATCCACCTTATCAAACCTCATTTAACAGTGTTGATGTCTCAACTTATGCTGGCTACTTGGTTCTGGAACACAAGGATGACTACTAAGAATGACACCCTTGGGTTCACTCGGTGCTAATTTCTACTCCCATCTGAAGAGACTGAACATGATTGACTGACTGTACATGGACTGAGTTTACTAAATTCCATCGACTGTTAGAATACTATTGATATCTAATAACTGACTTAGTTCATGATATTACTAATCTTATTGAGTACTGAGTTCATGAGATTTTTGAGATTTCCTGAGTCACATGACTGACTAACTTCTATGGAACATGGCTTGGCAGAGAGTATCGTGAAAACATGAGATGAATCTAGGCACACAGCTATATTTTTTGGTATAAGTACCCCCAGGACTCGATAGAATAAAACTGACAAGGCATGACATTCCTGAATACATGACCAACACCAACAATCTGTAATACTTCTTGATCATAGGAATAGAGTTCATAATTCATAATGCCATAAATAAGGGATTTCTTTCTTCACATGGTTATCATAGTATTGATCATGGAAGGGAATGCATATAACATGTACATAATTACATGATTTCAATATCATGAATGTTGCATAACACAACAGTCAATACACAACAAGAGCATGGATATTGTGTTGCATCATAAGGGTTAGCATGGACTTATCATTTAGATACTATTGAGTCATAAGGAATATAATTCTATCATTCTAGGCATTTTATCAAAAACCTTACATGTACACTTTATAACATAGGTGAAATCATCAATATAAGAATCTAAAACTACCCAAACTCATAGGTTTTCAATTAACAAACTCACATACTTCATGGAAAGTCATCAAGACACCATCTTGAAATATAAATAACAACTATCAACATGAACATGATCAAATCACAACAAGCAAATCACAATAGGTTATTTAAAACATGATTCTTGGACTCCAAGAATGAAAGGG
>JAPEIP010000012.1:176269774-176297093 GCA_026120095.1 Capsicum chinense
TATGGTCATGTAGATCCTCAACATTGGCAATCATGGTTTCCGATGTTCATCACCCAGGGACTTGCACCTTTACAGTGAGCTACATAATTCCTTTTAATCCCAAATTAAAATAATTTGCACATAAACCAATATATTATAACAGGATTCAATCATTAAGGCATTTTTCACTTGGTATCGTCATACCAATGTGCTTACAAGCTAAATTAATTATGCCAAACCAATTTCACATAATTAGATTCCCAAGTTCCATCAAAATCCAAAACCAAGGACATCAAAAACTAATTTTTATCTCTTTTTCCTGTAATGCAATGCATTGCATTAAAAACAAGTAAAACCATGCAAATTTTCATATTCAAAATTGAGTTTACAAAGTGGGTTGAGGTTAATATAATTATGAAGTAAAAATTCCATCAACTTGGGAAAACCCATGTCCCCCATTCCAACAATTTATACCATGCTCAAATTCAGTACCAAAAACATCATTTTAAAGCATGATTTATCAATTTAGAACATACAATTAATTCAATTAGTAGCAACAAAAACCCTCAACCCAATTTCAAAACCCAAAATTAAATCACATAAAAATACATTTAATTAATGCCATAATGTGAAATTAAAGTTAGGGAAGAGAAACAAGCCTAAAATACACAATGAACTAAAAATAATTTAGAGTTCAGATCTTGAATGGTGAAACCCTTACCCTTACCACAAATGAAAAAAATAAAAACTGGACAAATTTAAAATAGTGACGTGGCATACCAATATCACAGAGGTTAGCCTCCGTGCCATGCCATTATCATAGAGGTTGACCTCTGTCACATGGCCTTATCATGGAGGCTTACTACCTCAGGGTACAAAAATAAACCCGAACCCCTTCCAAAAAATCTAAAACTTTCCAAAATACCCCTTTAATATCCTTAAATATAATTCAAGTCACAAATCACAATTATGCATATGTAAGGGTCTAAAATAAAATGGTCAAAATTATAAGAGGTCTTATAATGGGTGGAAACTTAGGGGAGAAATACTAGCATGGGTCGATCCTAATCCTTGAACTTATGGGTGCCAGATCTGGGGTAAAACCCTTGTATGGGTCGATCCTGATTATTGTATTTTCCAATAATCAGCTGGTCTTATGTATCACATGGATTATAATGATTTAAAAAAAAATAAGGGTAGAAAAAAGAAAATTATGTAATGTAAATGATTCCACAAGTATAAGTAAAGGTGGTCTTGCATTCTTATCTATACATTGACATACTAATACCTAGTTTTATTGAGCCCTCATCTTACTTATTTCTATTCAATGACTTGCATATTCAACATATAATTTAGTACTGAAATCCCTTATTGGGGACACTATATTTCATGTTGTAGGTACAATCACTTAGCTAGTAAAACACTGTAATAAAATCATAGGATACTTAGTCATAGTTAGTGAGCTCTAGGTTGATTTAGGATTTTCCAAGTGTTTGGCCTCTACATCAATAGTGGTATAGATAGATTCCTTTATATGCTTTGTAGATACTGTAAAGTTATCATATGTATTTATACTTTCCCTTTTCTTTTATATATATTGGATGGCTTAGATTGCTAGTTTTTTTTATATATGTATAGCTTCTCCTCAATAATTTTAATTATGCAGTAGTCTATTTGCACATCATATGTCATTCCTCAGGAATTTTTTTATATGGTACTTGTATCCCTCACCCAAGGTTGGAGGGTGTGCAAAAGTAATATATGAGTGGTTCATCTTAGGATCTCACAAGGTCGTGCCTAGAAGTGCTTTACTTATAAATGTGTTGTGCCACAAAGATTATGATTAGGGGGATATTTGGACATTTTGGTAATGTGACTTTATTTTATAATCTAGATTGTACAATCGTGTCAGTTAAGAAGTATAGTCCCACTACTATATCATACTAGGTTGAACCTATTCAATTTGATCCCCGATCTACAATAGAAAAGATTGTTAATTCTTTTGTTTTATTTTCATCTAAACTTGCATTTGTACCATTTGTATCACATTGGTTCAATTGAGCAAGATATAAATTAGTTATCCATATTCATACCTAATGAAGGGTGATCTGGTTATATAGATGCATTTCCTTGCACAACATCTTAGGATGGTGTAACCAACTATTGATTTCTATATCCCCTACATAATTATATGATCTAATCTTATAGAGGACACTTATAACCTATTTGGGATTTCTTTTTGTTCAAAAAAGAACTTTTTTGAGAAAAAACACTTCTTTTGAAAAATATGCACTTTTTAAAAAAAGATGTGTGGTAAAATTGAAAAAGTTCTTTTTTAAAAAATCAGAAATAGTTTTTCTACCTTTCAAAAAAAGCAGATGCAGAAGCAAAAATATTTATTTTATAACAATAATAGTCCTATCAATTACACACACACGCATAGATACACACACACACATATATATATATATATGTATATATGTATATATGTATGTATGTATATATATATTTATCCATTATTAATTAATTAACATATGCTATAAATTTGATTTAAAAATTTTATACATCGTGTTTAGATCATAATTCCTTTTTTTCTAAGATTTATACATTATGATTTAAATTTTTGCTTTTTTTGTTTAAATAAAATTGAAAATATCATTTTTGATGATGATCGAATAATATATAACTCTTTATTTTTATAAATATGATGATAAATGACAGATGAATCACATTGCAAGATCAAATGGTATTTTGGCAACCCTTGTAACTTTTTTATCAAATATTTAATTTTAAATAAAATCATGAAAAGTGTCTTATTTGTTACCATGTGGTGTGTTTTTTATATGTAGTGATTTAATTTATCGAATAATTTTTAAATTCATTTTTGGATGTTTTCAGAAATTATTTAAATTATTTAGGTAATATATCATTATTTAATATTTTTAAATGTATCTATATATATAGCTATCGATTGAAAATTTTATAGTAAGTACTTTTTAATTAGATAAAAATAAAATTTTAATTAAAAAATACTATCATAGATATTTAAAATATTTTTTTCTATAAAATGATTTTAGCAGTAAACGTTTATTGATACATTTCCTTTTTGATCATTTGTCTCACAAAAAAACCTTCTAAAAAAGATTATCCAAAGACAATCTATTTATCAAAAACACTTTTCAGATAAATTTACATAAAACAAATTTCTTTTTGTGAAAAACACTTTTTTGAAAAACTATTATATAAAAGTGCTCATCAAATAGGCAGTTTTCTAACAACAATCTCAAATGTGCTCTTAGTGATTTCTCCATAATATTACATGGAATCTTCAGGTTACACATGTATTAAAAATTAATTGTGTAGAACTAGTTTTATTTAGTTGGAAAGGGGTAGAAGCATAGGCTAATAGGTGAATATACTAGTGTAATAGTATTACTAGAGATACCCCTAGTTAGTTGGCAAGACCCAAAAACTCACTAAGTATTATCCTGAATATGTTAGTAGTTGGTTTGTGCATATAACCCTTCTGCATAGGTAAGAATAACATGTATGATCCTTTTTATTATTGGAAAACTCAGTGATAAGTGTTTAAATTATTCCATATAAAGGTATGCGTATAATTGTTTCCTGATTATGATCTATGTCTTGGTTATAAGAGATTAGTATGCAATGAGAAATTAAGGTCAAAGGATATTGAGTGATTAGAAATAAGTTGTGATTATAGGATATTATCATCCAAAGTAGGCATTAGATCAGTTAATTGATAGCTGAGAAAGTATTAGTCATACATTAATAGAGGAGAATGATATTTTAATAGCACAAACTAAGTATGAACATACCATAGAGCTCAAGTTAGGGAGATGGGGGAGTAAATTTCTTAAAAGTAAGAATATGGCTTTTTTTAGGTCCATAAGAGGTTATAGAGAAGTGACATTAGTTGTGCCTTACTATAAAGGGCGCTAGTCGCACATGTAATGTAAGAAAAATATGTTATCCCCTTAAAAATGAGAGGAAGTTCATTTTACATATGTATAGAGTTGCGAGGGCTTATCATAATATAATGATGTATAAAGTACCATTTGTTCATTTAATTTTATGATGTTGCAGTCTCCTAATATACAAAAGTTATTTAAACTGCTTGACTAAATTAAGTGAATTACAATCACTTATTAAGCCTAAAATTTTTAATCATTATGTGCAACAAACTTATGGGCACAAAACTAACAATCTAATAGATTAAAGAAATAAATAAAAGTAAATAAGTTTATATGCGGGTGGATGATCAGGGGAGAAAGCCTATCATGGGTCGATCCTAATCTATATTTATATGAGTGGCAGCTCAGGGTTGAAATCCTTGCATGGGATAATCCTAATTCTTTGATTTATAGGTGGTATCTTAGAGGCAAAAGCTGAAATGGATCGATCACAATTATTGTATTTACCAATAATCAGCTGGACATATGTATCACATGGACTACAAAGATTTTAAATTAAAGAAAAGAAAGGTAAAAAAAAGTAAAGTATGTAATGAATATGATTCTTGTATATAAAAGTGGTTTTGCATCCTTATATATACATTGGCATACTAATACCTAGTTTTATTGAGCCCTCATTTAGATATATCTATTTTATTCCTTACATATTCATTACATTCTTTTGCACTGACATCCCTAATGGGTACACTACATTACATGTTTTAGGTATATGCACTTAGCTAGTAGAACACTCCAATAGAAGCATAGGATACTTAGCTTGATTCGGGGCTCTGTCCCATCTTTAGCCTATAATTTTTTAGTGGTATAAATAGATCATTAGAGGTTTTGTAGGCATTGTAAAGTTGTCATATGTATTTATAGTTTCGCTTTACATATGTATTGGTTTGGCCAGTTGGCTAGTTTTGTATATATGTATAGCTTCTCTATAGTAATTCTAGTTGCACAGTAGTCTATTTACTCATCCTTGGTCATTCATAATGAATGTATTCATATGGTACTTGTCTTCCTTACCCAAGGTCGGGTTGTGATAACTACCAAAGCTGAGTGAAACACCATGTGGTAACATTTCCTTAAGGAAAGATTCTCTGGGACACTAGTTGCAACAAAATCTTAGCCTCAGCTAAGAAGTGTGCACTCTTAGTCCCTTTTTAAATAGAAAATATCACCTTCTTTGCTTTATTGTTGGGCACCAAATATAAAGATACACACGTCAAGTCAAACTCTTTAATATTGTCCTCAAAATATGCATAGAGGGGTTGGGAACCTCCATGATCTCGTTGATAATAGTGACATCTATGAGTGCATTCCTTTTCTAGATTAGGATGGTAGGGAGGGGTACCACCCACTACACCATATGGATTCTAGCATAAAATTCCCAAACACTTTAGGACTGGCTCCATAAATATCTACTACCCAAATTTTGTTAGCTAATTGTTGAATTCAAGTCAACCATTGTCCAATTCATCTATCATCTATCATCTATCATATGCAATCCCTTCTCATACTAGGTAAATATAGCAACATTAGGGAATTTATGGTAGGTAGGTTATTCATCCAAGATAATCCTATAATATCTACAAAATTAGTTTAGAATATATTAGAATAGAAAATAGAGAGGAATAACTTACTTTTTTAGAAAATGCAAAATGGGGGTGGGGGGGAGGGGGTACTGCCTATCAATACAACAATAATTAATTAACCACTACAGTGGTACCATTGTGGCAAAATGTAGTGCTTTTGCAAAACCATTATGGTGGTAGAAGTTACAACTATAGTGGTTGATCTTCTTCAACCCATCAAATTCCCTCTTTTGGTAGATATTTGACTTTTCTCCCTAATTTTTAAATTAATTATGATTCGAGATTGGGAAAGTGTGTATGAATCTTTTACACAAAAATTAGAATACCTAAGGTTTTGGGATTCTAAAAATTTTTCAATATTGGCGACACTACCATGACTATGACTTAGGTGATAAGTCATTATCACTAATCATGAGTTATAGGATGAGACTCGTAGTCTCACCAGTGAAGTATGCGCAGGTTACTATCTTGATCATGACTTAGCCCTCACAAGTTGTAGGGTAAGGTCATAAGTCATGACGAGAGACTTATGACCATAATAGTGTGGTTTCCCTGAGTTGCTGCCCAGACCACGAGCTTAGGAAATAACTGATGACCAGTCACCATGAGTCATTACCTGACCCATAACGACTGGCGATGGTTTTCCTACACATTTTCCTTAAGGACATTTTGGACCTTTCCTCCCATCAGACAATTAACCCCCGACTTAAAAAACCCCAACGACTCATTTTTTATCAGTTACCAAATCAGAAACATTATTCTCTTCTCTCAATCTCTAAAGTCAAAAAAAAGATAGGATTTTAAAGGACTAATCATCTAGACTTCAATTGGTGGTTTTCACTCAAAATATCGTGGTGTTTCAAGCATGTCTCTCTTCCCTAACTTGATTTTACCTAAAAACATATGTTTAATTATTATTCATGTGAAGTTAATTGTTGGGTTCCGAAATTGGGTTGATGGATTTGAATGGTTAATACTTGGATTGTTTTCCTATGGTTTTGAAATTGTTTTCGTTATTTATCTTATGGGTTTTGAAATAAAAAAGTTCATGGTTATGGGAATTGGACTGGGGAACATGGCTTTCCCAAAATTTATGGATTTTGGTAAGGAATCTACATGAACCTCAACCCACTTTGTAAAATTGCTTTCGTAACATGGATATATGCTCAATTTAACTCACTATTGGAACCATGCATTGCATAAAAGGTTAATGGAACATAAAATTGTTTCAAGGGTCCTTGGTGGCCATGATTTGGTTTAAAATTGGAACTTGGGAGTAAAATTTTTAATTGATTTTGGACTAGTATAATTGTAATTAACTTACAAGAATTATTGTTAATATGATTATACCAACAGTATATGCCTTACTAAAGGAAAACTACATTTACGGTTTGTATTATTTGCTAAATTGTTTTAATTTCAGCTTAAAGGGAGTTGTGTAGCTTACCGTGAAGGTTGAGGTCCTAGGGGTACTAATGCTAGAAACCACATTTGCTGGCATGGGGTCTTTATGATCATGTGCATAGTTCAGACACTACATATATTTTTGATTGGATAAATATATGGTGTATATGGCCATTCATTAGATTTTATTAGTTTATATGGCAAACATGCAGTTGGACCCTTTCAGTAGGAAGAGCTAAACCCGTAAAGCCTGTGGGTGCCCTTAGGATGGATAGAGCTACACAACCCAAGTTAATAGTTCTTAAATCTCATGTTTATAACCTTGTGCCATACCTTGAAATTTTATATATATATATATATATACATATATATATGTGAATGTGTCCATGTGGTTTTGATTAGTTTTTGACATGGCATTATTTTATCCTTTTACTGAGTTACATGTCAATGCTTATTCCACTGATCATTTTTGGACTCTATATCATTTTATTTTGTAGGATCCTAGGATTATTTTGTCACTTGTATTCAATCATTGGTGTACCTAATATTATTTGAGTTGTTGTGAAGTGGTGAGCCATCATCATCCAAAAAAATTTACTATTTCATTGGGTTTATTTTAATTATTTTGGGAATTAAAGAGTTCTATTGTCATGGTCGAGGGCATGTCCTGACCTTATTTGGTATTCTGTCTTTAGAGGCTTTGTGGACAAAGTGTGGGTTGGTTATTTTTTTGGATTCTTAGAACCTTCCTACTTGTTAATATATCATTCTTATTTTTTTAAATTTTCTTCTACTATTATTTTATTATGCTGAGGTGGTTAGGCTAAGCGCTGGTCTCTAGCCCATGGTGGGCTTGAGATAATTGTCATATCCAAGCCCTAGTTTAGGCCATTGCATGCTTTGTATTAGAGATGAGTTTAGTATCTTTGGGTGTCAATAAAGTTGGGTCGAGTATAGTCCTATTTATGGGTGTGTAGCAGGCCTCAATTATAAGGGTGACACTATAAATAATTTAGGAATGTTTCCCGATTTGGTTATGTTTTAGATTATGCCTCCCAAAAGATTTGATATTCATAGAAACTCTGTTAGAACTATTGTACTTGACCAAAATATGGGTGGAACTTGCCCTGTATGGAGTACCAACTATTACCTCTAGTCCTCCTCGAGCTTATCAGGGTAGTGATGCTTATAATTATCTACCTCATCCAGATTTTCACCGGTCTATTCATTTCCTTTATAAGTTTGTGACATCTAAGTATTATTACATGGATCATGTTAGTTCTGTTTATCCTTCATCTGAGGTAACTTAGGTTGGCCAATTTATAAGGTTGAATCCCTCAATCATTATAGAATCAAATATTAAAAAGGATCTTTAGGGGTTTACGGATGAGATGGATAAGTGTTTCAGAGTGATGCATGCTACTGATTTTGAAGGGTTGATTTTTTTGCATATCAGTTAAAAGACATAGCTTATAGATAATCTAAGGAGTGGAGCAGTTGAAAGGTAATGATTTTTGAGATAATATTATAGGATTTGTTTTTTGGTGCCTTTCTTGGTCATTTCTTTCATCGAGAGTTAAGAGAAGCTATGGCTGAGTAGTTTGTGAATCTGAATCAAGGTATGATAAGTGTAAAAGGGTATGCCTTGAAATTTCAGCAGTATGTTGAGTTTTCGGAGTTGATGTCTAGCCAGAGATCTAAATTTAAGAAGTATTCTTCTAGTTTATCATGTGATATGATATTGGAATGTAATGCTACAATATTGAACGATGACATAAATATCTCTATGTAAGCGATTTATATGTAACAGGTAGAGGATAAGAAAAAGAGATATACAGAGATGGGAGACATGGAGAAAAAAAGTTTAGGTATTCAGAGTAAGGTGTAGGTCAGTATAATAGTTGGAGAGATAGCTTACAATGGACCAAGAAGAATACTAAAGGGAAATTGAAATTCATATTCTTTGGCTAGTGCTCCTTATCCTAAGTTGTCTGCTGATCATCTTCTTAGACCAGTAGTGGCCCTAAGGCACAGGGTGCCCAGTATCACATTAGTGGAGCATAGTCGACCCAACTTTATCCTCCTAGTATATTTTTTTTACAACTTCATCATAATTATTATGATGAGGGGAGGAACTTGTACTTTAATTATGCTTATCCTGGATATATGCAGATGAACTATCCTGTGGCTAAGGTATCCACTAGAGCTAATAAGGTTTCGGTCTCCACTTTTTCAACCCCTGCACCAATGGGCAGCACTTTGATTACCAAAAGTAGCCACAATAGTCTCTACGCTCTTACCACCAGCCAAGAATTTAAGACATCCCCTAATATTGTCACTGATTTGCTACAACTCTTCTCCTATGATATTTTCTATTTTATTGATCTAGGCTCTACCCTATCCTATTAACTCCTTATGTTGATGTGCATTGTGTTCTTGGTCCTAAAAATATTTTTGACCACTTTTTTGTGTCTACTCTGGTGTATGATTCTATACTGCTAGAAAAATCTATAGGGGTTGTACTGTGTCCATCTTTCAGAGGGAGACATTGATGGATCTGATAGAGTTGGATATGGTAGATTTTTATGTGAATTTGGTGATGGATTTTCTTCATTTGTGCTATGCATCTTTGGATTGTAGGACTGAAAATGTCAATTTCTAATTTCCTACTGAATCAGTGATTGAATTGGAAGGAAGTTATGTAATACCTAAAACGAGGTTTATTTCTTATCTTAGAGCTCATAAGTTAATTTCCAATGGGTGTTTGTACAATCTATTTCAAGTTAACGATTATGACTATTAAATTCCTTTGATGTAATCTATCTCTATGGTCAATAAATTTCTTAAAGTTTTTTCCAATGTTCTTCCTGGATTTTCTTACGATAAAGAAATAGATTTAGGGATTGATCTTTTATTGGATAATCATCCTATTTCCATTCTTTATTATAAAATAGCTTCGACTGAATTAGTGGAGCTAAAGGAAAAGTTAAAAGATCTTCTTGATAAGGGTTTTATTTGTCCTAGTCTTTTTTCCTTAAGGTTCTCCTATACTTTTTGTGCATATAAAATATGGGTCCTCTTAAATGTGTATAAACTATCGTCAGCTGAATAAAGTGATGATGAAGAATAACTACCCTATTCATAGGATTTATGATTTCTTTGGTTAGATTTAGGGTGGTAGATGCTTCTCAAAGATTGATCTTTATTTGGGTATTATTAGTTTAAAATTTGGGATGTTTATATTCCCAAAACTGGTTTTAGACCTTGGTATGGTCACTATGAGTTTTTGGTTATGTTATTTGGGTTGAATAATGCTTTGGATACTTTTATAGATCCTATCAACCAGGTATTTAGGAAGTTTTTGCACTTGTTCGTGATAATCTTCATTGATGATACCTTGGTGTATTCGAAGAGTGAGGAGGAGGATTTTCACTATGGCCTCGTAATTGTGTTGCAGACTCTTAAGGATCACAGGTTGTATACAAAATTTTCTAATTGTGAGTTTTGGCTGAATGTTGTGACTTTTCCTGGGCATGTGCTATCCGCTGAGTGGATATATAAAAAGTTGATATGGTTAAGAGGTTGGTAGACCCATGACTTTAATCGATACTAAGAGCTTCTTGGGCTTGGCTTAGTATTGTAGGAGGTTATAGAATTTTACCATACCATGGAATTCTAAAAAGATAGGCTAAGATTGAATGCCCAAGAACAAAGGAAGGCTATCAAACTGGATGAAGAAAAATTAGGTAGAATCTTTGATGTAACTACTGCAGGTGTGAGAATTGTGGCAAAGTAACAATCGACAACTGAGTTTATCATTTTTCTCAAAGGTAGGAGAGACCTCAACTAGTATAGTGAAAATAGTTTTTAATTAGTGAGTTTCAGTGGGAATTTGAGTACATCAACAAGGTTCAATTTTATAGATCTGAGAAAAGAACCGTAGCATCACCTTTAATCTCTTTTTGATCAAATGCTTACATAAATTTGAACTATTAAGTCTGCCTACTAGAATGATAGAGCATATGCATAAGCTAGTTCAAGAAAAAAAAGAAAGACATGGGATTCCGTATTGGTTTTTCTTAAATAAAATGCTTGATCATTTTGGTATGGTTGAAACTAAAGGAATACTAGGAATAGGCATGCAGATGTTTAGTTTGACAACGCTATTGGAGAATGAATGTGTTGAAGGCTTTGCTAGAACATCTATCAAGTGTCAAAGATGATGGACGTTCAACAAAAACTAGGAAGAGAAATAGATGAATTTAAAATCAAGTTGGATACCAAATGGCTAAGATAATGCAGTTCAAGATAAAAAATTAGCAGCTACCTACTGAGGGATCGGGTACTTCAAAAGCAATTCTGGTAGAAAATGCAGAGCTCAATATGAAAGTGGTAGAACTAACTAGTAAAATTCAAGGACTTAATCCAACATTAAAGGTTCTCACCAAATAGTTGTTGGATTCTCATACTGCTGGACGTGCAAGAATGGAGATGATGATTAAGTCCCTTTTCCCTAAGCCTCCCTCTACCTGAATCCTGTTATCCATTTCCCGCATAAACCATATGTTAGTTTCATGTCTTGATTCTCATGTTGACATTTAAAGACAATTATTTTATGTTAGTTATTTTAGCTTGCTTTAATTGTGCTAAGAATGAATGAATTTTTGCTTATGTGCCTCATTTGTATCCTTTATTTTAAAAGTTGTTCTTCATGTAAGTGGTGCCCCAGTGGCTATAAGTTAACTAAATTTTACTTATATTTAGTCTTGGTTTACTATTTTCACTTTTCAATAATGCCAAAAAGGGGAACGCTGACTTCATGTATAAGGACTAGATGTGTGTTCATATGTTTAGTCACCAGATAAGGTGTATATTGACAGGGTGAGTATGATAAGGAACAATGAGAGGGTAAAAAATGAGTTGAGTTTTTGCTACAAATGACAACAAGGGACTAGATCCATATATTTTATATTGATGGAAGCATGGTCTTGAATGATAGGGTGAACATTTATCTTCAATAGTGGTAATCACACTAATTAAATATTATGAATATGTATTGATGCTCAAAATCAATGGTGGGTTTTTATCATCAGAAAGAGGGAAAATTATTGGATTTTTTTTTATAATAAGTAGATGACTATAAGGGACCAAGACCCTGGATGTTTAAGGCAACAATACAGTTGGCACGTGTCTGTATAGTTTTCTCCTGTTGTGTAACAAACTATGCAGGTTCTTCTTGTACTATTAAGGATATCTGGTTCAATAACAATTCAACTCTAGTCATCACTCAACTGTGAAAAAATGGATGCTTATTTATCAAGTAATTTTTACACATTGAAAATAGGAGATCTAAAGAAAAAAAGGCAACAAAAACATAATTTACAACATTGCTCAAGTATTTCTCATGTTTTTATTTCTTGCGTAAGCTAAAAAAGTGAGTGTTCTTGATTGAAGATTGAATTATAACTGAATCACTCTAGCTTTAACAGTATTGATCTCTTATTTTTATATGAGAGTGATTTAGGTAGAGTTACCTATGCTTGAAATGTGTTAGAATTACCATTGTTGAGGGTTCTTGGAAGTGTTGTCTAGATAGGCAGGTAGTAGTGTTATTACAAGTAGGAGAAAACAAGAGTTAGGTTAAGTTGAGTGTGTAATCATGTATTTGATTATAGTTATGTTTTGGGTACTTGTGAGGGAAAGCCATAGTTTTTATTTCCGTAATAAATGGGGTTTCTACCTTAAATCTTGTGTTCTTTATATGTCCTCCACTGTGTTGAGTTCCTAGTTCATTTACTATGTATTTGCCTGTGACTGATTTTGAAGGACCTTCTGGTCTTTCACGACATGTTGTAACCCAAGGGTTCCAATAGCTTCTCTATTAACAAAGTTGACTTAGACAAAGGTAAAGTTCTTGTGGTATGATGCTTGTGAAGGTAGTTTTTAAAAGTTGAAGTATAAGTTGAGTTCTGCGCCAGTTTTGTCCCTGCCCAAGGGTACTGATGGTTTGTTTTGTATTATGATGCGTCTTATGTGGGACAAGATTGTGTCTTGATAGAACATGGATGGGTTGTGGCTTATGCTTCTAGGCAACTCAAAGTTCAAGAGCAGAATTACCTTACTCATGATTTAGAGGTTGCGTCTAAGGTTTTTGCTTTGAAAATTTGGAGCCATTATGTATATGGGGTGTTTATAGATATATATACTTACTATAAGGTCTTTTTATATGTGTTTACTCAAAAGTAGTTGAATCTCATGTAGTGGTGATGGCTTGAGTTTCTAAAGTATTATGACAGGAGTTTACAGTACCATCCAAGTAAACCTAACATTATTATTGATTATTTTAATAGGTTGTCTTTGGGGAACTTATCTCATGTGGATGAGAAGAAGAGAAGATTGGTGATGCATATTAACCCCTGAGATAATTTGGGCATTTGACTTTTGTACTCCGAAGATAGGAGAGTGACTGTCCAATAGTTAGTTAAATCATCTCTTGGTTCTGAGGTAAAGGAGAAGGGGGCATTAGATCCCCTTCTTATGTAGATTTAGGATAACGTGGGTCAGAAAATAGTTATGGCTTTTGATATTGGCGGAGATGGAATATTAAGGTATCAATGTAAGTTGTGTGTTCCTAATGTTGATGGGATGGGAAAAACATAACTTGAAGGAGATCTATCAGTGTAATAATATGGAGAGAGATGTGGTGAGTTTTCTAGCTAAGTGTATCATTTGTCTGTAAGTTAAGGTAGAACTCTTGAGGCCAAAGAGCATGTCTTAAGAGATAGAGAAAGTAATATGGAAGTGGGAGATGATTAACATGGATTTTGTTATGGGTCTTCCATAGTCTCTTTATCATTATGAATCAACTTGGGTCATTGTGGACAAAATGACTAAGTCTTTTCACTTCCTCTCTCTGAGGAATAACTACTCAGGATAAGATTATGATAAGTTGCTCATTGAAGATATTGTTAAATTTCTTGTAGTACCTGTGTCCATCATTTTAGATCAAGGTGTGTAGTTTACCTCTTACTTTTTATGTTTGGTTCAGAAAGTTTTGGGGACGAAGGTGAACCTTAGCATCGATTTCCACCCTCAAATAGCTGGGTAATCGGAGCAGCCTATTTATACTTTGGAGGATATGCTATGGGCCTATGTGATTGATTTTTTGAGAAAGTTGGGTTGATCAATTACCTCTCATTGAATTTGCATATAATAATGCTTATCATTCATATATTTAAATGGCTCTATTTAAGGCTTTGTATGGTAGGAGGTGCAGGTCTCTTATTAGGTTTATTACGGTTTGCGAGACTAGATTGTTTGGTCCAGACTTGGTTCACCAAGACATGAAGAAAGAGAAGGTGATTAGAGAAACACTTAAGACTGATAGGAGTCACAATAATGATTATATGGATGTGATGTAAAGAGAGTTAAAGTTTGATGTTAGTGATTGGGTGTTCTTAAATGTTTCGCTTATGGAAGAAGTGATGAGGTTTGCGAAGAAGGGGAAACTCCATCCTCAATATAATGGCCTGTATTAAATTTTGAGGCGAGTTAGGAATGCTGCTAGTGACGTGGAGTTACCTTGGAGTTTTTCTTCTATTCTTCTCCTTTTCCATGCGTCTATGCTGAAGAAGTATGTGGGTGATCCTATCTTGGTTATTCTGGTGGAGGATGTTGGTATTTAGAATTGCTTGTCTTATGATGAACTCCCGGTGAAAATTTTTGATAGGCAAGTTCATAGGTTGAGAACAAAGGAAGTGTCTTTGGTGAAGGGGTTTTGGCGAATCCAAATGGTGGAAGAACCTACAAGAAAGATATGAAGGTCAAGTATACATTCTTGTTCACTGCATTGGATGAAAATTCTTGAGGTATGATTTTGTTTATCCTTCTTGTGGATTTTTGTATTTGTCATTTGGTTGTGTGTGTATTTTTTCTTGTTTTTATGCCAAGGGCAGTTCCAACTCATCATTAGCGGATGGATGATCCTAGGGGGGAGGTAGTGTCATACCCTTGATTTTTTGACTTTGAATTTTTTTTATGTATTGAAGACACTGGCAAAAGTATGAGTCAGGTGACAAGTCATTATCACTCGATACGAGTTGTAGGGTGAGACTTTTAGTCTCACCAATAAGTGTGCCCAGGTATTGTCTTGATCATGATGTAGCCATCACTAGTTATAGGGTAAGGTCACGAGTCTTAGTGAGGGACTCATGAGCATAAAATTATGTTTTTCTCTGAATACTGCCTAGACCGCGAGTTTAGGCAATGTCTTGTGACCAGTTACCATAAGT
Organism: Capsicum chinense; assembly: GCA_026120095.1. NCBI lineage: Eukaryota > Viridiplantae > Streptophyta > Magnoliopsida > Solanales > Solanaceae > Capsicum > Capsicum chinense. The sequence continues at coordinate 176,285,024 of JAPEIP010000012.1, forward strand.
AATTACCTGACCATTTATAACTGGCGACAATTTCCCTTCACATTTTCATTAAGTGTATTTTTGTCCTTTTCTCTCAACCAGCAATTATCCCATGACCTAAAACACCCCAAGGTTCCCTTTTTCATTATTCCCAAATCATAAACATTATTCTCTCCTCTCAAATTTCTAAACTCAAGATGAAGCTAGGGTTTGAAATAATTAATCATCTAGGCTTCAACTGGTGATTTTCTCACCAAATTTCTTGGTTTTTCAGGCATGCTTCCCTTCTCTAACTTGATTTTACCTAAACACATATGTTTAACTATAATCCATGTGAAGTTAATTATTGGTTTCAAAATTGGGTTGAGGATGTTGAATTACTATTACTTAGATTGTTTTCTCGTGGTTTTGAACTTCTGATTCATGCTATAAATAAGTTAATGAGTATGGGAATTTGATTGCGGAACATGTATTTCCCTAAATTTTTGGATTTTTCTATGGAATCTACATGAACCTCAACCCATTTTATGAAATTGGTTTTGAAACATGGATATATGCAAAATTTAAATTAATCTTGGAACCTTGCATTGCATAAAAGGTTGATGGAAAAATAAAAATGGGTTTTGAGGGGACTTGGTGGCCATGGTTTTATTTTAAATTAAACTTGGGAGTCAAATTGGTTAATTGGTTTTGGACTGGCATAATTTGATTTAGCTTGCAGGCATAATTGGTGTTACGATCCTAGTTTAATATACCTTAATAAAGGACACCTTATTTTATGGCTGGGATTATTTGCTAAATGGTTTTAATTTATGCTTAAAGGGGGTTCTATAGCTTACCGTGATGGTGGAGGTCCTAGGGAGACCAATATTAGAAACCACATTTGTCAGTGTGGGGACTTGATGGTCGTGTGCATAGTTCACACACTATATATATTTTGGAATGGCTATAGCTTTGGTGTCTTTGGACCTTCGTTAGATTTTCCTGGTTTGTTTGGCTAACATGCATTGGGACACTTTTTGCAGGAAAATCTGAACCCATATAGCCCGTGGGTACCCTTAGGACAGACAGAGCTACACAACCAAGGTTAATTATTTTTAAATATCATATTTATAACCTTGTATCCTACCTCGAAATTATATATATTCACATATGAATGTGTTCAAGTGGTTTTGATTGTTTTGGACTGGACATTGTTTCATCTCTTCCCTGAGTCACAGGCCAGTGCTAATCCCACTGATTATACCTAGACGCTACATCATTTCATGATTTAGGGTCCTAGTATTCTTTGTTTACTTTTGTGCAATCTTATGTGGAGTAAATATCGATTGGCTTACTATGAAGTAGTGAGCCTCCATCATCCTGAAAGCTGTACCATTTTATTAGGATTCTTTTTATATTTTGGGAATTGAAGAGTTCTATTGTCATGGTCGGTGGCATGTCCTAACCTAATTTGTTATTCTGGCTTTAAAGGTTTTCTGGACACAGTGTGGGTTGGTAATTTTTTTGGAATCGGAGAACCTTCTTATATATCATTCTAGTTGTTTGGCTTTGCTTCCACTATTATTTAATTGTGCTCAGGTGGTTAAGTTAGGGGGTGATCTTTTTCTCATGGTGGGATTTAGATACCATTCATTGGTAGGTCGTAGTTCGGGTCGTGACGATAGTTAGTTTTTAAAACACCTGAAATAGAACCCTCATATTGAATAAAATTGTTGGAGAAGATGACTCTTCATCTTTTACCCCACCAATAGCCGAAAACTACCATGAACTACATTTATCTTATGTCTCGAATGATATTGGAGTATTAAAAGCATATGAGAACTTAGCATTGCAACTAGTATGTTCAAAAATACCACCCAAATTTAAATTCAACAAGTTACACTCAAAACCAACAAAATTTTCTCTTATGTAACATAATCCTATGATTTTATAATTAGAAATACATAAAGTATGCAATTAAGATGAAGAAATTTCATTGAATTCATTGTCAGAGGGGGATTTCATCGAGAGAGTTGAGTGACTTTATTGAGAAGCGGGTGAAATTAGGGGTAAATGAAATTACCCCCTATATATGACTGCATCGAATAGCTGCAATGATTGTATGACCATCGTAATAGTTATTCTTCCACAACTTATTCCATCATAAATTTTTGTGCATTATGGTGTTCTACTGAGTTGAGGTAATCATGATTGAGAGTTTTCCCATGAATTAATTTTGTATATCAACATAGTGGAAAACATGGGAATAACTATCATGCCTCGATTAGGCTATACTTTATTGGTCGTGCATCGACAATAGAGATGTTTAATAAGTTAGTATATGTTGAAATGATTCCCTTATGATCTTATTGTATGAAATCTATCGAGCACAAGTACATTGTCCATCTCATCCCTAAGACCATTTAAGACTGGACGATGAGAAAATTAGTATCTAACGTAATGACTCAAATTGTTGTTATATATGAAAACACCCTAAAATAATTTTCAATAAATAATAGGCTAAAAATGGACCTAAAAAAATTTAAACCAGGAAGAAAGATTGGAGGCCTGATAAAATTAGGCTAAGATGCCCATTTATGAACTAGGATTGAATGTTGATAATTGATATTAGGGTGAGATAACCACTATAATGGTAAAAATTCTACCACAATAGCCAGGTAAGAGGCTTTTAAAAACCCTCTTTCATATTAATTCTCTAGGTTGCCCCTCCCTAAAAAAACAATCTGAAAAACACTAACTCCTCACCAATGAGTTTTTAAAAGACAAGGTTCTTGAGAGTTGTTTTGAGATAAATTTGCAGGGAACCCGACATGGGAATACATTTGTCACACAAGAGATAATTAACTCCGGTATATAGAAGTATATTTCACCTAACAAGTAAGTTAAGGTTTGTTTTGTAGCAACTAGACATGGACTCGATGTATTTAATGTTGGAATTATCATGCATTAGTCCTTTGGGCATGGTGTTAGAAAATGGACACCTTAAAAATTCGGTTAGGACTTTCTAAAATTATAGATTTATACAATATGTTGGTGCATTAATTAGATGAGAGACAAATGAAATGATAGAGGAAATGTGAGTAGATTAATACCTTTTCGGGCTTTAAAATAATGGAAAGTGAATACGAAACATAAAATTTTATGATACGGCCCGACCTCGGGCCTTGTTTTAATAGACATCCCAAGTCCAATCAAGACCGGGGACTACCCCTGTTACCCAACCAATCCACCTTTATCCATACTTTGATGGGCTGAGCTTTGACCATATATCAAGATAGCATAATTGTTCTCATCAAGAATCTGGGATAGGGTCACAAATGTGACTGACCCAACTGAGTCCAACCGTATCACACCAACCGCACAATCACACCAAACCAAACCATAGGCCAAAAACCAGGCCATAAAAAATAAGTTAGAAAAACTTAATATAATTAATCCCAAAATGTAATATGATGGATTAACCAACAATATCATCCAAGTGTGAAAGCTTCAACACCAAAGATGATACCAAGGAAAACACCAATATTGATCGCACCCATACCAACCCATAGAAGTATAACAAAGCCTATTTCCAAAGGAGTAAACAAATCTGGTTGGGACATTCCCCCAACCATCTCTAAAAGAAATATCAAAAATAAAAGAAAAGTGTGTAAAGAACTCCATAACATATAATGATGTTTTATGAAATTATGGAAGCTCACTACTTCAGTACAAATGATTATATTGAATCCACGTACATATCAGGTGCAGTAGAATGGCCGGTTCCTGCATAACGTGGGTATACAACCGCCAGTGGACGGGGTTAGCGATTGACTTCTAGCATGAATCTCAGGATAAGTATAAAATAATGCTAGTTATAAAACAAAGTAAAACAATCCGTAATACATACAACAATGAATATATATGTCCAGGGAAAGGGAACCAGGTTTAGAATGCATTGAAAACCTTTACATGGGTTGTACAACTTGGTCATCCTAAACTATCTACGAGTGATATGGGTTCAGCTCGCCTGCTGAAAGCACTCCAGTGTATGTAGCTGTACGACTAAGTAAGTATCCCATGAGTTGACTAGTACATCCCCTAATAGGTGTCATCATGCATACAGTCCACTAAGTCCAATCCACATATCGAAAAATATGAGTTTTCAGTTTTGGTCCCCCCGGAACCGTCACCTTCCACAGTTTTACTACATACACCGCCATTAATGCACAATTAAAATTGTTTCCAAAGAACCAACCAAATTAATTTACCATTTAATTTACTAAGGACAATATTAGTGGTATCGTCATAACACCCCTTACTTGCAAGTAATATCCCTAGCCAAACTATTTAGGTTAAGGGGACTTTCAAATGCCCTTCTATATACCACATTAAACTACTTAGGAGACTTTCGTGTTCTCCATAAGCATAGCCATTTAGCCTTTTTCCCTTTTCAATCTATTTAAACCATGCAAAGTTCCTTTAACAAGTTTAAAACATGCAAGAGTTCCATTAAAAGAAGTCAATGCAATGAACATATCTTTATAAGTATTTTATCAAACACCTTGGCGGCACAATATAACAAAAATCAATTCCAAAGACCATTAAACCATTACCATGCAATTCAATTGTCCAAAACAAACATTAATGAATATAAAAGAAGAATTAAAGCCATGGTGTACCATAACCAAGCATTTAATATCAAAACCCCCAAATAATAGTGAAAGGCACAATCAAGAAACAGTAAAATCATGAAATCAATCATATAATCCATGAATTTAGTTAATATTACAATGAGGGAAGAGAATCATGCCTTATACCAAACAATTGATGGAAAGAAATCACCAAGACAAGCCCCAAAGCAATCCTCAAGATAAAACCCTAGCCTTTTTTGCCCCAAAAGCTCTTGAGAGAATTACGGAGTGATTTTGGAATATTTTGTAAGTGTTAATAAATATAATAATGGGGTAAATAACCTTCTAAGTGTATTAGAATTCATGGGTCCTAATTAGGGTAAGGAGGGTAATTTACAAAATACCTACACTTAAGTCCCTTAAAAATCTCATCACAGGGATATGACTGACCGATACAAGTCTTACCCTTCCAGTTCAATTGGTACCCACCACTCATATCCAAGAGTCAACCTAGGATCAGACAGTGTCCAGTATACAACTCATAAAACAAAACCATAACCATAGTATATGATCCGTACACATGATCCGTATCCCTGGAAGATGATATACTAGGCGGATCAAACACTGCCCACCATACGAGTCCCTGATATGACTCATACCAAACCCTTACAACTCATAATCCTAAGTATTACCTATTCCGGTGACCAAAACCATCCCACTAACTAACACTGGACAACATATAAAAGGATCATACCACTCATTTCCTAATTACGACTTGTAAACATGATTCTTATTGGGTACAGGGAATGGAATTTCAGGAAATTTTCTAAGGGTCAAAACCTAGGATGTTTCTTTCTCCCCCACTAGGAATATTTATCTCCAAATAACAAACAATTTAGGTTTATAACGCTTAACTTACACGTCAATTTAAGTGTAAGACGGTCGTTGTCAATATATTTACCCAACTGAGAGTCGAGGTCGGATCCACGAGAACAATACGACTTGTGATTGAATAAATTTGAATTAAAAGTAGCTCGATAGGTTCAAACCTATGGTACAAAATAGTTTGGAGGGTTTTCAATATTGTCTAGAGGGTAGACAATTCTTGGGATTCTAAGGGAATAATTCGAGATCAAGAATGATTAGAGTATAATAAATTGAAATTGATCTTGGGACTATGCTTTCCTAGGTGAAAGTTATGCATGGGAACATGATATTTCAATTTAAACTCTCATTGTTGATGATGTGGTAGGTGATGTTCCATCTTTTGACAGAATATTTTTCATCCTTTTCTTGGAAAAATTGCATGTTTAAAGCAAGCATGATTGTATTTAAAGCTGGTTTTTAGTGTTTTAGGGTAAGGAGCTAGCTGAAGGAAAAAACTTAAAAAATTAGAAGAAAAATACTTCTAATGGTCAAAATAGTGGACGTCAGTGTTTTGATGGATCACCAACTCAACCATCAGGTCCAAAAAGAGTCCATAACTTCAAAAGACCCAGCGACGGCCCATATGGTGGGCCATCAGTCTTGTGATGGACCAATACTTTGGATGTCAGCACTAAATAGAACCAGGCATCCTAAAATGCTTAGCGATGGACAACATGGTGGACCATTGATCTTATGATAGAACACCACTTTGATAGTCAGGACTATCCAAAACTTGACTCTCAAGGACATCAACGATCATCAAAATGGTAAACCGTCAATCTTGCGATGGACCACCACTTTGACCATTAGTCTTATCCAAAACGTGACTCTCCAGGATCAACAACGATGGCCCTAATAGTGGACCATCAACCTTTCGATGAACCACTACTTTGACCGTCACTTTGGACGCGGTTTTTATAATTTTAAATTTTAAATACTTATTGACTAGGGAACATATAAATAACAAGTTTTAGGTTTTATTAGGGATCTCTTATCTTTTATTAGGTTTTCTATACTAAAAATATGTTGTTACTTAGTTTTTCTCTAAGATTCATTGGAGATTTTTGGATGTAGATTCCGTTTTCATATTTTCTATTAAAGATTGAAGAACAAAAATTGTGACTTTAGTAAGTAAACTTTGAATTAATTTACGAATAACACAATAGTTTCTTATCTTTCTTGGGTGGAAATGTGTGACTAAGCTCCCATAACTAGGGTTATGGGAGCCTTGATGAGAAAAACTGATTTTGGGTTGTGAATTTAGTAAATTCCCATGAGTAATTGATAGTGCATAAAATCTTTTTCACTTTAATGACTTTTCTTGGATGCAAACTTTAAAAGTGAGCCGAAAAACAACACTTATTCAAATAGAAAAGTGTTTGTTGGGAAAAGAAAGGGTTTACACAAATCTAAAGGCTTTAACCTTTGTATAGAGGGTAGATTCCTTAACTGGATCAACCTATGTGAGACTATAGTTAAATTAATACTATGTTCCTTATGTTTAAAAGAATTATGGGATAAGTTACTCATTTAGGTTGAGAAACTAATATGTAAACCATAGAATTCAATTACTCTTGCAATAAGAATTGTTCATTGGGAATCCAAAATCACATCCCTAGTTGCCTGAGCATCTTGGTAACCATAACTTTAGTTTGACTTTTCTTATTGAATTACTATCAGCAATATAACCTACCATTGGACTAATTTTTGTGACAATTATTTGAATATAACTGATAAATCAAAATCCCCCTCTGTTCTAGAACCTTCAATCAATAGTCTAGTATTAACTATAATACTCGGTGAACACAGTATTCCTTATGGGATTTAACACCCAACCCAGTTAGGTTCTATATTTGACAGTGACCACTTGTACTCTCTAACGAGAGTTGTAATTTGTGTGTATCAAATTTTTTGTTATGGTAAAGAATGAATGAATGAGAAAAAGGTAAGTTAACTAGCAAAGTAATGGCCTTGGTTACAAGAATTTGAAGGCAAAGAGAATTAAAACCACATTTTTATTCACTTTTGGCAAAAATTCCTTCCTGACCTTGCCTTACACCTCATTACTAGCCTAGCAAAAACCTGCTTGATCTTGGAACTCAGCTATGAGAGGGGTGCTAGATGATAAAAGTAAGATTACGGGTACATGTGCTATATTGGTTACTTCTTTGATTAGTGAGAGGGTTTTGATTTGTATCCATATAATATACTAAGTGGTGGATCTCCTTGTCTGTGAGGGTAACCTAAGTCATACCTAATTGGTATGATCTTTGTATATTCTTGTATTTATGTTGTGTGGATGCATTGAATTAAAATAATGCGGTTATAGATCTAACATGTTAAACCATATGATTTGGATGAAAAATAAATGGTTGTGTGAAAATTGGTTCAGTAGGAAATGCCCGTCAATGTATTATTCATATTTGCAATTAGTTGCTGAGTTTCTTAAGGACAAACAATTATGTTAAGTTGAGGGTTTTGATGTTCCGGCTTTTGATGAAAAATTTTTCATTTTTTTCTTGGAAAAATTGCATGTTTCAAGCAACCAAGGTTACATTTAATACTTTTTTTAGTGTTTCAGGGTAAGGAGCTAGCTAAAGGAAAAGACTTTGAAAATTAAAAGAAAAACACTTTTGACGATTAAAATAGTGGGCCATCAGTCTTTCAACGAGTCACTAACCCAACTGTCAGGTCCAAACAGAGTCCATAACTTCCGAAGACCTAGTGACAATCTATGTGGTGGACCGTTAGTTTTGTGACAGACCACTACTTTGGCCATCAACGCTAAACAGAACCAGGCATCCTGAAATACTCAGCGATGGCCAAAATGGTAGACCGTTGATCCTGTGATGGACCACCACTTTGACAGTCAGGACTATCCAGAACTTCACTCTCAAGGATCATCAATGACGGTCAAAATGGTGGACCGTCAGTCTTGCAATGTAACACCACTTTGGCCGTCAATCTTATCAACAATATGACTCTATAGGATCAGCAGCGAAATCCCAAAGGTGGACCATCAACCTTTCGATGAACCACTATTTTGATCGACACTTTGGACGTGGATTTTATAATTTCAAATTTTAAATTCTTTTTTACTGGGAAACATATAAAAACCCAGTTTTAGATTTTATTAGGGATTTCGTATCTTTTATTTGGTTTTCCATACCAAAAATGCATTATTACATAGTTTTTCTCTAAGATTCATTGTAGATTTATGGATCTAGATTCATTTATCATATTTTCTATTGATAATTAAAGAACAACAATTGTGACTTTTGTAATTAAACTTTGAATAAATTTACTAATAACACAATGGTTTCTTCTATTTCTTGGGTGGAAATGTGTATCTAAACCCCCATAACTAAGGTTATGGGAGCTTTGATATAAAAAGATGATTTTGGGTTGTGAATTTTGTAGATTCCCATGAGTAATTGATATTGCATAAACTCTTCTTCACTTTAATGACTTTTCTTGGTTTGCAAAATTGAAAAGTGATCACAAGAACAATACTTGTTCAAATAGAAAAGTGCTTGTTGTGAAAAGAATGGGTTTACATAAACCTAAAGGCTTTAACCTTTGCATAGAGAGTAGATGCCTTAACCAGATCAAACCATGTGAGATTATAGTTGAATTAATACTATGTTCCTTAAGTTTGAAAGTATTAAGGGATAATTTACTCATTTAGGTGTGGAAAGTAATGGCTAAACCATTGAATTCAATTACTCTTACAATAATAATAGTTCATTGGGAATCCAAAATAGTTCACAACCCTAGCTGCCTAAGCATCTCGGTAACCATAACTCTAGTTTGACTTCTCTTACTGAATTACTATCAGCAATATAGCCTACAGTTAGATTACTTTTTGTGACAAATATTTTAATATAATTGATAAATCAAAAGCCCCCTCTATTCTAGAACTTTCGATCAATAGTCTAATAACAACCATAATACTTGGTGAACACAGTATTCCCTATGGGATTTGACACCCAACCCAGTTGGATTCTATATTTTACAGAGACCGCTTGCACTCTCTAACGGGATTTGTAATTTAGGAATATCAAGTTTTGGTGTCATTGCTGGGGAGTACAGTTGTCAATTAAGTTTATGTTTGTTAATTGACCTTTGGTCAAGTTTCTCAAATTTTACCTTGGTTTGTTGTTTTTTTCTGGGTAGGGTAGCTATTATGTAAGCCAAGTACATAAAGATCAGGTGTACCATTATTAACAATACATCTAAAACCACAGTTAATTGGATGAATAGAAGACACCCAGGATGCGGAAAGACTAGCTGCTCTGGCTAGAGCTCAACTAAATCTGTAGAACAACGTCGAAGAGGCACGTCATCCTAATCCTGATGATTATTATTTGGGGGATGATGATTTTTTATATCCTGTAAACCCTAGGCGTGTAGAGAATATGGCTACACTAGTAAACCACAATTTGAATAGATATCGATCCTTTAAGGCAAGACAAGAACGTTAACTAGTGCAGTTTCATCTTAATGTTGATGAAGAAGGAATGGATGGAGTAGGTGTAATTGGAGCTATCATTCCAGCACCTCTATCCCTTAGAGATAAATTTAATTTACCAGTACGATGATTTAACTTTTTCATCTTAAAGGGTTATTTGGTGGACTTCATGGAGATGATCTAAATATGCATTTAGTGAAATTTATAACCATTTTCAAGTCTTTTGATAATCCAGGAGTGGGTCAGAATGCTATCCTCCTGCATTTTTTTTTGTTATCTCTATTTGGAATGGCGACTCAATGACTAAATAGATTGACTCCTAACTCTATAACCAACTGGAGTTAGTTGAAAGAGGCTTTCCTCGAAAGTTTCTTTCCACCCTCTAGGAGGGTATAGTTGAGATATGAAATCAACAACTTTCAAGAGCTTCCCACTGAAGCTCTTTATAAGACCTGGGAGAGGTTTAATTTGATGGAGACTCTTTATTGGTCTTTGAACTCTATTACGAAGACAGTCATGGATAATGCTACAAGAGGGTCGTTTGTTAACCTTACTTTGTTAGAGGCTTTAGAGATGCTTGATCGGATGACCAAACAGAGTAGATCTTAGAATACCAGTGATTCTGTGGTAGCAAACCCTACTATATCTAGTTGTATGACTATAGAGCAATGTAAGAAGGAGGAAAAATATGACCAGGACATGGTACACTTGAATAAATAGATGGATTTGCTGACTAAGCATCTATTGTCTAGAAAAATAAAGAAGGTGAAAGTTATTGCATCGCAGGGAAGAGCTGACTCTGATTCAAAAGAAGAGGTGAACGATCTAAATAACCATGGGGTTTCCGAGGAAATAGCTAAGGAAATCAAGATAGGAACTATTACAACAAAGCTGATTACAAGGATAGAGACCAAGGGAATTGGAACAACAAGAATGATAGGAGTGGACTATATGCACATCCTTGAAGCAGAGATAATGCTGTAACTAGTTTTGGCAAGATGTCCATGGAGGACATGATGGAGAAATTTTTAAAGGGATTTGAGGCTACCAACTTTGGGGTGACAACTATGAAGAGCGATTTGTCTACCATGGGTCAGTTGGTAAACTCGCACTCTACTTCTATCAAATAGTTGAACCAAAAAATAAGTCAACTCTCAATAGCATTGAATTAGAGGAAGATCCAAATATTGCCAAGTGATACTATTCAAAACCCTCAAAATCAATATCTCTTATATGGCAATCACCACACGGAGTGGTAAGGTATTACCAGGCCCGTCTGAGGGTAAAAAAGTAATTGAAGACATGATTCGAAAGGAGATTGAGCATGAAGAAAGTTATCTAGTACAGTCTGAGAAACTGGATGAAGTTATTGATAATACACCATCCAACCATCAACAGGTTGGATAGCTAATATGCTCCCAAAACTATCTCCTTCATTTCCCTATCAGTTCAAAAATAAAGTCGACGGCATAATATTTAGCAAGTTTATGGCCATGCTTAAGCAGTTGATGATTAATTTTCCATTAGTGGAAGCATTGGAGTAGATGCCCGAGTATGCAAAGTTCATGAAATACCTTGTCACGAAGAAATGAATAGTTAGCTATGAGCCGATAAACAATATCCATTGTTGTGGTGCTATCTCTACAAGGTCTTTGGTGTAAAAGAAGGCAGACCTGGGAGCATTTACTATCATGTGCACTATTGGGCCTCTTGATTTCGCAAAAGCTCTATGTGACTTGGGAGCTAGTATAAAATTGATGCTGCTTGATGTGTATAAGAAATTTGGTTTGGGGGATCTTACTCCCACAAACATAAGATTAGTTATGGCGGACAGGTTTGTGAAGCGGACCATAGGGATTCCTTATGATGTATTAGTTAAGGTGGCCATTTTCATATTTTTGGTAGATTTTGTTATTCTTGATTGTGAGGTGGATTTTGAGGTGCCCATAATCTTGTGTCAACATTTTCTCGTAACCGGGAGTATACTTACTGATTTGAGGGCAAATGATCTACTATTTAGGCTGAATTATGAAGTAGTTCTTTTCAATGTATGTCATTCCATGAAATAGCATAAAGA
>JAPEIP010000012.1:176304930-176384149 GCA_026120095.1 Capsicum chinense
CCCATAATGCCCTTCTCTATCTGGTAATCATGCACAACATTCTTATAATAAAAGAAGAAGCAAAAACATAATCTGCTACAAAAACATTATCAATTTTGAATTCAACATAAGTATGGAATCTGTAAATCAACAACATCTAAATAATATCTGAATTAGTCTGTGAAATCTCTACTACATAAAAATCTAACAACTTTCTGAAACTGGGACAAGGCCCCCAATAGACCAAAGCTGAAATAAGTGACATAATCTAAAAAGGCAGGCCTTCTAGAGTAGAGAAGGCTCAACACTACACAATCTGATTAGCTTTCTGAATTATCTACTGCTTATCTGGACCCCTAGACTGAGTTTGAGAACCCGAGAGGTAGGGGAAGGGGAGTCAATACAGAAGTACTAGTACGTAGAGCATATCCAAACTAATCATTTGTTATTCAACATATATGAGAGCAATTTAAAATAGTTCATAAGTATATCATATAGTAATTATTCACATGGGCATTTTAAAGACTCTATAAAAATCATCTCAACTTTGAGAAAACTGTGTTACTTCTGCGCTAGGGGGCATACCCAACAACTCTGAAAAATCCCATGGGCTATATGGAAACTGCCATTAACTCGGCAGCGAAGCCCCCAACCCAAATGTACTGCTAGGGTTGGAGTCTCTAAATCTACTATGTAACACGACCGTCGCCAGCGTACAATAATAATCTACTTATATCGGTAAATACAATTTTAGGCTAAGAGTTTCTTGAACTCGCACCTTCTTCGAGGAACCACCTAACCCTCTTTAAGCCCCTTTTTAAAACTTTATCAAAACATACAGTCCCTTAATACATATTTTGAAAGAATATTGGTGTCAATTTTTGCTAAAAAAGTCTGGATTTTATTCTAAATGTTTGACAAAATTCGAAATTGAATCCTGAATCTAAAGAAGGGGGTGCGATGGTTAAAATGGTGGACCGTCAGTTATGCAATGGACCACCAAATAGATCATCTCAAGAACCCCAAAAATAAAACCCACTGGTTAAGATGCGATGGCCAAAGTGGTGGACCATCAACTTTGCAATGGAGAACCATTTGGATGTTCCAACTCTTTGAGTTTACAGCTCTTTTAGATAGGACCTGACGGCCTACATGGCAGACCACCAATTACCCGACGGACCACCAGTGTGGCCGTCAAGTCTAATTTTTCACTGTTGGGCTTTTTTTATGCTGTGAACTAATTCCTTAATTCTTTCTCAAGTGTTATAGCTCATAAACTTCCACCAAATAGAGGAGGAAGGTCTCAAAAGGGTAGAGAAAAATATGCACTCGCGTACAACACCGGCAACATGAAAGAGAAAATCCTATGCTCTCCTAGTCTGAAGAGAAGAGCGATAGTAGTAGAACCAGTACAAGCTCAAGCCCAGATGTGGCAACGGTTACTATAAATCAACCTGAGCCTGTTTAGGGTGGAACTGAGGCTGCTAATATGGCAGAACAAATGAAAATAGTTGATATGGATACTGAACTTGAGGATGCTAACGTTATTAAGAATAAGGATCCTCATGTTTTAGAGGTGATTAGATGGTAGATAGAGAGAGAAAAAGAGAAATTCTATGATGGATTGACACCTACAAAAAGAGGGATAAAAATGCCATTCATGGAGGAATATCAAATTGTCACAATGGAGTTGCAAGAATATCCTGAGTTAGAACGCCGTCTCAACGAGTATGAACTAGCACAGATGAGTAGGCCACTAGAAGCATATCAACCAAATTGGGTAAGAGAATTCTTTGCCAATTATCTTGCACTATTAGAAAAGGATCGTCCAATGGGGACTCCATTTGCAAGCATGCCAAACAGAGAGTCAGTACCTATCCAAGGAATCACTTTCGATATTTCAGCCCTAACAATTAATAGGATACTATTTGGGCCAGAGTACGAGGCTTCATATGCTATACCTGATCTCGAGTATAGGTTGAGGACTACATCTACTCAGAGGACTTGGTAACTTCATTATTGACTAATGATGGTAACCCTTCTTGGTTGACAAATCCATAGGAGCGTATTACAAAATATTCTATTAGCTTTAAGGCTAAGTTTTGGTGGGATATTGTTCGCTTAAGGTAGATGCCAACAAAAAGTGATGGAAACTTGGATAAATATAAATTCATATTGGTTGAAAGATTGGTTTCAGGTCCTACAAGTTGACTTCGGCCAGATTATTACCGATGATATATTCGTAAGAGAGCATAAAATCGCTAGTCCATTGCCGTTCCCTTGCATAATTACAGAGTTGTGTAGGCAATCAGGTGTGTGTCTAATTAATAGAGTTGACAATGCAGTATAGGATTCACATAAATAAGACAATAAGAATTTGAAAGATTACTGAAAATTCAAGATGTGTGTCACCAAGCCTCCTACTTACTAGACTCAATCTACACCAAATCTTGATGCTATCAAAATTCCTGCGGGTATGCCTTTCCCTATCACCACTTATATGCCACCTAAGTATATGCCTATAAGTACATCTGCAGGGTTAGGTTCCACACCATCTATAGGTGGAGTAGAGTTTTATGTATATAGGTTAACGCAGGAAAAATTAGTAAAATTGGTAAAGCTTCATAAGAGGTTTCAAAAATAGTTAGATAAATGGGCGTCAAAATTCAAGCCTTTTATAGACAGAATTATAGATAAGGCAATCCATCCAGTCCAAACTATTTAGTCTATGATTGACACCATGGAATACCACATCAACAAAAGTCTAGATGTATTTTCTCTCCCTGATCTTGCCAAGCTCATGGTTAAATTTAAGAAGGTAAAGGATAATATAGAAGAGTTAAAGGGAAGACAGCCATAACAAACTGGTTTTGACCCAGCCTTAGTGGTGAGTGAGCCTTAGTGGTGAGTGAAAATGATGAAGGCATTGTGGACCTAATGGGAAGACAATGAAAGCAACACATGGATGAACAAGTTACAAGAAGAGCTAAAAAGAGGAGAAAGATAGTAGAAATTACACCAAAGGAATAAGAACATCATGATATAAATACAACGTAAAATAACTCCAACAAAGATGAAGAAAAGAGAAAGAAGAAAGAAAAAGATTAAGGAGCAGGAGTATTTCCTAGTGCTTCCCCAGCAACTTTCAGCATAAGTCAGAGAGATGATTCCTTTGATCCTGGGAGGTGAGGTTTTGAGTGACCCTACCACCATAGGGGACAATACAGATGTACTAGTATGCAGAGCATATCCGAAATAATCATTTATTATTCAACGTACATGAGAGCAATTTAAAATAGTTCATAAGTATATCTTATAGTAAGAATTCAGATGGGCATTTTAAAGACTCTGTAAAAATCATCTCAACTATGAGAAAACTGTGTTACTTCTACGCTAGGGGGTATACCTAACAACTCTTAAAAATTCCATGGGCTATATGGAAACTGCCATTAACTCGGTAGCAAAGCCGCCAACCCAAGTGTGCCACCAGGGTTGGAGTCTCTGAATCTACTAAGCAATACGTCCTTCGCCAGCGTACAATAATAATCTACAGTATCGGTAAATATGGTTTTAGGATAAGAGTTGCTTGAACTCGCGCCTTCTTCGGGTAACCACCTAACCCTCTTTAAGTCCCTTTCTGAAAATCTATCAAAACATACAGTCTCTTAAAACATACTTTGAAAACATGCTCTGAAAACATAATCTGTTATGGCATAAATACATATGGTGTCGTCATACCATTGACTTGACAATCATATCTCTAATCCATTATTAGTCTATCATGAATTTCTATTTTCAAAACACAAGTTTTGGGATAACCATTTCAATAATTCAATTCCAAGAAATTTTTTCTCAAACCTCATGTAAACACATGCAAGGAACTCAACTTTCTCAAGCATTTCAGTAGTACAGTACAAGTTGGTCATGTCAAAGTTCTCAATTCATATGAAATTCTTTCTCTGAAACACAAGAACATATTTATATCAAGAAACACCCTCTCAACAATTTTAAATTATGCGTAAATGCTATAATATTGCTAAAACATCTTTCAAATCACAAAACCATAATCTTTAATTCAATACATGAGAGGGAGTTCATAATTTATGCTCTCAATGATCTTAAATCTCAAATTTCATACATATACATATACAAGTGAATAAATTTAGGGGATAGGACCACAAGGTTAAAACAATAGTAACATTAAAAACATTCGGAGTACGAATTTAGAAAATAGATTCCAAAACCCCTTCGAAATTCATTCATAAAAATCTAAAAATCATACTATAATTGTTATAAGCCCATGTAGTTTTTTTAGGATAAACCCCACGTACCTCTATCTATAAATTTAAAGGATGTTTTTTTGATGACCATGGCTTGGGGATTCCAAATCTTCAATTTGTTTTGAAGATCCACGATTGAATCTTAATTTATTTGAATTATCAATATGGAACCCTAGAGAGTGTTCTTGAATATTTTTTATGAATGTATGAGTAATATGCTCAATTAGGGTTGAAATCTTATGTTTAGACTGATAAGGGTGTGGGAAAATACCCAATATACCATTAATGAGACCGGTATTAAAATATAACTGGGAGCCCAATTTCATGGGCCACCGCGACGCGCCACTATCGTGGTGGCTCACTGAAAATTGATGAATGGATATTTCGCCCACTCTGTGATGCACCACCATTGCAGAGTCCCACTGGAAATTGACAATCGTCATTTACACCCTCTCCGTGATGCGCCAAGGACAGGAACGATGGTGTTTTACAACTAAGACTTAAATTAGCCATAACTCCTTCATCGAGTGTCTGTTTTGGATTCATCTAATGTCAACAGAAAACTTATTCAACCATCTACAAAATAAAAAGTTGAAATCTAAGTGATTTCACCAGTAAAAAATTAGAAATCATTCTATGAGCCAATGCTTGATATTTTAGGTACAAAATTTAGCTAAGAAAAACTTTAGGGTGTTACAGAAGTATTGATACTATCTATCTCGATGAAGTCTGAGTAATCAAGATAACTGAGTTGTGCCGTGATGATAAATCAGGCGCTGGTGGGAGGCAACCCATAGTGTGTTGTAATAAAGCATTAGTTAAATTATTTTGTTGTTATAGTATATTTTTGAAGTTTTTGTGAAGTGTGCGGGATTTAAAATACAGTAAAAGAAAGAGTAATACAATTGAAAAAGGGCTGAAAATTTGACGTACTGGAACAAAAGTGATGGCCAAATTGGTGGATCACCAGTGACCTGACGGACCACCATTTCAACCATCGCAAAGAACATAAAAAATTCATCCAATTGAAAAATTTGACGGCCAAAGTGGTGGACAATCACTAAATTGGTGGACCACCACACTGAACGTCAAAATCAAGCTGAGTTGCCCAGGTTCTCGTAAGGTACGACGGCCAAAGTGGTGGACCATCACAAATTTGGTGGACCGTCACTTGGACCATTGAAATTAAACTAAGGTGACCATATTCTGGTAAGGTGCAACAAACAAAGTGATGGACTATCGCAAATTTTGTGGAACACCATTTGGACTATCGAAATTATGATGGAGTGACTATGCTCTGGTAAGAAGCGACAACTCAAATAGAAGTCCATCATATTCCGACGGACCATCGTAGTAGCCATCGTTATTACCCTAGCATTGGGTCGGGTTGGGTTAAAATTGAGATTTATTTAAGTGACCTAAATTTGGATAATTTATTTTTAAGAGGTAAAAGAGAGATGACATGCGTTGCACCCTTTTCAACTTCTTTAACTGACCAAATTCAATTGGATCAAAAGAATCTGAGGGCATTTGATCTTCCTAGGACTCTCCATCTACTTTTTTTTGCTCTATTTAAGCAAACACTACTCTTTTGTTTATTTTCATTACAAACAACCTTGAAAGAAAATATAAATTTTTAAGTGAAACTTTGTAACAACACTATTTTTTGGAACCGAAACGTCATACGGTGCTTATGATCCCGAAGGACCATAAGCTAACCCTATACTAATATATGTACTTGAGCATTGCATATTATAAATAATAAATGCAGAAACTAGTCATAAGGTTCAAAAAATCTAAAAATACTAAAAATTGAAAACTGAATATTGATACATCTATCTGAAAAGCCTCTAAAATATCTGAACTGTGGAGTTGATGGGACGTCCCCAACTAACTCCGTCTACTGAAAATAAACTAAGTTTGGTATGATAATAATAAAAATAAGGATTATCCTTGACTGAAGAGGACTCACTGCTATGTCTATTGCTACTAACTGGGATTGAGCTGCTAAGGGTACTCTGCATCTTGTGCCTCCAAACCTATGGTGTCAAATAAAACATCATAGCACAAATGCATCAGTATGGGAATATATCGATTATGAAGATAAGGTAAGGGTAAATGCAAGGGCTCATGCATGAACAATTACTTAACTGAGTAATTATGAAAGTACTGAATGAGAACACATGCATGAATGCACGAACCATAACTTAAATCACTATGACTCAAAATATTAAAACTCGGATAATACTTTACTGCCATCTGAACTCACTACCAATGCCTGAGCTACTGAATACTAAATCATTTAATACTGATAACTGAGTACTAGAGTTGAGATCAACCTTATCTAGCGAGTGATCTAAAAAATTGATGATATTAAAACTGATTAACTGAATCTATTCACATCAATGGCTAAATTTTAATATTCTCGACTGACTGCATCAGAGATCAAACCTCTCTAATGGATGATTCCTAAATCTACTATCAATGATAAAAAAAGATTATATCTAAGATCAAACATATCTTGTCGAAGATCTCTTAATTTGATAATAAGAATACTTAACTGAATCCGAGACTGAGATCAAGCCAATCTAGCGGGTGACCTCTATGTCTGATAATGGGGTTACTCAACTAAATTTGAGAATGAGATCAAGCCTATCTAGCAGGTAATCTTTGGATCTGATAATTAGATTATTCATCTAAACCTGAGACTGAGATCAAGCCTATCTAGCAGGTGATATTTGGATCTGATAACGATATTACTTAACTAAATATGAGACTGAGATTAAGCCTATCTAACGGGTGATCTCTGGATCTGATAATGAGATTACTCAACTAAATCTGAGACTGAAATTAAGCCTATCTAATGGGTGATCTCTGGATCCGATAATGAGTTTGCTCAACTAATTCTGAGATTGAGATCAAGCCTATCTAACAGGTGATCTCTGGATCTGATAATGAGATTACTCAACTAAATCTAAGACTGAGATTAAGCCTATCTAACGGGTGATCTCTGGATCTGACAACAAGAATACTCAACTTAATCTGAGATTAACTATATCTAGTGGGTGATCTCTGGATCTGATAACACTGATATTGGATGGCGTTATATGGGACCATGCCTATCTAGCGGGTGGCCCATGAATCAATGAAACTATTTGAGTTTCTTAGTAAGATAGATGACTGTATCTGATCATCAATATTTCTAAGTTCTTTTCCAAAGATTGATACTGAAACTATAATTGTGGGAGTTCTCACATATCCCTCATGCCCTGAATCTGAAATGGTGGGATCCAACCTGTAACCCCAGCTGAAAGGGTGTCAATATCGTGCCATGGGTAAAGATCTCTCTGGTAAAGCCTCTTTAACGGGTGGAGATGCCTGCATCCTGTCATGGCTACACAGTTCTGGAGTTTAGGGATTGCTCCTAATAACTCTGTCTCTCTAATGGGGAGCCGATATTATTTTATTCGCTTAGTGCTAGATCTTACCCCCAACTGAAAGACTCTAAACTAATTCTTAACCTAAACTAAACTATATCTGCTTCTGATCATATTTCTTGAATGATCTGACTAAGTTAAGCTGAATTCACTTGGTTTCATATCTAGTGAAATACTATTGAATCTCGTTATCTGACTGAACAATATAGAGCTTTGAGTAGATTACTCGATTACTACTGATGTTTGAACTGAACACTTGAATACTACTAGATTAGAGTTGAGTACTGAACTAAGGCTAGAATACTAGCAATACTAACATTACTAAGATTTTTGAGATTTCCTTAGTTTTGTGTCTGTCTGAGAGTGCAAAGTTCTATAATTCACTGAGTTTTTAGAGTTGTGGCTTAGCCGAGATTATTGAGGAAACTGACATGGGCTCTAGAACACAGCTAATTTGTTGGGTATAAATACCCTTAGGACTCGATAACATAATAGTAAAACATAACCATTCTTGAATAATCAAGACCATGGACATTCATTCACCTTCACAATTACTAAAGCATCTCTCCAAGCATTTAGAAATCATAAACATGTGATAGTATAGGGAGACATGTTATTGGATCATACTCCATTCAACAAGGTCTTGAATAAAATAATTAACATGCATTAAAGAACACATAATTGGGTGATTTTATGCTAACATGTCACAATTCATTCTCTAGGGATTTTCAATAAACACTTGGCATGCATAGGCTTGCACACAATCGGGAATTTCTAGTCAACAAGCTACAATTACTCTAATTCCTTCACATAAGAATTTTATAAAACAAATGGGGAGCATGCTTTGCTTATTCAATAATTTATACACTTAATTAACATGAACTCATCATTTAACAAGCAACTTGAAGAGGGTTTATCATGAACGTCACATGCATATCATATACTAGGGTCAAAGCTTGAAACCTCATAATCAAAACATGAATTAGAAATTCAATAATAGAATGAACTCCAATTTCAATTCACATGAATCATAAAAACTCATAAACATAAAATATTTGAAATTTAGAAAAGGGTTCTTAAGCTTCTTGGATGAAAGGGACCAAAGAATCAACATCTGTATACCTTAGAAGACTCTTTCTTGAAGGTTATTGAAGAAATCCTTAGGCTCATTCTTGATTTCTTGGCTAGGGTTATTGACTTCTTGAGAGATAAAATACTTGGATTCGGGGAAAAATTGATGAATAATGAAGCATTTTTGTTGTTTACGGTGTAGATCCCTTACATAGACTGGTTTGGGGCTTTACAAAATTACCAATTGGTCCTTGAAATTTAAAAATGGAATCTAAAATCTAGATTTCACATGTTGGCACGACGCGGTGGGATTGCACTAGCTCACTGGAAACTGGACAATTGGGAAACTGGTTGGTGGCAAGATGCGGTGAAAATCAAATTGCCACCTTGGTTGTAAACTGGAAAAGCACCGCGATGCGATGGAATCACGTTGGTACACTGGAAATGGACAACTCTAAAATTAAGCCTTGGCGCAATACACCAATATCGTGGAAGATCATTGGATTTTGATGATTGTCATTTTGGCTGGCTCCGTGATGCACTAAAGTACCAGGTGTTACACAGTCTCACTAAAATGGCTCTAACTTTTCAACTGAGTATTGGATTTGGGCGAATTTTGTATCGATGATAAACTTATTAAATTCTATACATGACAAAAAGTCGATATTAGTGAAATTCTATATGGTTCAAAATACTTCTCACTTGGGAAGACACTTCTCACCCTTTTAGGGATGGATTAACACTTCACTGAATACACTCTAAGGCTTAGACTATGAGAGAATTTTGTGAGGTCTTACTAGCTTGAATTTTTAATTAACAAGCAAGTAAAAGAATAAGCTACTATAAAACCAGGGCATGGGCACCACCCTGTTCTTCTATTTTTAAATTACAAAGACATGAAAAGAATAATTGGTTAGTTGATAAAAGTTCATCTTGTTTTTCTTCCTTTGCATTAACTTATTTTTAGTCCGGAATGATAATATACATTATGTGGGTGAAGTCTAAGTAACCCATATACTCAAAAGTGTGAAATTATGTGCATAAATGTAAAGTTGGTGTTAATTTTTTCTAAGAAAGTTAGGATTGTATGCTAAATGTTCGAAAAAATTCTGAATTAAACCCTGAATCTAAAGAAGGGGGTGCGATGGTTAAAATGGTGAACCATTATTTATGCGATGGACCACCAAATAGACAATCTCAAGAACCCTAGAAATGAAACCCAATGGTTAAGATGAGACGGCTAAAGTGGTGGACCGTCAACTTTGCAATGGACAACCATTTGGCCCGTCGTAACTCTCTGAGTTTACAGGTCTTCTTTATAGGACCTGATGGCCTCCATGGTGGACCACCAGTTACCCAATGGACCACCAGTGTGGCCTTCGAGTCCAAGTTTTCACTGTTGGGCTATTTTTGTGCTGTGAACTAATTCCTTAATTCTTTCTCAAGTGTTATGGCTCATAAAATTCCACTAAATAGAAGAGGAAGATCTCAAAGGGGTAGAGGCAAATCTACACTCATGTACAATACCAGACAATATGAAAGAGAAAATCTTATGCTCTCCCAATCTGAAGAGGAGAGCGATAGAAGCACAACCAGTAACAGCTCAAGCCCAGATGAGGCAACGGTAACTACAAATCAACCCGAGCCTGTTTTGGGTGAAACTAAGGCTGCTAACGTGGCCGAACAAATGAAAATAGATAATGTGGATATTGAACCTGAGGATGCTAACCTTAGTCCCCAACCCTTTCTAAAAAAATGCCAAAAATGAGACGTAAACTGCGTACCACAATAAAAAATAATAGAGAAAACTACCCCATGTAGGTTCAAAATATCTTGATACAACTTTGCCTAATCCTCCGCCGAGAAGGTAGTACGTACTGGCAAATATCATGCACACTCAGTCATCCTATATACAATGACCTAAATAAAATCAAATTGGTTTTGATATCAAGGAAGACTAGTAACGAAATCCATATGGATCATCTCTTACTTCCTTTTGAGAAACTCTACTTCTTGATAAAACCCACCAGGTTATATGTACTCAACCTTAACTTGTTGAATCACCATGTACTTGGCCACAAAATAAAAACATCCCTCTTTATACCATTCCACTAATAAATTATAAGACCCTACAAAATCCTAAGTAAAGCTTGATATGGGGTCCCTGATTTAGAAAAGTTCAGTTAAATATTAGGACAAGTTTATGTAAAAATAGTGGCTCACCGCAATTAGGCCGCATCGCGGTGAGTATTGCAATGAGCCCTACGTCACGTCGCGCTGAAGGTTATTTTGGCATTTGTTAAATTCCAGTAGCTCACTGCGATTGCCCCAAATTGCGGTGAGGCTCAAATCAACAATTATCATGAAATAGTAAGTCACCATGATTCCACCGTGCCGCAGTTGATATAATGATAACCTAGTCACAACATCATGGTGAGGCTTTAATCTGCATTCCAGTTATGGAATTTTAAATCCCAAGGGCAACTTACACATTTTCCATGTCTCATATCAACCTTTAAACACTGAATTATTCCTTAAATATCCTATTATGTCACTTTTCCTCACTTTCTCTCAAGAACAAAAACATTCTCTATCAAGAGGCATAAACCCTAGTTCAAGAAATCAAGGTCAATCCTAAGAATCTCTCAAAAAACTACAAGAAACTCACAAATTAAGGTATGTTAGATGTTCATTCATGTGTCCCTTCAAACCATGAGGTCCAAGAATTCTTTTTCAAAGTATAGAGATTGTGTATTTATGATTTCCATGTTTGAATTAGGTTGAATTCATGTTCATGATATTACTTGGGTCTTTATCCATGATTTAAGTGCATGTTTTTCCTAAAATTGGATAGCAAGTTTGAAGAATATTTGATTATCTTGATAAACCCTTGATTTTACAAAGTGATTAAGGTGTCTATGATGTTATTTTGATTTTAATCCGTGATCTAGATTAGAAGTTCTTAGAACTAATCCTAATATGCATTGAAATACATGTTATTCATGAGAAGCCTTTCAATGAGCAAGTTGATTGTTGTAATCATGTCAACACTAAGTTTTTATGATGTAATGTACCAATTATTCTTTCCATGTGTTTGATAAACTGTCTAAGAAAATGAAATAATGCCATTATAGCATGCTAACATGTGTTCTCCTTTTATATACAAGTTAGCGCATTATAAGTGTTTGATGAAATGTCTCTATGAATGAATTATGAGCTAGTGAACATTTATATGTTGTTCAAAGTTATGCTTTGCTTTAATTTTCATGCTATCATGTACTGGGGGTATTTAATACCTGATAATTTAGTTGTTTATCTAGAGCCAGTGTCAGTTACAGAATTGTATCAGTCATTTCACGATAAGTAGTACTCTTATTCCATTATACAACTCAATTGAACTCAGTCAATTATAGAAATTAGGTGAAACTCAGTAATCTCAGTATTAGTCCTGTCCTGTTCAGTATACTCAATTCAGTGTCTTTCAGTTGGGATTAGGATTCCGCATCGAGCGATCCTAGGGATGGGTAGTCCCAAATCATTATAAACTAAATATCCGAGCCAAAGGTTCAACAGTATCATAGGAAGTCTAAAGGACACATCTAGTAGAGTCTTAGACATGGGTGTGTAGTGCGCCACACTTATGGACAGGAAGCTATGAGATGTTTTAGAAAAAGTTTCCCTTTTTTCAGTATTCATGTTGTGAGAGTGAGCATGAGCTCAAGATAAAATCTTAGTCTAATCTATTTCTCCTTTTTTATTCCATAACATGCCTCCCAAGAAGACTAACGGAGGGAGAACAGGAAATCAGTTAGCACCTCAGCTCGTTCAAGCAGAATCGCTGGATGAGTATGTCTCTCTTTCAAAATATAGAGTTGCTTTCACTATTTTAGACTATTTGGTAGTTTCTCAAAAACTCATACAAGATGTTGTGATATCTAAGATGATGGTTCATACTCAATAGAGCAAGAAATATAAGCGTAGGAAGGAAGATAGAGAGAATAAGAGAGTTAAAACAAGTGGTTTTAGGCTAAGGACAGAGAGTGGTAACTACTTCCAGTTCCATCATAAATTCTCAGCCACAAATCCTTCTGTAGTTAGTTCGCTAATTCCAAAGTTAAAAAATGACACTCGAGGTAGCACGTCAGGCTCTAAGCCTCAAGGTAGCATAAAAAGAAGTCGTACGCACTCTCTTTGTCAGAAATATGACAGAAACCATCAAAGTGTCTGCAAAGCTAGAATTGATGTTTGTTTTTGGTATGGCAAGCCAGGCCATAGATTAAGAGGTTATCCTCAGCGAGACCATCATTAAGTCCCATTCAGTCTGCCAACTTAGTAGGGCGCTACTTCCATTGCCACTAATGGTCAACGCCAAAGCATATTTTATGCACTCCAGTCTTGCCATGATCAGGGAAGTTCTCCTAATATAGTTATGGGTATGTTATGAGTCTTTCATAATTATGTTTGTGCTTAGTTATATTTTGAGGCTTCTCTTCCTTTGTAACCCATATATAGTTTTCAAATTTGGTGATGCCTGAAATATTAGCAGATCCCTCTTCAGTGTTTCCTCCAAACTCTAGAGTATAACGGTGATAGTTCAATTTAGAATTATTGATTAAGTGGTTCACAACTTTATAATAATGGCTTTAAGCTAAGGGGATGATAATAGAACGAGTGACCAAGTTAGGCTTTCATATTTTTGTAGTGATGTCAGTAATGTCAGTACTCATGCCTTACATGTCAGCTCTATACTCATAGCTCATAGTCAAGCACATTACCGAAAATCATGTACGGTTAAAGTTCCTAGTATAATGGAGTTCCAGTTTACTCAGTGTTATTATTAATGTTCCACGAATACAGAAATGCCAACTTAGGTCACATAAATCATGACTCATGTACTTATGCCATACAGTATGCTCAATTCCCATGACTTATGTTACCCTCCTAATGATCAGTTAAATTCAGATTATATCATTTATATTCTTAGTTTAGACACCTTGACAAAGTCATGATGTTGATGTTCTATTCCTCAGGCTTTATTCAAGTGCCAAGTTCAGTATAGCGTCCATTCGTGCTTTAGGTCCAACATGTTATAACCTTTCAGTGAACCCTCTTTAGTGATGAGAAATTGCTTAGATAGGAGAGAGTGAATGTTTTATGTTAAGTAAAGATTGTTGTATGCTTGTTTTACACGAAACTTTAGTCATGAAGATAGGCTTGAATGTCATGTTGATGTGTAAATGGATAGATATATTTTGAAGATTTGAGTAGGCTTGAAATTAGTGGGAATATTCAGTCCAGTTATTCACACTAAGTACAATTCAGTATTACATGCCCAGTATTCTGCTATTAGCCATTTAGTTAATTAGATAAGTTAGTATGTTTTAGCCTTCGTGCTCTGCGCCCATATGAATATTTTTATTAGTCTCAGGTGAAGTGTCGTATTAAGGTGGAGTGTATTGTATAGAGACTATTTGATAAATATTAAGTTTTAAAGTTTGTAGTTACAATGCATAAGGCTTAGTAACTCTATCTTAGATAAAGTTTAATAGGCCTCACTTTATGTTACAGAATTTTAGCCAATTTGCAATTTTACTCAGATGTTTTATTTAGTTCATGCCAAGGTCCCTTGCTCCCTAAAGTCATTAGAACCTTATAGAAAGTGCCAAAGGAATGATCCAGTCGAGTGTAAGTTTTCTGCATGAGTTAGTTCATAAATCCAAGAAATCAGTTCAGTTTAGCAGTCAGGCGAGCAAGCTCGTATCGTTTCCCATCATTCCATCTATTTGTACTATCCAATATTTCATAACTATGACCATTCAAAGATAGAGCATCCTTGTAGTTGCAAGTTCATCCTAGTTAATGTATCATGCCTCAGTTTCAGATCCTAGATATTCAGTCATGATTTAGTTCATAGGTGCCCCGTGCATCATCTCAGCTTTTCCTTAGTATCTCAGCCAAGTCATCATTTCTCGAATGGCATAGTGTCCCAAGGGGGAGATGTACTATAACCCCCGATCTTTCATGTCCTAAACCTTTTAGTTTCTCTTCACATAGAAATATCAAGTTAGGAGGACTGAGTACCCACAAGTTAACTTTCTCGTTTCAATCTCAGTCGTATGACCATTCCCGTGTCATGGAATATATTCAAGGAATCAGTTCAATTCATGATATTCAATTAGCATATCATGTTTCAAACTAAGTTATACTCTCATGTTCCCGTACATTCATGTTCAGTAAATGATCTCAGGTTCATCAGTACTCTCAGCTTAGGAGAACAGTCTTCTTTAGCTTTACCCAGTTCCATGTTCAAGAAATAATTATAAACTTTGTATCAATTACCATTGCATATTAAGTGATGCATTCATGAATCATTTTCAGCCATGTACTCATGAATCAGATATGCATGTTCAGTACACAAACCCAGCTTATCAAGCATCTTCAATCATGTATTCATGCATTCAAATTTACATGTTAAGTGTGAAAACCTCAGGATATCAACAGTTTCAGTCAAACAGTCATGCTTCAGTTGTGCATGTCCAGTATGTACACTCAGTTTATCATTTCTTCCGTCTTAGTCAGTCTCATTCGAGGACGAATGTTTCCAAGGGAGAGATTTTGTAAGACCCCACAAAATACTAAGCTTAGCTCAGTCTGTTTTAGCTTTATAAGGGTCCCCGACTTAGAAAAGTTACCCTAAATGTTAGGACAGTTTATGTAAAACTAGTGGACCACCGCGATTAGTCAGCATCGCAATGAATATCATGATGAACCCTCGATTGCATCTCGCTGAAGGCCATTACGGCATTGGTCAAATTCTCGTAGCTCACTGCGATTGCCCTGAATTGTGGTGTGGCTTAAATCGACAATTTTCATGAACCAGTGAGTCATTGTAATTCCACCGCACCGCAATGGATATACTAAGGACCCAGTCACTGTGTCGCAGTTAATGTTTAATCTGCATTCCAGTTAAGGGATTTTAAATCCCAAGGGAAACTTAGAGTTTTTCCATGACCCAGATCAACCTTTAAAAATAAAATTATGCCCTAAATACCCTATTATGTCACTTTTCCTTACTTTCTCTCAAGAAACAAATCATTCTCTCTCAAGAGGAAAAAACCCTAGTTCAAGAAATCAAGGTCAATCCCAAAAATCTCCCCAAGAACTCCAAGAAACTCACAAATTAAGGTATGTAAGATGTTCATTCATGGGTCCCTTCAACCTATGAAGTTCAAGAATTATTTTTTGAAGTATGGTGATTATGTATTTATGATTTCCATGTTTGAATTAGATTAAATTCATGTTCATGGTATTAGTTGGGTCTCAATCCATGATTTAAATGCATGTTTTTCCTCAAATTGGATAGCAACTATGAACAATATTTGATTATTTTGATAAACCCTTCAATATACAAAGTGATTAAGGTGTCTATTATGTTATTTTGATTTTAATCCATGATCTAGATAACAAGTTCCAAGAGTTTATCATAATATGCATTGAACTACATGATATTCATGATAACCCTTTCAATGTGTAAATTGATTGTTGTAATCATGTCAACCCTAAGTGTTTATGATTTAATGTACCAATTATGCTTTCCATATGTTTGATAAATTGTCTATCAGAATGAAATAATGCCATTATAGCATGCTAACATATGTTCTCCATTCATGTACAATTTAATGCATTACAAGTGTTTCATGAAATGTCTCTATGAATGAATTATGACCAAGTGAAAATATATATGTAATTCAAAGTTATGCTTTGCTTTACTTTTCATGCTATCGAGTCCTGGGGGTATTTAATACCTGACAATTTAGCTATTTATCTAGATCCAGTATTGGTTACAAAATAGTATCAGTCATGTCACGATTATTAGTACTCTCAATCCATTATAGAACTCAGTAGAACTTAGTCTGTTACAGAACTTAGGAAAAATCAGTAAACTCAGTATCAGTCCAGTTGAGTATACTCCATTTATTGTCTTTCAGTTGGAAATAGGATTCAACACCGAGCTAGCCTAGGGATAGAGGCACACCCATTAGTAAGGAATGGGTCCCTAGAAGTAATCCCTAAGTTCAAAAAAAATGTAGCCAGCGTAGGTTATGAGATTTCGCCCTTTAGATAGGACTAGCATACTCAAGGATCATCCGCTAGTTTACGACTGATCTTAGGTGTCACCAGCTAGATTATAACTGACTCCATAATAGTTGTTAGTACCCGTGGTATGGTATTATCACCCTTCCAGCTGGGGTTATAGGTTGGACCCCAATTAGATTAGAAAGGGGCATGTTGGTTAGATGATTACTTCACACAATTTCGATTTCAGTATTAGTATAGAACCTAGTTCAGTTCTACAGAATTAGGACGGTTAGATATAGTCAGTCAGTATCAGTAACTCAGTTATCATAACTTAGTACATAGATTAAGAAAAGCTCAATTACAGTATACATTCACGTACATGCATATTATTGCATACTCAGTAGTTACAATAGTTTTAGTTTTCATTTACTCTCGTGTTTAGTTACTCCATATCATTCAGTCAGTATTGTTCATTCATATGAACCCTTGCATTCATCCTTACCTCATATAGCATACCAGTATATTTCACATACTGATGCATAATTTCTCTTGCACTATGATGTATTATATCATAGATTCGAACACTCTAATTCCCGATCACCCATAGACAGATTCAAATTCAGCCAACAGTAGATTTAGAAGTAAGTCTTCATCTATAGAGGATATGCTTTATTTTAGTATTTCAGTAGACTTAGTATTTTAGTAAAGGGAGTTAATTGGGGGATTGTCCCATCAACTCCACTTTCAGAAAGTTTTAGTTAGAGGCTTTTTAGAGTAATTGTCAGATAGTATTCAGTTTTACAGATTGTTATTTCAGCTGTTTTACTTTATCAGTATTTAGATTTTGAACCCAATGGAAATTTATCCAAATTCCATGTTTATTTCATGACTGTTTTGCAGTGCTCACAGTAGATATCAGTTATGGGTTAGCTTATGGTCCTTTAAGGTTTTAAGCACCATGTGACGACTAGGGAGTAGTCCCGGGTCATTACATAAACCTCCTCGAGATCATGATAAATCTTTGCCGAGATGGGATGAACAACATAGCATGACTCATTTTCATCAGCCAAAACCCTTTGTCGCAACCTACCAACATCAGGAACAGACAACATCCTTTGGTACCGTAAAGTACCATCACCACTGATCTCAAACACTGCCACCTTTTCCCCTCCAACATCACTCTTATTTTTCATCAAGACAGGATGCAACACTTGTTTCTCTTTAATCTATACCCCAAGAGATGATCGAACAACTTCTTGCACCATCACACTACCATCCTTAGTGTCGAAGAGACAATCCCCAAGATTAGCTAATCAATAAATATCCTTTACTAACTCCCCCTTTCCTTTCTCCATATGAGCCAGAGGACCCATGGATAACCTTCTTAGAGCATCAACAACCATGTTGGCCTTACTAAGGAGGTAGTGAGGACTCATATCATAATCCTTGAGAAGCTTAAGACATCTCCTTTCCCTGCTATTTATTTCTTTTTTAGTGAACACGCACTGAAGACTCTTGTGATAAAAAAATATATCCACGTGAACACCATACATATAATGCCACCATATTTTCAAAACAAACACAACCGCCAATAACACCATATCATGAGCAGGATAATTCCCCTCATGTACCTTTAACTACCTGGAAACAAAGGAAATCACCTTGCCATGCTGAATCAAAACACAACCAAACCCTACCTTAAATGCATCACAATAAACTACAAACCCATCATTACCTTTCGAAAAAGTCAGGATTGGAGCCAAAGTCAACTTCTCATTCAACTTCCCAAAACTCCCTTCCTAAGTATTCGACCAATAAAACTTAATCTTCTTCTGATTCAACTTAGTCAAAGGAGGAAGTATTGAAGAAAAGCTTACCAAAAAACACCTATAATACATGGCTAAACACAAGAAACTCCGAATATCAGATGGAGTCATGGGCCTAGGCCACCTCTTCAACACAACAGTCTTTTGAGGATCTATCATGATCGTTTCTCTTGAAATTATATGACCCAAGAAAGTCGTAACGTTCAACCAAAACTCACACTTAGAGAACTTGGGATACAATTGTTGTTCCTTTAAGGCCTGCAACACCACATGGAGGTGATTAGCATGATCCACCTCACACTTTGAATAAACTAAAATGTCACCAATAAAGACAACGACGAAGAGATCCAAATACTATGTGAACACTTTGCTCATCAAGTCCATAAATATTGTCAGAGCATTAGTCAACCTAAATGATATCACGTAGAACTCAAAATGCCCATACTGAGTACGAAAAGACATTCTAGGGATATCCACTTTTCTAATCTTAAGCTGATGGTACCCATACAGAAGATATATCTTAGATAAGAACTTAGCACCTTGAAACTGGTCAAACAAGTCAGCTATCTGGGGAAGAGGATACTTGTTCTTGGTCGTCACAATGTTCAACTGCCTGTAGTCAAAGCACATCTGAAGGGAACCATCCTTCTTTCGCACAAACAACATCGGTGCACCCCATGGAGAGACACTAGGAAGAATAAACCCCTTGTACAGAACATCCTTAAGGTACTCCTTGAGTTTTCTTAACTCACATGGAGCTGTTCTATACAGAGGAATAAAAATTGGATGAGTATTAAGAAGCAAATAAATACCAAACTCTATTTCCCTATCTAGAGGAATACTAGAAAGATCATCTAGAAAGACCTCTGGAAACTCATTAACTACTGGGATCACAGATAAAACAAGACCTTCTATTTTAGAATCTTTAACCCGGACCAAGTGATAAAAACAACCCTTGGAGATTAACTTCTAATCTCTAAGATAAGAAATAAACCTCCCCCATGAGCTAAGTAACTACCTTCAAATTCTATAGCTGTTCACCAGGGAACTTAAAGAAAACCTTACAGGTCCAACAATCCAAAGAGGATTAACAAGAATGCGACTAATATGTACATACAGTTACATGAAAATCTACCATATCCAGCTTAAACATATTTGCCAAGGTCTTCTTGCAAACAATATTTACCACACACACCCTATAGACTCTCTTACCAATAACAGAGTCACCATTCTTAGTAGAAGCAAAAAAAGAATCCAAAATAACTTTTAAATCAAAACAAAATACACAACCACATATGGTGTCACAAAAGAAAGAGTGGACCCCAAATCAAGAAAATAATATACATCACTAGAGAAAAGTTTTAACATACCGGTAATGACATCAGGTGATGCCTCGAATAACCTATTTCGACCAACACTAGAACCTGGAAGAGTAATAGAAGAAGATGCCCCACCACTAGGTGCAGGAGCAGAAGATGAAGCCATATAAATATTATTTGCCCCGTAGCAGTATTGGTAACTGGACAATCCCTGAGTCGATGGCATACCTGGCCACACTTGAAGCATTTGTCCTTTCATTTCTAGAAATAACCCCGATTTGGATGACCACAAATTCAATAATGAGGACATAAAAAAACTGACTGGCCTCCACTTGGCTGAGATTGGGCAACCTGTGCCTGGGAATTATCATGACCTTAGTGACGCATATCTCCCGACTGAGAAAGAGCACTAGCAGTAAAGAAGACAAAACTCCTCCACTTCTTTTTCTGCCACTTGCTACTATCTCTACCACCATGAGATTGAGCACCTCCATAATAAAAATACATGCTCCTCTTTTCCTAACTATCCCTATACTCCATATGCCTCCTCTTCTCATCTTCAACTGGCTGTATATGAATAGTCAACGGAGAAATGTCCACTATATCTTTAATCAGAAAAGGAGTCTTTCTCTCCAGAATCAAATCTATGTTCAACCCAAAAGTCAACTTCCTTATTCTCGACCTCATATCAGCCACTAAGTCAAGACCATGCCTTGATAGCTGATGAAACATCAAAATATATTTCTTTATTGACATCCTCCCCTATATAAGGTTCACAAACTCCTCCATATTAGCTTTCCTCAACTCTTGAGGAAAGAACTGATCCAAGAATTCATTGGAAAAAGCCTCCGACAACCCTTCCTCTTCTATATCACCTTTATCCTTGTTCTACTGCTTATTCTACTGATAAGAAATATCTTTGAGATGATAAGCTACAAAGTTAACTCACTTTACATTAGTAGGCTGCATCACCCAAAAGATGTTTTCCATCACATCCAAGAAGCCTTGTAGATCCTCCTTCAGCTTCATTCTATTAAAAGTTGGAGGATCCATCTTCATAAATTTACCAACGTTCGTGGCCTCAACAAACAAAGCACCAACCACACTTTTCTCTGACTGAGCAACAACCAGTTTAGTAATTACATTAATAGACTGACAAAATTCCACATTTGCCACATTGCCCTGAGGGACCAGAGGTGAACTAGCTAGAATAGAAGGAACTCCAGCACTTTGAGGCATAGGACCATGAGATAAATATGTACTCCAGACATAGGTCGTACCCCTTAAGCATTATTCCAGATACGACACAAAAATTGGCTTGTGTTTTAAATATAGAAGGCATGATCTGAGAGACGAGAAAACAAAGATTAGAGATGATTCAAGGATTGACAACTCAAGATTTAAAATAGAATGCCAAGAAAGTGAAATATTCCTTAATACTTTGTAGTCTATCTCTTATGAGTGGGGCACATTTCACACTCCTAAAAAAGATGCTATTCAACATGGCTTTGCAGACTGCCAAGTGACCAAGAACCTAGGTTTTGATACAAACTTGACATGACCCGACCCTAGGCCTTTTCGTAATAGGCATCCCAACTACAACAAGGACCAGGGAACGCCCCCTATTACCCAACCCATCCACCTTTATCTAGACTTTGATGGGCTGAATTTCAAACATATATTAAGATGGAAAAAAGGTTCCTATCAAGACTCTAGGATAGGGTCACAACTGTGACCAACCAAATCGAGTCCAACCATATCACACCAACCGGCCAACGATACAAAACTAAACAAAACCAAAGGATATAAACCAAGCAATAACCAAATACGTTAGTCAAAATTTAATATAATTAATCCTAAAATGTAATACGATGGAACAACCAACAATTTCTTCAAAGGGTGTAAGCCCCAACACTAATGCCAATGCAAAGGAAAATACTAATACTGAGCTCACCTATACTAACCCTCAAAAGTACCACATAGCCTCTATCAAAAAGAGTAGATAAATCTAGTTCGGATATTCCCCCAACCATGGCCAAACAAAAATAAAAAAGATAAAAGAAAAGTGTCTAAGGAAATCCATGACATTAAATAATGTCTTCTAAGATGATGGAATCTCACCACTTAAGTCCAAATGTTGATACTGAATCTGTGTGCTAAATAGGAGGGGTAGAATGGTCGATTCCTATATAGCATGGGCATACAAGCACCTGTAGAAGGGGTTAGCAAGTGACCATTAACATGAATATCAAGGTAAGGAAAAAATAATTCCATTTATAAAAGCAAGTAAAGATATCCATAATGTAAACAACGATACATATATAAGTGATGGGAAAGGGAACCAGGTTTAGCATACATTATAAAACTTTACCTGGGCTTTGTAGCATGCCTGTCCTAAACTACGCATGGGCGATATGGGTTAAGCTCCCCTGCTGAAAGGACCCTAGTGCGTGTATCCACAGGACCAGGTACGTATCCAATGGGATGGATACTACATCCCCCAATTGTGTGTCATCATGCACACGGTCCAGTAAGACCAATCTTCATATTGGTAAATACGAGTCTCTAGTTTTGGTCCCCTCCCTCCCTCGAGATAGCCACTTTCTACGGCCTTGCTATACACACAACCATTAATGCCTAATTAAAACCATTTCTAAAGAACCAAGAAAATATATTTTTATGTTATTTACCAAGGAAAATATTAGTGGTATCGTCATACTACCCCTTACTTGCAAGTAATATCCATAGCCAAATCATTTAGGTTAAGGGGACTTTCAAGTGCCCTTCCATATATTACATTAAATCACTTGGGAGTCTTCCATATTCTCCACAAGCATAAACTTTTATCCTTTAGTCCTTTTAAATTAATTTAAACAATTTAAAGTTCCTTTACCAAGTATAAAACATGCAAGAGTTCCATTAAAAGAAGTCAATGTAATAAACACATCTTTATAAGCATTTTATCAAACACCTTGGATGCATAATATAACCAAAACCAATTCCAAAGACTATTAAACCATTACCATGAAATCTAATTCTCCAAAAACACCATTAATGCATATAAAAGCATAATTAAAACCGTAGGGAACTATAACCAAGCATTTAATGTCAAATCCCACAAATAATAGTGAAAATCACAATCATTACATAGTAAAACCATGGAATCAATCATATAAACCATGCCTTTAGTTGAAATTACAATGAGGGAAGAGAATCATGACTTGTAAAAAAGAAATCACAATGATAAGCCCCAAAGCAATCCTAAAGATAAAACCCAAGACATCCTACGTAAAAGCTATTGGGAGAATTAAGGAGTGTTTTTGGAAAACTTTCTAAATGTAAATCAATAGAAAAATAGGTTAAATAAACTCCTAAGAGTATTAGAAGTTGTACGTCGTAATTAGGGTAAGTATAGAAATGTCCAGAATACGCCTACTTAAGTCCCTTAAAAATCCCATCACAGGGATACGAATGACCCATACGAGTTGTACCCTCCTAATACGATCGGTACCGACCAATCGTATCCAATCTTCAACCTTGGATTCAACACTATTCAGTATAATATTCATCTAACAAAGCATTAACTATAAAATATGATCCATACCCAGGATCCTTATCCCTAGAATATGAAATACAAGAAGGATCAAACACTGCCCACCATACAAGTCCCTGATACAACTCGTACCAAGCCCTTAACACTTATACTCCTAAGTCATATCTATTTCATTGACCAAACCCATCCCACAAATAAACACTAGCCAATTTATGATATGACAATACCACTCATACTCTTACATACGGCTTGTAACCATGAGTCATATTATGTTCGGAGAATGGAATTCTAAGAAATTTTCTAATTGTCAAAACCCAGGATGTTTCAGTTTAAAAAAGAGAGTGAAGTGAACTTAAATAATTCTAATGTCTTAATTATTGTATTATACTAAAGAGGGGCGACTAAGGATGAAGTACAATGAATTGGGGGATAGAAATTAGCATAACTGAACTTTGTGATTGATAAGTTATATACAAGTACAATAATGTGAAAAAAGGAATTGAATTCCATTGTAAGAAATCATAGAAAATAATGAATAATTAGGAAAACGTGAGGTTGGTACGTTAATAGAGACGAAGCGTATGATATTATCAACTTGGGCTATTGCAGTTCGTATGGACGTATTAAACATGATGGTTGACAATATGTATTTATGTAGAAATTAAGGTTATTTATCATATGTGTTAGATGGTTGTTGTATGTCATGACTAAAAAACCAAGGGTCATGATGCAACTTGTTGCAACAAGCTTTGACAAGTAAGTGTATCACCCAAACAGATATAAAAAGGGAAAACAACACCTAAACCCAAGATAAGTCTTCTGGAGTGAAGCTGAACAACATATGCACCATAATAATGGAAAAATATATAACAATGATACCAAAAATCTGGTGTCATAGTATAATAGTGAACTAAATACATCTTGAAGTCAAAATATACAATAAATAGTCAAAAAAGGAAAATAATATGTATCTGATTACAAAATAAGATATGAACTACATAAGAAGAGGTAGTAGATTAACTCCATAAATATAGACCAACCACTACCTTGAAAATACTCCTAGCACCGCATGAGTTAGCTACCACGTGGTGCACTTATACCTGGATAGTCATTGAAAGGGAATAGTACCGATGTGTATGATCCACTTGTAGTTATAGGTATCATAGGGCGGTTGGAAAAAGTAAAAACTAAAGAATATCAAATAAACTTTTTGAGCACGTAACTTATAATCAAAAAACGTTTGAAACAATAGCCCACACCATCTCCACTAATAGTTTTACATTATATACATAAATATATATATGTCATGACCCGAACCAGGGCCTAGCCATGATGGTTTTATCAAGTCCATTGTGGACCAGAGACCACACCCTGAACCTAAACAAAACACCACACACTGCCCGACAAGGGGCGAGTTTCGAACATATAACAAGATAGTATAAGATTAGATAAAATCAAAGAATAAAAGATATGTATATAACCGATGACCAAAAACAAACCTCAAAACAACCAAACATCACCACGCAAGTTCACAATAATCCAACAAAGCCTCTATGCAGAGAAAACCAAAACTAGTCATGGTTGGGACATGCCCTCGACTCTGAATGATAACAATGACTATGATAATGTTAATGATAAAGTAAACTATTAATTATAGCCTATGAAAGGAACTGATGAAATGTCTAAGTCTTTAGGAGAATGAAAGATCACCACTTTACCACAATGAACCAACTAACCTGGCTAATCCAGCTAACTCTATTAAAAAAAGTATCAGTACCTCCGATGCCTACATCACGTGGGAAGACAATGTCCGGAGATGGTTAGTAAGGTTTATACTAGCATGTACTAAGGTATAAACGACCAAATAATATCAAGCCAAACCATTTCAAATACCATATTAACCACATTATAATACATATATAGAAAAATATCGGGATAGGGAACAAGGTTTATCATGAAGTAAAACATTATTTTATACTATATAGCTCAACTATCATAATAGATACCCACAATCCATATGGGTTAAGCTCCCCCTACTGAAAAGGCCGGAATGCATGTTAGCCATATAAATGTAAAAAATATGAGGGAAAGCCAAATCCATCAAGGCAATTAGCTGTCCCAAATATTTATCAAGTCTGATATATGCATATAGGTCATCAAGACCAAACCTCATGTCAGCAAACACAAGTTTTCAGTACAAGTCATCTAAGTTCCACAACTTTAATGTTTCACTACATAAACCCCATTAAGCCCAATTTAAACCAAATTTCACATAACCTATTTATCAATCAATGAACCAACCATTGAGGAACACCATGGGTATCATCATACCTAAACACTTGCAAGATTATATGTATGCCATAACAATCGCACTGAAACTTGGGGGAATGCCTCACACCTTTTGTTCATTAATATACAAACCTTAGGGGAACGCCTCGACCCTTTTTATTCTTTAATATGATAGCTAATAAGGCTTTTAAAATCCAAGTTCATTAGTTTACCAATTATGCAATGCAATAACATGGGTGGGTAAGTCAAACCAAGTGACAAATTCATAATTTAAAGCCATTTACCCTAGTAGGTTGAGGGAACACCATTATTCAAAACCAATTCCAATTTCAAAGAATCAATTTGGGGAAAACTATGACCTCTTGTATATTCACCATACCCATGCACCCTATGAGTCCAAAATCATAAATAAAACAATAACAATCCATAATAAATATTAGGAAAGAGAATCAAAGAGCAACCATATCAAAACCCTCAACCATGTTAGAAACACACATTCAAACCTTCCAAAAACCCACTTTATTACATGCCTTTCGTAAACAATAAATAGGGAAGAGTAGCATGCTTGAATTATCCAAGTGTATGGATAACAATCAACTATTGAGCCCTTGGATGACCTACTTCTTGGAAAACCTAATTGTCTTGCTTGATAGAATTCAAGAGAGTTTTGGGAGTTTTTAATTATGTTACAAATGATAAATAACCCCCTTGATTTCTTTATGAATGTGGGATTTTAATTGGGTAAGAAGGGAATTATCGCAAGTGCTCGCAAATAAAAAGCTGAAATTTAGTTATCAGTACTACGGGTCACTATACAACTCATAAGGATTCCTTATGACTTGTTGCCAAGAGTCATAACCAAGATATTCTTTAGGGAACACATACGATATTGACCCTACGACCATGTAATATGACCCATCAGGTTACCCTATGACTCGTAAGGGACAAGTCGTATCCAAGATAGAACCACTTGAGCCTTACACTGGTCACCCTACAATTTAAACACAGTGACTCGTAGTGAATCCTTTCAACTCATCATGAGCCACTAGTACTCAGAGAAGAAAACTTTACTACATATACTGGCCAGGCTATAATTATGTCCCTAAGACCCTTCTAGCCTCCCGATGGCTCATACGGTAAGTCATAGTCAGAACAGTGAGGATAAAAGTTCACAAATTTTCAAGGAGCAAGAATCAAGGGTGTTAAATTCTCCCTTGTTGGATCATTCATCCTCGAATGACAGTACAAAGATTTAATTTCATGATTTGACTTCCAATACAAGCACATATATCTTTAAAAATACAGAAAAATAAATATATTAAGAAATACACATATCTCAAGAACGACTATACAAAACAAAGAAACAAGAATGGGTAATTTAACTTCATGTCCTTTTTGGGTTCTGAAGTAGATTCTTCACTCTGTTGGTTCCTCTATAGAACCTTCTTCGAAGCCACTTCCTTAGTTCGTATCCAAAGTACTTGACGATCCAAAATCTGTATTCGGACTTTCTCTATGAGAAGAAATCCAAAACACCAATACTCTCCAGGGGAATGACCAAGGAAGAATCACCCACACACTTCTTCAACATAGACACCTAAAAGACTGGATGAATAGAATTCAAACTAGAAGGTAACTACCACTCATAAGATACCTTCCTAACTTTATTCAAAACACTATAGGGGCCAACATAATACGGACTGAGCTTCCTCATCCTTCTAAACCGTATCCCCAAATCATCCATGTAAAATTATAAATCTCTTCTCCTTATATCTGTATTGGAATTTTGGAAAATATGGGCGAATTTAAGCCTATCTCGAATCACTTTCACCTTCTCCAAGGCTTGGTAAACCAAGTATGGGCCAAATAATCTTTTTTTGCCAACCTCAAACCACCGATTAGGAGACCTACACAACCTACCATACAACACTTTGAAACGGCTTATCCCAAAATTGAATGATATATATTATTATATGAAAACACAATAAGAGGAAAATGGTCAACCCAACTTCCACCAAAATCAATCGGACAAGTGCTTAGC
Organism: Capsicum chinense; assembly: GCA_026120095.1. NCBI lineage: Eukaryota > Viridiplantae > Streptophyta > Magnoliopsida > Solanales > Solanaceae > Capsicum > Capsicum chinense. The sequence continues at coordinate 176,332,805 of JAPEIP010000012.1, forward strand.
ATATCCTCTAAAGTCTGAATGGTCCTCTCCATATGTCTATTCATCTGAGGGTGAAAGCAGTTCTAAGGTTCACTTTAGTCCCAAAATCTATTTGAAATAAATTCCAAAAGTGAGTCGATAAATGAGTACCTCAGTTAGAAATGATGGAAATAGGTGTACCATGTAGCTTAACTATCTCTTTAATAAATACCTAGGCATAATCCTTAAAAAAGAAATTATAACTCACTAGTAAAATGTAAGATGAATTAGTCATCCTGTCTACGAACACCCAAATAAAATATAATAGGTCAAAAGACCATGGGAGACTGGTAACAAAATCTATGTTAACCACTCCCCATTTCTATGCGGCCAACTCAATCTACTGAGGGAAACCACCAGGCCTCAAGTTCTAAATCTAATCTTGTTGACACACCACACATTTGGTAACAAAATTGGTCACATACCTCTTCATGTTATTCCATCAATAAATATCCTTAAAGTCATGATACATTATTGTAGAACTAGCATGAAAAATATACCTCGACTCGGGAGATTTAGCCAATATCCTTCCTCATGGCCTATTAATATCAGGAACACACAACCTAACTTGGTACCTTAAGATGGCATCACCACCAATCTCAAAATACATCATATTCTGGTGAGCCACATCATCCTTGATCTGCATCAAAAAATAGGATCCAAAACCTATTTTTCCTTCTCCTCAGAACCTAGAGATGACTTCACTACTTTTTGAACAATCATACCACTATGCATGAAGTCTAAGAGATGAAGCCTAAGATTATCCAAATGGTAAATATCTTTCACAAATTATCTCTTCTCCCCATCAATATGAGACAAGCTTCCCATGGACAACCTACCAAGGGCATCAATAACCACATTAGGTTTACTTGGATAATAATGAAGACTTATGTCCTAGTCCTTGAGCCACTCAAGCCATCTTAGTTACTTGAGATTCAACTTTATCTAGTGAACTTATAATGCAAACTATTATGGTCTAAGAAAATATGAACATAAGCAATATAGAAGTAATGACACATATCTTTAGAGTGAAAACCACAGCTAACAACTCCAAATTGTGTGTCAGATAGTTCTTCTGATGAACTTTCGATTGCCTAGAAGCATACACAACCACCTTGGCATGTTGGATCTACGGATAACCTAATCAAACATGGGACACATCATAATAGACAATAAAACCATTCTTTCCCTCGGGCAGGGTCAAAACCTGAGCCAAAGTTAACTTATCCTTCAACTTTTCAAAACTACCCACCCTAACAAGCTTCCGACCATATAAACTTTGCCTTTTTTCTGAGTAAAATTCATGAATGGGGTAGCAATAGAAGAGAAGCTCTCCACAAACCTTCTATAATAATTGGCTAAACCAAAGAATCTTTGAATATCTATTGGAGTCGCGGATTTAGACTATTTCTTAACCACTGCAACCTTCTATAGATCCAACATAATCTCTTTACTAGAAAAACATAACCTAGATAAGTCAAAAAATTTATCCAGTTAGAGAATTTAACATACAACTGCTTCTCCTTAAGGATCTACAACACTAAAAGAAGGTGATCAACATGATCTGCCTCGCTTTTTGAATATTCCAAAATATCATCAATGAATAAAATAACAAACAAGTCTAGAAGCGGACAAAAAATCTAGTTCATAGATCCATAAATGCCACCAAGGCATTTGTAAATCAAAAGGACATCACCAAAAACCCAAATGGACCATACAGAGTTTAGAAGGCAGTCGTAGGGATATCCACCACCCTAATCATCAATTAATAATAACCCAACAAAAGGTTAATCTTAGGAAATAACTTAAAACCCTAGAGCTGCTTAGAAAGATCATCAATTCTCATAAGGGGATACTTATTCTTTACCTTCACCGTGTTAATGATACACATTTGAAAAGACCTATATTTCTTACACACGAAGTACATGGGAGCACTCCACGAGGACACACTAGGGTGAATAAAACCCTTATCAAGAAGATTTTTCAATTGCTCCTTGAGTTCTTTCAACTCAAGTAGAGCTGTTCTATAAGGAGAGATAGAGATAAGATGACTATCCAAAAGAAGATCAATCCCAAATTAAATTTCCCTATTAGGACGAACACCAGGAAGATAATCAGGAAATACCTCGGGTAACTCACAGACAATTGGGACAGATTGAAATAAAAGAACTTTGGATCTCAAATCCTTAACATGCACTAGATGGTATAGACACCCCTTGGAAACCAATTTTCGGGCTTTAAGATAAGACATGATCCTTCTATTAGGTACTAGGGAAACTACCTTACTATTACATTACTGACTCATTAGGGAAATAGAAATTGGCCTTTCAGGTCTGACCATCAAGGGAAGCATAACATGAGTGCAACCAATCCATCCCCAAAATCATATCAAAATCTAACATATCCAACAGTATCAAATCCTCTAATGTCTCCCTACCATAGATACATACCAGACAACCCCTATAGACTCTTCTGGACACAATAAAGTCACTCACCGGGGTGGACACAGAAAAACGATCTAATATACACTCAGTACTAATACCAAAATTAATTGCCACATAAGGTTTTACATAAGAAAGAGTATACATGGTATCAAGCACACAATACACATCATGAGAGAAAAGTTTTAGCATACTAGTAACAACATTGGGAGATGCCTCAGAATCCTAACGGGTAGCAAGAGCATATAGATGGTTTCGACCCGCTTTGGTGACAGAAGTATCACCCATTAGTGTGGAAGTAGAAGAAGCATCAACTGGGACCTTTTTCACCCTCGTAGTAATATTCTCTAAAGGATAACCCCTTTGAAAGTTGCAAGGATGGCAATATCTGAAACATCAAATCTCCCCTCTTCATAGAAAAAATGGTGTAACTATGTACAAAATCCATAAAAAAAATGGGATGGAGTAGACTGGGTCCTACTAGCCTAAGATTGGGTACCTTATGCCTTAGAACCAACACTATTCTGAAGAAGACAATGCCCCAATGACTTTAAATATGGAGCGCTATCCATATGGTAGGAACTAGAATTGCCCTACAATTTTTTAGACCATTTTTTACCATCGTTACCACTCCGCTGCTGATCTCCACCCCGATTCAATTACCAAAATATCTTATTATGCTTTTCACTCATCTCAACCTGCTTCTTCTTTTCCCTTTCAACTTGCTGCATGTACATCTCTAACCTGGAGATGTCCACGTCTTTGTTCAATAAATTAGCTTTGCATTCCGATACTAAATCACGGGAGTACCCCAAAGTTAACTTCCTCATCCGATCTCTTATTGATGACACCCACTTAATAGCATAACATTGCAGTTGATGAAACTTCAAGGTATACTCCTTTATTGTTATCCTATCGTGCCTTAGCTTCATGAACTCCTAAGCCTTTACCTCTCTTAACTCATAGGGAAAGAAGCAATCAAGGAAAGTGCTAGAAAAGTCATCCCAAGATACCAACTCCTACTTCTCACCCCTCAACTCATCCACTCGTTATACCACTAATATACCACATTTTTCAGCTAGTATCCAACAAATTCTACACTATTCGAGCAAAAGGCATGCATCACATAGAAAATATTTTCCATTTCATCAATGAAACCTTGAGGATATTCCTCAGCCCTAGAACCTATAAAAAGCAGGTTTAAGCCTCATAAATAGGACAACTTTAGTGACCTTATAAGAAGGAGGTACATTACTATTATTCTTAGACTGGTGAGACTAACCGGCCACTAACTGAGTAAGCAGATAGATTTACGATAGAACTCAACATTAGTAATATCACCTTGAGGGCCCAAGGAGGACTAGTGGAGTTCGGAGGAACACCATGAGAGCCCTCAAGAGTAGGAGCCCTCGATCGGGTCTAAACTTTATGAGTAGGACAGGTTCTATTGATGTTGTCCTTGAATAGGATAGAGGAGTATCCTTGAACATTAGATCTTAGGAGAAGCATGATCTGGTATACGAACAAATGGATATTAGAGGAGATTCAACACCTTACACATTATAGCATGAAAATAAAACAAAATAAAAAGTAAAATTACTAAATGACTCATAGCCTCTCTCATATAAGTGTGGTGCACTACACACCTATAAGAGACACTCTACTTGGTATAAATTTATGGAGTGTTTAAGAATACAAATTTATAGCCTAGCTCTAATGCCAACATTTTAAGACCCAAACCAACACCAACAATGATAGTTATCTTAAGTCCATCATGGACTGGAGACCATCCATTGAACCTAAACAAAACAACATACACTCCCTGACAAGGGCCGAGTTCCAAACATATTTCAAGATAGTATAAGATAAAATAAGCTCAAAGAATAAAAGATACGTCTATAATAGATGACTGACAAATGACCTCAAAACAACCAACCAAAACTGCCCAAGTCCATAGTAACCCATTAAACCCTTTATGCAAAGAAAAGAAAAAATAGTCTTGGTTGGGACATGCCCCCGACTTTAACAAATGACAATGTCAATGTAATATCAATGATAATGTAAAAACTTTAATCTAGCCTATGAAAGGAACTGTTGAAATGTCTAAGTATTCCAAAGAATGAAAGCTCACCACTTCCCAAAAACAAGTCGATGAACTAACTTGATCCACCAAACTCTGCGCAGGAAAAATAGCAGTATTTTCAGTGCCTGCATCGCATGGGGATACAACATCTAGAGATGGTTAGTACGGTGAACACTAGCTTATAACTTAGGAATATGGGACAAAATAATGTCAAGTTAAACCATTTCAAATAACAAATGAACCACATAATAATACATATATAGATAATATGCTGGGATAGGGAACAAGGTTTATCATAAAGTAAAATATTATCTTAAAATATGTAGCTCAACCATTATAATAGGCACCGGATATATGGTTCAACTCCCCCTGCTAAAAGGGCCCAACACATGTTAACCACAAAAACCAAAGAAAATCTGTGGAAAAGACAAAGCTATCAAGGCAACTAGCCGTCCTAAAAATATATCAAGAGTGGCATATGCACACAGATCATCAAGACCAAATCTCATGTTGGCAAACACGAGTTTCCAATACAAGTAATCCAAGACCCACAACTTTAGATCTTCGCTACAGAACCCCATTAAGAATAATTTAAAGAAAGTTTCACATAACCCATTTATTAATCAATTAACTAACCATTAAGGCACACTATGTGTATCCCCATATCTAAACACTTACAAGTTTATCTCTATTCCATAAAAATCATATTAAAACTTGGGGAAATGCCTCAACTCTTTTTAAATAAATATAAAAACCTTGGGGGAACGCCTCATCCCCTTTTCTTCATTAATAAGATAGCCAACAATGCATTTAAAATCCAAGTTCGTTGGTTTAATAATTATGCAATACAATAAAATAGGTGGGTAAGTTACACCAAGAGATAATTTAAGAATTTAAAAACATTTACACAAGTAAGTTGAGGGAACACCATTATTCAAAACCAATTGAAATTTGAAAGCACCAATTTGGAGAAAACTAAGACCCCATTGTATATTCACCATACCTATTCACCCCATGAGTTTAAAAACATAATTAAAAAATTAACAATGCATAATAAACCATAGGAATGAAATTCAAAGAGAAACCATGTCAAAACCCTCAACCATGTTGGAAACCCACATTCAAACTATCCAATAAAAGTATTTTAATACATGCCTTTCACAAAACAATAATTAGGGAAGAGTAATATGCTCAAGTAATACAAGTTTATGGATAGAGTTAAACTCTTAAGCCCGTGGATGAGCTATTTCTTGGAAACCCTAAGCATATTTCCTAAGAGAATTTCAGAGAGTTTTGACAGTGGTTAATTATGTTATGAATGAGAAATAAACCCCTTAAGTGCTTTATGAACAAGGGGTTTAATTGGGTAGGAGGGGAATTGTTTAAAGTGCTCTCTAATTTAAAGTTAAACTTTAGTTGTTAGTGACTACAAGTCACTATACCACTCATAGGGATTCATTAGGATTCTTTACCATGAGTCGTAGTCAAGACAGTTTCTAGGCTAAACACACACTGTTGACCCAATGACTTATCTAAAATGACTCATCAATTTACCCTATGACTCATAACGTATAAGACGTATACAAGATAGAACCTCTTGGGCCTTTCACAAGTCACCCTATGATTTGCACATAAAGACTCGTAATGAGTCCTTATGACATATACTAAGCTACTTGTACTAAGAATAGAAGACTTAGATACATACACTGTTTAGACTATGATAGGGTCCCTAAGATACATCAAGACTCCCAACGACTAGTAGGGTAAGTCTTAGCTTGGACGGTGAGGATAAAATTTCAAAATTTTTCAATGACCAAAAATCCAGGGTGTTACAATATACCAAAATACAAGTACAAGAAAAAAGCTCCAACTAATAGATATAACTAAAAGAATGAATATAAAATAAAAAATATGCATAATATATTGAAATACAATGAAGATAGTGGTGATTATGATGATGATGCGATGCACGAGGTTGTCACACATCATCCGTATACACCTACCAAGCTGTGATCTTGAGACAGGACCTATGGGGAGTTTTTTAACCTATATACCATCCAATATCCAATACCAATCCAATATCTATAACTCTTCTCTAACACAAATGTATGCAGAGGGTTTTTATAGATGTCACATTCTCTGTCAGAAAAAGGCAGTATTTGAGAGGTGGTACCAATGTTTCATGAATGTATATGATATAATGATGTAATGCTCAAAATAAATCAGAATGATAATTTCAAAATTCAGCCAATTTACCAACCATGTGAGCCAAAATCCACTCAATATGACAACCGTCCATGAATCCAATATAGTCCATAAATAGATAGAGTAAGATATACCAAAAATATGCCATTTGATACCACATAAATACCAACTTAGTGATTTTCCACCAAGAAAACAACTAATTATATAATTACCAGGCCAATCACATAAAACAAGACCCCACATGGTCACACATGTCAGATAATGTCACAAAACCACCAACTAACAACAATACAGGCCTCCACAAAGGCACATTATAATAATAAATCCATTTTCATGATTAGTTCCCATAACCATTACATGATTTTATACGATATTGACTATCCATTCTAGTGTAAAGAAGGCTAATCCATAACCTATGTCAAACATCAAAAATCGGTCCAAAAATTATTTAACATGGACATTTCCCCTCATGAATAGACTTGGAATGAATTGACCAGCTGTTTCTTTCACAATACCTTCTTGATCTATAAGTGTCATGTAAGTTATCCGACTATTACTTAAGCAACAATTACTTAAGTGAATCGATCGTTTCATATGCAACACTTAGGCAATTAGCTAAACCTCTAAAGCGACCAAAATTTCCCTTAAGCGGATGCAACAGTTATGGTATATTAGCTGGAGACTTGGTGAATTCCAAGTCTCTGCGGACCCTTTGAGATTTATCTAGAAACTTGAGAATGCAAACGAACTATGCTAGTCTATAAAATTTGACCCTACAGTCTCAATTGCAATATAAAATTTTTGAAAAAACATCATTTTCACATTGTTGACCCCCAAAACCCAATTTTATAACTTTTCAGACTGAAGGTTAAAATGAGACACAGAGTACATAAAATTCCACCAACTATTTTAAAAACCTAAAATCAACGTTCTGAATCTACTGGCACAGTCCATTTTGCCATCTAATGAATAGAACAATAAATAATGCCCAACGTCAACTATAATGCCTTTTGAACCTCTAAAACCACAAACTCACATAAATCACACCAATAAGCATTGGGAGCTGTACTAATCATTCAGATACCCTAAAAATAACACAAACGAACCACAGGTAGGGATAAAATTGAAAAAATAAAAATATAAAATAATTCAATCAATCACAAATGAATGAAGTCACTACATCATCCACCACTAAGAATCTAGTTTTTTCTTAAATTAAAGAAAAGGAAAACACCTAAATAAGTAATAAGTTGGGGATAACTACCATGCATATTGAGCTTGACCTCCCAAGTAGGTTCATCTATAAGTCAATGTCTCCACTAGGCCTTAACCACTGAATATCTTTAGAATACAACCATCTAACATCCTTGGCTAGAATGGTGATAGGTTCCTTAAGAAATATCTATCTCCCAGCTAATTGGACTGAATCCCAATAAATGATATAAAAGTTATCCTGAATGTAATGTTGATGCATGGAAAGTTAAAAAACTAGATGCAACTAATAAATCTGGGGGGCATGTTAACTCAAAAGTCATATTCCCAATAGCCCAAAGAATCTTAAAATATCTAATATACCTGGGGATAAGTTTACCCATCTTACTAAACCTCATCATGCCCTTTATGGGAGACACACAAAGGAAAACTTTATAGCCAACACAAAATTCCTAAGCACGAAGTCTACGATATGTATGACACTTCTTCCTACTCTAAGCTACTCAAAGGCTATCCTTGAATAATCCAAAATCTATCTAAAGACTCACGAAGCAAGTCTGTACCTTATGGTCTAATAAGAAAAACCTCAAACCAACCAACTAGACAGTACCAATGCCTACCACACAAAGCCTTGATAGGAGCCATCTCAATACAAGAATGGTAGCTATTATTAAATGGAAACTCTGCCAAAGCTATATTTTTTACCACTGACCTCTAAAATCCATAACACAAGTATGACATATATCCTCCAAAACCTAAATAATTTGCTCTTACTGACCAGCGGTCTTGGGTAAAAGTTTAAACTATCATTAGTGCAGAAAATTAAATTAAATTAAAACAACAAATATTACTCTCAAAGAGTGCTGTTTATAATGATGAATGAGGTACAAGCTCCATGTTGATTACACTTGATAATTGCAGAAAGGAATTACAACTTTTCTTGATTACAAGGAAGCAAGGCTAAGAAATTTTTTTTAAAGTGAAAATTTTTTGATGCCTTCCTAAGACTTATTATAAGCCTTTAAATAGACTTGTAAAATATTATGAAAATCTTCTTCCTTTCATTTGATTGGAGATTTGAGATATCCTTATCTTCCTGCTTTGATAAAGTGGGTCCACTGAGGAAGACCGTAGTAATGCTTTTTATTAAATAAATTATCTTGTCAAGGGTGTAAACCACTCAAAGGTGGAAGATGCTTTGGGTCCAGCTAGTCCCATTTTATGCTTAATCAAGAACAATTTTTACTTTTTGAGTCTTTATTCTTACTTTTTAGATAATTCTAACTCTTTGAGTAGGGTATTAATTATTCTGGTTTTTAATAACCTCAATTAGGTTTAGTCATAAAATGGGTCCATATAGGATTGTGCTAATCTGCGTGGTTTTAACATATCTTCATTATCGTCACTTTGTGATGAAGCTTCATCCAATAATCTCATGATGGCTTCTTCATCTGGGTCATCATCAATTTATGAGAGAGCCTTTTATAGTCACTTTATTATATCACTCTTCGATGGTGATCATTTGGTTAAAGTAACTTGGGGGGATTTCAATGAATCCTTTGGAGCTGGGGTCCAGCCTCGGATAAAATTTTTTTTAGGAAAGTATTTTATCCTATAAAATTCATGAACTGCAAACGTCTAGCTGATAATATATGAAATTCATTTTTTAATAAAATAGTTACACAATTTTATGTGTTCAGGTAAAGAAGAAATGCTTTGATCAATTTGGTATTGATAAACTTTTTCTAAAAATATTTTAGGTAGAACATTTTGATTACCTCCAAAACAATTCCAACATTCGTAGAACCATCTTGGGATAATAGATTTAGCAAGTTCGGGACTATACTTTATGAACCAAGTGTGAATAGTGGGTGATAATTACAAAAAAATTAAGCATTTTTATAGTCATACCAATTATACATTTGGGGTCTATGCTCCATTAAAAGATTTATCGGTGTATGTAGATAGTCCACATGACTATCAAAAGGGTTTAAAATTCATTTAATATTAAACTTTGACTAAGTGATACTATCAGAATTTTGTTCATCGCTCAATTTATGCTCTATTTCAATAGAACCAGTGTGCACAAAAATGCAATCAAAGTACTTCCTGGTCTTAAGTGCATTATTAGTATTCACATAGTTTCTATTGTTGTACAGAGCTCGCAACATATGTTTTACTTCATAATTTTCATACTCCTTATCCAATACTATGATTGGAGCTACCTGCAAAGAAATATTAGTAAAGGTCTCTTTAACTTTTTTGTAAGGGTGGCTGGAGGTTCCACTTCTTCAGTATAGCTTACAGGAGCTTTCATGGTATAAATTTATTTTGTTTTGGATGGAAAAAAATCTAGGTTTTCCAAAATTCAAAATTGAACATGGTTCGGATTCCATAATAAAGGGTTTCTTCATTGGGTTTGAAGAAGAGTAGCTAGGTAAGGCTAGGAATGAATTTTTTACCAGGGCTTGATTAATGGGTGAAAATTATCTGAGGACTGAAAACTTATTGTGGTCATTCCATGATGGTCGGATGATGAAAGGGCTTAAGGATGGGACTTTTCTCTCCGATTCTTTCCCTTTGACTAGATTTTTGTTTGGCCTAAATTCGGTTGTCCTCATCTTTGGAAAAGTGTTATTTTCTCCCTTAAAAATTCAATTTGAAAATCAAAGCTAGATAAGAGGGCTTTCTATCAAGAAAATATTTGTTCAGAGACCAAATTTTCAACATCCTTTTGAAAAATCTCTTTAGTAGATTTGCAATCTACTCTAAGCAAGAATTCTTTGTTAATCAAATCATCTTGAAATTCAGTAATACATAAAACTATAGAAAGAACTTTCTTTTTTACAGTGCTATAGCTTTTCAGGGGAGTGTTCTAGAGTGCAGAAGTGTGATGAACAAGCTTTTCAGCAGAGTTTGGGGAATCCCTTTACTTTAGAATACCTTCATAGTTGATGTCAGAAGCATCAGTCTCAGCAATCATGAAATAATCAGGGTTGGGGATCCTTAATAAGGGCAAATCTTTGACCATTTCCTTTACCTTTACCACAACCTTCGTATGTTCTTCATTCCAAGGGAGAGGATTCTTTTTCAACCTATCAAAGAGGGGTTTACATATCTGTTTGACTTTAGGGATGAAATCGACAATGTAGTTAAGGCTTCTTAAAAACTTTTGGAGTTGAGTTTTGTCAATAATTACATCAGGTAATTTACCGGTGAACTCAATGGCCCTACAAATTGATTTATAAGACCCTTGATACAAATCATGCCGACGGAGACTAATTTTGGTTTGGAAATTTTTTTATTTTCTTAGCACTAATGACAAGGCCATTGTGCTTGATGATTTTAAAGAAAACATTCAGATGTTGAAAATGAGAATCAATGTCCTCAGAGAAGATTAACATGTCATCAATATAAACAATTGACATATGGCTAATATTGGTAAAAATATTGTTCATAATATTTTAAAATTTTGATGGGGCATTTTTTAACCCAAAAGGCATAACATTCCATTTATATTGTCCGAAGGGGACATTGAAAGATATTTTATATTTATTTTTTTTATCAATTTGAATTTTCCAAAACCCCAATTTCATATTAAATTTGGTATAAACTTTTGCTTTAAAAGTTTGTTTTAAAAGATCCCTTTTGTTAGAAATAGGGTAACAAATCTATTTTAAAATTTTTTTAAATGGCTTATAATTGATAACTAATCTGGGAGAACCTTATTTTTTCTCCGCTGCCTTGTTGACATAGAAAGATGAACAACTATAAAGTGATTTCGAAGGGAGAATAATTTTATTTGCCAAAATAGTGTCAATTTCTTTTTTCCAGATTTCCATTAATTCGTGGTTCATTTGAATTGGTCGTGCCTTTGTAGAAATGACCTTTTCATTAAACCCATCAATATAAGGTAAATCAACAATATGAGTTTTTCTTTCCTAAAAAGCATTAGGAAGATCTAAGCAAATTTTATTTTTGAAAGTCTATTGAAAATTGGCAATTTTAGATACCATCTCTGGGGTTTTTAAACTTTGCTCAATTCTGGCAATTTTTGTTTTGTATTTTAGAAAATCTACTTAGTTTTGCGAAAGATTTAATTTAAAAGTAGTATACCTGTGCGAAAGTTGACTCACTTGAAGAGTCATAGTTTTCATAAGAGGGAAAGCAAGTTCGATCCCTAAAATGGTACTGCGTATATGAGTAAAATCCGTTATATAGGGTTTTATCTGAGTAGCAAAAGGTATTCCAAGAATAATTTCTTCATTGATATCTTTTGAAATAATAAACTCATTAACAAGGCAAATTTAATTGTTACAAATAAGGGTTTTAGGTAATTTATAAGCAATACCAATTTTTTTGCCTGTATCTCTATAGAGTTTTGTAGTACCCTTCAAAAGGTACTTGGTGGGGATAAGGCGTTCCATAATGAAATTTGTGTTTGCAGCACTATCAAATAAAGTAACTTTGTGAAGGATCAAATCATCGTTAATAACTAGTTTAATCGGAATGTGATTACTAGTCGGTTTGATTTGAGAAATTACACCAATACCTAGTTCTCATTCTTCTTCATCATCAGTATCATCAAGGGATACTTTTTTTGACCTAAAGATCCTTATTCAGGTGGATCTACCCTTTTGAGAAATTTCTCAGTGAGGGAATCTATTTCAAGCTTATGAAGTCTAGCTTTGACTAATCTAATCTCATTCTTAAGAGAATTGATCTCAACACGAAGTTCACTAGGGAGGAGGGGGGGCTCTTTTCTTGAATCAAATCTTTGTATGACTTGTTTTATGCTAAAAGGAATAGCTTTAGGTTTCTTATTCTGTTATTGCTGAGTAATAAGTTTTTGTAACTATAGGAGATACTTTCCCTATTCCTCTTCATCTTTGTTATGCTCGATCGTGGAAAACAAAGTTTCACCTATGTTTTCAGAGAGAACATTGATGGATATACTGTCACAAAAGCAAAATGCTCCTTGGCAATTACACTATGATTTATTTTTTCAGATTTAAAATTATTAGCGATGTTGATAAAATCTTTGTCGCTGCATTCTTCTTCTTCTTCCTCTGAATAGGCTTCAGAATCAGATTCCTCTTCTACGAGAATAGAACATAACTTTTTCTTGGTTTCTTCATCAATTCCTAGATGATTGATTTTTTTCTTATCTTTATTGTTTCTAGGACATTGATTAGATCTGTGACCCTTCTTACCACATGTCAAACATTCTTCAGAGGATGAGGTATTTAAAGAATATTTCTTTCTTTTAAATCTTCTTTTGGGCTTCCTTTTTTTTTACTGGCTTCGTGTAATACCCCGACTTTCTTTAAGTTAAATCTAGTCTCCAAAGAGTTATTGATGACTTCCTAAATGATTAATATTTTAATTAGATATAATTTCCCCAATTTTGACTTTTTATCATGTAGGAAATTGAATAAGCTTTCCATCGATACCTATTCCATCAAAATCCAACATCGAAAGAAAAAGTTATGGTCGAAATACATAAAGTAGTCAAAACTACCCAGGTGAAACGGTGAAAGTCGACGGACCGTCACCTAAGCCATCGCAGCGGAGGTAGTGAGACTGCCTTCTACCTAAGGGCGATGGCTTAGGATGACGAAACATCGAACTTTCCATCACAGTAGAGACAGTGAACCTCTATTCTGCCTAGGTGCGACGGTTAGGACCGACGGACCATTGACCTAGTGATGGACCATCGTACCCACCATCACATACTTTGTTTTGTTATTTTAAATTCATTTTAAATGGGTATTAGGGTCTGTTTTCACCCATTTTAACCCCTAATTATATCAGATCTAGGCTTATAAGTTCATTATCCATCTACAACATCAAATTATGGTTTTCTCTAAAAGATTATCCCCAAGAACAAGATCCAAATATTCTTCAAGAAACTAAGAGATTTAAGTTCTTCAAGTCCAAGAACTTTAAGAAACTCACAAGCCATGCATTATATGTGTTGATTCATAGGTCCCTTTGACCCATGAAGCTCAAGAATTTTTTGGCAAAATCCAAGATTTGTGTATTTATGAATGTTCATGATTTAAATTTAATTAAAATTCATGTTCATGATATTATGGGGTTTTGATTCTGTTTGAAACTATATACTCAAATGATTGAACCTAAGATGTGGTGATTTGCATAATAATAATAATAAACCCTTCAATTTACACATTGATTGATGTATCTATGATTATTAGAATTGTTGAGTATTGTACAACCAAATCATTCTCGCCATGTGTATGATTAAATGCCTATGTGAAGGAAAGTTCCATACTAGTATAATAATATGAAATCCCCATTCATGTACAATTTCATGCATGTCAACTGTTTGATGAAATGCCTTAGTCAATGAATTATGGATATATGTGTGCCCATTGTGGTGCTTTAGAACTTTAGTTTATGAAATCTCCAACACATTGTATTATGGATTGTGATGTTGGTCATGTATTCAAGAAAGGTATGCTTTGTCAGTTTTATGCTATCGAGTCCGGGGGTACTTGTACCCGATAATTTAGATGTGTGCCTAGAACCAGTATCATGTTTTCAAGATACTCTTAGCGAAGCTATGTTCATAGAAATTCAGTCTGTCGTGTGACTCAGGAAAGCTCAGTAAACTTAGTAATCTCAGAAATGTCAGAAATTCAGCAATCTCAGTAGTATTTTGTCAATTAATAGAACTCAGTTAACTCAGTCTAGTTCAGTTTAGGTAATCATTTTTTGTGTCTATTTAGATGGGAGTAGGATTTAGCACCGAGTGAACCCAGGGATTGGAACACACACCATCAAGTGAGGGTGTGATTCATAGAAACATTCCATGCATTCCAAAACTATATAGCCAGTATAGGTTGAGACATCAACACTGTCAGATAAGGGTTGATGAGGTGGATAAGCACTGTCAGATGAGGGCCCTACCATTTCTTTTGGGGATACTGTAAGATGAGGATCACCCATAATTTGTCCTTACTAGTGGGGCAGTATTGACACCCTTCCAATTGGGGTTATAGATTTGACCCCAACTCAGCTATATTGCTTCATTTGGGGCATGTAAGTTAGATAACTACATTCCATAGTTTCAGTAAAGAATTAGGATTGTTAGATACAGTCAGTCAATCTCAGTAATAGAACTTAGATAGTTTTACAGAATTTAGGACTATCAGATAGAGTCAACTCATAATAGTACGAAACTCAGCTAGTTCCATCAGAACCTAGACAGTCAGATACAGTCGCTCTGTATCAATTATTTCAGTTTTATATATATCAGTATCTCATGTTATCAGTACTCAGACTCAATAATCATGTAATCACAAACTCAGTTATAGTTTTTATGTAGTAATGCGTGTATTTTCACGTTCATGTTAAGCAGTCAGTTAGTGTAGTGCATGTATGTGAACCCTTTTGCATTTAGCCTACATCACATGCATACCAGTACATTCAAAAATACAAACACATTTGCGCTATGGTGTTTTATACCATAGGGTCAGAAGCACGAGCCGCATAGCATCAGTAGCATTCCAGTCTATGCAATTAGAGTTAGTAGTGAGTCCTCATCCTTTGAGGACTTGACCATTACTTTATTATCTCATTAATTAATTTATTTTAGTAGTTTGAGTTAGATGGGGACATGTCCTATCAACTCCTTATTCAGACAGTACAGTCAGTTAGAGGCTTCACAGACTACAATATGTTAAGATATTTTATTTCAATTGTTTTGAGTATTTCATACCCCATCCATATATTATGTTTTAGAAGTTATGTTACAGTTTTGAATCTTATGGCCTCACAGCCTTTATTTCTGCATTTATATTGTATAGTATGCAGTGTTCAGGCACAAATATCAGTCATGGGATAACTTGTTCAGGGTGTTACACTACGTTTTTTGGAGGAAGGAGATTTTGAAGAGGTTTTCTTTTCTTTTCCTTTGGAAGAAGGGGGGCTAAGCTTTGGGAAACCAAAATCTTGGCAAAAGCTTCCAAGTTCTTTAGAGGATAATTTTTGCTTTTTCTTGAGCTGCTCCTTCTGTTTAAGGTCAGTACACAACGCAAAAGCAACTATGTTAAAGACTCCTATGAGGTCTCCATAGGTTAGGAGGTTGTATGGTATCTTTCTTCACATCTATCTCTTATTTTCATTAGCACCTTTTTTCAGAGAACAATGGGGGTGGACCACTAATAAATTTGTCTTTATAGAAATCATTATTACAATCTACTCTCATCATGACCTTGGCGATAAAAATGTCCTTATACCATTTCAAATCTCCTAACTTTTTATAGTGGAGATTATTGAGAATCTCTAAACTTTAGTCTTGAAAGAGTTTAGGCTCACCAATAAAATACATAGCTTTATAGTATAAGAGAGTAGCCATAGCATCCTTAATGGGTTCTTTGGTAGCAGTCTGTACCCCTTTGTCGGTTTTAATAGCATCCCTATAAGTTACCGCATTATGAATACCCAATTTATCATTATCAGTGAGGTAATTATCCCACCAATTTCTTAATATGCCTGTTAAACCCATAACTATCATACTAGTTGATTGCTTATCAGAACTATCTATGAATTTGTAAGCACTAATGGAAATTCCCTTCTAATGGAGTTTATTTTAAATTTGATGCTCCGCTAAGCCATCAATAATCCATTTAGTTATGCTTCCTCTGTCATGGAAGCAAGATGAGAGGAAAAGATTCTCCTCAAACTAGATGTGAGGGAAGGAAAGCCTGGCATAATAATTTTTTTCATTATTATATTGGCCTTGAGGTGTTCAGTTGACATAATGAACCTATTCGATAGATTCATTGATCATACCTATATTACTACTGGTAGGTTTACAACTAGGAGATTCGGTGTTTTTATAGGCATACTACTGAAGGGTTAGGTTCTTCTATAAGCTTTAGCTTAATGAGCTGGTCATTGATCTTTTCTAAAAGATCTGGATTGGTACTAAATTGGTTAGCAAGTTTAGGGAACTTGTCCCCATAAAATTTAGGGATCTTAATGATAGGATTAGCCTCAATTTGGGGGTTGTATTTGGATATAACAGGTTTATCTCCTATAGAGGAAGGACCCTTAGAATTATCAACTTGTTTGGTGACGACATACAACAGTTGATTGGTATAGTTTTTCTAGTCAAGGACTCTATTTTTATCAGCAGTAGTAATGAGGCTGGTGTCTTTCCCTATAATAACCTTTTTAAAAGGTGTGTCCTGAATAATATCATCTCTATAAGAGATACTAATGCCTTCAAGATAGGGAATAGTGATTTCTACAGTGGTACTCATGGTATACCACTTATTCATAAGCACTTGAAGAGACTCCTTTAGGTCATCAATTTGACCCGAATATTCGAACCATTGGAAGAATTCGACTTCGGTCCTAAATCTTTCCATATCGGCAAACCACTTGTATCTGAAAGAAACTCGTTGGTCTATGGAGTAAGTAACTTTATACCGATTCAGCTATTTTTTATCGAGAACAAAATTGTTGGTAGAAAGTACATCAATAGATGTTTTTCTTCCATAATCCTTAGGTCTCATTTCTCTAGGAGAAGGACTACTTGGATCTAAAGAAACCAAAGCTTCAGCTTATAATAAACATTGAGGGACAGTTTTTGAGAAATCTACACCTTGGAATTTTCCATGGTTGATTTCTTCTGCCGAAACTGTGTCAACCTCTTTCGGGG
Organism: Capsicum chinense; assembly: GCA_026120095.1. Taxonomy (NCBI): domain Eukaryota; kingdom Viridiplantae; phylum Streptophyta; class Magnoliopsida; order Solanales; family Solanaceae; genus Capsicum; species Capsicum chinense. Next base: position 176,350,458 of record JAPEIP010000012.1, read on the forward strand.
GATGGAAAGAAGAAGGTCTGGCTGAAGACATTATTCTACTTGAAGAAGCTTGGCTTTTAGCATTGGATCTAAGAAATTTAAGGTTGATAGATCCGTCAAGGAATTGGATAACCCTGTCAATCTGAGATCTCTAGGGTTCGATAGGTTGAGGAGTGGCGATAGTATCGAATTACCACTCATCATCTGATAATATATCATTCCATTTAAGGAGTATGGGGACAAAGGTAGTACTGTGCTCCTGGTTTGCTTCCATGAGCATGGTAACTTCTTTGACAGTAGTAGCTATAGCTTTAGGGGATATAGTTGTTTTCATTAGTTTGTAATATACCCTGTATATTACAGCTATTTCTCTGGTGTCTACCCTACTATTCATATTCTTGGTTTTGACATTTAGTGTCAACGTATCCATGACATTAGCAATTAAAGTGTACCGGGATGTTAGTGAGGTTACTGTAGAGGACTCCTAAGAGAGAATCATCAAAATTTAAAAGTCTATCATCCCTAAGAAGTAGACAAATAGGAATATTTAAACCTTTATAGAAAAAGGGTTTAACCACAACTTGAACAAGTCCTATATGTAAGAATTTAAAATCCTTTCGATATCTATCAATATCTTTAGTAATTGATAAGTTGATTGTCTCAAGAGAATTATTGATAGCAATAGTAGACTCGTAGGGCTTAATATTATAATTCTTAATCATGGTGGAATTTTCTATTTGGTAAATCTTTTTAAAAGGTTCTTTAGGGATAGACCAATTTTGCAAATCATGTTCTAGTTTAGAAATAATCTGAGTAGACATAGAAGACATATTAGTGTTATTAACAACATTCTGATTGGTATTCAACATGAACAGAAGGTGTCTCAGAGTAAGAACAAATCATTAATACCATATTAATCAGATGATATTCAACTAATAAGATAATGGTAATGGTTATCTTGGATTTTACTCTAAATTCTGTCAAGTCACCTTGTGGGGAGGAACACATTTGGGTCATGCCTATCACTTCAGCGACCCTCTTTCTGGCTATGGCAACACCTAAAGCCAAATATTAATCGGCAACCTCAGACTTAGACAGAATAGTAATACCTCACACCATATCCATACTTAAGAGATAGAGATACTTAAGAATAGTTATTATTGATATTCTCAGTAGTTGAATTTCAATAGTTAATAGATATTCAAAAAATCCATCCTTAGCCTAGACACAGAGAATTAACTACTCATGTTAACGACAAATAATAGATGAAAATTTCAATGATAATGTTAATGATAAGGTAAAACCTTCAATCTAGCCTATGAAAGGAACTATTGAAATGTCTAAGTATTCCAAAGAATGGAAGTTCACCACTTCACAAAAATAAGTCGATGAACTGAACCGATCTACCTAACTCTAAGCTAGAAAAATAGCAGTATCTTCAGTGCCTGCATCGCGTGAGGATACAACATATAGAGATTGTTAGTGGGGTGAACACTAGCATGTAACTCGGGGATATGGGACAAAATAATGTCAAGTCAAACCATTTAGAATACCATATGAACCACATCATAATACTTATATAGATAATATGCTGGGATAGGGAACAAGGTTTATTGTGAAGTAAAATATTATCTTGAAATATGTAGCTCAACCATCATAATAGGCACAGCAGGATATATGGTTCAACTTCCCCTGCTGAAAGGGCCCAACACATGTTATCCACAAAAACCAGAGAAAACCCCCTTGAGTGCTTTATGAACAAGGGGTTTTAATTAGGTAAGCGGGAAATTGTTTAAAGTTCCCTCAAATTAAAAGTTAAACACTAGTCGTGAGTGACTAAAGGTCACTCTACCACTCATAGGGATTCGCTAGGACTCGTCGCCATGAGTCCTAGCCAAGATAGTTTATAGGGTACACATACACTGTTGACCCTATGACTTATCTAATATGACTCGTCATGTTACCCTACGACTCATAAGGTCTAAGATATATCCAAAACAGAACCACTTGGGCCTTACACAAGTCAACCTATGATTTGTACACAAAGACTCGTAGTGAGTCCTTATGAATCATACTGAGCTACTTGTACAAAGAATAGAAGACTTATCCATACACACTTGTCAGGCTATGATAGGGTCCTTAAGATCCATCAAGACTCCCTACGACTCGTAGGGTTACTCATAGCTAGGACAGTGATGATAAAATTTCAGAAATGTTCAAGGACCAAAAATCCGGGGTGTTATAAAATAGCAAAATACAAGTACAATAAAGAAGTAACAACTAACAGATATAACTAAAATAATGAATATACAAAACAAAATGATCATAACATATAGAAATACAATGAAGATAATGGTGATGATGATCAAGATGTGATGCACGAGGTTGTCACACATCATCCGTATACACCTACCAAGCTGTGCTCCTGAGATAGTACCCATGGGGGGTTTTTTTCAACCTATATACCATCCAATATCCAATACCAATCCAATATCTATAACTCCTCGCTGACATAAATATATGCAGAGGGTTTTTAAAGATGTCATATTTTATGTCAGAAAAAGGCAGTATTTCCAAGGCGGTACCAATGTTTCATTAATTTTTATGATATAATGATGTAATTGTCACAGCAAATCAGAATGATAATTTCAAAATTCAGCCAATAAACCAACTATCTGAGCCAAAATCCACTCAATATGCCAACCGTCCATGAATCCAATATAGTCCATAAACCAATAGAGTATGACATACAAAAAATATGCCATTTGATACAACATAAATACCAACTTAGAGATTTTCCACCATGAAAACAACCAATTATATTATTACCAGGCCAATTACATAAAACAAGACCATACACGATCACACATGTCAGATAATGTCACAAAACCACCAACTAACAACAATACAGGCCTCCATATAGGCACATTAAAATAATAAAGCCATTTTCATGATTAGTTCCCTCATCCATTACATGATTTTATACGATATTAACTATCCACTCTAGTCTAAAAAAGGGTAATCCATAACATACATCAAATGCCAAAAATTGGTCCAAAATCATTTAACCTGGATATTTCCCCTCACGAATAGACTTGGAATTAACTAAACCATACAATACCAAATCAATGCATCAAAGAAAACAAAGGATATCTATATTGCGCATTTTTAGGTCTGGATGAAGACTGACCCCCAAAATGGATTTTGAAAATTGATGGGTAAAATTGGAATTTTAGTCCAAAAATATATTACCCATTATTAAAAGAAGGACATAGAAGAAAACCTAATTGAAAATGGGTTGTAATTGGGCCTAAATTGAAGAATTACTAATTTAGGCCTTCGAGCCAAATTCCCTAAATGCCACTTTTAGAATTCATGTTTTAAACATATTTAAATGACAAGAATAAAAGAAAATAACTAAAATAGGGATTTGGAGCTTACCCAACTTAAAAATTGATGAAATTTCCCAAAAACATGAAACTCTAAGCTCCAAGTGTCAAAAATGGTGAAATTTTTTGACAATAGAGTATGAATACAACATAGGTCGCTCAAGAGACCACATGTTGCTTTCACTATACCTTCCTGGTCTACGATTGTCACGTAAGTAACCAGGCTATCACTTAAGCGACAATCACTTAAGTGTGCCGGTCGTTGCATTGCAACACTTGGGCAATCCGCTAAACCTCTTAAGCAACCAAAATTTCTCTTAAGCAGATTCAACAATTGTGGTGCATCAATAGGAGACTTGGTGAATTCCAAGTCTCCGCAGACCCCTCAAGATTTATCTAGAGGCTTGAGAATGCAAACGAACTATGCTAGTCTATCAAATTTTACCCTCCAATCTCAATTGCGATATAATATTTTTGAAAAAACAACGTTTACACAATGTTGACACCCAAAACCCAATTTCATGACTTTTCAAATCGAGGGTTAAAATGAGATACAAAAGTCATAAAATCCCACCAACTATGTTAACAACCTAAAATCAACGTTCTGGTTCTACTGGCATAGTTCTTTTTACCATCTAATGATTAGGATAATAAACATTGCCTGAAGACAACTATAATGCCTTCTGAACTTCTAAAAATCATAAACTAGCACAAATCACACCAATAAGCATTGGGAGCTATGCCAATCATTCCCACACCCCAAAAATACCACAAAGGAACCACAGGGAGGAGCAAAATGGGAAAATCACAAAAAAATAAATAATTCAAAAAATCACCAAAAAATCAAGTCACTACATCATCCATCACTAATAATCTAGTTAGCTATCAAATTAATGGCAAGGAAAATACCTAAATAAGTGATAAGTTAGGGATAAATATCATGCATATCGAGCTTGACCTCCCAAGTAGTCTCATTTACAAGTCAATGTCTCCACTAGGCCTTAACCCCCGAATATCTTTAGAATACAACCATTTAATATCCTTGGCTAGAATGGAGATAGGCTCCTCAAGAAAGATCAACCTCTTAGCTAACTAAACTGAATCCCAATGAATGATATGAAAGTCATCCTGAATGTATCGTCGAAGCATGGAAAGATAAAAAACTAGATGCAACTAAAAATCTGGGGGGATTTTCTAACTCATAAGACACATTCCCAATAGCCCGAAGAATATCAAAAGGTCGAATATACCTGGGGCTAAGTTTACCCATCTTCCCAAACCTCATCACGCCCTTTATAGAGACACACAAAGGAAAATTTTATCACCAATACGAAATATCTAGGAATGAAGTCTACGTTATACATGACACTTTTTCCTACTCTGAGCTGCTCGAAGTCTGCTAAATAATCCAAACTCTATCCAAAGACTCACGAAGCAAGTCCATACTTCATTGTTTAATCATAAAAACCTCAAACCAACTAACTAGAGAGCGACAATGCCTACAATACAAAGCCTTGAAGGGAGCCATCTCTATACAAGAATAGTAGCTATATTATATGCAAATTCTGCCAAAGCTAGATGCTTGACCCCCTGACCTCCAATATCCATAACATAAGCCTGGCGTATATCCTCTAAAACCTAAATAATTTGCTCTTACTGACTACTGGGGTGAAAGGTTAAACTAATATCAAATTGGGTACCCAACTCCTCTTGAAAAGTCTTTAAAAAGTGAAATATGAAGACTGATCCTCAATCCGAGATGATAGATACTGGCATAAGATGAAGATGATCTATCTCCCGTATATAGATACATGCCAACCTCTCAGCACTGAAACAAACCTAAATCAAAATCAAATAAGTACTCAAAAATAGAAAACCTCTAAAGCAAACCATAAAACCTCAAATGTTCGGCCTTTACCTATTGGAAATATCAGAAATGAGCTACCAAGTCTATAATATCCTTACTCATACAACCCTATCAACCGTGTTGTCTTAAATTACGATATATCTTAGTCAATCCCAGATTGATAGAATACCTAGAACAATGAGCGTCCCCTAAATTCAATCTATTCTAATCACCCACTCCTGGTAGATAGACACAACCTTAAATCCGCAAAACACCATCTGGATAAAGCAAGGCTTTCTAACCTTCTTTACTCAACAAAATATCCCAAGTTACACTCAACCTAACATTAGTGAAATGATGAGTCCAAATATGTTACATCAAGATATACCTAGTCTTAACAAATGCCAAAACATACGTGGGTATCAAATTATCAAGACTAACTATCTGGTTTAACATAGATTGAATTTCTAAGGCTTGAGACCTCTCTTGATCAAAAGATATACCTAGCTACCCATACTAGTAGACTTCTATATCAAGGCAGTCACAACCATATTAACCTTACCTAGATGATAAAGAATAGAAAGATCATAGTTCTTAAGTATCTCAAGACAATGACACTGCCTCATATTAAGATCTCGCTACGTGAAGAAACACTAAAGACTATGATGATCTTAGAGAATCTTACAACAAACTCCATACAAGTAACGCTTCTAAAACTTTAAATTAATAAGAACCATACACTAATCCAAATCATGGGTAAGGTAATCCTCCCATGAGGTTTCTACTAAAAAGAAGCATACACAATCTCCTTATCCTCTTAAATTAACATAACACCTAACCCAAAGCCTATAGCATCGAAAAAGGCAATAAAGCTCACATGTTTCTTAGGAAAAGTCAAGATAGGAACTAAAGTCAATAAATCTTTGAGCTTTTTGAAGTTCACCTCACAAGCATCAGGCCACTAAAAGGAAATTTTCTTCTGATTCAACTTAGTTAAAGGAGCTGTAATAGATAAACCTGAACAAAGAGTCTATAGTAACCTACACAACTAAAAAAACTTCAAATCACAGTAGGAAAAGTAGGGTCATCCCTATCACAAACCATTCAATCTTGTCAGGAACTATTACAATCTTACAAGAATCAACCATAGCACACAACTTCTCATCCCTTAATCTTTTAAGTACAATCCAAAAATGTTCCTCATGATCTTCCTCACTGTTAGAATAAACAAAGATATAATCTATAAATACAAAGACAAAAAAGTTGAGATACAGTCGAAATATCCAATTCATCAACTCTATTAATATGACTAGGGTATTGGTCAACCTAAAAGACATGACCAAGAACTCATAATGATCGTATCAAGTTTTAAAGTGATATTCAAAATATCTTAAGTTCTAATCCTCAATTATTGGCACCCGCATCTCAAATCAATCTTTGAAAACACTAAAGCACCCTAAAGTTGATCGAAAAAATCATCTTTATAAGGAAAAGGATACTTATTCTTAAGGGTCACCTTAGTCAACTGCTGATAATCAATACCCATATTCATAGACCCATCTTTTTTATTTATAAACAAGAGAGGCACACCTTCAGGTGATACACTAGGTTAGATATATCCCTTATCTAACAACTTCTACAACTGATCCTTCAATTCATTCAACTTTACTAGGGCAAGCCATCCGATAAAGAGGAATAGAAATAGGCTTGGTTCCCAACACAACATTAATAGCGAAGTCAATATAATGATCTAGTGACATCTAAGGAAAATTCTTAGAAATAAAATCCATAAACTCACAGAAAATACAAACTGAACTAAAAGAAGCCATTGAAGCAACACTAGTTTACATATGTGACAAATAAGATAAACATCCCCTCTCAACCAGGAAATGAGCCTGAAGGAAATATATAACTCTCTTGGGACTCGAATAAAGCATGCCCAACAAAGCTAAGGTCATGATCTTAGCATGATAAAGAACTAACAATTCAATACCCAAAATGATATTGCAATCTACCATATTTAATATAATTATATCTACATAGGTATTACACCCTGTAGAGGTCACAACACAAGATTAGTACAACAATCTATCACTAAAGAGTCTTCCTAAGGGTAGATACATAGATAGGCTGGAAAGAGGCCCATTAGCACATCCAAAAACTGAAGCAAAATATACAGATACTGTAATGTCCCGAATCTAGTACCCGAAATGCTATATGGTGTTCAGGACCCCAAAGGACCACAAGCTAACCTATGACTGATATTTGTACCTGTATACTGCATAAAATACTGAATAATGCAGAAACATGAACTGAAAGGCCAAAAGGTTCACATAACAAAAGTAAAATATAACATCTAAATGGGTTATGAAATACATAAAACAAAACTAAAAATACTGAAGGTTGAAACATGATAATCTAGAAAGCCTTTAACTGACTAAACTGTATGAGAAAGGAGTTGATGGGATATATCCCCAACTAACTCTAACTAATAAACTAATTAATGAGATAATAGAGAAATAATCCGGTCCTCGAATGATGAGGACTCACTTCTAACTTTGACTGCTGAAATTGGAATCTACTGCTGATCTAGAGCTCGTGTATCTAACCTATGGTATAAGACACCATAGCAGAAATGCGCCAGTACTTTGAATGTAATGGTATGCATATGGGGTAGGCTGAATACATGGGGTTAATATGCATGAACAATACTGGCTAACTGACTAATATGAACATGAGAACACATGCATGCATACATAGTATCTATATCTAAAATTGTGATAACATGAGTTCTAAATTTGAATACTGATAACAAGACATACTGATAATTAATATATTTTATAACATGAGTGATTATATCTAACAGTCCTAAATTTGGTAAAACTATCTAAGTTTCATTCTGTATCTGAGTTGACTTTATTTGATAGTCCTGGATTCTAAAGAACTATCTAAGTTCTTTGACTGAGACTGATACTGAGACTTTGGGAGGTAGTCATCTAACTAACATGCCCTAAATAATGCACTATAGATGTACTGGGGTCCAATTTATGCCCTAACTAGAAGGGTGTCAATATCGCGCCACTAGTAAGGATAACATGTGAGTGACCCTAATATAATAGGTAACTCTAATGAGAACTGTGGGAACCCTCGTATAATAGGTTAATCCACCTCATCTAACCTCATATACCAGGCTATGAAGTCTCAACCTATGCTGGCTATATAGTTCTGAAATGCAAGGATTGCTTCTAAGAATCACACCCTCATACAACAGGTGAGTTCCCACCCTTGGGTTCGCTCAGTGCTAATTTCTACTCCCATTTGAATAAACATTGAACGTGATATACTGAACTGAACATAGATTGAGTTACTGAATTCTGTTGACTGACGAAATACTACTGACATCTGATTACTGACTGAGTTCATGAGATCGTGGAGATTTACTGAGTGACAAGACTTTCCAAAGTCTAAGGATCATGACTTGACTGAGAGTATCGTGAAAACATGACTGGCTCTAAGCACACATCTAATGTTTCGGGTACAAGTACCCCCAGGACTCGATGAAAGAAAACTGACCAAGCATAATTTACTTGAATATATAACTAACATCATAATCCATAATACATTTATAGAACCATTCCATCAAAAACATGTGATAGGCATAACTTGTACATACATGGGGATTTCATGATATCATACTAGTTGGGCATTGTTCCTTCTTCTAGGCATTTAATCAAACACATGGTAGGCATAGCATATTTAGACAACATTACACAATAATTAATCATCATGATTCATCTCTAATTTCAGCATCCTAGAGTTTATTCATAGGTTCACATGAATATACATCAACACAAATCACTTCTACATAAAATTAATCACCTAACATGGATTTGAATTCAATTGATCATTCTAAACATAAACAAATTGAAACCTACATGAAATTCATAAAGAAATCCATAAACTTAAACTTAGAAAAGAGATTCTTGGGCTTCATGGATGAAAGGAGTCCATGAATGAAGAGTACGCATACCTTAGTTCATGATTTCATGAATATTGATGGTGAGACTTTCTTGGAATTGGATCATCTATGAAAGCCCTAGCTTGTTCTTGAGAGGTTTTTGAGAGAAGAGAGAGTATTTTAGTTGAGGAGTGGCTGAATCACATGTTAAAGGGCTTAAATAAGGATGGGAAGTTAACCCTTTTAACCGTGGATGCGTCATTTAATTTCAGTAAAATTTTCCCAAACTGAACCCCTGGCGCAATGTGGTACTATCACGTCGTGTCACTGGAATTTGACAATTGGGAAACTGAGGGATGGTGTGATGTGGAGCCATTGCATTGCCCCTTCTATTGTGACCTGGAACTTTAGCACGACATGGAGGAAATCGCGCTAAGACACTGGAAAAGAACAATTCTAAATTTGGGCCCTGGCGAGATGTACCATAATTGCGGACCCTTACTAGAATTTGCCAAATGCCATTTCCTCTAGTGGCACGGCGTGCCACTGACTAATATGGCACTATTTTACGATGGTAACTTAAAATAGTTGTAACTTCTGACTCAGTTATCAGATTTTGGAGAATCTTATATCGATGGAAAGCCTATTGAATTTCCCACATGAGAAGAAGTGAAAATGGTGAAGATTCCTCATGGAATAACCATTATTCAATTTAGAAGCTAATACTAGACATTTTTGAGATGAAATTAGCTAGGAAAAGTATGGGGTATTACAAATACATAGAAAATAGTAGACCTAAAATCAAATAACATAGATGCAGGTATAAAATAAAATAGAACGATACTAGTAATAATAGAGTCGGAAGCCTCTACTTCTGGTCTGGCAGGTATAGCATAGCACTATCCTTGATAATTACCCGATTGAGTAGCCCCGTGAGCACCACCACAGGCACCACTACTTATTCCTCCTTCACTTCAAGTGGACCTTTACCCCTTCTACCGAAATAAAACACATCGGAGATAGTCCTTGGCCAAATGGCCAACCTAATGACAAATAAAGCAACCTCTAAGGCTCAACTCAATAAAGAGAGGTTCAACTGAGCTATAACGATCAGTTTAAGCTAATGAACCAGATAACCCATTTACTTAACCCTTTAAGGCCACTTGCATGGTTCTGTTATAATACCTAAGAAAGCCTCAATAATCTCTACCTCAAGTTTTGTAACCTCCAAACTCACCTTAACGATGTATCCTATTAGTACCACTCTGCAATTCTTGAAGAATAAACGTAGTTATATTATCATGATCAACTATTCTCTAAAATGATGCCACTTAAACTACCATATTTGGAGTAGCAAGCTGAAGTGAAACATCTATCCCCTTTATAAACTTCTTAATCTTCTCAGACATCGAGGCAATACTAGCATAACAATGTCAAAGAAAGGCATACAAATGTTTCTCATACTTTACAATAGTCACAGAGCCCTGCTCCAAGTGATCAAACTCATTTCTCATCTAATGCCTCAAATGGTAGGGCATAAAACTATCTTAAAAGGCCTTAAAAAACTAATCCCATGTCATCTCTATCGAACTAAAAGTTTTCCAACTAATAAGTGACCTCTACCAATCCCTTGCTATATCTCTCAACTGGTAAGTAGTATAACTAACCCCGTGTGGCTCAAAAAATCCCTGATTATGTAAATTCTCTATTCAATATATTAGGAATTTATAAGCATCTTCACCAACAACACCACTAAACCTAGGATGACCCAAATGAGCGAATAACTTAAACTTAGTCTGATCCTCAGTTGAAATAACTATTCTTGCAATAATAGCAGGCAAAGTTAATATAGTTTGTTGAGATATTACCCAAGGAGGTAACATAGATGATGGTTGAACTCCAAATCTAGGAATACAATAATCAGATGCAGGCACTAAAGGAGGAAAGACACTAGAAGTCTGTGGAGAACCATAAGTAGTTATCTGTACAACTGAAGGATCCACAATCAAAAGCAAAGGAATACCATTGGTAGACTCAGGAACAAATAGGCGCACAATACTTGGACTTAAAGGAACATCGGGTGCACATAAAAGAGCACCCTCTAAACAAGTCAACAACTAAATCAATAACAACTCCAAGACTTGGGTAGAAGAACTATATACAACTAGAGTAGGCCCCATATCTCCAGCATGCACCACCTAAGGCTTAGGGGAGATCACCTTTGTACTATCTCAAGAAGAGGTAGATCCTCATGCCTGTTAACTACTTCAGACCCTTCCATAGCTGGTAACTCGCCCTCTAGGCTAAACTTTTACTTCTACCGATAGTTTTGTATTTCTAACCTTATGGGATCTAGTCCTCGCTATCTTCACAAAAAGAGTGAAAATCAGTTTAGATCATAGGGTACAAAAAATCCATATGATATTGAATAAAATAAGGGAATTTTTCTAAAGATATCTTATAGCCTCTCAAAGATAGAAATGGGCGTTTATGTACCAATTAATGAGACTTAACTAAAATACGTATTCTAACATTAATTACACCAATAAACCCAACCTGGTTTTGATACTAATTTTTCTCAACCTAAAACCCATGGGATAATGGAATTTGTACTGGCAAGCCTTGATAAGTAAGCCTATCACCCAAACTAATATTAAAAGGTAAACAACACCAAACCCCAAGACAAGGCCTCTGTAATAAAGCCAAACCACACATGTACCATAATATTATTAATATATATATAAATGATACTATAAATCTCCCAAAATCTGATGTCATGGTGTAAGAACAAACTAGGTACATCTCAAAGTGAAAATATAATAGTCCAAAAAGGAATAAAAAATGTCCTTGAATAAAAAATAAGATAAGAACTAGATAAGAAGAGGTATAGGCCAACTCTAGAAGCATAGATCAACCACTACCTAAAAAATACTCTAAGCGACCTCCGAATCAACTACATGCGACACACTCATACCTAGATCTACACCAAAAGTGTGTTGTAGGGATGAGTATGGTCTATTCGTACTTAGTATGTATCATAGGCTGCTTTAGCAAAGTAGAAGTAAAGCATATATAATACACACTATTGGTATGTCACTTGTAATCAGAAAACATCCCAAATGATAGCATGCACTATCTCCACTAACAGTTCTATAATATACACATATATATACCAAAATAAAAGTAGAAGAAAGAAGCACATATTGATAAATATCACGTCTAGAATGAGTAAATAACAAAAAATATACACCACATATAAAAGTGCAATAATGATGATGATGATGATGATGATGTGATGAACAAAGTTATCGCACAATCTCCGTATACACCTATCGAGACGTACTTCTAAAGTATGACCCATAGGGATTTAGATAACCCATATAAAATTCAATATCCGATATAAATATATCAATACAATATACATAACTCCACTCCAGTACATACATCGGTAGAGGGTTTTTTAAGATAACATATTTTGTATTAGATAAACTAGTATTTCCATAGTGGTACAAATGTTTCATGAATGTATATGATATAAGGATGTAATGCTTACAATCAACCTAAATATGAATTTCCAAATCCAACCAATATGCAAACTACATGAGTCAAAATTAACTTAATATACCAAGCAACCATGAACCCAATATAATCTATGTCACGACCCAAACCAGGTCCTGGCCATGATGACCATCTCATGTCCATGGAGGACCAGAGACCACCACCTTAGCCAAATCCAACAAAATCTAGAAAACCTAGCAGTAGATAAATTTCAATATAAAATAAGATATGATTAAAAAACACAGAATCTTTGATAGACAAATAACCAAAAACCACCAACCAATAACGAATATTGAAAACTAATCATAAGACCTATGCATATAGTAATGTCCAACAAAGCCTCTAACAAAGCAAAAGATAGTCTGGTTAAGATATGCTCCCAACCATAGCAAAAAATAAATCTAAAAGAAATAGTAAATTACAAAGGAAAATCAAAATCATTCAAAAAGGGTCTTCTAAAAGATGGAAGATGACCACTTCAGTCTTACTCACATGATGTCGCCCAATTACTTAGTAAGTATATAGAAAGAATAGATATATGGCGAGTTCTTGCATCACGTGGGGATAAAATGTCTGAAGACATTTAGCGATTGGAGCGCTAACATATAACTTAGAGATATAAGATAAAATAACACCATGAACCATAATACAGAAACCATTAAAACCAATGCACAATATAATATGCAATATATATATATATATCATATATTGAGAAAGGGAATAGGGCTTTGTATGATTCATAAAACATTATCCTAGACCGTGAAGCTTGATCATCCTAAATTGACACCCACAGGCTATATGGGTTCATATCTCCTTGTTGAAAGGGCCCCAGTACATGTTAGCCATTCAAACAGGGAAAACCTGAGGGAAGACAAGAACAATAAAGGAAACTAGCCATCTCAAAATATATAGCAAGTGTGACTTATGCGCACGATTATCAAGACTAACCCTCATATTGGCAAATGTGAGTTTCCAGTATCAGTCCCCCCGAAATATCCACCTTCACGGTATTGATACACAACCACTTTTAAGCCCATATTAAAATATTTAAAACAAAACATAACCATTACATGAAGGAGTCAACCATTAAGGCATCATTAGTGGTATCATCATACTGACTAAAGCTTGAAAGCAATCTCATTAGCCAACTTTTTGGGGATTCCTTTGTACCCTAAAATCAATTATTAAAATCCACTTAGAGGATCCTATTACACCCTAGAAGATTTTTATGACCATCCTTAGACATTTTTCGATTTATGTAGTGCATTAGTTTTGAAGAAATAAGTCAAGCCGAATGATAATTCATATTCTAAAACCAATTATCCAAGTGGGTTGATGTTATTATCAATTTCCATAGCAAAACTAATTTTTTGGGGAATCTATTGTACCCCCAAATTTATTTACCATTCACATGTACCCCAATGAGTGTACAAACCAATAATTCATGTATAATATATCAATAGAAACCATGGAAAAATATTTGTACAATTTATTTCCTAAACACTTAACCCATAGTACAAAATCCAATATCAAATCCATGAATAATAAGACAATTTTCATGCCATTAATAAAATCCAAGTATAGGGAAAATATTACATGCCTTAGACATATGAGAATTTTAAAGCAATTAGAGCAAGAAACCTGGAAGATGAACGTACTATGCATTCCTTAGGCTCTCTTGGTGTTTTTCAGTTAGCGAGTAAAATTGGGGATGCTTAATTTGTTAAAACTAAAAGGAATAGACTATATAATGCTTAAGGGTAGTACAAAGATGAAAGGACCCCAATACTCCTTATTCCAATTAATTAAAACCAAACTACATAGATTTTATATAGGGGTGTGGTACGGACCTTATCGCGAAAGCTAATATACGTCACATGAACCCTAATACGGAGCTTATCTTTCTTGTCACAAACCCTATCACGGAGATTATCCTCCATTCCATAGGGATAGCGTGGAGGCTCAGTGCCTCTGTGGTTCAAAACCACATTGAATCATATTTAAAAATTCTGAAACTCTCTTAGGACAGCTCAACAATATATCAAAACATAATTCAAGTAAAAAATAGACATTTCAAACATGTGACAACCAAAAATAAAATTCACAAAATTGGGAGGGTATTGTATTATCCCCTTCTTCGTAGGATTATTCATCCAGGAATGATGAGCTAGGACACATTTCACACAAGTATAGCAATATTAGACAAGAATCAAATGATAAACCCGAATAATAACAAGGAAAAATAAAATTCATCCCTTCATCTCCTTCGCCCGATGCTTGGATCAAGAATGGGAACCTAGCCTTCATAT
This sequence comes from Capsicum chinense, assembly GCA_026120095.1. Lineage (NCBI taxonomy): Eukaryota > Viridiplantae > Streptophyta > Magnoliopsida > Solanales > Solanaceae > Capsicum > Capsicum chinense. The sequence goes on from JAPEIP010000012.1 coordinate 176,365,497, forward strand.
ATTTCTTCGCTTCCTAACTGGTCTTTTCCACCTTATGGTTCCTTCAAAGGACCTTTACTAAAGCTACATATTTAGTCATCAATCTATGAACTTGTCTATCCAAGATCTTCATCGAAACCTTCTTGTATGACTGGGAATCCAAAATATCAACACTCTCAATAGGCACCTCTACAGAAGAATCTCCCACACACTTCTTCATCATAGACACATGAAACACAAAGTGAATAAAACCTAAACTTAAAGGCAATTCTAGCTCATAGGCAACATTCCCCACTAACCTAAGAATTAAGTAAAGGCTAATTTAATGGGGACTGAGATTCCCTTTCTTTCCAAATTGCATCACTCGCTTTATGGGATACACCATCAAGAACATCTAGTAACCAACATCACAATTCAACTCTCTTCAACTTACGTCCGTATAGGACTTTTGGAAACTTTGGGCAGTTTTAAGTCTATCCTTAATCACCATTACCTTCTTCATAGATTGATAAACTAAATTAGGACCAAATAACCTTTACTCACTACCTTTAAACAACCTAATAAGAGATCTACACCTATTACCATACAACGCCTAAAATAGGACCATACCAAAGCTAGAGTGATAGTTATTATTGTGTGCAAATTCTACAATAGGCAAATGGTAAACCTAACTACCACCAATGTCAATTACACAAGCTTAAGACATATCTTCCAAAGATTGAATATTTTTTCTGCTTCGCTATCTATCTATGGGTGGATTGTAGTGCTAAAGATCACTTTAGTCCCCAAAAATCGATAGAATGTCTGCCAAAAATAAGATCAAAATTCAGTTCCACAATTAGAAACAATGGAAACTAGAGCACCATGCAACTTAACAATCTGCATAATGAACTAACTTGCATAGTTTTGAATAAAATAGTTAGTCCTCACCAATAGGAAATGAGCAGTATTAGTCATCCTATCCATGATGACATAAGTTAAATAAAATTGGTTCTGAGATAGTAGAAGACCGGCAACAAAATCCATATTAATGACATCCTACTTCAACACAGGGTACTCAAATTATTGAGACAACCCACCAAGACTTAAGTTTTCAAACTTAACTTGTTAACACACCATGCACTTCGCCAAAAAATTAGCCACATCCCTCTTTATGTTTTTCACCAATAAATATCCTTAAGTTCATGATACATCTTTGTCAAACCAGAATGAACCAAATAATTTGAATTATGAGCTTTAGCCAAAGTTCTACCTCGCAGCCTATCCACATCAGAACACACAACCTCCCTCGGTAGATCAAGATACCATCACTACAAATCTCAAAAGCCATCATCTTTTACTTACCCATATTATCCTTGATTTGCATCAAGATAGGATCAAACATCTACTTTTTTATTACCTTAAATCCAAGAGATTACTTTTCCACCTATTGTACAAATATACCCCCCTTCCTCAAAATCTAAGAGATAAACTACAAGATTAGCCAAATGGTGAAAATCCTTTACCAAGTACCGTTCTCTTCTATCACATGAAATAAACTCCTCATTGATAACTTTCTAAGAGCATCAGCAACTAAATTAACCTTACCTGGGTGATAATGTAGACTCATGCCATAGTCCTTAAGTAACTAAAGTCATGTACTTTTCCTGAGATTCAAATCATTCTAGATGAATACATATTGTAGTATATTATGTTGTAAATAAATGTTAACATGGACCATAAATAGATAATATCTCCAAGTCTTTAATGTGAACACTATAGCTAGCAACACAAAATCATAAGTTAGATAATTCTTCTCATAAACTTTTAACTACCTAGAAACATATCCTACCACCTTGCCATGCTTTTTTAACACACAACCACATTCCACACGGGATCCATCACAATAAACCATGAAGCCATCAGTACCCTTGGGAAGGGTTAAAATTATAGCAAAAGTTAATTTATCTTTCTATTTCTCAAAAATCCCCTCACAAGTATTGGGCCACAAAAACTTCACCTTCTTCTTAGTCAACTTAGTCAAAGGTGCGACAATTAATTAAAAGCTCTCCACAAACATATTATAATGAACAGCTAAACCCAAAAATATTTGAATAGCGGTTTGAGTCATTGGTCTCAGCCCCTTTTTAAATAATACAACGTCTGGTGGATCCACCATGATCGCTTCACTAGAAACAATATGACCAAGAGAAGTAATAATATTCAACTAAAATTTACATTTCAAAAACTTAGCATACAATTGCATATCTTTTAGTGTTTGTAACATAATATGGAGGTGATTGTTCTGATCCACTTCACTCTTTTAATATAACAAAATATCATTCATAAACACAATCAAGACCAAATCCAACAAATAATAGAATACCTAGTTAATAGGATCCATAAATGTCGATGGGATATTTTTTAACCCAAAAGACATGACCAAGAACTCAAATTGTTTATACCGGGTACAAAAGGTAGTCTTAGGGGTATCTTCCTCCCCAATCTTTAACTAATGATAGGAAAACTGAAGAATAATCTTAGAGAAATACTTAGCACCTTTAAGATGATTAAAAAAGTCATCAATCCTAGGAGGAGCGTATTTATTTCTCATCATTGCCTTATTCAATAAATGGTAATAAATACAAATTCTAAGAGAACCATCCTTATGATGCACAAAATGTATGGGAGCACCCCCTGGACACATACTAGGATGGATAAAACCCTTTTCAAGAAGAATTTTTAGTTGCTCCTTAAGTTCCTTCAACTCAGCTGAAGCCAATCTATAAGGAGGGATAGAGATAGGATGAGTCTCTAAAAGAAGATCAATCCCAAATTAAATTTCCCTATCAAGAGGGATGCTTGGAAGATCATTAGGGAAAACCAGAGGAAATTACTAAACACAGGAATGGATTGTAAGAACGGACCCTCCAATTTAGAATCTTTAACCTAGACCAAATGATAAAGACACCCCTTGAGAATCAATTTCCATGCTCTAAGATATGATATGAACCTTCCATTAGGCACTATAGAGCTTCCTTCCCACTCGATGACTGGCTCATTAGGGAATTTTAAAATAACCTTACGAGTCTAACATTCTAAAGAGGCATAGCACAAGAGAAACTAATCCATCCCTAAGATGATATATAATCTAGAATGTTAAATTCAATAAAATCCAGCAAAGTCTCCCTACCATCAAAAGATAAAAGACAACCCCTATTGACTCTTATATAAACCATTGAGTCACCCACCAGGGTAGAAAATAGAAAAAAGGTCCCAAATACACTCGAGACCAAAACTAAAATGCACAACCATAAATGGGGTCACATAAGAAAGTGTAGACCCCAAATAAAGCAAATAGTACACATCATTAGAGAAAAGTTTTAAAATACAAATGACGACATTAGGAGCTCAAACTCCTAGGGAGTAGTAAGAGCATACAGGAGATTACAAATTTGCTAGTACTAGAAATGACACCTCTTAGTGAAGGAGTTAATGACCTAGAAACTTGAACCTTGTTATTCCCTATAGCTCTCTTGCCCAAGGGAAATCCTTATGTATATGTCATAGTAGGCTATAATTAAAACACTTATTCTTTCTTTTATAATAGAAACCATGAAACAACAGACCAAAAAGTCTACAAAGAAGATATGATGGAGTTTACTGAGCATTTTTGAGGGAGATTAGACACCCTATTCCCTAAAACCATCACTACTCAAAATAATAATCTCGAAATGTCTTAGAATAAGGTGCACTAGCCATCAAATAGGAATAAAAGTTTCCCCATATCTTTTTAGACAACTTTACACCATATCTACCACTCTTCTATTAACCTCCACTCAGATCTTAATAACAAAACTTTATACTCTACCCCTGCATGCTTCTTTTTTTCCTGCAACCTATTGCATATACAATACTAGTTTAGAGATATCCATATCCTTGTTCAACAAGGCATTCTTATTCCCTAAAATAAATTCGTAAGACAAATTGGAATTTAATTACCTTATTATAGCTCTTATTCTTGACAAAAGCTTAGGAGCATATCGTGACAACTGGTGTAATTTTAAGGCATAGTCTGTCACCATCATCCTACCTTGCTTCAACTTCACAAACTCTTTAGCCTTTACCCATCTCTACTCTTAAGGAAAGAAGCAATCCGAAAAAGACACTAGAGAAATCATGCCTCAATACAAACTCAACATCATCACCCGTATGTGTAATACCCCACATTTTTCTAAGCTAGGAAGTGAATTAGTATTCCTGCATATGAAATCTCCTATATTGTGGTTCATACTTGAGTACATGACTTACAATGAATATCCTAGTGATAGGATAGCGTATGATGCATTAAACATGTTCATATGAGTCACCTGAGGTAATCCAAGCTAAGAGATTTTGAATCCATCAAGTTTTAGTGTTCGATTTTATAAGGGTCATCTTTTAATGAGTATACCTTGATGTTACTATGGTATTTTGGCTGACTTATACCCACCAAAATTGTAGAGAATCTACTTAGCTTTGTAACGATACAAATTTTGCCTTAATCCAATACCCGAGCAAAAAGTTATGCCCATTTTCATGAGAGACAGTAAGGATAGGCGATTGGTTAGGCGCCACCCAGCCAAACATAGGCGATTGGTTAGGCGCCGCCCAACCTAGCTTAGGCAATCACTTGGGTGACTCCTAAGTCAGTTCTAGGTTCCAAAAACACTTCGTTTTGAGTTATTTTAGGGGTAATTAAGTGTTTTAATACTCCTTACACGTCCCTAAACTTAACCCTACAAAATATATAGCTTCTAAACATATTACAACCCTATTATCATCTCAAATCTCATCATCCAAGAGCACTAAAAGAGAAGAACAACTAGGGTTACATAACTAAGCTTGAAGATTCAATTTCAAGGAAATTCCTTTGTCAAGCATCAAGAATCTTCCTTCTAAGATATGTGTGAGTTGATTTATGGATCCCTTTCATCCATAAAGCTCAAAAACCCTATTTTTAATTATAAAGTATGATTTCTATATTTCTTGGGTGTTGATGATCACATTGTTGATATTGGGTGATTCCCAAGATGGAATCTGTATATGTTTTTTTGAATTTCATGATATCATATGAGTTGGAAACATGTAAATTTTGTTGTTCATGATGTATAATTTGATGATTTCACCTATGCTTAAGATGTCCACGTAAGGTGTTTGATAAGATAACTAATAAACTAGAAATCATAAAATATAGCTAAATTGTGACTAATTAATTGTCAGATATCAGTAAAATTTTGCCAGTCAATGTAATTCAGTAAGATTAAGTCATGCAAAGTCAGCTATTCATGTCCAGTCCCTCCAGATGGAAGTAGAGGTTAGCACCGAGTGAAGCCAAGGATGGGAACTCTCCCGCTAGTTTAGGGTGTAATTTTTATTAGTCATATTTTTTTTCCAGAACTACGTAGCCAGCGTAGGTTGAGACATCTTAACCCATCAGTTTAGCATTCCCACCATTCTCATTAAGTACCCGCTAGATAAGGGTCACTCATAGGCTTTCCTCACCCGTGGCACGGTATTGACACCCCTCCAATTAGGGAAAATATTAGACCCCATCTTAGCCATAACGGCATACATGGGGCATGTCAGTTACACACTACTTCCCATAGTTTCAGTATCAGTCTCAATAAAAGAACTCAGGGCGTTCTTCAGATTTTAGTATATACAGGACTGTTAGATACAGTCATCTATGTTATCGGTTTTAGTATTAGTCATGACAGTTATCAGTAAACCATGTATTAGCTTATAGGTCATTCTATCACATATTCATGGTCCCAGTTTCCATAATATGTGTGTTTGGACTCCCACGTTCATATTAGTCAGTTAGTGTTGTTCATGCATGAAAACTTTTATGTTCATCCTACCTTCTTCGTATACTTAGTACTCCAGTTTTACTGATACATTTACACTATGGTGCTTTTTTTATGTTACACCATAGATTTTGAGACACGAGCTCCAGCCCAGCGATAGCGTTAGCATTCCAGTCGTAGAGATATAGTGAGTCCTCATTGATTCGAGGACAATATGATTTGATACTTTTATTTATTTCTTCAGTTCAATTTTATGGAGTTAGATGGAGATATGTTCCTTTAACTCCTTATTCAGATAGTTTCGAGGCTTTCTGATTTATGTTCAGATTTACATTCAGACTTAGCGTTCAGATTGAGTTGTTGGGTATTTTTACCCATATGATTGTTTTCAGTTGAACCTTATGGCCCTATAGTTCTATGTGTTCCGCATTATTATATCATGATTTTTTGTATACAGGTACATGCATCAGTCATGGATAAGCTTGTGGTCCCTCGAAATCATATGCATCGTGTAGCATTCTGGTTCAGCGAATCGAGGTGTTACAAACTTGGTATTAAAGCCTAAGGTTCAATAGAGTCCTAGGAAGTCTGAAAGCCGCATCTAATAGAGTCTTGTACATGGGTATGCTGCGTGCCACATTTATGTGCGGGAGGCTATAAGATGTTTTAGGAATAGTCCCCTTTCTTCATTATTTATGTCATGCTAGTGAGCATAATTACAAGTTAAACTCTCATTCTAATCCATTCTTCTCTTATTCTAGACCATGGCCCTAAAGAGAAAAAACCAGCCAGCTCCTCAGCCTGAAGATCCTTTGGGCGAACATGTTTCCATGAGGAGTTTAGAGATGCATTTGTCACACTTGCTCAGTCCATGGCTTCACAGAATGAATGGCCACTAGTTATTCCGGCCAATCCAGTGGCAAATCCCAAAGTATCTAGGGTTTAGGACTTCACTCGAATGAACCCTTCATCTTTCCATGGGTCTAAGTCTGATGAGGACCCTCAGGAGTTCATTGACTAAGTCCAAAAGGTCATTGACATCATGGGTGTTACTTCTATTAAGAGTGCTGAGTGAGCCACCTACAAATTATAGGATATTGCTCATGATTGGTACAAATAGTGGAAGTCTAAGAGGTTAGATGATACAGGCCCTATCGAGTGGGAGAAATTTGTCATGGCCTTATTAGACTGATTCTTTCCCCAAAAGCTGAGGAAAACCAAAGGTCTTGAGTTCATCAACCTCAGGCAGGGAAATATGACGATTAGGGAGTATTCTCTCAAATTTACTTAGCTAGCTAGGTATGCTCCTCATGTGATTGCAGATAATAGAGCTAAGATGAGTAAGTTCGTGTCAGGGGTCAACTTGTTTCCTATCTTCGGGTAAGGAAAATAATTTCTAAGGTGTGTGTGTATCATCTCGTGCATGTTAAAGATCTAGTTTTTAATCTCCCAGCGTCAAAACATTCCCTGTTGTTAATGAATACTAAGATGTCTTTCCCGAAGATCTTCCAGGCATTCCTCTTGAAATAGAAATAGACTTTAGCATAGACCTTCTTCTAAATACTCAACCTATTTCTATTCCATCATACAGAATGGCAATAGCAAAACTAAAGAAACTAAAAAATCAATTGAAGGATCTCTTAGATAAGGGATTTATCAAACCCAGCATTTCCCCATAGGCTGTACCAGTATTATTTGTGTGCAAGAAAGATGGTTCTCTCAGGATGTGTATTGATTACTGTCAACTCAACCAGGTCACGGTCAAGACCAGATATATTCTTCCTAGGATTGATGATCTATTCGACGAACTTTAGGGTGCCAGTTACTTCTCCAGGATAGTCCTCAGATCAGGCTATCATTAGCTCAGAGTTAGAGAATGTGACATTTTGAAGATAACTTTCCGTACTCAGTATGGTCACTTTAAATTTTTAGTCATGTTATTTAGTCTTACTAATGCCTCTGCAGTTTTTAGGGATTTAATGAACCATGTGTTCAAGAAGTTCTTGGACATGTTTGTCATAGTCTTCATAGATGATATTCTGGTCTATTCTCGCAAAGAACGTGATCGTGTAGACCATCTCAAGATTGTTCTTAAGACTCTCAGGGATCACCAATTATTCTCTAAGAGCATTCCTTTGCCATATTGTTTCTGGTGAAGGAATTAGAGTAGATCCTCAGAAAACCGAGAAAGTAAGAAACTGGCCCAGACCCGTATCTCCATTAGATATTAGGACTTTCTTAGGTTTGGATGGCTATTACAGATGGTTTTTTGAGGGATTTTCTTTTATTGCATCTCCCATGTCCAGATTGACTCAGAAGAAGATTAAGTTTCAGTGGTCAGATTAATATGAGAAGAGCTTTTAAGAGTTGAAGACTTGACTCACCTCCGCTCTAGTTTTAGCTATTCTAGATGGGTCAGATGATTTTATAGTCTATTGTCATGCATCCAGAGTGGGTTTAGGTTGTGTCCTCATGGTAAGGTCGTAGCCTACACCTCTAGATAGTTAGAGCTATGTGAGGGGAATTATCCTACTCATGATCTTGAGTTAGCAACGGTAGTTTTTGCCTTGAATATTTGGAGGAATTATCTCTATGGAGTTCATGTAGATGTCTTCACAGACCATAAAAGTCTCCAGTATGTCTTTTCCCAGAAGAATCTCAATCTTCGCCACAGAAGGTGGTTAGAGATCTTGAAGGATTATGACATGAGTGTTCTTTATCATTCGAGAAAGGCAAATATTATGGCTGACGCTCTCAGTCGATTCTCCATAGGTAGTATTTCTCACGTTGAGGATACTAAGAAAATGATGGATCAGGAGATCCATCAGCTTGCTAGACTAGGCATTCGCTTTGTCGATTCTTCAGAGGGTGATGTATATGTTCATATTAGTTAAGAGTCATCTCTAGTTTTCGAGGTGAAAGAGAAACAAAATAGGGATCCTAGCCTTGTCAATCTCAAAGAGTCAGTTCAAAATCTGAAAGTCGAGGTTTTTGCCCAAGGGGGAGATGGTATTCTTCATTGTCAGGGTCATCTATGTGTTCTAGGTATTGATGAATTGAGGCAGAAAATTCTTGTAGAAGCGCATGGTGCATGATACTCTATTCATCTAGGGTCCACTAAGATGTACCGCGACATGCGGGAGATCTATTGGTGGAGTGGTTTGAAGAGAGATATTGTAGAGTTTGTGGCTAAGTGCTCTACATGTCATTAGGTTAAGTGGGAAGAATTTAGCATGGACTTCGTGATGGGTTTGCCTAAAAATCGTCATCAGCATGATTCAATCTAGGCCATTATAGATAGAATGACCAAGTCAACTTATTTCCTTCCTGTTCGTACTTCTTATTCCACCGAGGATTATGCCAAACTCTATATCAGGGAATTAGTCAGGTTACATGGTGTTCCACTATCTATCATCTCAGACAGAGGTATCCAGTTCACTTCTCACTTTTTGAAAGAGTTCCAAAAGGGTCTCGGTACCCAAATCCATCTCAGCACAGCATTTCATCCTCAAACAGATGGTCAAGAAGAGAGGACCATTCAGTCTCTTGAAGATATGCTAATGGCGTGTGCAATTGACCTCAAGGAAAGTTAGGACGACCACTTACCTTTGAATGAGTTTACCTACAACAATAGTTATCATTCTAGTATTTAGATAAATCCATTCGAAGCTCTCTATAGTAGGAGATATAGATCTATGATTGGTTGGTTAAAAGTTAGTAAGGCCTCAATCATAGGTCCTAACTTAGTATTCGAGGCCTTAGAGAAAGTTCAATTGATCAGAGAGAGACTCCAGGCTGCTTAGAGCTGATAGAAGTCCTATGCAGACGTTTGTAGAAAGGATCTCGAGTTTGAGGTCAATGAATATGTCTATCTTAAGATCTCTCCTATGAAGGGAGTAAAGAGGTTCGGCAAGAAAGGGAAACTCAATCCCCGGTATGTCGGTCCCTTCATAATTCTTTGTCGCTTCGGCAAGGTAGATTATGAGCTTGAGTTGCCTTCAGATCTAGCCTCTATCCATCCAGTCTTCCATGTCTCTTTGCTAATGAAGTGTAGAGGTTACCCAGTAGGTGTTGTCCCTATTCAGAGCATCGGAATTCAGAAAAGCCTTCTTATGAAGAGATTCCCGTAAAAATCTTAAACTATTAGACTCGTAGATTGAGGAACAAAGAAGTCCCTCTAGTCATGGTTTTTTGGCAAAATCAGCCTCATGAGCGAGCTACTTAGGAAGTAGAAGTAGATATGCATACCAAGTATCTTCACCTCTTCCCCGCCATAGATCAAGCTCAATGTAACAGTTCTTCTTAATCCTAATCAGTTTGATGTTCATGTTTCCATTATAAACTTGCTACCTATAAACCATTTCATACTCAGTCATGCATTTATGTGTTAGTTGTTCGTGCATCAGATATGCATGAGTTCAGTATATTTAGCATGTCAGTCATGAGATCAAGTTTTAATTCTTCATGTTCAGTTTAGGTTCTATTGTCTTCTATCCCTTCTTAGTAAATTTTCATTCGAGGACAAATGTTTCCAAGGGGGAGATATTGTAATACCCGGTAGGTTTCTAAGCTAGGAAGTGAAAAAGTATTCCTACGTATGAAATCTTAACCATGTGATTCATACTTAAGTACATGACATACAATGAATATCCTAGTGATAGGATAGCTTATGATGTATTAAGCATGTTCATATGAGTCACTTCAGGTAATACAAGCTAAGAGTTTTTGAATCCATCAAGTTTTAGTGTTCGATTTTATAAGGGTCATCATTTAATGAGTATACCTCGATGTTACTATGGTATTTTGGCTGACTTATACCCACCAAAATTGTAGAGAATCGACTTAGCTTTCTAACGATACCAATTTTGCCTTAATCCAATACCCGAGCAAAAAGTTATGCCCATTTTCATGAGAGACAGTAAGGATAGGCGATTGGTTTGGCGCCACCCAGCCAAACATAGGCGATTGGTTAGGCGCCGCCCAACCTAGCTAAGGCAATCACTTGGGTGCCTCCTAAGTCAGTTCTTGGTTCCAAAAATACTCCGTTTTGAGTTATTTTAAGGGTAATTAAGTCTTTTAACACTCCTTACACATCCCTAAACTTAACCTTACGAAATATATAGCTTCTAAACATATTACAATCCTATTATCATCTCAAAGCTCATCATCTAAGAGCACTAAAAGAGAAAAACAACTAGGGCTGTGTAACTAAGCTTAAAGATCCAATTTTAAGGAAATTCCTCCGTCAATCATAAAGAATCTTCCTTCTAAGGTATGCGTGAGTTGATTTATGGATCCATTTCATCCATAAAGCTCAAAAACCCTCTTTTTCCTTATAAAGTATGATTTCTATATTGTTGGATATTGATGATCATGTTGTTGATATTGGGTGATTCCCTAGATGGAATCTTTATATGTTTTTTTTGAATTTAATGATATCATATGAGTTGGAAACATGTAAATTTGGTTGTTCATGATGTATAATGTGATTATTTCACCTATGCTTAAGATGTGTATGTAAGGTGTTTAATAAAATGCCTAAAAAACTAGAAATCATGCAATATAGCTAAATTGTGATTAAGTGAAGGATTCATGATATGCCCTTACGTTCCAATGACTTCTATGTTGATAATGTGCCTTGTAAATGTTTTTGGAATACTCCGGAACTATTCTTATGAGATTATGCTATGTTTACTTGCAAATCTTACTTATGAACAAGATATATGATAACCATGAAATCCACATAAACTTCCATGCTATTGGTATGTGTTGCCAATATGATTATGTAATTAACATGATATTACGATTGTGAAAGTACTTCAATGTGATATGAAATTCTTTCCATACAATACATTGTTGATAACCATGCTTAGTATGAGGTCCCTACTTATGATATTATAAATTATGGACTCTACTCTTATGATCAAGTCTGCCATGTGTGTCGGTTTCCTTCCATCGAGTCCTGGTAGTACTTGTACCCAAAAAATATAGCTGTGTGCCTAGACTTATGTCATGTTTCACGATATTCAAACTCAAGCTATGATTCCATAGACTTCAGTCAGTCATGTCTCTTAGGAAAACTTTATAATCTTAGTTAGTTGTCAGATATCAGTAACATTTCGCCAGTCAACGGAATTCAGTAAGATTTAGTCATGCATAGTTAGTTATTCATGTCCAATCCCTCCAGATGGGAGTAGAGGTTAGCACCGAGTGAACCCAAGGATGGGAACTCACCCTCCAGTTCAAGGTGTGATTCTTAGTAGTCATCTATGTGTTCGAGGACTACGTAGCCAGCGTAGGTTGAAACATCTTAACCCATCAGATTAGTGCTGATGAGGTGGCTTAACCCATTAGTTTATGATTCCCACCGCTCTCATTAAGTACCTGCCAGATAAGGGTCACTCATAGGCTATCCTTACCCATGGCACGATATTGACACCCCTCCAGTTGGGGCAGAGATTGGACCCCATCTTAGCCATAACAGCATACATGGGGCATGTCGGTTAAACACTACTTCCCACAGTTTCAATGTCATTCTCAATAAAAGAACTCAGGGCATTCTTCAGATTTTAGTATATACAGGACTATCAGATACAGTCATCCATGTTATCAGTTTTAGTATCAATCATGACAGTTATCAGTAAACCATGTATTAGCTTACAGGTCATGCTATCACGTATTCATGGTCCCATTTTATATATATGTTTGTTTGGACTCCCACGTTCATATTAGTCAGTCAGTGTTGTTCATGCATTAAACCTTTTATGTTCATCCTACCTTCCTCGTATAATCAGTACTTCAGTTGTACTGATGCATTGGCGCTATGGTGCTTTCTTTTTATGTTACACCATAAATTCCGAGACACGAGCTCCAGCCTAGCAGTAGCGGTAGTATTCTAGTCGCAGAGACACAGTGAGTCCTTATTAATTTGATGACAACATGATTTGATACATTTATTTATTTCTTTAGTTTAGTTTTACGGAGTTAGTTGGAGATGCATTATTTCAACTCCTTATTTAGATAGTTTAGAGGCTTTCCATTTATGTTCAGACTTAGCATTCAGATTGAGTTGTTTTGGATATTTTCACCCACATGATTGTATTCAGTTGAGCCTTATGGTCTTATAGTTCTGTGTATTTTGCATTATTATATCATGATTTGCAGTATACAGGTACATATATCAGTCATGGGTTAGCTTGTGGTCCCTCGAGGTCATGAGCACCGTGTAGCATTCCAGTTTAGCAAATTGGGGTGTTACACTATATTTCTCTCACTTTTCATACCATTGGAATGATACATTTTTCAATTGATAAGCAGGAAATTCCACACCTCTACATTAGTAGCATACATAACCTAGAAGATCTTCTCCATCTCATTTATAAAACCTTGAGGATACTGCTGAACCTTAGTACCAGTGAAAGTTAGACGTCTCAACCTCATAACCAGGACAACTTTAGTGGCTTCAGATAAACTCCTATTAATATAAGAAAAATCCATTTGGTATGATTTAGATGTCACTAACTGGGTCAATAAATGAATGGATTGGTAAAACTCGGAATTAGTAATTTCTCCTTGAGGTGGCTGAGTACGAGTGACATAAGTTAGAGAAAGATCAGTGGAGATAGGCAAAAATCTGTTGGGGCAATCATAATCATCAACCCTTGACAGGGTCTATACCCCATAAGTTGGATGGGACACACTTACATTATCCTTAGGCGGGGCAGATGAGTTTTCATGAGCTTTAGATTATCTAAGAGCCATGATTAGAAATGTGAATAAAGGGGATTTAGATGAATATGGGACATTAGACTCTGTAGACAAAAAATAAGACAACAAGAAATCAAAACATTCCTAAATATCTCGTACCATCTCCCTTATAAGTTTGGTGCACTACTTACCCATAAAAGAGACTCTTTTTGACACAACATTATGGACACCCAATTGACCATAAACCTAGGGTTTAATAGTCCATAGACAAACAAAGTAATATATGAATAAAATATGCCATTCAATAGCACATAAATACCAACTTAGACATTTTCAACCAAGAAAACAACAAATTATATAATTACCATGCCAATAATATCATATAAGACCTGAAATGGTCATACATTAAAAAAGGGTCTCAAAATCACCAAATAACAGCAACACAATCCCCCATATGAGCACACAGTAATAATAAAGCCATTTTCAGGATTAGTTGCCACACCCATAAAATGATTTTATATTAATATTAAGTATCCAACTAAGTCTAAAAAAGCTTAATTCATAACCTACCCTGATTGCAATACATGTTCTAAGAATCCTCCACACAAAGATATCCCTTTCTTAACAAACTCAGAATTAACTAAAATATATAATATAAAATCTATGCATCAAAATAAAGCTAACAATACCCATATTGCCTATTTTTAGATTGGTTTAAAAAAGAAACCCAAAATGTTCTTTTGAAATAAAGGTAGTACCATAATTTTAGTTTAATATATATTATCAATGATTAAAGGAAGCTATAGAAGAAACCCAAGTAAAAACGAGTTAAAATTTGGGTTTTGATCAACGAATCACCAATTTAGGCCTTTTCAGTAAAAATTCCTAAATTTTACTTTGCATTCAAGTTTTAACAAAATTTAAATGTCAGGAATCAAAGAAAAATAGTAAAATAAGGATTTGGAGCTTACCCAAGATCAAAAATTAAAGAAATTATCCAGAAACTCAAAACCCAAGCTCCAAGTATGAAAAAATTGTAAAAATTGCAAAAACAGGGTATAAATACAACCCAAGGATCACTTGAGTAAACCCCGACTAACTTAAGAATACATCGCTTGAGATAATATCTATCATTTTCATGATACTCGCCTGGTCTATGAGTGTTTAGTAAAAGACTGTTGTCACTTAAGAAAGTTTGGTCATTGATTAAGCATAACTTCAGTTGCCAGTCAGATCTCTTACAAAATAAAAATTGTCACTTAAGAGGATGCACTAGCTAAGTGATGCATCAGTTTCAAACTTGGAGAATTACGAGTCTCTGTGGACCCATCGAGATTATGCTACCTTATCAAATTTGATGCTTTGATTTCAATGATATAATATTTTTGGAAAAAATATCATTTTCATAAAGTTGACCCCCCAAACCTAATTATACAGCTTTCTGAACCGAGGGTCGAAAAAAGATATAGAATTTATAAAATCTCAACAACTATGTTACCAACCAAAAATCAATGTTTAAGATATACTGGTGCCGTTTATTTTTCCATTCCATTCATTGAATAATAAATGCTGATCGAAGTCAATTAAAAAGCCTTTTTAACATTCAGAAATATAAATTCGCATAAATTATACCAAAAAATATTGAGAATTATGCCAATCATCCCCATATCTCAGCAATACCAAAACTTAATTATAGAAAAGTGTAAAATGGTCAAATCACACATAAATGACTAATTCACAAAAGTCACCAAGAAATAAAGTCATTACATTTTAGCACTTAGACTTTTTTGGATTTGTGCTTTGTTTGTGGACTTGACACTATGATTGCTTCAAGAACGCCTTGTGACTAATTAACTACATTTTTTTAGCTTGTACTATGCTAAGGTATTGAGATGATATAGATTGGGTACCACACTAGTAAAAATATGATAATTTTTATATGGGTTTACTACTACATGGATACAAATACAATAATTATAATATAAGTCAGTTACCAAAACAGTGTGATATGATTATTGTTATAAAGTTAGGTACCACGTTAGTACAATGTTCTATTAATGATGAGGTTGAAAAGGGTAAGGGATGATGCACACATCTTACAGAAATGCTTTTATTTATATGTTTTGAATATGATTCTGCTCTACATATGTTGTCATACATGTTTCTATTATGGTAAATGATGAAAGTGAGTCTATAAATATACTTAGATTCCTTGTGCGGATCAAGTAAGAGGTGAGATCCAATGATCCCCTATGAGGACCAAGTATGGTATTATGTGATTAGTGGAACTTATCATAAATTTATTATGTCGTATTCCCATATCCTGCAATATAGAGCACCAAGAGGACGTGGGTGGAGAAATATAAAGAATTTTAGTTACCATAAAAATCAGTTGATATAGTAGGAAATGGTATAAATTGGAATAGGTACTTAAAATACATAACAATATAAAATGTTAGTCAAAGGGTGTAGATATAAGAAAATATTAAATGACAAGTACGAGAAATAAATGCTACAATAACATAATGAGGATTCACTAATTGGCGATTTAGAATCGGAACTTTACTTATTTTTATGATTTTTTCATATTTATCATGATATTAATTATTTCTAACCCTAGTCGGCTAATGATGATTATCAGTACATATGGTTGTACTCATGTTACACTTGCTACACCTCCACTCAAGGGCCGAGCAATGGTGCAGACAAGTTTGAGTTTCCATAGCAGCGATGCCTATCACTTAGCAACAGCTCTTATTATTTTTGTTCTATATAGATGTTGTGTCATGGATGTCCCTCCGCTTGTCTAGTGCTCTTGTACTAGTTTAGACTATGTTTTGGGAGTTACTTATAGTTAACTTTTGCATTTATTTTTCATATCTGGTAGATTAAAAACAAGTTATGTAATGATTTATTTAAGAATTGTGTCTGAACTATTAAGTAGTTATTTGTCATTATTGGTAAAGTAAAATTTGAATTAACTTCTTCATTGGTTCAATTGAGTGATATTTAGGGTTTGCCTATCTAGAGTAGGTTTAGTTAGGTTCCCGATATATTCTGATGGGTTGGGTCATGATGGTGAAGAGTTAGAGCTTCTAGAGTTGAGCCTCTTAGTGAAAGCTTCTACTGTCCACTCATCTAGAATTAGAGGTAGCATTATTCTCTTTCTTTGAAAATATATTATAAATTCTTAAGCAACACATTTTCTCCTTTCATTATTTTAAAGTTGTCAACTTTCTTTATTTGCATCTTTTTGGCCCTAGTGTGTGCTTCACAAAAGATGCTTAGAATATCTAATGGAATGTTTTGGTAGCATGGAGTACCATTTCATTTTCCTTTAGTCAAACCATTTGATTAGGATTTATGCAACCTTATTTGGTTGCATATCATTGTATTTATTGCGTACACACAGGCGGTCACATATTCTTAAGGGTTAGTGGTATTTTTTTATTTAGGGAAGTATGAAATTTTGAGCAACATTAGTAGCATTTATATGTCCTCTCAAGTAGGTAATAGTAGTTGTATGATTTTTTTTGAGTTTGAACATTTTAGAATTGGTGGATCCCTTATAAACATTTCTATCAGAGCATAAATCTCTTTTTTATCTCAAGCCACCTTTTTCTCCAACATCTTATAGTATTCCATATATTTCAAGTTCATTACTATTTGGAGGGACTACATTAGTTTCTCCATGATCCTTGTCTTTTGTTAAATATAGTGACTTCACCGGTGGTGTGCGTTGCTCTAGGGAGGTTTTTTCATACAAGCTCAGTAGGACTTCTTGATGAGAATCCAGTGTAGTAAAGAGTTTTGAAGAATTGATATCAACTTATTTTGGGGTGTTTAAGTCACCATTGTTTTTTACATGATTGGTGTGAATTAATGTGAGCTCTCTCATCCATCCTCTATAATTATTAGGTTGACTTCTTTGTGTCCTGAGTTTCTTTAGACAAGGTTAGTGTCCATATTAATTTTGTACTCCAACTATTTTACTAGAGAGTACTTTGCTTCACAAAAATATTAAATTTCATTTATTAAGATGTGAAGAAACAAAATTAACATCCCAATGAACCCTAGCCGCACAACAAGTTCCAAACTATTTATGCTGAAAAATGTACAATTGAATAAGTTAAGGTAATTTGAAGGATAAGAGGTCATGACTTGGTCAGGCATACCCAAAATAAGATATAACAGTGTAAAGTAAAATGTAAGCAATATAAGTTGTAAATAAGGTAATGGCTGATGTACCAAAACTGATGAAAAGTACTTGTCATCATTGCTTGGAGAATGCTTGACTAGAGCTACTATGCTTGATGGAGATTATCAATTGTAGTGCAATCAAGTTGAATTTCCTCTCTAACAAATTATAATTTCAACATAATGTATAAAATTTTATGATATCTTGATCCTTACAGTGTCTAGCGTGTGGTTCGATTCTAATTATCTTGATCTTTGTAGTCATAATTTATCATAGGATTTTGTGCACCTAACAATATGTTACATGCATCCTATTCGTCTATGTGTCAAGGCTATTTTGTGCTATAAAATAATGTCTTATCGATTAATATTATACGAGTAAGCACAAATTTAAGGAAAAATATATTAAATTGTCATTCGAATTTCTTTTGAAAAAGTATTCTGTATATATAAACTTATAATAGCCCGTTAAAAATGTTAAATCAAAATCTTATGATATGCAGTTTCTTACACACATTGCTACATTATCTAGCATATCATATTTAATTTTTTTCCTTACTCCTTTACTCCCTTTTTTCGTGTCATTATTGATAATTTACTCTAAAATCACGATATGTTAAAAATTATTTGTATCATGTTATCTAATATGACAAACCCATAGAAATTGATATATTTTTTCACACTTTCTGTCTATTTTCTAATGCAGTTTTTTTTTCTTTCTATTGATTACATTTTAATGATAAATTTACTACTGTGTATTATTTTATCTCACCTATATTATTTTATCTCACCTATCATTATGGGTGCCGTATCTATGTTATGTCAGCTGCTTCTGTGCTGTACGATGTGTTTGTGTGATATCTTGTCACTTGAGCCGGGGGTCTTTCGGAAACAGCCTTTCTACTTCATCAGAGGTAGAGGTATGGACTGCGTACATCTTAC
>JAPEIP010000012.1:176384249-176409345 GCA_026120095.1 Capsicum chinense
GTCACTTGAGCCGGGGGTCTTTCGGAAACAGCCTTTCTACTTCATCAGAGGTAGAGGTATGGACTGCGTACATCTTACCCCCCCCAGACCCCACTAAGTGGGAATACACTGGGTTTGTTGTTGTTGTTGTTGTTGTATTTTCATTATATAAAATATTAGTCAGGTATAAACACATTACAAAGTTACTACTAGCTCATAGGTTTTAAATATAAATATTTAATTTTTTACTTTAATCAGAATCATAAACTACCAATAAAAGAACAACCATTTTTATAGTAATTTTCAATGAAATATATTATCATTATTTTCTCGTTACACTACTAACCAATGTAGTTAGAGCATTATAAATAAATAAAATTTAATTATTTCTATATTTTTGGTGGGTAAGTCTATCAAAAAGTAACATATAAAGTTTTATGACTTTGACTTCTCAATAGATCGAGCTGTGTCATCAGTAATAGATCTCATGGATATTTTTTGTTTTATGCGTATTTAAATCATTTTACTCCTCTCTATAGTTGGCTTATGAAATTTACGATTTGCGGGTGTGCGTGGTGTGGCTCCCAATAAATTTAGATAGAAGTTATGAGAGTTTTTGTTTGTTTTGAAGGATTGAAAGTGAATATTATTGGCTGAAGTCAGCATTTGATGATAACAAACTCAAAGAAAAGTTTTGATACTCCCCTTAACTTACAATGTTATGTTTAGGTTAGTTGCGCCTCATCTTTGGGTTTCGAGGTGGTCAGATGAATTTTGAGTAGTTGGTTAAAATTTGGAAATTTGAAGGTTAAGACTTGAATTCACTCTAGTATCACAATCAAGTTCAAACTTTGGTTTAATTTAAAATAAAAAATGACTTATTAGCATGCTAGTTGATGATATTATTCTCGTAAAAGGGTTTGAGTTTGTTTATAGTGATATTTTTGAGAAAAAAATTATATTCTATTTATTTGTGATCGAAAAAAGAGTTTGTGGTTACTGTGAAGTATTGAAAAAAGGGAAACTTATAATAAAAATAGAATTAATTCATTAAATGGAATGCCTTGATTGAAATAACTTTTGTTATTTCGGGATCAAGATTGTACATCTACAAATTTATCATTGCATTTCATGGAGATCAAAGTGGCATGACTGCAAAATTATTTTATGGATCAGCGTGGCACACCTTTTTAGTAATTATTGATAAGAGTAGAATGCATACCTGTTATTTCTCAAAACAAAGTGGCACACCTACCCGATTATGGACCTCATGATTACTATATTGTCCTACCTAACTAGACAGAGTAGGGGGCGGATACAAAATATATTGCCACAAACTAAAATAAATCCTTGATGATACCTACTATAACCCTTTAGCAAGTAATCCTATCCCTACTGCCACATACGAAAGTAATGAGACAATAAAGTAATAAAGGAAAGGAATAAGATAAAGGAATCACTACACATATATATAGAAACATACACCAAATAGGACCTCAAAAAAAAGGAAAGACAAATATACAAAATATCTTATCCTAGACGAGGTGTCACTAGTGGAAGAGATATTAAGCATAAGAGTAGGTAGTTACTGATGGAAATCTGTCAAAAGTATACAACACACGAACATAAAAGTACAAGAAGGAGGTGATTATGCCTATAGACGATAAGAGCTCATCGTAGATACAATCAAATATTACTTCTAGATTACTAGAAATCAATAGGGGTGATGCATACCATGCTTTGAATTATAAAAAGATGCAAAAGTGTAGTATGAGTACCCAATAATAGAGTACCAGTAGGAATTTATATAAACTGAGCAGATAGGATAGTACATTACATAAATAACATAAATAAGGAAGCCACACATTAAAAGATGACATAATAGTCTAAAATATAACATGGATAATATAAATAGTAATAATAATACACATGGTGCATATATATGTAAGAAAAGTGTAGTGCAGTCTGATATGATGCAATGAAATATAAGTCCAAATGCAAAAATATAAAACTCCCAATATCCCTTGGGTCGACCAAAAATCCCTCAAACTTGTGAATAAATACAGATCTCAAAATCATTCCTAGAACTCATTAACAAAAAAGTAAATAGAAAAATGGATCAGAAATATCCCTCGGCCAAAATTTAAAGATAGTAAAGTCTTTCAAATAAAAAATAAGTGATAAGTGATACAAGTCTATCAAAAACCTAAATCCATAGTAATGGTGGTATAAATAAGTCTTTTAAATCCAACTACTAGTAATAAAAGTAGTATAATTCCCCCTTTAAAGTCGAAATCAATATTTTCCTTTAAATAATATCTGAATCCATGTAGGCATCATAAGCTGACTGAGCATAGAAGATAATATAAGGACATAAGTTTTTCTACTTAGAAGTAGGATATAATTAATATGGACCTCACCATATGTTTACCTCACACATGACCACATCATACTTTAATTTGGGTAGTAGTATATTGGATAACTAAGTTTGCTCATTTTTTGACTTTGAAGAATACAAATTGAGCAAAATACTTTAAAAGATTCTATATTCGTGAGTCACTTAGATTAAATGAAGTTCCTTAGAGCAAATCTCAGATAGGGGTACTCAATTTATCTTCCAGTTCTAGAAGTACTTCTAAAAGGGTCATGGTACCCTAGTAGATCTAGTATAGTACCTTACACAAAGATAGATAGTCAGGTACAGTGGAAAATTTAGAAATTACAGTATATGTTAAGAGATTCAATGATCAACTAAAAAGGTAATTGAGATGATCACTTAAATCTTATAGAGTGTGCTTATAATAATAGTTGCAATTCTAGTATCCATGTGGCTTTTTTAAGGCATTTAATAGGTGTAGGTTTAGATAACCTTTTAGTTGATTTAAGATAGGTGAAGCTACTTTTATATGGCCAAATTTGGTTTATGAGTTAGGCAACAATTTTTGCTAATTTGTGAGAGATTAAAAATCACTGAGATTTATCATAAGTATTAAGCAAATATGAGGAGGAGGGAGCTTGAGATTGTCATTAGTGATTGGCTGTTATTGAAAGTTTCACCCATAAAATGGTTGATTTGGTTTGATATGAAAGGAAAACTTAGTCCCAAATAAGTTATCCTTTATATGATTTTAAGACATATTGGCAATGTGGCTTATGAGTTAGAGTTGTTTATGAAGTTCGCATCAGTGTAACAAATTTTTCATATGACGTTGTTGAAGCAGTGTGTTGATGATCCAAATTTGTTTATACCATTAAAGGTTGTTGATGTGAAGGACAATATTTCTTATAAAGTAGTTCTAGATTGGTAGGTTTGTAAGTTGATGAAGAACTAAGTCATTTCAGTGAAGATCCTATGGAGAAATCAGTCTGTTGAGGGAGCCACTTGGGAAGAAAAAGTGGGTATGGTTGCCAAGTAACCTCATATTTTTAGTTTTGTATTTTCATACCTTTAGGTAATAATGTCCTCCAATTATAGATCTTCAGTTTTAGGTCCATATCAGTCACTAATGAATTCTCAGTATCCATGAATGTTCTATGAGTTTCAACCAAGTTCCTACTCATAGTCAAATCACTTTTGTCTAGATCGAATTAGTTTCAGTCATATTTGAGGATGAAGTTTCCCAAGAGAGAGATATTGTAGGACTTCAAAAGTTTCTATGCTTAAACTCAAAGTTAGATCAGAAAACAAACTGAAAAATCAAAGTTTCCAAGCCATTACTGTTGGGTTATAGCCTTGTTCTTGTTGTTCCTATCTTGTTTATGTTTTAATGATTGAGAAATGTCATTATTAAAACCTAGGTAATGCAATGTGTGATTATTACTTATGTTCAACTATTTTTCTGACCTAGTGAATGACCTTACAAGAACTATTGTCCCAGTATTTGGTTTGGAAGCTAAATACATTTGTCTTATGTGCCAGTCGTCTAGTACTTTTCTAGACAATGTAAGAACATTAGTGGGATAAATTTTTAGTTCTCCCTCTTGCATCAACCTATGAGTAAGCTTCTCTCTGAATGCTCATAATATATATGCAACATACTTGAGGAGAGAAGTAAAGGTTTTGAATAAATCAATAGAAATTTTCTCAAGCGAAGGCCTTACCCGATATTACAAAACTCAACATTTTATAAACTCTCAAACTCATAGTTATATATGGTTTCTTATTTCTAGACTGTTTAAGGTTTTATTTTAATTTTACAATTTTAAACTTATGTATCATTTGTATATCTTAATAAGTTGTTTATTAAGCTTCATATGTTTAGATTTGAGGTGTTTTTGTAGCTAGAAGTAGCTAATTGAGAACTATTAGTATATGTATTATAAAGGTATATTGCAGTAGAGTTATTGCAAGGTTTTATGAATTAGAAGGTTTTATTTCTAGGTTTTAACTGTTTCAGGTTGCTCAATGTTTTAGTAAGGGTGGTTGGTGAAATTTAACTGAGGTTGGTCATGATTTTACTCCCTTGTTTAAGGAGGTTTCCATGTAAATACTTTTTGTAAACTATTTTCCTATAATTTTATTGTGTTATGATTATTCTTAAATATCATTATAAAGGGACCTAGTGCCAATTCAAATGCTTGTTATAGTGGTGTACTCTTAGGAACAATCAATTGGTATCAGAGTGGTACTTCTTATAAGATTAACACCCAGAAAGGATCTTGTTTAAGCAAAAAACTCCACATAGTCTTGAGAAAGGACAGTTAAATACTCGATCCTTAAGGTTCAGTGGGAAATTTTATAGTTTGTTGAAAACCAGAATGCATGATTTTATAATGGTGAAGGATAGTAAGTTATGGTATTTATCTATAGTGGTACTTATGTTCCATTGGAAGAAACTAAAGAAGTGGATACCTCTCAACCTCTTCCAAAAAGTAGAAAGGATTTTGCTGATGCTAATCAAAAGGCGATTTAGAATAATTAGAAAGAAAGGAATATTCTTGTCTGTTGGATAGCACCTGATGAGTACAACCTGAAATCTTCTTAAGAATCTACAAAGGAGATATGAGAATCTTTGTAAATTTCCAATAAAGAAACAAGTCAAGTAATGCAATCAATGATTGATATGATTACTACTTAATATGGTTATTGCTGATAGTGAAGGTGAATCTATTTGGGACATGGACACTTGATTCACATCCATTGTAAATGAATTCAATTGTTCTCGAGAAAATATTCAAATGTACAAGTTGATAAGGTAAATTTAAGCATCTTTCATTGTTTATGATAAATTATGGCAAATGCTGTTTAGAGGTTAAAGATTTGTAGAAATTAACCATGGATGAACTTGTTTGAAAGTTAAAAACATAAGAGCTTAAAAAGAAAAGGTCTGCTGCATTAGAGATTCTTGGTAAGACGAATAATTTGATGTCAAACTCTGCATAGGATCTTGGTTCAAAAGGAAAAAAGAATCCATACAATCTTTATAATAAGTAGGTATCTATTCCTAACTATTGTCTATTCAGTTAGTGTGATCCAAATATCCATTAAGAAACTTAGTGTCAACTCTTTTTAATGATACAAGAATAGATCAAAAGTATGTTTAATCCATTAGAGAGTCAAAGGGATGAAGTTCCTCAAGGAAAAAGTTCACATTGTTTGCTTGGACTAGAAGAACTCTCATTTTCCTTTTTTAAATACAAAGGGATATAAGCTCATTTGGATTCTTAAAGTTAAGAAGTGATTTTATGGGGAGGATAGGGTGAGAGAGAGTAGCCAAATGGAAAAAAAGAAGAACTTTGTTCATGCTTACTTTAAGCTTGATATTATCCTATTAGTAAATATTATCTTGCACATTATTGTCATGGAGACTATGTGTCTTCTAAATATAAAAAAGTGTGATCAATAACTAAAAAGTTATTGGGATTAGTAGGTTTATTATCATTGGTTTCTACTTAATAGAATTGGCCTGCATAAAGGAACTAGTGTTTTTTTGATTTGTTAAAAGTAAAAATTCATGAAGCAAAGATGAATATTCTTAAGAATTATGAAGAGTACGCAAGGTCCCTAAGTAGCTCATGTTTTGTTTATAAGTAGAAATCAACAGTTGGGGATAAATATAAGGTTGATATCATTTAGAGAAAGCACAATGGATTGAATGAATCTTGATTAAATCTCAATCGACCGAATGAAATTTCATTTGAAGGGAGGTATGAAAATACACTGGTCAAAAAAGAAAATTTTAACGTCTATAATTCCTCTATAGATATTATTGTTGAAATAAGCTACACATTCATGGAGGAGTCACACTTGAGTAAGGACAGAACATAAATTATTTGGATCATTCAAATGTAAAGACTTATTCTTCTATTTAGGTTAGTGTTCTTGCTTCTAAATGTTGACTATAAACTAAGAACTCATGTTAGAACATTCTGTAAGGAAATTACCTAGTTAATTTTTTGTCCTCAATAGAATTATCCTTTATTTATATTCTAAAGTAGAGGACAAATAACAATATATCTAACCTTTTCTTTTTCTAACAAAAAAATCCTTATCTTCTATCTATCTTTTGATCTCCCTCCTAAACCTATACTCTATCATCAATCCATTTCGTAACCCTTAAACAAATATGATAACCTTTTCTTCATCTTAAAAAGATCCTAACCTTTTTTGTCTCTCTAAGAAAAGAATTTTCGCACACAGTCCTAAAAGTCATCCACAGATTTACTTCATAATTCTTCTCTTGTTGAAATCAATTCCCTATTGTCTTACTCATTCAAAAAAACAGTTAGATCTAATACATTCTCTCCTTTGATGTTTGCTCATAATTTCAAACTTCATTCATTATGTAAAATAAAATTTGAATCATTGACTTGGGTATCGATGTTGTAATGATTGAAATGAATATAAAATATTTTGTCATCACAAAGTACAAGAGGATAGTTTTGTCAAAAGTCAGTTTACTAGGGAAATCTATAAAATATCTACAAAATATAATAAGGGTAACACTGTCCTTTATAAAGTAAGCGATTTTAGGTAACTTAGTCAAGGTCCATGTGTCTTAGTTTTAAAAAAGGGAATACCTTCTATCCAATACATAAATAGGAAGGTCCATGCACGATCTTATGAGTACTATGTCATAAGATATAGTGATGCACTACTTTAACAATTTTTTCTAAAATTCTCTATGACAAAAGAATGGATAGACATTGTGTGCTTCTTGTTCACTCTATGATAACTCCCATTAGGTGTAATACCCCAAAAAATCCAAATAAATGTTAGAGCCATGTACCAAGATCAGGCATAGTACATCATGGTCATTTTATAGTTTTATGATTAAGTTAGATGTATATTAAGGCTTCAAATAAATCCCAGCTATCAGACGAATCAAAACATTCCTTATCGATTGAATTCTTGAGAAGGATATTGGTATAGTCAACTTCAAATGAGCATATCTCTAATTATACTGGGAAGTTTTGAGCTAATGATATATCAACAAATAGATAATTCAATTAGCTTTCCAACTATACCTATTTTGCCTAAATTCGATATCGGAGAAAAGAGTTATTCCTATTTTACTCCAGCATGTCAGGTTGGAAACAGTGTGACGATATTCGTGGTAGCTTACCACATTTGTGATGCCCTATCAAGAAGGTCGTCAGCCTTAGGCAGAAACCAGATCCTAAGTGATGACAGTCATGGTATCTTACCACATTTTTAACACCATGTCACAAATATCATCAGCCTTAGGAAGAATCAAGCTTTTGTGTGATGTCATTTTTGATGGCTTACCATATTTTTGACACCATGTCACAAATGTCGTCATCCTTAGGCAGAATCCAGCATCTGTGTGATGACATTTTTGATGTCTTACCATATTTTTGATGCCATGTCACAAATATCGTCAGTCTTAGGCAGAATCCAGCTTCTGTGTGACAATATTTTTTACGGCTTACCACATTTTTGACACCTTGTCACAAATGCCGTTAGCTATTATTTTCAGCAACTAGGAATTTATTTCATAAGGGTATTTTGGTCTTTTTCCTTCACTTCCCACGATTTATAACCCTAAAGAGGCATAATTTTTTCCATTTTTCTTCAGTTAAGCATCTCAAAAAAACCTCTCTTATGCTCTCACCAATAGATTAGGGTTTCCATCAAACTCATCTCTCAAAAGCAAGATACAAGCCTTTTTCCCAGATAATCAAGAATTAAGTTTCCCAATCTAAGAACTCTCTAGCAAATCAGAAAGGTTTCCTTTCGAAGGTATGTGTAGTGTTCATCTATGGATCCAATCAGTTCATAGAGCTCAAGAACTATGTTGTAAATACTATTTTGTGAACTTTTTGTGGTGCTATTAGCATGTACATGTTGATGATTGTTGTTTAAGTTTCAAGATGATATCTAGCAGTGTTTTCATGGAATATATATGCTTGTTAGTTGAAAACTATGAACCTTGGATGGTGTAAAATGGTAAAAGTTATGAAACATACCTATGCCTAAAAAATTGCATGGAAGGTGTTCGATTAAATGCTTAGGATGCTAGAAATTCATGTTTATATTATTCTATGATGTCTAAATGACAAGTCCATGTCATCTATATGTTTTAATATGAATTTCATGCTTTTCATGTGTTGCTATTGTTGTGGTATGAAGCATGTATGATAATGGAGATATACAATATGCACATGAAATATAGCTATGCACGCCCTACCATGCTTAATATGTTCAGGAACTACATGATGTATAATATCCTCTATTTATGATAATGTGAATTGTGGACTCCAATCTTATGATCAAGTTAGTCATGTTGTGTTAGTTTTCTTCCATCGAGTCCTGGGGGTATTCATACCCAAAAACTATAGTTGTGTTCTTAGAGCCATGTCATACTATCACTATACTCTCAGTCTAGCCATGATCTATAGAATTTAGTCAGTTATATGACTCAGAAAAATCTAGTAACCTCAGTAATATCAGTTATCTTAGTACTCAGTAATATCTGTAACCTCATTATTCAAAGTCAATCTTAGGTACTTCAGTACTCTCAACTAGTCCTCAGAACTCAGTATATTCCGTCAGTCATCGAAATCCAGTAAACTCAGTTTTAGCTCCGCTAAACAATACCATTATTTTCAGTTTAGTTAATTACTATCAATTTAGTAAATTAGTTCAGTTATGTTATTTAGTTCATCCCAGTTATTCAGTTCAGTGTCTTTTAGATAGGAGTAGGATTCAGCATCGAGCGAACCTAGGGATGGGGGCTCACCCACTAGAATAGGAATGTGATCCCTAGAAGCAATCCCTACGTTCCAGAACTACCTAGCCAGTGTAGGTACGAGATGTCACCCATTAGATAAGACTGACATACTCATGGGTCACCCGTTAGCACATTTATATGTATAGGACTGATCCCAAGAGGCACCCTCTATATTAGGACTGACTCCACAGTAGATGTGTTTACTAGTGGCGCGGTACTGACACCCTTCCAGTCAGGAAAGAGATTGGACCCCAGTCAGCTTAGCTTAGGGCATGTCGGTTAGATGAGCACATTCTACAGTTTTAGTTACAGATTCAGGACTTTCAGATACAGTCAACTCAGTTCAGTAGTACAGATTCAGTACTGTTAGATAAATCCAATGCTTATCATTATAAATAGACTTCAAGATCACCCATTAACTATGATTGATCTTAACTATGATTAATCAGTGTCAAAATCATTAGATTTAAAGATCACCCGCTAGATAGGACTGATCTCAAACTAAGTCAAATTATCCTTATTATTAGTATACTTATGATCAACCGCTAGATAGGACTGATCTCAAATTTAGTTACTCCAAGTAGTATGGAACTCAAACAATTCTATCAGAACATAGACTATCAGATACAGTTTCTTAGTATCAGTTACATCGATTTGGCCAATTACTACAGTTATATCAATTATATCAGTTATCTAAACTCATGTATCAGTCATATCAGTTATCAGAATTCATGATATCTATATTCAACTTCAGGACTATCAAACACAGTCAACCAGACCAGTTCTTCATAATTCAAACTATCAAAAATAGTCGTTCATCTATTCAGTATCTCAATATCAGTACACTCATGTTGTCAGTATTCAGACTCAGTAGTCAGTATCTCCACGAGTTCAGTTATAGTTATGTATGCATGTATGTATTCTCGCGTTCATATTAGTCAGCATTGTTCATGCATATAAACCTTTGCATTTAGCCTACCTCACTGGTATACTCAGTACATTCAGACGTACTGACACATTTGCGCTATGGTGCTTTCTCTTATGTTACACCATACGTTCAGAGGCATGAGCTCCAGATCAATAGTAGCATTCCAGTGTTCAGAGTTTGCACTGAGTCCTTCTTATTCAAGGACGATATGATTATTGCTATATTTTCTATTCAGTTGATAGATGGATTTAGTTGGAGACATGTTCCTTTAACTCCTTATTTAGTTCAATTAGAGGCTTCCAGACTAGATATCAGATTAGATATTTGATCTCATTATTTTCAGTATTTATGACTTGTTTTGGTATTGTTATACCCCTTTTAGATATTTTGTTATCAGACGTTTATTCAGTTCGAACCTTATGGCCTTTCATGTTCATGTTTCCGTATTTTATGATATATTATGCAGTATACAAGTATAGATATTAGTCATGGGTTATCTTGTGGTCCTTCTGGGTCATGAGCACTATGTAGCATTCTGATTGAGAAAATCAGGGTGTCACATTAGGTTTACAGGAGATATAATCAATGAACATTAAGTTGGTAGAGGAGGTTTGGGTAAGGTCTTTATAAAAGAGAAGACTAGTTCCCTAAAAACAAACTTATCCAAGTCTTCTAATATGATTCAAAGAGAGGCTATGTCAAAAGGAAAGAAAAAAAGCTGTAATGATCCTAAACCTAGAGTCTAAGAAAAGAAATTATGACATTTGTAATCTAATTGGACTCTATGGAAGAGTATATAATCCTACTATTACAACTAGCTTTAGGATGAGTTCCCTCATCGTTATTGGTGATGCTCGACAATGGTTACACTTATTCAACCTAGAAATATTGCATATGTCAGTGAGGTTAGAGATTTCTACAATGATCTGATATTTACAAAAAAGGAATTATCACTTGAATACACTATAAATTGTATCAACTTAAATTTAATAGGATCACTACTTGGAGAGATTCTTGTAGTTAAGGACAAATATGCTACAAAAACCTTTCTTGATAATATTAGCAAATATAAACGACTTGTGGGAAGTTTTACACTTATCATGGAAATGAAGACTAAGTTTTAACTTCTTTTTTAACTTGTTAGAAGGTTACTACTTCCTTATGTTGAAGATTGATTATATGGTTCTATATTAGATCTTTCTCTAATGAAATCTCTGAACTTATGCACTCAAATTAGCTACCAAAAATCATGATTGATAATATTTTATATATTTGAATATTTAAGCAAGTCATTAATGATCTAGGCTTTGAATTTCTCCTCACAAAAGTATTTGATCACTTTGGGATAAAATCAAGATTTGGTACTTATGTTGTTAGAGGATAGAAGGAAATAGTTACATGCACTACCCTTAAGCGTGTGACTGTTTTAAGTAGAAAAGAGGATTTGTTCCCAAGTCGACAATATAAAATCACATTTATACTAAGGATGTGAATAATACGAAGATAAAAGAGTTGTTAACAAAGATTAAAGAAAAGTAAAATTAGATTGAAGCAGTGCAAGCTCATCTATTTTAAGTCACAGAAGGAATTAGTCCTACACCCGGTATCTCAAATAAAATTAAGATGGAGACCATCTAGCTAAAATAGGAGAATGCACAACTCAAGGATGATAATGCTCTACTGAAAATCAAGAATGAGCCATTGATTGATGATAATCAAGCTGCTATAAAACAATTTGATCAAATCTTTTATAGTTTTTTCTCTACCAGTCACCCTAGTTGATTTCCTCCATTATTCTTTCACACTATATTCTTATCTTTTTATTATTTTTGCACTAGTGCAAGATTAATTTGTTTTTGGATAACTTTAATACTAAATTGTCTAATTACTCAATGTCTTTTATTATAGATATGTTCATGATCTTATCCTTTTTGTTATTTCTTATGATGCATAATGCCTAATTGTTGTTAGGAACCCATTTTAATAATGTAAAAAGGTAAAAGATTAAAGGGGTAAGTGGTATTATGTTGAAATGACCACACTTTAGGTCATTTTTCATATTTAACCTTACTTTCATTGTTAGAGATTTTCCATAGATTCCTTATGTTATGTATGACATGCTAGAATTTATAGCTCAATTATCGGACAGTTATTTTGATTTTTAGAGTTGATTCACTATTTAGAAATCTTCACTAATTCTAAATGGCCATCAGGTGAAAACTTAAGTAAAAAAATCTCGAATATGAATTTTGACTATGCTAGTAGCTCTGGAGTATCAATTTTAGGCTAAGAAGACCTTGGGTTTTGTTCCCAATGTAGCTGAGATCATTTTATCCTATTGGTCAAAAAGTTAAAAAACTAGAGGTCTAGGTATGGGATTCACATTTTTTTGAAATGACCTGTGATAGAAAATTTGAGTTCGCCAACACATCAAAAACGTTGAATTTAGTATGATTACATGTTTTTTGCCTATATAAAGGTTTGAAGAAATCCAAAGGCATTAGCCAAAACTTTGAAATTTTCAATGTTTCAATTGTCACCAGGTGCAATGAGAGGATGTCGCGATCCTGCCTAGAGGATCCACAATCGCCCTCTCGCGATCATGGTCCATGGGTACTTAAATGTCCTTTAGGCCCTATTTTTTGAACTTTTCAGTCTTCATTGAGACGAAGAAACCCTAAAATGTTGTGCTAAACATAAATTGAATCTTTGGAGTGTCTTGTAAGATTAGTTAACATATATTTCCGTAATTAACATTGGATTTGAGGTATCAATCCTTCCATTTCATGCTTGAATTTCTTGTATTCTTGACCAAAGCCCTAAATAGATAAGGGTTAGATTTTAGCCCAAATAATCACAGAATTCACCTATTTCTTGAGGTTATGATTCCTTAATGGTGTATGAACATTCGATTGACCTCAGAAATGTGTTTTTCGTAAGTGGGACCCACTTGAGGTTTTTGGTATCATTTTTTTATCCAAACCACAAAATGGTGAAATATGGGTATTGATATTCTCATAATTATGTGTAGAATGTGTTTTTAATTTCCTGGACCCTTGAAGGTGGTTCTTCGAAAGAAAAAGCGAATCTTTAGTAGTTCATGAGCTTTTTGGATTTGAAGTAGGTTAGGCTTGTCACTTGTTAGATTGAGCTATATTATAGTATAATTATGATATCTTATTAGATTTGGGAGGGGTTTCAGATTTTTGATTGATCAGTTTTAAATCTTCAGATTAGTTTTATCCTTAGGGTCATTTGAACTTATAGATTGAAATGCATGATATATAGGCTTGAACCTTCAGGAATTGCACTTCATTTCTCATGGCTATCATGAGGATAACTTAGTTACTCTAGTTAGATGTGAATGACCTTGTCACTCATGTTGTACATAGTTGACCCTAGTTTCTTACATCAATGAAAGTGTTTTAGTTTTTGTGGTTGAGTTAGGTTTAGTTTTTGGGGAAAAACCTTTACCTTAGGAATATTGGTGGCTATCTATATATCTAAGAATTGATTTAGTTACCTTTGCCTAGTCCTTGGTAGAATTTAGACTTAGAATGTATTTTAGGGAATTATAAGGGGGTTCTTTACCCACCTAAGTTTGAATTGAGGTAGTTCCCTTAAAGACCTTAGATGACTACTAAATGCCTAGGAAATGCTCCTTTGAAAGTATGTTGGATAAATTAGGTAAATGCATTATGGTGATGACATTAGATGTGGTATCTATGGATTATAAAATATATGGGAAGTTATATTGCAAATTACGCTTGTAACTTGATGATAGTTGTTAAAATCATGTTATATATATATATGGAAAAATTGACAAGGAAGATGAATTTTTAGTGTTGGAGGAATGGGTTTCTTTACTTCTCTATTATGCTTATTTACTTTAGCCCTCTTGTGTTTTGTCATTTAATTTAGCCCTTGTGGGTCTTGTTATTTACTTAATCCCATGTAGGGCTTGTTCTTTCTTAATGACAAAAATTTACTTATTGATGTGTAGATATTGACACCTAGAAAGGTTGAAGAATGATATGGTGATATTAATACTCGGCAAGGCCGAATGATGATATGATTGATACGCGCAAATTACAACTCTCCTAAAAGAGTGTAAGAGATCATTTTCAAATGGATAACCCAACTAGGTTGGGGTCGAATCCCACGGGTAATATGGTGCTAACTAAGTCTTATGATTATTAATGAGCTGTCGGTCAATAGTTTCTCGAAATAAGGGGTTTTATGTTGTTAAAAATATTGAATTATGTTTTTACATAGTATTAAGAACTATTGATTATATTACAATGTATAATCAATGATACTTAGTAAACTGAGATTATAATTACCAAGGTGTTTCAATACTAAGGATTTTGGGTAATTACAAATCCATGTTTAACAAATTCAATTGCAAGGTTAATTGCTTAGGTACTTCCATCTAATTGTTTCTCAACCTTTAAAGATGGATTCACTTTAATTCTTTCAAACATAAATTGTTGGACTTGTTCAACAACAAAATCCTCAAGAGATTGATCCGACTAAGGCATCAGTCATAAAATCAAAGGTAATTACCCCAACTATTTTTCAATTCAACTCTTTTTCCAATACCAACTTCTCTGCTCGAGTATATTGTGTTCATGGGCACATCCCTCAAGTTAGAAACCAAACAAAATAATTAAATTGAAGAGTAAGTTATGTAATTATATTTATTTTCAAGAGTTTATCGACCCCACAACCCTTGTAATGCATGACACCAAAGATATCATAACCCTAGTTATGAGAGCTTTACCCACACATAATTGAGAAGGATAAATTCAACAAACATTTCATAAATAATTAAGAAATACTTTAAAATACAAAATGCTTTCCAAAACCCAAATTACTATTCAAAAGTAGTGTAATATCTAGGATTTCAACTTGTTTCTCAGTGAATTCTACATTACTACTATTAACAATAGACAAAGATGCCTAATCTAACCCTAAGTTGGGAATTTATAGGCTCCCAAAAAGTGTGGAATTAAACTTTAAATCCAGGCTGCCACATTATTAGTTAATGGTTGACCTGATGGTCTGTCATAGAAGTGATGGTTCGTCAACCATGCCATCAAATTTATTGAGATCTGAACTAATTCTCTCTTTGAAACCTAAAGTTCAGTCAAGGACCTGATAATCCATCAGCCTGGTCATAACTAAAGTCTTCCATTCGGTTGCTCTTGCTTAAGTGGGACCACCATAGTGATGGACCGTGATAAGTCTGGCGGTGCATCAATCTGGCCATCACTAGATTCTTGTAAATGTTGTCTTTTACCTAATGAGTGAAGATCACGATAATGGTCCATCGCCGAGGTGATGGCTCATCAGTTCATCCATCAGTGCAACCAGTATTAACTTTTCAAAGTTGTTCTTGCTCATGACTTAATTTCTTCAGAACAAGCAGACCTGACATTAAATACTTCCATACTTTCTAGAAAACAAATGATTATCTCAAGTAAATAATGCTAAATATTCTGTCAAATGCCAAAACATAAATATTATAAACTTAAGGCAATTGATTGTCCTCGGGCAACTCAACATCGTACAACATGTGTAACAAGAAAATGACTGGTGAAAAGAGTTGTTAGAACTCACATTAAGCAACAAGGTAATTTTCACCCTACTATTCCACTCTCAACACAAAGGAGTCCATGCTTGATATTACTCCATAGCTTTACTAACATGCATACTCACGGGACACAAAATCTAAAAGAACCAGTAAGTACAAAAACAATTCAATTTACCCTCACATTCTAAGAAGTCTGACACATACTTACTCATTATGTGAACTAATAATTAGAATTCTCACTCTCATATAGAAAATTTCAAAAAAATCACACACACCCATAGGCTTTCCTTTATCATCCTATATTTCTTATAGCTGATTAGCAAAGATCAAAGCATGACTTTTTACAGCTTGTAATGAGAAATTGGTTGTAGGTCAGGAATTTTTTTTTAAATAGTGACTTCACCCTCCTTGTTATTAATACTAGTCACGCTATTCATTTCTTTTAGTTTCTTTCTCATTCTGCACCACTCTGTCTATTTTCTAATATATTTATATCATCTTAAAGCCAACTATTTTTTATGTGTTAGAGAATACTTCTCTTAAGAGCACATTATATATATCATTTACCCTCAACTTATATTGATTTTATAAGTGGAGGTACATAGTATCCTAAAGATTGGGGCCTTGTGATACAAACTCAGACAAACCAAACCACTTTCTTCTAATCACTAACTTATTAATTATAACCACCCCAACTTAGATATTTCGCCTAAGTTGAGGTACACAATTTCCAAGGACGGACCAGGGCAAAAATAAGGTGTTACCAATCAAAACAAAGGAGATTTGCATGGATTGAATAAAAAGGATATAGGTTCGAAGAAGGTTCGAAGGAAAAATATACATATTTTTGGGAGGGCTTTTAAGTCTAAGTAGACTAAGATGAAAAGGTGACCTATTATCCTATCCTATGTAACAAATTACAACATTACACAAATGAACTGCGCAAGTTCTAGTTGCATACATAATATAAGAAACGCATTAAATCCTCACACACACTGCAATAACTAGTATTCATACCGCTGGCTTTCAAACTTGGGTTATCATGATCATGTTTTCTCAATCCCAAGCCAAGCATATATTTAAGATGGTCAATAATCACATGGTATGTGCATTAAATACATAAAAAATATTTTATGGTAAAATTTTCAAAATTTACAAATCCATGGTTCCACAACTTTCTGCCACACCATTTTTATTCAACACAAATGGTATGTACATAAAGAGACAACACATTAAATATTAAATGACATAATGAAATACAAACCACAAAGGGACATTTGTTATTTATAATAACACAAATCAGTCAGGAGATGCCTGCAGTTACTGATTTTATCCCTCAACTGTACCCTCCTGGAGGGTGTAAAGAATCATTCTAGGAACCCCTCTTTCAACTATCTCCAGTTTGTTATAGAATTAGGCTCCAACTTATTTAACCATGTTATTGCCTCTCCAGATAGAGACAATGGTAATAATCTCAATCAGAACGTATCTGGGTCACTCCCAGATTATCAAAAGATTTGAAAATAGTGATAAAGTTCACCAAGTGCATGTTTGGATCATCACCAGGCAAGTCTCCACACAACCCCTTCAAATTTAGGAGTTGAATCATAGTACTTATTATGCTGAATTTTTCACCAGGTTTCAACGGTTGAGGGATGATAGCACCCGTTGCACTTGCTCCATCCATTTCTTCGTCATCATCATCAACCTCATCATGGAAATGCCATTCACCATACCTTTCTCTAATTGGATGATTTTTGTTGAAATTTTACTACACTGGTGTAGAAATTTGCTCATCTCGCCTTGGATTTTAAAAATTCGAAAATTCCTCATCACCCAAGTCTTCATCACCAGGGTTCGGGTGACGTACTTGTTGACCTTGGTTCTGTACGTTCACCTGAACCCTGGCCAAGGCTACCAATCTATCAGCTTCTTCTTGTACTGCCATTCTCTTGATCAGTTGAGGTTTCAAATTAATTGGTAATAAGGGTTCTTCGAAACTTCTTGTGTTTGGCATAAACGACAAGGAAACTTTAATAAAAAACAACAACTAATAAATGTAAATCTAGGAAAACTAAGTAACAGTCACTTAGCGCATACAACTTTCAGTTTACAACTATATTCCCCGGTAACGATGTCATTTTTGATAATGCTCAAACTACACTATTGAATGGGTGTAAACGTTCGTTGTCAATATAAAACCCAACTAGGTTAGGGTCGAATCCTAAAGGAAATATGGTGTGAACTCAAGTCGTTTGCAATTTAATTGACTGATAGTTTGACGTTTCCTGAAATGAGGGTTTAAGTTTCAGAAATGATTGTTTGTCACTTTAATTTCGATGTGTGTAACCAAGATTTTATTAAATTAGTAAATTATGTTCACTAGGGCTTACGGTACATGACATATGCTAAAGGTGACTCAATATTCTATATGTGGTTAGGATAACAAGCCATCTTTATTGATGATATGCTCAAATATCTCTCGACCTATTTAAGCATCTAATTTCCTAATCCTCTCGGACATAAGGAATTTCTATTCACTGTCCAGATTTTACCTGAAGTTAACCAAAATTGGTACAGCGTAGATTATTAAACGAAGTATTTCTGAGACCCTGTAGATAATTCACTTCCTACTGTATTTGATTTCTTTATCTAGCAAATCAAAGCAGGTGTGTCTACTATTTACAACAAACACACATCAATTAAAACTTCAGAAGTATCAAGAAATCCTAACACCTATTGAATCTTGAGTATTTAGCGACTCCTCACGACCTTACCCTAGATCCCCTAATTAAGGTTAATGGAGTTTAGCCACTCATGATGCAAAGAATGAAACACATAATTGAATTAATAATTGAGAAGATTAACTCACAGAGATGAATAATAATTAGTGAATCATAGATTTTATCACAAAGAAAAATCCCTAAAATAGTTGTATTGTTTAAATCCAAAAAGTTAGAGAAAGAAATATCGAAAAATATTCTCCAAGACTCAAAGTATCGAACTCTTTTTAGAATAATGATGATGATGAATGAATGCCCCATAAAAACTCTAAAACAAAGCTCTAAATAGTTCAACCTAAATAAGGAAATATAATTAAAGTTGTAGCTTTTTCTAGGAATAGATGACGACATCCGTAATAGCTTATCAGGAGTCTGATGGCTTATCACCGATGTCGTCAGCTCCTCTGCACTTTTGGCTTCTGTTGTCTAAGCCTGTTGGCAACATTGATGCCTTATCACCAACCTGACGGCTTATCACGAACGTCGTCATAAAAATGTCTTCAACTCTCATTCTCTGTTTAAGGCTGACGGCAACATTGATAGCCTATCACCAGGCTGACGACTTACCATGAACGTCGTTAAGCATACTTTTCCTTTATTTTGCTTCAGTTTTCAGCCTTTTTTCTTCCATTATTTTTTGTTCTCCTACATCTCAACATTTACTGCAAAAAATCAAAGTAAACTAATCAAAAACAACTAAAGTTACTCAAGACCTTACAATTATTTAGAGTTAAAAGCTTCAAATGTGTTAGTGTAGGCTCACACATTAGCGTAGGCTCACACATTAGCGTAGGCTCACACATCATTAGCGATCTACATCTCCGCCCGTAAAGAGCTTCAAATGGGGCCATCTGAATAGTAGCATGGTTACTATTATTATAAGAAAACTCAATCAATTTAAAATGCTCATCCCAACTACCTGTGAAATCAAGATCACATGCCCTCAATATGTCTTCTAGAGTTAGAATGGTCCTTTCTTCCTGACTATCTATCTGTGGATGAAAAGCTGAACTAAGATAAACTTGGGTAGCAAAACCCTTTTGAAGGGCTCTCAAAAACTGAGAGGTAAACTGAGCACCCCTATCTGAGATGATGCACAAAGGAACTCAATTCAATCTAACCAACTCTTTAATATACAATTTGTCATAGTCTTCAGCTGTGTAGGACGTGTGAACTGGCAATAAATACACTGAATTAGTCAATCTATCTATAATGATACAAATCAAATTATGCTGACAACGCGAATGCGGTAGTCCAGTCATAAAGTCCATATTCACCTCTTCCCGGATGATACAACATACTCATATCATAATATTTCAACAATTATAGCCACCTTTTATGTCGAAGATTCAACTTCCTCTAAGTAAACACATACTGCAAGCTTTTGTGATCCATAAACACATCAATATGTAGCCCATAAAGATAATGTCTCAGATTCTCAAAGCAAACAGAACAATAGCTAATTCAAGATCACGGGTAGGGCAATTCTTTTTATAAAGATTAAGCTCTCTAGAGGCATAGGTTATGACCTTACCTCTTTGCAACAAAACACAAACCATACCAACTTTAGAGGCATCACAATATACGACATTAGTACCATCACGTAATGCTAAAACTGAGGCTGAAGGGAGTCGAGTCTTCAACTCCTGAAAACTCTTTGCACTAGAATCTTACCACTGGAACTTAATTTTCTTCTGAGTCAATCTAAATATAGTAGATGCAATAGATGAGAAACCCTCTACAAAATGTCTGTAATAGATAGCCAAACCCAAGAAACTCCTAATGTCTATCGGAGAAATAGGTCTAGGCTAGTTTCTTATTATTTTTGTCATTTGGAGATTAACTCAAATAACCTCAGTTGAAACAATATGACCAAGGAAAGCTACTGAACTTAGAAAAATTCTCATTTACTGAATTTGTCAAACAATTGGTGATCTTTATGAGTTTGCAATACAATTCTAAGATGGTCTACATGATCATCCTCACTACGAGAGTAGACGAGAATATCATTAGTTAAGACTATGACAAATATATCTAGATACTGTTTGAACACTTTGTTCATAAACTCCATGAAAGTTGTCAGGGCATTTATTAGCCCAGAGGACATGACTAGAAACTCAAAATCATAATAACGGGTTCTTAAGGTTGTCTTTTAAATATCACATTCCCTTACTCTAAGCTGAAGATAGATGGATCTAAGGTCCATCATTGAGAACTAACTGGCACCTTGGAGTTGATCAAATAAGTCACCAATTCTAGGTAGAGGATATTTGTTTTTTACTATAAATTTTTTCAGCTGACGATAGTCAATGCACATATGCAATGAACTATCTTTCTTTCGTACGAATAGGATAGGAGTGCCCTATGGAGAAACACTAGGCCTTATGAAACCTTTATCTAAAAGATCTTTGAGTTGCTCTTATAACTCTTTAAGGTTGGTTGGAGCCATATGATATGGAGGAATAGAAATAGGTTTAGCATTTGGAAGAAGGTCAATACCGAACTCTATTTCCCTATTAGTATGTATTCCTGTAAAATCTTTAGGAAAAATATCAGGAAACTCATTGACTACACTGAATGACTAAACCGTTGGAATCTCAAACTTAGTGTCTTTGACTCTAACTAGACTCTAACTAGACAATATATAAACCCTTTGGAAATTAATTTATGGGCTTTAAGATAAGATATGAAATGACTCTTGGGAGATATTGAATTTTCTTTCCACTCAAAGACTGGCACATATGGAAATTAAAAATTCACCACTTGGATATAAATATCTATAGATGCATAATAAGAATAGAGCCAATCCATACCAAGAATAAGGTCAAAGTCAACCTTATCTAACTCTATTAGTTCTACTAACATGATTTTATAAAGGACAGTGATAAGACACTTTCTATAGATCTATTTAGCAATGACAGACTCACCTACTTGGTAGAAACCAAGAAAGGATCAGGGATCTTTCCAAGACTTATTTTAAATTTGCTGCAGCTAATGGGTTTACAAAAGAGAAACTCAACCTATGGTCTAACCATACATAAACATCAAGATAAAAAACATGATGCATACTAGTGACAACATCTGGAAAATCTTTCTGCTCATGATAGGATGGTAAAGAATAAAATTGATTCAATAATTAACCACCATCAGTACTGGATAAGGTACCCTGAGGAGGAACTACGCAACCTAGAGGAGCTGGTGCACTAGTAGCCTGAGTCTAGGGACGATCATATTTGTTCCCCTGCTTAGCATGCAGACACTTTCTAATTCTATGACCTAACTTACCACAACCATAATAACATTTCATCCTCAACATACACTCACAGGATGATTCTTACCATACTTAGCACATGAAGGATAACTAGGTGTTCCCCTCACACTATTCTGAGATCTGAACATAAAAAACTTACCCTACTACTCATGTCTAGCTTTGGGAGTGGGAACACTCACTTAAGATGGTGCTGGTATAGATGAAAGATTCTAAAACTACAAAAGATTTTACCCTCCAGACTTAGTCTGGCCATTCTTAAATTATCCTGTTCTACCCTTCCTATTACTTCTATCTCTCCTCTTCAGCTTCTCTACCTCAATCTGCTGAGCATGAATCATTAACTAGCAAGATCCAAGTCTCCAATAAGCATGGCAGCCTTATACTCCTTGACTACCATGCTAGATACATTAGTAACAAACTTACTCATACTTGCTCTAGGATCAGCTATCGTATCAGGGGCATACTTAGACAACTGATTTAACTTAAGGTACTACTCCTTCGCTATCACTGAGACTTGCCTCAGGTTCATAAACTCTTCTATATTAGCCTCTCTCATTTCACATGGAAAGAATCTATCTAGAAAAGTATCTCAAAATACCTACCAACTCATAAGGGTTGGATTCTCACCTCTACTATTTTTCTACCTAACTACCCAATCATATGGTATATCCTTCTACCTATAGGATGTCAACTCTACATTCTCCTTCTAAAAATATGCATAATCTAAGTGATCTTCTTCACCTTATCTTATGAATGATGTGGGTCCCCACCTACCTTCGACCCAAAGAAATCTAGAAGGTGCATTCTCATGAAATCTCTGATTCTAGCTGCTACTAAATCATGATTCCACTAAAGTAGGAATGCAACGTGATGGTTTCCCTAAACATTAGCAGTCACATGTTGGGCTAACACCTGAAAGGAAGCCGTAAAATTTGTATAGGATATATTTTCATCCAGAAGATCAGCGGGTTGTGGTAGTTGGTTACTATTTTTGCGGGTGTTAGCTCAACGAGGTGGCATATTTAACTGACACATAAGAGCATGAGTTAAAAAATAGATAGAGATACTACAAGAATGATAGATTAGGAATGAAAAAAGAAAATTTCCTAAGGACGTCCCATAGCCTCTTGCTCATGAATATGGTGCACTTCACACCTATGATCAACACTCTATATAACGTGACTTCTCTGACTCGCTAGGACTCTTAAAAACATTAGGCTATGATACTAAGTTTGTAATGTCCCAAAACCTGGTCCCAAGATGTCACACGATGCTCAAGACTATGAGTGGCCGTAAGTTAATCCTGTCTTCCTATTACTAAATTTGAATCTTATAATAATGGAAAATATAGATATATAAGTCATGCTAAATACTGAAATCTATCTAAAATAACTGAGAATAATCTAAATATAATCACTAAAAACAAAATACTGTATGTCTGAATCAAATCTTATTGTCTGACAAGACTCTACTACTAATAACTAGAGAGTCACTAGGTCAAACACCTAGCTAACTTAAACTGTCTGAAAATACTGATTTATCTAATGCTGATGGGATGAAAATTTAACTAACTTCACAAACTATGAGGACTCACCAACTATTGAATAAAGATAGAGATGCTCGAAATCACTCACCCTATGCAAACTAAGCACCTGAAAGTACATTATTAGATGATGTAGCACATAGATGTATATATGGATCAACACTTAGAGGATCTACTGAGTATATGTGGGTGAAGGAATAAGTAAAATATTATCTAAACATTTATAATAATTTGCAAAAGAATGTATGCTAAATGTAAATGACTCTCATAAGCTAGAATATCTGAAAGCTAAAAATCATAATTCATGAATAGTAAATCATACTTTGTAAATCTAGTGAGTCATGCCATTAAGTTCTTAAAGCTTTACTAGTGATCTGTCTGTAAATCATGCTGCCTAAGTATAGAAAGAACTCACTTTTATATCTGAAATCTAAAAGCTGAAGTCTATAGCTAATATCTTTTTGTAAATTATAATCTAAATAATGTTGTAAGCCTTTGCACTTAGTTTTCTAAAAACATTTCTTTACTAGTAGGGAATTATCTTAAAAACTATTCTGCAAGGAAAAATACTTTATCTAAAGGGAGGTTCTTCTAACGGACATAAACCATGTGAGCTAACATGGAGTCCAATGTCTTGTTCTCATATGGGGAACACCTCATGATTGGGAGATCTATCATACTCTTGCCAAAAAGTATAACCAAATCTAAGTGATCACATCTGTAACTATCATCAATATAGAAATGGGAATAATCTGTACCTATGCTGACTGTGTTGTTTTGTTGAAGATAGGGCACGCTAATCCCACACTTCCTGGTCGGTGCTAAATTCTACTCTCTTTAATCTGTATGCTCATTTCTTTAGAAATCCACTTTAAAAAAACTAGAATAAGTGTTTATTTTGAAACCAATTATGCTTTTATCTGAGTCATTCTATAAATAAAACTTATCTGAATTATATAATGTGTAATAAATCTATAAAGTGGATTCTAAATCTCATTTGAGGGTCAAAATATTAAAGATTTGTTGTAAATCTATAAATAATCTGATCATAAGATGCTTAAAGCATCATCTTTCTTGCAATATAAACATATAATCTTGGGCTTAATAACCCATGGATCAAGTTTCTGTCAAATCATCATAAAGTTCATGCATGATATTCAGAATAATGATAATTAAATTCAAAATCTGAAATTTACTGCAATATGTATGAAAATATGACAATAAACATGCAATTCAACTTCAAAATCTCTCAAGAACTTAAAGTATTGCAAATAACAATAATGGGTATGAACCGTAATTCAAATTTATTGTATATTCATTCAAAATCATATGAAGTAGTAATTAAAATAATGTTTTAGTCACAAGGATCTATGAAGATCCTTGTTCATAAGCCCCACATACCTTAATTGATGACATCTCTAAGAAAGCTTGAACTTGAATCTCTATTTGTCCTTTTGATGATGAACTCTTGATTATCTTGAATTTGGAATCCTTAATTTACAGCTTTCTTGGAGAAACAATGGAGGAATTTGATTTCTTCGAGAGTAATCCATGTGCTCTAGGGTTTTTCTTTGGGAAATAATGGATGAAAATAAGCATAAAATGCTTAGAATAGGCTTGAATTTCTTGTTTTAAACGAATTGGGGGCTTGAGAATTGACAAAATAGTCCTTTTAAAATTTTTATCGACATCACAACTTTGCATGCCACCGCGATGCTCCACTATCGAGGTGGCTCACTGGAGTTTTACAACTTTAAAATGGACTCTAACGAGGCACACTGAAAGAGATGAGTTCTATTTTG
>JAPEIP010000012.1:176409445-176462272 GCA_026120095.1 Capsicum chinense
ATCTCTATTTGTCCTTTTGATGATGAACTCTTGATTATCTTGAATTTGGAATCCTTAATTTACAGCTTTCTTGGAGAAACAATGGAGGAATTTGATTTCTTCGAGAGTAATCCATGTGCTCTAGGGTTTTTCTTTGGGAAATAATGGATGAAAATAAGCATAAAATGCTTAGAATAGGCTTGAATTTCTTGTTTTAAACGAATTGGGGGCTTGAGAATTGACAAAATAGTCCTTTTAAAATTTTTATCGACATCACAACTTTGCATGCCACCGCGATGCTCCACTATCGAGGTGGCTCACTGGAGTTTTACAACTTTAAAATGGACTCTAACGAGGCACACTGAAAGAGATGAGTTCTATTTTGGCCACCACTGCTTTGCGCCACCATCCTAGTGAGCTACTGGAGAAGGGAGACTGGGACCTAGAACTTTTTCGTGATATGGGCCAATCATGGAGGTCCACTAGAAATTGACAATTTAAAAAATAGCCCTCTCCGCAATGCGATTCTTGGTTAATGGCATACTGCTTTCTAAAAATGCCATAACTTCTCAACCGATTATTTGATTTAGACAAAATAAGTATCAATGGAAAGCTAAATTAATTTTCCACACAATGGAGAGTCTAAATATGGATAATTCTAAATTTAATAAAAGTGATTCATTTTCCAAGATAACCTTTGATATTATAG
Source organism: Capsicum chinense (assembly GCA_026120095.1). Lineage (NCBI taxonomy): Eukaryota > Viridiplantae > Streptophyta > Magnoliopsida > Solanales > Solanaceae > Capsicum > Capsicum chinense. The sequence goes on from JAPEIP010000012.1 coordinate 176,410,134, forward strand.
AAGAAAAATTAAGCTAGGAAAAAGTATTGGGTATTACAATCATCCTGTGCTAGTTTAAATTTAGTAGTAAACATTTTGAAATATATAATTAAAAACTCTAACAACTTGTTGTTCATATTCTATTCCATTTCATCCATCCATGTATGCATGTTTTCATACGACTTCACATCTTCTACAATAATTCTGTCCAAAAATTGCTTGAATTTCTTTAACCAAATGCTTAGTTGTCATTAAAATTTCATTTTATCTTAAACCAGCTATGCAAAATCTCCTGAGTAATTGCATACACTAAATATTTTAGTGGTATATAAGAAGTGTATGATGTGTATCCAATCAGGGGTACAAAACCCAAAACTACAGAAGTACCATATGGAACATATGTGACTAGAGGAAACAACATACTTGAAGGCACATCTGAAGCCTCTGGAGTGGGTGGAATATATGTCTCACATGTTGGAGGCTTAAGGACTCGTATTTCAAATTTGGATTCATCTATTGTTTGCTCAATTTCTTTTCTTCTACAAGCCCTAATCGCACTATCCACTCCATTTTTCATAGGCATATTCACTTTCCTACATAACTCTTTAATCAAACTTGGGAATGGTAACACAGGTGTTATCTTGTGAGCACGAACAAATATCTTATTACCAATTATTTACCCAAAGTCAATCCTTAACACTTTTATCATGCTTTCCCCCAACACCGTCCTTTGAATATCCATGTTAGCATCTCCTCCAGTAGGCGTAATCCATAATCTAACTATGGCCCATCAAAATTTTTCCTTAAAATGTAAAGACGATTTTGTAATTTACTCTTTTCCCTAAAGTCAAGATGGGTTTCCATCATCTGTAAAAATTTAGGCCAACCATTGCCTTTGGCTAGCTGTCTTAGTCATCCGATACTCCAGTTCTGGTGTGATGGTAGGAGCCACATACTATGGGGCAAATAGCATCCTATTGATCATACTTTCAAAGACATCTACAGTTACCTCTCTGATCAAAACCTGTGTTTTGTTCCTCATATCTGCAATTCTAGAACCCTTGAGACAATTTTTATCTAATATTGATATGTAATTAGTAAAAAATAGGCGTACCATATTTGGATGTACAAACCAAAAGGCTTACTCAAAGAAGCTAGCTTATATACCCTGAATCTTCTTTCCAAGTCTAGGTACTCATACAGATCTACTGTGACTATTTTTTACTCTTTTTGATGGGCCTCTTCATAGACATATTTTGAGTAGGTTGGATCCCATCAAAGAAGTGCATCATTTCACCCTACTTCTTTCATCTAATGGATTCACTCACCTTCGATTCCAAACTCTAGATTATATCTCCTTCATCCTGTTCTGACTCTATTATTGGATTAAGATTTGCCTCTTTTACCTTTTTATCTAAAGGCTAGAACTCGTAGTGCTACTGCTTTTACTATTTACTCCTACATTAGATAATTCACTCTCCTCATCAAACTAAAAAAGTGCTTGTTTTTTCATTTTTCTTTGTCGAGTTTGGTAGGCCAATGACTCAGCATCCCTTTCTTTGTCACTTCTGGCTCTTGATGTAGCGGTGGATTGATCTTGCTGAGATATACCATCACCTCTCCACAATGGAAGATTTTGAGTCATCAAACATGATTTTTAAAGAACAAACCATATGGTCATCAGTGACAAATGGAAAGGAAAAAAATTGCAAGCTATTTAATGGTAATGGTCCATCGCGCCAATGATGGTCCGGTGAGATGATTGTCATATTTAAATAGAATTTTATCCCTTAATTATTGGTCGAGTTGATGGTCCATTGCACTAGTGATGGTCCATTGCGATGACTATTATTGCTAACCCAAAAATCAATGATTTTTTTTAATTTACAATGGTCGAAGTGACAGTCCGCCATACAAGTAATGGTTTGTGATGTTCGCTGTCAAAGTGCCCATTTATGTTTTGATATTCCAAGAAGCATTTTAGTGAACACCTAGTGTCCCTAAGTCGTAAATTTGAAGCTTTTCCCAAATTTTACTTTGAAACTACTCGAAAACCATAATAAAATATCGGTTACTTAGACTTCAACCCAAACAGGCCACACCAGTGTGCCACATCTATTTTAACTCAAAGAATATTTGAAAATGTAACAAATACCCATTCATTCAAAGAATATGAAACATAACAAACATTAAAACATAGTACAAAATCATTCCTTTTTCAAATCTACATCACGCTTCATCGAAGTTGGACAACTTAACCATAATTAACCCTAAAAATAGGCATTGAAAGTTTATGAATATTGGATGATGGAAATAAAAAAAAGGACGACCAGTTTAAATAAGGATGAATTAAAGAAACTAAAGAGTCTATGGCTGATGAATTTTATTTAAAGGAGGAATAAATATGTAGGGGTTTCAACTATTTTCAAGATTTGAAGAGATAGATTTGTTCAAGTAACTACTTATTTTTTTCTTAAGTACCATTTTTGATCGGGTCAGATGCGTAATTGGGAAAAAATAGACCCTAGGTTATGGGTATTGACCGACCCAAGTATAAAAAAACTTTCATTGACGGTCTAAGTGATGGTTTATAATCTCAGTGGTGATCTAAAAACTTAACCGTCGTAGCATACAAGAATCAAAATTAAGTTCATACTGACAGTCAAAGTGATGGTCAATCTCTTAAGTAACGACCCATCAATCTACCCATCAGTTCTTGTACATAATATTCTCTTGTGTCTTATTGGTCATAGTCAAAGTGATGTGTTGTCACTATTTTAATAGTCCTTCACTTTTTATGTCGCTTCTTATATAGAATACACCATTGCTAAGACATCTTTTAACAGACGAGAAGATAGGCCATCACATTGTTAATGATTCGTCGGTCTTTCAGTCACTTATTTACAAAATGCTTCAACTCCTAATTCATAAAATTACAACTCCTGCACACCTAAATTAATCATGAAAAAACAAATAAAAAACAACTATACAAATGATGTTACAACCACTGTGGGTTGCCACCCATTAGCGCCTAATTTAATGTCGTGACCTAACTCAATTTTCATGGTTACTTAAACTTCATAAAGATAAACCAAACCCAATAGTTTTACCCAATCCATCAACCTAATTTACTACTTGAATCATTGTAAATTCATTTTAAATACACTTCATTCTTTTTTCTCCAACTCAACTACCCCAGATGGAAAAAGTTGTGTTATTTTGAAAGGTCCAGACCATTTCTACTTCAAATTACTAGGGAAGAGCTTAAATTTCAAGTTAAATAGGAACACCAAATCACCCCCCAGAAAGTAACTATTTTCAATTCTTTAGTCATGATGCTTCTTTATTAATTCTATTATAGATCACCTCTTTCATATACATGGTGATGGAACTCATCCATCTCATTTAACTAATCTAATCTCAAGTAAGCTGCCTCTTCCCAACTCAAGTCCAACCTCTTATGTGCCTACAACACTTTATGTTCAAGTTTAACTGGCTGATGAAAATTTTTTACAAAAAATATTTCTATGTGTATTTTTATGGTTTTCCGATACACCCCAAAGGCATCATCAAATTTCCTTGAGCAATCACTTTTGTTTGCATTTACGGTCTTGGTCAAGATAGACTTGATCTCCCTATTTGATACTTCCGCTTGCCTACTAGTTTGTGTGTGATAATGATTGGACATCTTGTGTTGCTTCACCCCATATTTCAACAATGTATCTTAGAATATCTTGTTGCAGAAATGTGATCCTCTATTACTTATGATAGCTTTGGGAACACCAAAGCATGAAAAGATATTCTTTCTCAAGAATACAACTACTCTTTTGCCTTCATTATCTTCCAAAGTAATAGCTTCTATCCACTTAGACTACTAGTCCACAACTACCAAGATATATTTGTGACCATAAGATCTACAAAAGGTCCAATGAAATCTATGCCCCAGACATCAAACAACATTGTTTTGTCAATTTCCAACTCCTCCAGATTTGTTTTGTCATTCTCTAATATTTGACTTTGAAGTCAAACTCTTATAGTAATAACACCTAACTTATAAGACTCAGCTTGGCATCTTGCCTTTCTATTTCTCAGAGCTGCGAATTTAGTGCCAATTACACCCTTAACTCCCAATAGATATGCCCAAAATTTCTAAAACGCATAACATACCTAAGATTTATTTCTCTATCACAGAGTATTTCTTTTGCACTCCATTCAAAGCCCTACTATCATAATAAATCAGGTGAAATAGCTTCTCATTAATTTGCCTGAGAGAAACTCCAAGTGCAACCCCACTTGCATTAAATATTACTTCAAGTGGCTTTGACCAATCTAGGGCAATGAAGATAGGTACAACAACCAACGTTCTTTTAAGGCATTGGAATGGATTCATACATTCATCATCAAACATGAACTTTCTCTTTTTTTTCAACAACTTGAAAAGTGTGTTTGCAATTTTGGAAAAATCCTTGATAAATCATAGGTATAAAACCTACATGGCTAGCAAATCTATGCAATCTGTTAAACTGGGATAGACGGAGTTTGTTTTTAAATTACTTCAATCTTAGCGATATCATCCTCGATTACTTTTGCTGAAAGTTTAAGTCCCAACACTATACCTTCCTTTACCATGAATGGCATTCCTCTCAATTTAGGACGAGTTTGAACTCTTCATACCACTGAAGTGACTTACCTAGGTTCACCAAGCAACATCAAACAAATCACCTACCATGGAAAAATCATCCATGAATACTTCCTAAGTGTCGTCCACCATGTACGAGAAGATAAACATCATACATCTTTGGAATATAGCTAGTGCATTACACAAACAAAATAACATTCTCTTAAATACGAAGGTTCCATAGGGATAAGTGTAGGTTGTTTTCTCTTGGTCCTCTAGTGCAATCGATATTTGATTGTAGCCTGAGTATCCATTGAGAAAGCAATACCAACCCCTTCTTTCCAACTGGTCATGCATTTTATCCATGAAGTGTATTGGAAAATGATCTTTCATGCTCTAGCAATTTAATTTCCTGTAATCCATTCATACCCGTCAATAAGTCTCTGATCTGAGTAGAATTAGTTCATTCTTCTCATTCACCACTATTGTCATGCCTCCTTTGTTGGGCACCCACTTATTATTAGATATTTGGTAAACCACCCCGGTATCTAACCAATTTATTATCTCCTTCTTAACTACTTCTTGCATCAATGATTAAACCTGAGATGATGCTCAATAGTAGGCGTGCATTCCTCTACCAACTGAATCTTGTGAGTACAGATGCTTTATGGGATGCCTGTGATGTTTGAAATTCTCCATCCAATGACCCTTTTATAGCATCTCAAAAAAAAGAGGAGCCTTCTCCTGGTGCTCAATTAAATCTTTTGCAATAATTACTGCTAAAGTGTTTCCATCACCTAAAAACACATACCCTAGATGACCGAACAACTTCTTTAACTCAAACATAGGCGTCTCTTCAATGGAAGGCTTAGCAGGCGATGTAGGATGATTTTTCAAGTCCAAATATAGCTTTTTGGGGGCATAATAATATGATTCCATTCTAATCATGGAACATCCAGTCTCATCGCACTCTTCAGTTCCTTTACTATTAAAATTCATTAGAACTAAAGCTAAGGTTGTCGTAATAAACCATTCCTTAATTGGCACCTCTAGATCATCTTCATAAATAATATCAATGACCAAAACAATACTCATTTCCCTTTGTTTCTTCATATATTGACACACATCAAAGCTGACTTCTTCATTATTGAGCCTAAATTTTAGCTTATTCGACTACAAATTAACTAACACAATTTCGGTTGACAAAAATGGAATACCAAATATTATGGTTAATTCAAAGTCCACTTTGTAATCTAGAATCACAAAATCTAGAAAAAATATAAATCTATCCACTTTTCCAATTACATCATGAAGAATTACCATCAGTAATTTTACCGACCTTTCTTTTATAAAAACTTGCATAGCAGTAGTATTAGTATATCCTAAACCCACCTACTTAAATATCGCCAAGGGAATTATGTTGATGATCGCTCTAAGATTAGAAAGAACTTTGAAAAAGAAAAATGCTTTGATTGTACAAGGAACAGTGAATGCTCTCAAATCAGCTTCTTTTATACTAGTGAGTCTGTAGCAATAACTTTACAATGATGAAGGTTATCCATATGTTTTTATCTCATAGTTGTTTTCATCATCACAAGGTCTTTCATAAATTTAGCATATCCCGGTATCTTTTCTAGTTCCTCAACTAAAGGAACATTCACTGTCCATTGCATTGGCATAGCCATGAATTTATGAAACTTATCCTTATCTGTTTTCTTCTTTAATCTATACGAAAATAGAGGGGATAGTTTTGGTATTTTTATTTGAGTGGCCTCAACCCACTTTCCTTTGTTTTTATATACATCATTAAACTATTTCTTCTCAGATGATTTCTCCATATTTTCTATCTTCAAAGACTCTACTAGATATTCATCATCCACTTTCTCTTTTATATCCACCGTATTACCTTGAATAGGTGCACTTAAACATGGGTCCAAGTAAGATATTACAAATCCTAGTGGTAATAATCATACATGAACTATTATTTTATGAGCCTGCACTATGTTACTTATAAAAGTCCCTCTTTTACTTTGGTGGAATGATACAGATAGCGGACTCATCTACTGCTCCAATTATTTAATAGATGTTGAGTGTAAGTCAACTAAGTCACTCTTACTTTCCCCCACTCCAATATTTATTGACTCTTCTAATTTCATCAATTACTCTATTATATACTCTATTCATATTTTCCTTAAACTATTTACACCGTTGTCACGTCTCCATGGTGGTACATATAAACTACCCCTATCATTTTTTTCCTAGCTTTCTTGGTCACGTTCTCTATAATCAACTTTATCATAATAAGTTGGACCTTGATTTCCTTCGACACCATCCCAGAACCCCCATGGTTATTCAAATAGTTAGTCACCTCATAAGAATAGATTCAGCTCTCCTACTATGTGATCCCACAACTTTAACCTTTTCTACCTTTTCTAATAGCAAGTATTTTAGGAGTAAATCCATCTGGGTCTTCATATGAGCCATTTATTCATCATGCTCCTCTTTTATCTAGTATTGCTCAATTGACACCCTGCTAGAACAAGTATTGCTTTCTACATTACAATCCCAGGTATGCAAAGCTTTAGTCATTTTTTCCAACATCACTAAAGCTTCAGCAAAAGTAAGATCCATACAAGCTCCTCTTGCTATATTATACATAGTTGTCTTTGTAATAGAATTCAAAGCTCTATAAAATGTCTCCATCATATGCTCTTTAGTTAGCTTGTGATTTGGACACTGCGTTAACTTCTTTTTGAATCTTATCCAAGCTTAATGAAGGGGTTTATTCGGTAGTTTTTTGAAGTTATTGATATCATCCCTCAACTGTAATATCCTTGAAGAAGAAAAGAACTTTCTAAAAATCTACTTTTAGTTTCCTCCAGTATGTTATAGAATCAGGTACCTGGTCATTAAACCACAAGGTTTCCTCCATAGAAAAATACAAAGGAAATAACCCTAGATGTATGGAATTATTCTCCTCTCCATAATTATCAAAGAATTTGCAGATATTAATAAAGTTCAAAAGATTCATGTTAGGATCATCCACAGGTAGTCCACAAAATAGTCCCTCAAAATTTATTAAATGTATCACCATGCTTGTGATATGAAAATTCAGTCCCAGAGCCAGTGGTAGTGGAATGATCACCCATTAGCACAAGCTCCATCCCAATTAGCATCATAATCATCATCTAGATCAAACTACACTAGAGGCTAGCAATTCGGTCTCCCTCTAGCTTGCTAATTTATATTTTCTGGTGCAACTACATTTTTTGCATATCGCTTATTCATAGGGATAACCAACTCATCATCACACAATTCCTCATCATTTGTAATAGCTACACGACTAGGGTTATATGCATTTTTTTTGATTGACCTGTGCATTAGCAAACATAGCTAGTCTTCTAGACTCTTGTTGTTCAACTATACTCCTAATTCATTGATATTTTGGATTGAAAGTTAATAATGGCCTTCCTAACCTTTGGGTTTGTGACATACATAACAGAGAGCCTAAACGAATAAAAAACAAAAAAATAAAGGTAAAAATAAAAAATTGATCCGAAGTTAATTAATACACATATACTTAATTACCAATCATTTTCCCCCATAATAGCACCTAAATATTATAAGCCTAAATTACAAATTTCCTAAAAAAAGTATAAGCAGTAGTTGTCAAATATATATTCCAACGAGGTTGTGGTGGAATCCCACAAGGAATATAGTTTTTACTAAGTCTTATGATTAGTAATGGATTGTCGGTCATGAGTTTTTGGAAATAAGGGGGTTTATGTTGTTAAAAATATAAAATTGAGTGTTTATAGAGTATGAACTAGTGTTTAAATTTTAATGTATAATATATAAGATTTAGTAAACTAATAATGAATAACAAGGTATTTCAATACTTAGGGTTGCGGGTTATTACAAATTGGTATTTAATAATTTCAATGGCAATCTTAATTGCTTAAGTAATTCCAACAAATTTTTACCAACCTTCAAAGTTGGATTAACTTTAATATTTCAAACTTAAAGTGATATATTGGTTCAATAACCAGATACTAAAGAGAGTGATCCGATTAAGGTATCAATCATAAAATCAAAGAGTAATTACTCTAATAATATTGTAACCCTTATCTTTTACAAAAACCAACTTCTCATCTTATGCAAACTGTGTTCATTGGCACATCCCTCAAGTTTCCAACCAAGAAGAATCATTAAATTGAATAGAGAGTTCTGCAATTGAATTTATTTTCAGGATTTTATCAACCCTATAACCCTAGCAATGAATTACACCAAGGCTTTCATACCCTAGTAGTGAGAGATTTAGCCACACATAATTGAGAACACTAAATTCAAAGAATATTTTTGAAATTATTCAGAGATACTTATAAAATATTAAATGTTTTCCAAATCCTAAATTAATAGTCAAAAGTAGTGTAATCCGTAATCTTTCAACTTGTTTCTCAGTGAATTCTATGTTACAACTCTTGACAAAAGCAAAAGAACCATAATATAACCCTAAGTTGGGTATTTATTAGCTTATAAAAAGTGATGATTTGAAAAATAAAATCCAAACTACCACATCATTAGTTGATGGTTTACCTGATAGTCCATCGTAGAAGTGACGGTCCATCATTCATGCTATCAACTTTATCTTGATCTTAGCTAATTCTATTTTTGCAACATAATGGACATAATGTCAGTCATTCAAGGACCTGACGGTCTATCTTCCTAGACTTTCCTGAACTCTTTAATTTCATTGCTCCTGCTTAAGTGTGACAACCACAACGATGGACCATCATATGTTTTATGATCCATTAATCTGGCTGTTGCTGGATTCCAGTAAATGCTACCTTCTGCCTGATGAATGATGATTATGTTAATGGTCCATCACTGAAGTAACACTCGTCAGTTCATCCATCGTGTGCTACCAGTATTTAATATTCCATGTTGTTCTTACTCATGAGTTAATTTCTTCAGAACAAGTAAACCCGACATAAAATACTTCAATAGTTACTAGAAAATAAATGATTATTTTAAGTGAAAGATGCAAAATATTCAATTAAATTATTAAACATCAATGATGATATTTATACCCCACAAGGAAAGAGGATGATGTTGTGACATTGATAACTGGCAAGGCTAGAGAATGACACGTTGATTACCGGTATAGCCTATGGTTTATTACTTGGTGTGCCTACATGTACATCAAATGGTTTAAGTCAGGCTAGACCTATGTGTTTCAATTGTATGAAGATATTTATAACCACTTGTTTATGTGTAATATGGGTAGATTGTTGTCATTTAGATACAGGTTGTATCCCACTAGTGTTAAATGTATTTAAAGTGCTGTAGTCAATGATTAATGGTAACTCAGGCTTAGTGATGGATACTGTCTACATGATTTCTCAAGATTAGTTGTTAAGTTGGAACTAATATTAAAATAAAGATTCAACTAGTATGTAATGTTAGTTTACTAATGGTTAGTTAAGGAATGTTTTCTATTATAATGGATATATGGGTAATAGTTTCCTAATAGATAACAATGATTATGTGATGGCTAGGAATCTTATGGATGAGTTAATGATCCTTGTTTAGTTAAAAAAGAAAGGATGATGATTATTGATATTAAGTGGATAATGATGGTTATATTATGGATTATGGTTATTTGGAACTATTGAAAGTTTGGTAAAAAGTCTGACTGATGACAAATGTGGACTACATATGATAATTGATGAGTCATGGTTATGTTGTTAGCTGAAAGCCTTGTAACTATTTTTCTTAGTTGTACTCTCCTATAGTATGTAATGTGGTGATGAGTTCTTTACTTTAGTCACCAGTTGGCATATAGGCGCCAACTTTGTCTTTGTGTTTTCTTGTGGCTGTACTTTATGATGTTTTTTACTTCTGAATTGCCTATTACTTATGCATAAAAATATTGGCCTGTGTAGATGCCTTATGTAATACTATTATCTCAGTCTAATTACTTATGGTATGAAGTGATGATGGACATAATTCAGATTCAATTCTTAGCTTGACTTAGAACTATCATACATTATGTTATCTTTATATCGTGACATAGTTAAGTTAGCTGATGACTATACTCAATGTCTTTTGGGTTGTATTATTGACATTAAATGATCTTCTACTAGATCTATCGTATCGTGGGATTGATATCTCATAATGACATTTTATTTATTTTAGAACACTTTGTCTATATTTTAACTTGTGTTTATTGAATTTGGCATATGTTGGAATTTTTTACGAAATTAACCCATTGTGTTAGCTCTGGGTAATGGTATTGGCTTACCTACTAGCGGGATTTAGTAGGTTCCATCATGACTTATAAGTAAGGTACACGAGAAAGCGTCTAGTAGACTAATATAATTTGGCATTTGTTTCATATCTTTGGGAGGCTATAGGACACTCTTAGGTGTTCGTCACTTCTTTCACTCTTATCATACTAAGATTCTAAGTTTGTTTGTAGATTATTCCATTGACTTTACTCTTTGGTAGATGGCTAGGATATGAGCTACCTCTACATGAGATGAGGGTCCCAGGTCTCTCGTTTTACTAGTGGACTGCTTGGTCATTATTTGTGCTATTACCCTAGCTGTGGGGCGATAGTTTCTTTAGCCCGAAATATTTCCCCTATTAGAGTAGTTTAACCCTTAGGTTGAGGTGTTTCTTATTGTAACAAGGGTAGTTACCAGGGTTCTTGAGGTAGTTCTCAGGCAGGTAGCGCAAGAGGTCAGCCAGGTGCCCAACCAAGTGCTGGGTATGTTCAGTTATATGCAGTACCTTCTAGTCCAGAGGCTAAGATCATGCAGTATTTAAGGATCGTGCTCCATAAATTGAGAGATCATTTCTTTTTGCCAGGTTCTCCAAGGGTGGATTTTGGCTTGAGTCGGTGACATTTCTTGGCCATGTGTTGTCTAATGATGGGTTTATGGTAGAACCATCCAAGATAAAGGGGATTTATGATTGGTCTAGATATATATCTCCGACTGAGGTTTGTATCTTCATTGATTTCACCAGTTACTACAGACGCTTTATAGAAGACTTGCTACTATTTCAACCCCTATGACTAGATTGACTCAGAAGAAGGTTCCAGTTTAATGGTTGAAGGATTGTGAGTCAAGCATTTGAAAGCTTAAGGATTTCCTTACTTTAGCTCTTGAGTTAGCTCTTTTTATTGAGGGTGAGAGATTCACCATGTTTTATGACACTTCTGGTGTGGGTTTTGATTGTGTGTTGATGTAACAAGGTCATGTTATTGGTCATGATATTAGATAGCTTATGGTGCATAAGCCAAATTACCTCACCCATGATTTGGAGTTGCCGACAGTAGTTCTTGTGCTCATAATTTGGATGCATTATCTCTATGGCATGCATTATTAGATTTTTAATGATCATCGCAGCATTCAACATCTCTTGACCCAGCTAGATCTTAATGCTCGACAATGTAGATGGATGGAGTTACTTAAGCACTATGATATTTCCATGTTGTATCCTTTAGGTTAAGTGAATGTGGTAGTTGATGCCTTTATCACATGGCAATAAGGATGGGTAGTTTGGATTGTATATATGTTTCTCAAAGTTTTTTGCATGGGAGGTGAAATCCTTACTCAATTTGATGGTTCACCTTGATATTTAAAATCCTAAGAGGATTTTGTCTAGTATTGAGGCCAGGTCTTCACTACTTGAGTAGATTCATAATTGCCAGTATGTGGAAAGAAAGATTCGCTCCCTTCATGATCACGTACCATATGGTGAGTTTGGGAAGTACACTACTGATTCTTAGGGTATTTTGAGTTTTGATAGCGGTACTTGTGTTTCTCAGATTGGTGATTGGATTTAGTCAATTCTGCATGAGGCCCACAGCTCTAGATACTTGATTTTTCCCAGTACAACGACGATGTATTTAGATTTAAGGCAGCGTTATTGGTGGGGTGGAATAAAGAGAGATATGGTAGACTTTGTAGCTTATTTCCTATGCTGTAACTAGGCAAAGGCCGAGCAACAGCGTACTAGTGGTTTGACTCAAAGGTTGCCCATTCTCGAGATGAAATGGGAGCGAATTAATATAGACATCATTAGTAGTTTTCCTCATACTTTCTATGGATCTGATGGCATTTAGGTTATTTTTTACCTTTTGACCAAGTCAATATAATTTATTCCAACTTAGATGTTCTTCAGTGCTGAGAGATTAGACCATATCTATGTTTGAGAGATAGTCCATTTTGATGGGGTGCCTATTTTTATCTATTCAGACTAGGGCTCTATGTTCACTTTAACATTTTAGATAGGATTTTAGGAGGAGTTGGGAACTCAGGTGGATTTGAGTACAACCTTTCACCCGCAGACAGATAGTCAACTTGAGTGGACTTTTCAGGTACTTGAGTATATGATCTAAGCCTGAGTTATGGATTTTGGAGGACAGTCAGATCATCACTTAGCCATGGCAGAGTTCGCATATAACAATATTTATCTTTCGAATATTGAGATGGATCCTTTTGAGGCTTTGTACGATAGGAGATGTTGTTCTCCAATTAGATGGTTTGAGACTTTTGAGGTAAGGTTTTGTGGTATGAATTTTATTCTGGACTCAATGAATACTGTCAAGGTAATTCAGGATAGGCTATAAGTAGGCCAGAGTAGGTAGAAGGCTTATATAGATCATAGGCTTCATTCCTTGATATTTTTATTTAAGACTATGTATTCCTCCATGTATCACCCGTGAAGGGTGTGATAGACTTAGAAGGAAGGGTAAGCTCAATCCTCAATATGTTGGTCCTCTATTTAAGTCATTTATTTTTTCTCATGTAGGGCTTATTCTTTATTATCATATTAATTTGCCTATTGATGTGATGATATGGATATCTAGCAAGGTTGATATAGTAATAATGATACCCGACACGGTCGGAGGGTGATATAAAGATATTGCTACCTGAAAAGGCCATAGGATGATATGTTCATATTGATACCCGGTAAGGCCGGTGGATGATAGGTTTATATTAATAACCAATAATGCCAAAGGTTTATTCTTTGCTATGCCTACGTGTACATATTCCGATTTGAGTCTGCCTAGCCCTAGGTATGGTAATTGGAAGCTCATATAGATATAAACATATTTATATGTAATATGGGTAAATTGTTTACATTTTGATACCAGTTGTAGCCTTCTAGTGTTAAATGCATTTAAAGTGTAGCTAATTTTTAATGGTAACTGATGATTAGTGATGGATATTATCTACACGATTACTCAAGACTAGTTGGTAAGACCATAACTAATAGTAAAATCAGGATTCACATAGTGAGTAATGTTAGTAATAACTAATGGTTAGTTAAGGAATGTTGGCTGTTAGAATGGCTATATGGCGAATAGTTTCCTAATAAATGACTATGATTATGTGATGGCTAGGAATTTAATGAACTAGTTAACGTTTGTTGTTTAGTCAAGAAATAGTGGCTAATCAGTTTTGATGATAAGTGTTTAATGATGGTAATAGTACAGATTATGGTTATATGGTCAATGTAGGTAGCTAATGAAGGTTTGATAAAAGGTTTGATTGATGAAAAATATGGACTACTCTTAAAATTTGATGACATTTTATTATGTTGTTGGTTAAATGCCTTGCTATTAGTTATCTTGGGTGTACTCTCCCATAGTATGGGATGCGGTGATTAGTTCTTTACTTAATGCATCAGTAGGCGTAAGGTCACCAACTTTGTATTTAAGTTTGAATTCGGTATACTTTATGATGTGTATTGATTCTGAATTATATATTACTTATGCATGATGGTATTGGCGTGTGTAAAGGCCTTATGTCATACTATGGTCCAAGTATAATAACTTATTTTATCCAGTGAGGATGGGGATGATTCAGGTTGAATTTTATACCATGACTTACCTAGGATTATCTTGCATTATATCACCTTTAAATCAAGACTTAGCTAAGTCACCTGTTGATGCCTACTAAGTCGGTCGATGATGCCTAGTGAGTACCAATTATTTTTGTACTCATACGAAACTTCAATACATTTTAAGTGTAGATTCGAGTACTAGCTGTTATCATTGATTCGAGTTCATGTGGTGATTGACTTCCAGAGATAGGGTGGATCATAGACTTTGATACACCCATTTTCCCTTTATCTTTAATATTCTGTCTTTAGTATTTACGAAAGATGTATTGACTATAATCTAAGTCTTTTGGGTTGCATTATTAACATTAGATGCTCTTGTACTGGCTCTACCAGGTCTTGAGATTTGTATCTTATGGTGACTGCTTATCTATTTTAGAACACTTTATCTATATTTTAACTTGTGTTCATTGAATATGGCCTATGTTGGCATTTCTTACCGAATTAACCCATTGAGTTAGCTCTGGGTTATGGTATTGACTTACCTACTAGCAGTATTTAGGAAATGTCATCATGACCTATAAGTCGCATCATGACATAGGTACTGACATGAATGGTGACTAGGGGAACTATGTTGGTTTAAGACATCCAAAATTAGTCCTCTTTGTACAAACATATTTTTTTAGCCATTGGATAGGGTCTAAGGGATTTTGGATAGGCTGAGGCCGACGTAGAGTTGGTAAAAAACTTATGCTGAGTGTAGACTTTGAGCTTGAAGTTTTAAGTTGGTAATCATGTTTTTCTATGAATATCGCCCATGGAGAGTGTGATTATATTTGGGAATAGGGTCAATATCAACTCTATGATTAATGGACCATTTAAAATACTTTGGAAGATTTGATAGGTAGCTTTTGAGTTTGACTTGCCCCTATATTTTTTAGATGTTCATTAAGATTACCATACCTTTATGGTTTAAGGAAATATTCCCGAAGAGACTCATGTTCTTTGGTAAGAATCGGTTGTGTTGGATGAGACCTTTACCTTCTTTGAGGAGATAGTTCTTATATTGGCTAGAGATTTCAGGTGGTTGCGCTCTAGAGAGATTCTAGTTGATAAAGACTAGGGGAGATACCTTCTAGTCTAGGAAGCTATTTGAGAGATTGAGAGTGAGATGAAGCCCCAGTATCCCTACATATATGGGCCTTTAGGTACATCTTAACCTTAAAATTTGGTAATGACCTTCAAGATTATTTTCTATTGTTCTACACTATTTTGATGTTTAAATATTTCCCATAGTTTCCTCAATTTATTTATGAATTATTGGTGCAAATATTTCAGTTATCAAGCAGTCTATATGGTTTTTAGAGCCAATTTCCGATTATGATGTTTTCAAAGTTCAAAGTTGGGTATCAAGCCTAACTGTTGCTAAATAGCCTCGTATGCCAATTCTAATAGTTCCCTTAGATTGAAGACGTTGATTTTAGGATAGGGGGACCTTGGTTTGGGTCCTTAGGATTTCGGTATTATTTGGGGAGATTAAGGGGATTTTTATTAAAATAAGCCTTAGGTGTGGGACCCATATTTCATCAAAACAATAATGGAAATTTTGAAGTGCACCGTTAGGTAAAAATAGTTTAATTTGATAGGTAGCTTGGTTTATTTGCATTCACAGAATTCAAAATAAATCTTGAAGGTCTGATCATAAAACTATTGGTCCAGCCTTAGCTTGTACAAGCCAAAAATGGCATTCACATTTGTGAGGCATTGGTGACTTTCATTAAGAACAAGATCATCTATCGTATTCATAAGCTTGACTTTGCATTCATGAAAATTCTCCTCCGAATTGGACCAGACCTCCTTATTTGTGCTTGAGGTGGACCAACCATATTCGCAAAGGGTAAGTCAGGTCTTGGTCTGCATTTGAGATGGGGTCCGCGCATTTGCGATGAAAACTGACCCTTGTACGTATTTATGTCCATAGAACCATTTTTTTTATATTTCAACTCCAACATCCACTAAACATTAGAGATCGTAGAAAAAAAGATTGATTATTAGTTGTCAGAGTGAGTTGTAGACCTTATGGTAGTCATTTCCCCATTGTTAATTTTGTAAGTTTTGTATAATTTCATGTTTAAAATTTTGATTTTAATTCAAATTCCTATTTTGTTTTACAAGATAAATTAAGGTATGTTTGTGCTGGGAGTTCACCTATTATTATGGATAAATCATCCTTAAGATTAGAGAGTTATTTTAGCTATTTTGAAGTTGTGATTATGCAAGAGGGCCACATGTAGGATTTTAGCTTAATTTTAGACCCAAATAATTTATTTCAAGTACAGGTAATTTTATTCTCATATTAATATATGGATCATTGATCTGATAGCATGGTATCATACGATGGCTTTTCAGAATAGAAAAGCTCTTATTTACTAGTTTTTCTAGAGTGTCATTAGTTTCCAGGTAAGACAGGATTACTTTCCTCATACACTGATCTTTTTTATTGTATTAGTATAGTAATAATTTAGGTTTAGGTTAGGATTTATTCCTTGGTTACATTTTTAGTGAATCTTGGATTATTTAGTCGATTACAGAGCCGTTTTAGGAAGAACTGATGCATTCCTCTTCTCTTTGAGTAATTTTTTAGGACTAGTTTCGACCTATTTAACACCTTATAATTAATCTTTGATGACTTGTATTGTTTTGGGGAGAGATTTTACTTAGTATGGACTTCTGTGGTTTGTAGTGGACCTTGCAACCACTTTTTTATGAAAAATATCCTTGGTACCTCCCTGTAGACCTTGGAGGCCTTTTATTCATCATCTTTTATACAATATTAAACCTTCGGATGATTTAGATATAATTTTATCCCTTAGATAGATTTCTTATAAAGTATTTACTTCAATGTTTTAGTTCAAGTATGAAATTTAATGGTCATTTTTGATTCTAACATTCTGGTTTGAGTCCTATAGTAATGGTAAGAAGGGATTCTCAGATATGATTTTTGTTTTCACCTACTTTATGTTTACTACTATCGGTGACTCATCCTTGATTGTCCCCACATTTCTGGAGGAGTTGGGTCTTTAATTGGATTTTAATACAACCTTTCATCTACAGAGGGATGGTCAGTTAAGCCGAACTATCTAAGTACATGTGCATATGCTCCGAACTTGTGTTATAGGTTTTTGAGGACAATGGGATAAACACTTAACATTGGCAGAGTTTGCTTACAACAACAATTAACATTTGAATATTGAGATAGTGCCTTGTGAGGCTTTATAGGGTAGGATATTTAATTCCCCTATAGGTTGGTTTGAGACTTCCGAGGTTAAACCCTATGGTGCAAATTTGCTTTAGGACTAATTAGATAGAGTTAGGATGATTTAGGATTGGCTGAGAGTAGCCTAGAGTAGGAAGAAGGCCTACGCTGATCGTAGATTCTATCCTTGAGATTTAGAGTTGGTGATCATGTGTTCCTTCGTGTTTCTACAAGGAATGGTAAGCTTAGCCCTTGCTATATTTTTCTTTTTGATATCCTCCGTGTAGTGGGCAAGATGGCATATGAGTTAGCTTTATCTCCAGACTTTGCCACTACTCATTAAATTTTTCATGTCTTTTTGTTGCATAAGTATATTACGGATCATTCTCATGTTCTTAGATGGGACTCAATCTAGTTGGATGAGCAGTTGACCTTTGTGGAGGATCCTGTGCTTATTTTTTCTAGTAATATGTGGCGACTACGTTCTAGAGAGATTTTGGTAGTCATGGTTCAGTAAAGGAATCGCCTAGTAGAGGAGGATACTTCGGAGATAGAGAGTGAGACGGCCCATTATCCTTATTTTTTTTAGACTTTACCTTTCAGGTCATTGTCCGTATTCTTGCTTATTTTTGCTGATAGAGCTTCTCCATAGCTGCCCCAAGTCATTATTGACTTACTAGAATGATAGTTCTGTTACTTAGCGGGTCATTTGGTTTTTAGAACCACTTTCCTAATTTGAAGTCTTTGTTGGTTCTAATTGACCACCGAGCAAAAAATTTTAGTAAAACCACTTTAAATGCAAATTCCAACTATGCCAATGCGCCTGGAATATTAAAATCTATGTGGTAACATATCTCATTTGCTTGAAACGAACTCTGGATGCCTTTTAAGGCATTGGCCGAAGCCTAAAACCAAGTTCCAAGCTTCAGTCATGCCAGGCATAGGGAGAGATACCGTGACTTTAGTGTAAGGGCTGCAAATTTGGAGCCGCAACCATGACCAAGCAAGGTCCATGACTTTGAGACACCACGACCTGGGTACACCTTTTTAAAGGCTATCTTGCTTTAAATTTTGGCAATTTGTTTTCCTCCCTCTTGAGCTCTAAACCCTAATAGAGTGTAAATTCTTAAAGTGGGTCTTCTAGGTTGTTTAGGAGCATAAATAACATGTGCAATCGAATCTTGCAACAAATCTAAGGTAATATTCCTCAAAATTTGGTATTAATTTCTTTATTTCTAGACTAAAAACCCCTAATTCTTTGAGGCTCAATTCTAGCAACAAAGGTGCTTTATTTACTCAAATTTCTTAAGGGTTATAACTCCCTAATGAACTTTAAACAACGGGTTGGTCTTTAAAACTCATTATTCAAAGTTGGGAACCACTTAGGGGTTTTTTATCATTTTGGACCCATGATATAAATGTTCCGTAGAGGGTGTTGTTATTCTTGTAATGATGCTTAGATTGTGTTGTGATAACGTGGCTCATGAAAGAAGAAGCTTCAAGAAAAGGAATGGCAAAGCTTGCTGGTTTGTGAGCTATTTAGACTCAAGGTAGGTTAAGCTTACTCGTAGTTAGATTGAGCTTAATTGTAGTATAGTTATTGATGTCTATGAGATTAGGAGGGGTCTTAGATGATAAATATATTACTGGTAAAACTTTGGATTAGTTGATTCTTATAGGCTATTAAAGTGTGATGCTTGACTGTAACCTTGAACCTTGAATAGTTCTACTTGTAGTCACATTAATACTATGAGAATAGTTTCTTTATTAGAGGAGAATGATGTTGTTGACTAACCTTACGAGTATGTTCAAATAGATATAACTAGTTATGAATTGGCCATGGTGTTTGGTATGACTTAGAAATGATACTTGAAGAAGATTTTCACTAATCGTCCTAGTAAGGATTGATAAGCCCTTATGGAGTGATTTAGATAACCTATCCTAATTGCAGGTAGAAGTTAGTCTTGTAGAAGTAAACTTTGGCATTATTAGGATTTAGGAGTGGGACTTGACCCTCTTTAAGCTTGAACTATTCAATTTCTTACCAAGATAGATACTTGATGAACGTCTTACGTTATTGAGGTTATAATGGTTAAACTCGATTGTCAGTTATGCATGTGGTCAATGGTTCTATAATTTGTATTCTTGATTGATTTTCTTTTTGTCATGACATACATAGCCTTGGAAAGTATTGTAAATTGAACCTACGGTTATGCTATCGCTTGGCTTATTAATGAGTTCACCATGTGAACCTCTAATTTTGTTACCCCTCTTTATATGACCCAAGATTAATGATTAACCTAATATTTATGTGAAGATTTTTCCACTGGGGTTAGTGTTAAGGAAAATGGGGGGTAAAATAGGTATCTAGAGAGCATGCACCTGACTTATAATTGACTTGCTTATAAATATGTTAACTTGGAAAAGTTGTGATTGCGTATATTATTTAGATACTCATGCTCACGCATCCACTTATATTATGTAGTGATGATTAATAGAAAAGTATGATATTATGTGTTACCTTATATCACTTGTACTATATCATTGTGGGTTATATATGCTTATTGAATTGTCTATATATGTGTGTGTATAATAATGGTATGATGATGCCCAGTGAATCCAGAGTATATGATGATATTATGATGATGCCTGGTGAATTTGAATGGTGTTATAATAGTGTTATAAGGATGCCAGGTGAATCTAGAGTATATAATGATATTATGATGATGCCCGGTGAGTCTGAAATAGGTAATGATGTTATGATGATATTATGTAAAGGATAATATTATGTACGGTGTGCATATTTAAAATACATGGATATATGTGAGGTTATTCCGTGTGTGGATAAACCCATTGTGTACTTGGGAAATGATGTCTTCCTTGGTAAATTGTTATCCATTCTTTGTCCTTAATCACTAAATAAGAGGTGTGGCCCTTGTTGACTCTGATTAGTAACTAGAAGTGTATTATGCCGAGTTTTGGGTTAGGCTAATTGATATATGTAATCATGCCTAGAATCCAGAGCTTACCTATTGAATCTACTAGACTTGTATAAATGGTTACATTATGAAATTTTCCCTAGTAAAGTGGCTTATGTGATAACTAGTTGTCTCTAATAAATGACTACGACTTTAAGGTTAGAAGCCTAGTGAACTAGTTGGAGGAGCTTACTTAGATATAATATGGAAACTAGTTCTTAAGGTTGTGATTTTCTCTCAGATAATACACTTAGTGTTGTATGATGAGTGGTTAAGTTGACATCTAGTATATGATCCCGTGGTGGCTTAATTGATGACTTATATAATTAGGAGGCTAACTAGAAGACAACTTTGTGATGGGTGAATAAAAATTGGTAACTGGTAGCTTTTCCTTATTTAATAACTAGTAAGCTATTAGACTTGCAAACTAGTGGCTTATAGAAATAGAGTCCAACTATTTTAGGCTAGACATGTAGTTTATTAATGAACTAGACATTAAATAACTATATAACCATGTTATGGAGATATCGGATAAACTGTGTATAATTGCGGTATTGATGATTATAGTCGACCTCAGTAAGAGGCCATGGCAGGAATGTACAACCCGCGGGTTTGGTGAGTTTCTTTTCTAGTTGTGCCTTGATATGATGATGAATTTATCCTTTTTTTATACTCTCCTATGGTATGGGATGCCATAATGAGTTCTTTGATTGTTTTCCTTGAGTTTACTTCTGACAGTATGGGATAGCGTGGTATGTTCTTTGATTTATTCTCTAATAATGGTAATGGTGTTCATTATGGTAATTACATGATTGTTATTGTATATATGTGGCTTTACATTTCAAAAATGATTACTCATCTTCTATGAATGTTATAGTATATGTGTATATGGAATGTTATACTATTGTTCTAATTTAATAGTTATCGTATACAGTGATATCAAAGGAGATTCAAGTTGGATTCATTACCTTGACTTTATGTAATTCACTTACTCTATATCATCCCTATATTATAGTTTAGCTTAGTTGGCCGATGATACATACTGAGTACCCGTGTTTTTGTACTCGTACAACAGTTCTGTACCTTTTTGTTGCAAACCCGAGTTCTAGTTGCCTTCATTGAGTCAAGGTTGTGTGATGTTGATCATCAGGCACACGGTGAACTCTTTTAGTTTGAGTTTCCCTTTTTCCCTTCTATCCTTACTTTGTATTTTGTATTCGACATGAATTTATGAGACTATTTAAGACTATTACACGTTATGTTGTAATTTCTACTATCGAACATAGAGATGCTCTTTTACTAACACGATTTGGTCATGGGATTGGTGTTCGGATGTTAGTTTTTTCTTTGTGTAATTTCTTTGTTATACTGTGATCCCATATAAGAGCCATGTTGGACGTTCCTACCAAGGTAACCCATTTCTTTAGTTCTGAGTTACGGTGTTGGCTTATCTACTTTCTTTAGTAACCCGGTCGTGACAACCTACTTTTACAATTGAGTGAATTGAATTTATGTGTTTACTTGCTATATTTTGTTTCTTCATTTAAACTAGAATTTATGATTATTGCAACTATTATTGTGGGAATGGATACTTAAGTGGTCAAAATTTCAAAGTTTTCATAATTCTAATTTGTCTATTTGTTCCTCTAACTGAGACATGATTTACACGATTGTTTGAGTCATGGTTTTTGACTTAAAGTCTTGTTGACAGTCATTGTCTTCACTTGACTTGTTTTCAATGTTGACTTGCACTGACAAAATTGTATGAAGTTGTTGAATAAGTTTATGTGTTATATATTGAGGTAAGTTTACACGGTAGGTGTTTATGATTGTCTTGATTAACTAAGTTATTTTTAGTTGTTCATATTTCTCATTTTTTATTTCTAGATGACACTACCAATACAGTATTATTTCTTTTGTACTGATACTACATGTGCTCTTCTTTTTGTTGAGTGTAGATCATATTCCACAGGCTATTTTGAGACCTCATTTTAGAGAAAACAACTTTCAAACTCAAGGGGGAGAAACATCTTGTAGTCTATCATGTTATTTTCATTTATATTTTGGATCCATTGTTTTGAACTTAAGACATTTTTAGCTGTTTTGGCAGAACCCTTATTGTTGATAATTATAGATTCTAGGGGATTGTTTAGCTATTGATTATTTCCATGTGGTTATCATTAGATTGTTGGTGATATTATTTTATTTAATGAAAAATACCTAGTTTTCCTTATTTTTGGGTAATTATTGGGGTTCCTTATTAGGGGTTGGATGGTTCTCCATCTAAAGTTACTGTAGGTGCCAATCACAAAGGGTTTGGTCACGAAAATTTGGTATGAAAGCCCTAGGTTCATTGATTTTGTTGTACCAAAATGGGTCTTGTATAGTATTATGGAATGGTATAGAGATGTTTGTACTTTCCTTTGAGAGCCTATATGACTTTTGGAAACTATTATTTATTTCTTCTTTCGTGCTATGACCTGATTACAATTTTTATCTTATGATACAAATTTATAGCTAGCCGTCTGAATTCTTTTATTAGTAGATAGTGAATACTGAAGGAAATGGATCTAGTGTTGTATACCTTGAACCATCAACTCTAGATTTAGAACTAGTTGTTTGATAATGAGGATGAAGAATGGATAGGCAAAGAAGAAAAGAGAGGGCAACACCTGCCAATGGTAGATCTCTATCAGTTTACCTGACCTGTCAGAGGTCAGTGTCACCACTCCCACTTCAAGATCGTAATAAATAGGTTGATGAGTTAAATAAGGATGTTGTGAAGTATAGAGTAACGGTATAAATTCTGGGTACAACTCATCCCCAAATGTCTTCTGAGGTGGTTCAATAAGTGTTAACTTTCATGAGTAGATTGGGTGCTACCGGGGCCACTCCTACTATGCTTGCTTATCGATTTCTAGGTTTCCAGTCAACTGTTACTGTATCTTCGAGCATTTATGAGACCTGGAAGATTAAATTTTTCCTTGGACCAATGTTCGTTCATTTCATGAGTTGGACTGAGCATGATATGATGACTAAGTTCCTGAAGATAAAACCTTCTGCTTTAGTTGTCTCTAAGATAAAGGGTACATCTGAGTTCATAATTCATTGTTATGGAAGGCTACATAAGATGGGTATTATTGAGTAACACAGTGTCGAGTTTGTTACTTTCTAGATGCAAGCTGATGCCAAGGAGTTATGGAGGACATATGTGGATGCCAATTACCACCTTTTTCTCCATTGATATGGCCATTGTTTCATACACAATTTTGGAGAAATAATCTATCTTGTACTATTTGTTATTGCAAGAAGGATGACTTTTTATCCCTTTAGTAGGGTCATATGTTTATTGCACCTATGAGTACAACTTTCATGGTGTGTTGCATTATTTTACTAAGTTAATTGGTACATAGGAAGAAGGATTCTATTGTTTTTGAAAATCATGAACACTAACATATTTTTACATTTATATAACATTTACTTGGAAGATATTTAATGAGGTTGCTGATTATATGGGAAATATGGAAAGTGTGAATCATGTTGGTCAGGCATAGCTGTTATTGAAGAAGTGTCAAAATGGGGGTAACTTTTACGGTTCTTAGTCCAGGGGTCATAGCTAGCACACTTATGCAAATCGTCCTCTTTAGTTAGATTTGTTAGCTTTATAGGTGGTCAGTGATGTTCTGTTTTTTGACGGTACAGTTTAATAATTGTATGTTTTCAAGAAGCTACTGTTGTATTTTAAAATTGAATTTTAGTGTTTTTAGGATAAGGACTAAGTGTGAAGGGTAACTTGGACAATCTGAGCAAAATAGAAGTGAAATGAGTAGTGACGTCTTGGGCGACGGACCATCGACCTTGCGACGATCCATCAGTTTAAATCATCGACCATAAGAAAAAGGCATAGACTCAGGACATCATCTAACGGTCCAGGCGATGGACCATCATCCTTGCAATGGGACGTCAGTTTAAACCATCACTATGATACCGAATGTATCATCACTGGATGTCCTACGACGGTCTAGGCGATGTACCGTCGACTGTACGATGAGCCATCACACTACCCGTCGCCCAAAAGTAGAACATGGAGTCACTTGATACCCAATGACGGTGTAGGCAATGGACCGTTGGACCTGTGATGAACCGTCTCTTGACTCATCAACCAAAACGCAGAGAATCTGAGTTTGAATTTTTTAAAACCTTGTCTGGAATCGTATAAATACTACGTATTAGGATTTATTCCACATCTTTTCTCTTCATTTTCATTCGGATTTGAAACTAGAGATTGAGAGTTGGTTATTAATTTTCATATTTTCCATCAATGATTGAGAAGAACAATATTGTGACATTTTGTAAGTACTTTTCTGAAGTTATTAGTGAACATCAATATAACTTTGATTTCTTATATGGAGATGAGTAGCTAAACTTCCATAACTAGGGTTATGGAAGTCTTGATGTAGAGAAGTATTTTAGGGTTATGATTGGGTTTGATTGCTAACATCTATCTAAATTGCATAAATCTTTATTCATCTTAATGACATCTCTTGGTTGCTAACTTGAGATGTGAGCCCATGAACTCCACTTGTCTGACAAGAAAGTGGATGTTGGGAAAAGAAGTGATTCACATGAACTCCATAGGTTTACCCTTTGGGTTAACGGGTTAATTCTTTAACAGGATCAACCCTTATTAGAGTATTATTTAATAATGCATGAATCTTTTGAGTTCGAGAGAAGTAAAGGGTGAAATACTCAATGGGTTGAGAAACAAATGGGTAATCCTTAGAATTCTATAATTTTTGCAATTGGATACAAAAGTTAGATTTCGTACACAAACTCGCAACACTAATGGTTTGAAAATATTGGTGAGCATAACTCTAGTTAATTCAATCTCATTGAAAAATTACATCTACATTTAGTGTCAGTAGCTCGACATTTGTGAAACAAAAATACAAAAGAACACCATTAACATTTCCAAACCCCCTTTATTTTAGAACCTTAGATCAATTTTCTAATAAAAATCACAATACATAGCTAACATTGTATTTCCTGTGGGATACGACACCAAACCCAGTGGGGTTCTATATTTGATAGCGACCACTTGCTCTCTCGTAAGAGAGGTATAATTTGGGCGTATAAATTTTTGGCGCCGTTGATGGGGAATATGATTGTAAATTAAGTTTGTGTTTGTTGCTTGAGCTTTGGTCAAAGTTTCCCAAGAAATTTATTTTTTTTGTTGTTTTTATTTTGTACAGGGTGATCATCTTGTATGCCAAGTAGTCGGATATCAGGTAAACCTTTATTGCCTATTTATCTGGAACCTCAACTTATTGGCAGAATGGATTGTCTACAGGACAAATAAAGAGTAATTCTTAGCAGGAAGCAACCAGATTAGCCTCCTTGGTAGCTGCACAAGTAAACCAACAAAATACAGATAATGCAGGTTGGTGACAAAACCCAGATGAGAAGGATCTGGGTGATGATGATTTATTAGCTTCAGTCAACCTGAGGCGTGCAGATAATTTACATGCACTAGAAAATAGGAATAACAAAAATTGTCCTGTGAGGGCAAGACCAGAATGCCAAGCTGCCCAATTTAATCCGGATGATGATGATGATGACTTGGATGGAACTGGTCTAATCGGGGATATTATTCCTCCATCCTTAGCATCCGAAGCTAAGTTTAATATTACAAGCACTATGATCCAGCTATTACATCTCAAAGGATTATTTGGTGGACTTGCTGGTGAAAATCCAAATATGCATTTGGTTTATTTTATCTGAACATGCAAATCATTTAACAACATAGGGGCTGGGAAAAATACTATTCGGTTGCGACTATTTCTGTTGGCTCTATTTGGAGAGAAAAATTTAGAGTTGAATGAGATAAATCTCGAGTCTATTACTAATTGGAGGCAATTGAAAGACGCTTTTCTAGAAAGATTCTTTCTACCATCCAAGAGGGTATAGTTCAAAGACAAAATAAGAAATATCAGACAACTTTCAACTGAAGCTCTCCATAAGACTTGGGAGAGATTCAAGAAGAAGTTGATGCAGTGCCCCAATCATTAGATGGCCAATGTCCACCTGATGAAGATATTATACCGGGCCTTGAACTCTATAACTAAGACAGTGGTGGACAACTCAACAGGTAGGTCATTCATGGACCTCAGCTTCCCTAAACCAGCGTGCATGCTTATCCATATGACAAAACAAAGTAGATCTTGGCATAGTAGAGATTCTGAGGTAGCAAGCTCCACTGTATCTATAGGCATGACTGTAGAACAGAGGAGAAGAGAAGAAGAGCGTGACCAATACATAGCTAACATGAATACACAAATGGATCTTCTTACCAAATATTTGTTATCAGGAAAGACAAAGAAGGTAAAACCGGTAGCGTTACAGTGAAGAGCTAACTCCAATTCTTAGGGGGAAGCTAATTACTTGAATAATCAGAGGGGTTTCTGAGGCAGTGGCTAAGGAAACCAAGGGTGGAACTACTATTACAATGCTGGATATAAGGACTATGATCAAGGAAATTAGAAGAGTAAGGGTGAAAAGAGTGGGTTATATATCCCTTGTAGAAACTATGAGTCTGCCACAACTAGTTCGGTGAAGATATCTATGTAATACATGATGGGAAAGCTATTGAAGGGAGTAGAAGCAACAAGTATCGAGGTGACTGAGATAAAAAGTGAGTTATCCTCCATAAACTAGCTTTTTAACTATCACTCAACTTGTATAAAATAGTTAGAGCAATAGATGAATCAAGTGTCTTCTATATTCAATCAAAGAAAAGTTGGCACCCTCCCAAGTGACATAGTGTAGAACCCAAGTAAGGATGGGTCATGTATGACAGTCACTACTAGAAGTGGTAAGATATTGGTAAGCCCTATTGTGGGCAAGCTTGTGGTTGGTATAGTAGCAGATAATAGTAAAGAGGCCGGGATTGATTATCCAGTGGAGTCTGGGAAATCAGATGAGTTTATTGTTAATGCACCATCCAAAAGTCAGAAGGTTGACGAGTTAGAGATGAATAAGGGAAAAGAGGTAGAAGTGGTGGTTATCACTTTTCCAAAACCACTACCTCCATTTTCCCATTTGTTGAAGAAGATGGCCGTTGACACAAAGTTTGATAAATTCATGACCATGCTTAAGCAGTTGACTATTAATCTTTCATTAGTTGAGGCATTGGATCAAATGCCTGGGTACACAAAATTCATGAAAGACCTTGTCATGAAGAAGTGGTCAGTTAGTTTTTAGCCAAAACCTAATCTCTATCATTGTGGTGATTTTCCACAATGTTTCTGGTGCAGAAAAAGACAGATCCGGGAGCATTCACTATCCCATGCACTATTGGGTCCCTACACTTTGCTAAAGCATTATGCGACTTGGAAGCTAGCATCAATCTGATGCTACTAGCTATGTATAAAATATTAGGTTTAGAAAACCCCACACCCACCAAATATGCAACTTATGATGGCAGATAGGTCGATAAAATAACTTATTGGTATTTTATACGATGTGCTGGTGAAGGTTGCTAGGTTTATATTTATGGCAGATTTCATCATTTTGGATTATAAGGTGGACTTTGAGGTGCCCATAATCTTGGGTCGACCTTTACTCGTAACCGAAAGTGTGTTGATTGATTTGCGAGCGAATAAGCTCTTATTTAGGTTGAATGATGAAGTGGTACGATTTTTTATATTCCAATCAATGAAGTAGCAATAAGAAATAAGCGTGTTCTAAATTATTAATGTATATTATGAGAATGAGTAAGAGGTACCTATAGAGGAAAGATTTGTTGTCGAGCCCCTAACGGAAGTGTTGATGAATTTTGATCGTGAGGGCATTGAGGAGTACGGAGAGATGGTTTGTGTGTTGACAGGAATGGGATCATACTTTTATGCTCCTAAGAAACACGATCTTGATCTAAAGAATAGACCAACACTACAGACTAAGCCATTCATAGAAAAGCCGCCGGTGTCGGCATTGAAAGTGCTTCCCGGGCATTTAAGGTACGTGTTTTTGGGAGATAGAAAAATCCTACCTATTATTATTGCAGCTGATTTAAGCGAGCAGTAGGTGGAAGCACTTATTTCGGTGCTTCAGAGGTATAAAAGAGCAATAGGTTGGACTATTGCTGATATTATCAGCATTCTCCCTAGCTCTACATTCATAAGATACACCTTGAGGATGACTGTACTCAAACCATTGAGCATCAATGCTGACTTAATCCACTTAAGCACGACGAGGTTAAGAAGGAGATTATCAAGTCACTGGATGTAGGAATGGTTTATCCTATTTCAGACAGTAAGTGGGTAAGTCCAGTTTAATGTGTGCCTAAGAAAGGGGGCATGATGGTTGTAGCAAATGACAAGAATGAATCGATTCCTCTTAGATCGAAGACTAATTGGAGAGTTTGCATGGACTACCGCAAACTAAACTCATGGACTTTAAAGGACCACTTCCTAATGCCCTTTATGGATCAAATACTTGATCAGTTGGCAGGAAGGGGGTGGTACTACTTCTTCAATGGGTATTCTAATTACAACCAGATTGCCATTACTCCTGAAGATTAGGAGAAAATGACATTCACATGCCCATACGGTATGATTTATTTAAACAAAATGCCTTTTAGGTTTTAAATGCACCTGCCACTTTTCAGTGGTGCATGATGTCAGTTTTTTTGATATGGTTGAAGACACCCTGGAGGTGTTTATGGAAAATTTTTTGGTTGTTGGTGATTCCTTTTAACTATGCTTGCTAAATCTGAGTTAGTCCTTACGGCAGTGTCAAGAATTCCACCTTGTTCTTAACTGAGAAAAGTGCCATTCATGGTGAAGAAAGGCATTGTGCTTGGTCACCAAATTTCAAGTAAAGGGATTGAAGTAGATAAGGCGAAGATTGAGGTGATTGAGAAACTGCAACCTCCTATTTTAGTCAAAGGGGTATGTAGTTTTCTTGGCCATGTAGGGTTCTACCGCAGATTCATAAAGGATTTCTCCAAGATGAAGAAACTTCTTTGCAAACTCTTTGAGAAGTAAGCAAAATTTGTTTTTGATGATGATTGCAGACAGATGTTTGAATGCCTTAATTTTTAACTAGTGAAAGCTCTAATTATTGTTGCTCCTGATTGAACGAAGCCATTTAAAATTATGTGTGATGCTAGTAGAGTAGCACTAGGAGCTGTTATCGGACAAAAGAAAGAGAAGTTGTTTCACCTGATATTTTATGCCAAAAAGGCCCTAAATGGGGCTCAGAAGAATTATACGGTGACAGAGTAGGAATTACTAGCAGTGGTTTATGCTTTTGAGAAGTTTCCGGCGTATATGCTATGTACGAAGGTAGTAGTACACACTGACCATGCTGCCTTAAGGTACCTAATGGTGAAGAAGGATGCTAAACCAAGTTTGATTCGGTGGGTATTGCTACTTCATGAATTTGACTTTCAAGTGAAGGATAGTAAGAGATGAGAGAATTATGTGGCTGATCACCTATCCATACTTGAAGACGAGCAGGCAGTGTAAGATGATCTTGTAATTGATGATTCCTTTCCAAATGAGAAAGTATTGGCTTTAGTGCTTAAAATAATACCTTGGTATGTTGACTTCATGAACTACATGGTAAGAAAGGTAATGCCAAATGATATTTCCTTCTATCAGAAGAAAAAGTCTCTCCATGATGTGAAACACTATTTCTAGGATGAGCCATATCTTTTTCAGTGGTGTACGGATGGCATAATTAGAAGAAGCATCCCAGAAGTAGAGATGTTGATTATACTAGAAGCAACTTATGCTTAACCAGTTGGAGGTCATCATATTAGTGATCGTACTACCATAAAATTCCTTCAAAGTGGTTACTATTGGCCCTCTCTATTTAAGGATGCTTATGAGTTCGTAAAGAGATGTGACCAATGTGAAAGGTAAGGATCTATCTCAAATTTCCATGAGATGACAATGTCCAAGATGTTAGAGGTTGAACTGTTCAATGTATGGGGCATTGACTTTATGGGGATCTTTGTGAGCTCATTTGGGATGAAGTACATACTAGTTGCGGTTTACTATGTGTCAAAATAGGTCAAGGCTGTTGCTCTAGCAGATAATGAAGGGCAGCAAGTTATTGCATTCTTGAGGAGAAACATCTTCTCTCGCCTTAGGGTACTATATACCATCATAAGCGATGGAGGATCACACTTTTGCAACAAGGTATTCTAAGCAACATTGGCAAAATATAGAGTTAACAAGCATAAGGTACCTACGCCATATCACCAGTAAACAAGCGGGAAAGTGGAAATATCCAATCATGAAATCAAGGCAATCCTTACCAAGATTGTGAATCCGAGAGGGAAAGTGGAAATATCCAATCATGAAATCAAGGTTGTCCTTGCCCAGATTGTGAATGCGAGCGGGAAGGATTGGTCTGGGATGTTGGATGATGCATTATGGGCATATCGAACAGCATTATGCATTTTGACCTGAGTGAATTTTTTATCCTTTTTCTATGTCTACTTTGATAGGTTATTCTGTTGTTGGTATAAGAGTCTATATAGGTTGTGTGGTCTTTATCTGTGCGTAGGAGACCTTGGTAAATATGATAGAGTTGGATATGTTAGATTTTAATGTGATATTTGGGATGGATTGGCTTCACTCATGTTATGTTTCTCTAGATTGTCGTACCCGAAGGGTCGATTTCCAATTCCTTAATGAATGGGTAATTAAGTGTTAAGGGAGTTTCCTAGTACCTATGTGAAGTTTTTTTTTCTTATCTTAGAGATTGGAAGTCGATTTCTAAGGAGTTTTTACACCATGTAGTTTGTGTTTAAGAGTTTAGTTCAGAGGTTCCTTCTTTACAGTTTGTGCATGTGGTTAATGAGTTTCCTGAAGTGTTTCCCAATGATCTTCCTAGTATTCCTCTTGATAGGGAAATAGAATTTGGTATTCATCTTCTCCCTAATACCCATTTGATATCTACTCATCGTTATAAAATGACATTGGCTATGTAGAAAGAAGTTAAAGAGAAATAAAAAGATTATCTTAATAATAGTGTCATCCATCCTAGTGTTTCTCTATGGGTTCCCCTATGCTTTTTGTGCATAAGAAGGATGGTTTCCTTCATATGTGTATAGATTATTGCCAGTTGAATAAGGTGACTATGAAGAATAAGTATCCCCTTCCTAGGAAAGATGATCTCTTTGACCATCTTGATGGTGCTAGATGATTTTCTAAGATTGATCTTCATTCGAGTTATCAACGGCTGAATATTAGAGATGTATATATCCCTAAGACTACTTTTCATACCCGATATGGTCACTATGTATTATTGGTTGTCCTTTGGGTTAACTAATGCTTCGACGATATTCATGGATCTTATGAACCAGTTGTCTAGGTAGTTTTTTGGGATTTATTTGTCATTAGTTTCATATAGTTTTAGACTCTTAAGGATCAGAGATTTGTTGAAACATAGGGGTTGCACGACACTGTTGGGGACCAGGTCCCTCAAGGCAAGACACTGGCAATCAAACACTAAAGCTGCAGGAAACTAAAACTTCGCTATAAATTAAAGAATACAAAGATTTAACGCGGAAACCTCATGGATCAAGTTAGGAAAAACCACAACTTTCCCTCATAAGCACTAAACAATCCACTATAATCAAACTCTTTTGTACAGACATGATGGGAACTTAATACTAAGTTCCACTAGTTTTTTAATAACTCTATTAATAATCCACCTTGACAACTATGCCAAGAACTCACCCCAATCTTAATTAACTCAAAGAAACATCAAATTATGCTAACTCTACCTAAGTACTCTCATGAATACAAAGAAAACACATTACTCTTATAACACGAGTAATTCAATTACAATCAAAGATTAATCAGGAAACTCACACTATCTCAGCGTACAAAAGATTTTGACTTGAGCAGTATTTGGTTTTTTGCCCATTACTCTCTTAAACAATATAATTTCAAAAATAAGTTAATTGATGAGTATTTTTTTCTATTTAAAGATGGATAAAGATTAAGGTTCAAATATGATTAGGCCAGTTGTTTTGAAAGTTACAAGCACACCTATAGAGCTTGTTACATTAACAAAAAAAACTGCATAGGATAGTGATATCTCATGAAGGCCCATAGACCTGGTCCCTTGATGTTGTTGATCCACATAAAAAATATATATAGAAATTTCCCCCCTTTTGATGATGAAAAACAACCTAGATTTTAGAGTATCAATGTTCATTCATCTCATTTACTTCGAGTGATTACCACTATTGTCGACGAATTTTCCCAATATCATTACGCGCCATGCTTCCACTATAAATATGTCATCATACTTCACAATATTCTTCCCGTTGTCAATATGCCATCATATCTGCAATATTCAACATATATACACTTGGTACCTTAACCCTTAAACATTATTAGGCAACACAGACCTAGACCCTACCACATGAATTTAGTATTCCCCATTTTGGAATCTTTGAAAAGTGATAACAATAAACCAAGAGTAAAATAAGCACAACTTAGTTAACTCATGCCACTGGGCAACACAAACATGAATAACTATTTTAAAATAAAGAAGAGACAGATGAGACACACAAACAACCTATTTATTCATTGTTAAGTAAGATCAGTACCAGTATAGTCATACACGCATAAACATAAAATAACTATATTCAAAAGCTACAGTAGAAACAAAAACTTGAAACTGACAAATGGATGAAAGGACTTAGGTAGAGGAGATTAGGGTAGAACGATTTAATCAACAACTCCATTCTAATACTCTTTACATCATGAGCATTCGCTAATTGCTTGGTGAGATCTTTAACTTTAGCATTCCTCCCTTGAAACTCTTTATTGAGTTCTGTAACCTTAGTCTGGAACTGTACATTTTCTGTTGTAATTTCATCAGTAGCACCCGGTCCCTCTGAGGATAACAAATGATTCTACATCTTCTAGTGCACTATATCTACATCCTTAGCAGGTAACTTAATTGTCATCTCCTCCATTACTTGCTTAAATTCTCCTGAGAAGCCAATAGTTCTGACACTTGGGATACACTTCCCACATTTCCTTTTATGCATTCATTTTGCACAAATGTTGTTAGACTAAACTTTTGATTGACTGGTCTAGGAGTCCCTTTAGTCCTAACCACTGAAAAATTATCAAAAAACTTGGTCAAGAATTACCCATATTGAATCCCATGCTTTCCATACTTCTCATGGAAAACCATACTGTAAGAACCCGATTTACTGAATCAAACTACTACACGGTGCTCATGACTTCGAAACACAGAAAGCTAACCCATGACTGATATCTGTACTTGTATACTATATAAGATAACATAATAATGCAGAAACAGACACTAAAAGGCCATAATATTCAATCATGAACATAACTGAATAACGTAACATCTGTGTGGGGTAATAGAATACCCAAAACAAGATTGAAGTCTAAAAGATGATAGCCTGTATCTAGTCTGCATCTAGTCTGAAAGCCTCTACTGTCAGAAAAATTGAAATAAGGAATTGATGAGACATGTCCCCAACTAACTCCAACTAATAAGCTAATCAATGAGATAATGGAAAATCATTACGTCTTCAAAGGATGAGCACTCACTTCTACTGTGACTCTAAAACGTGAATCAACTGCTGATCTAGAACTCGTGTATCTAAACCTATGGTGTAACATAAAAACAAAGCATCATAGTGCGAATACGTCAGTACATATGTACCGAATACACTAGTGAGGTAGCCTATATACAAGTGTTTTTATGAATGATCAAACTAACTAACTATCTATCATAATGTGAGAAAGTATACTTAAATGCGCAACTGTAACTGATAACATAATAGCATGATACTGATACTGTGGTAGCATGACTAGTGAGTCTGGATACTGATAACATAAAGGACTATATCTAAATAATACTGATAACATAGGTGACTATATCTGAGTATAACTGATAACGTGGGTGACGGTTGCTGACAGTCTTGAATTAGATGGAACTATCTGAGTTCCGTACTGTATCTGAGTTGACTGTATCTGATAGTCCTAAAATCTAAAGAACTATCTAAGTTTTATTACTGAGACTAATTCACTGTAATTGACAATCATGATTCTGTAACATGAAATAGTGAGAAGTAGTATCTAACTGATATGATCCGAAGGTGCTATAATCGTTGAGCTGGGGTCCAATCGATGCCCTGATTGAAAATTTGTCAATACCGCACCACTGGTAAGGACAACATATTAGTAACCCTCATATAATCGGTAACTCTAGCGAGAATGGTGGGAATCCTCACATAATAGGTTAAGCCACCTCATCCACCCTTATATAGTAGGCTACAATGTCTTAGACTATGCTGGCTACATAGTTCTGAAATGCAAGGATTTCTTCTAGGAATCACACTGTCATATAATAGGTGAGTCCCCATCCTTTGGTTCACTTGGTGCTAATTCCTACTCCCAGCTGAACGGACACTGAACATGATTTACTGAACTGAACTGAGCAAGGACTGAGTTACTGAATTTCCATGGCTGATGAAATACTACTGATATCTGACAACTGACTGAGTCATGAGATAATGTAGATTTTTCCTGAGTCATAAGACTATCTGAAATCTAAGAGTTCATAGCTTGACTGAGAGTAATGTGAAAACATGACATGGATCTAGGTACACAACTAATATTTTGGGTACAAGGAACCCCTAGGTCTCTATAGAAGGAAACTGAGATAGCATGATTTACTTCAACACTTAGCTAACATCATAATGCATACTACATTCATAGGAGCCTTTCCTCAAACATGTAATAGGCATAAACTTGTACATACATGGGGATTTCCTGAT
Organism: Capsicum chinense; assembly: GCA_026120095.1. Classification (NCBI taxonomy): domain Eukaryota; kingdom Viridiplantae; phylum Streptophyta; class Magnoliopsida; order Solanales; family Solanaceae; genus Capsicum; species Capsicum chinense. Next base: position 176,445,671 of record JAPEIP010000012.1, read on the forward strand.
ATCATGCTAGTTAGACAATTTTCCTTCATCTAGGAATTTAATCAAACATATTGTAGGCGTAGTACATGTAAAGCACATTATACAACAATTAGCCATCATGATTCAACTCCAATTCCATTATACAAGGTTTTGGTCATTAGGTTTCGTAAATCTTTATCTATACTAACCAACCCATATGGAATTTATCATCAAATCTTGGAATACAAATCAATTCCTCATTTATCAGCATGAAAGAGAACATAAAAAACATTAAAACATAAAGAAAATTCATAACTAGTAGTTTGAAAAGATTCTTAGACTTCATGGAAGAAAGGAGTCCATGAATGAACACTATGCATACCTTATATCATGATTTCGTGACGATTGATTGTGAAACCTTCTTGAAATTTTCCCTTCTATGAAAACCCTAGCTTGAGTTCTTGAGATTATTTGAGAAAAACATCAATATTTTGGATAAATAAGGGCTAAATCCCCTGTTTGGAAGCTTATATAGGGGGATAAATTGACCTTTTTAATCAAGTACATATAATTAAATTTTCAGTAAAATTTCCTAAATTGGGCCCTTGGCGCGATGTCGCATTATCGCATTCTGTTACTGGAAATTGACGATTTGGAAACTGAACGGTGGCGCGATGCAGAGCTATTGTGTTGCCACCTTGTCTAAAACCTGGAAGTTTGGCATGAAATTCCCGTATCATGGAGCAACCCTATAAGAATTAATTCTTATTTCACAGCAAGTTCTAACATCCTTAAGATGTTTTTCAAGGTAAAAAAAAGAATGGGTATTACAATATCTCCCCCTTGAGAACACTCATCCTCGAATGAGACTGATTAAGAGGAGAAACAATTAGCTAAACATGAATAATTGAAACATGATCACATGATGTATATGACTGACAAGCTAAACATAACATACTGAACATGCATATCTGATGTATGCGTAACTAATTCATCAATGGATAACTGAAAATTATGAAGAACTATGTTTTCTCACAATAAGAATGAATGTCTAATGCATAACTATATAACTTATCTGATACATAAATGCATGACTGAATATTCAGTGGTACTTGATACTAAGCTTATCATGGGAACATGAGCATGGGACTGAATACTAAGTTGGTGTTGTACACTAATCATGAAACTGAGTAAGCTTAAGCAGAACTGTTACCTTGACCTTGATCTGAGTCAGCGGGGTGAAGGTAAGGATACTTGGTATGCATATTTTATTTTATTTCCCAAGTACCTCCCTAGACGAACTGATTTTGGCAATGAACTTTAACTAGAGGGACGTATTTGTTCCTCAATCTACGAGTCTGATAGTCTAAGATTTAAACTGGAATCTCTTCATAAGAGAGGCTATTATGAAAATCTATGTTCTGAATAGGGAGTACGACTGATGGGTTACCTATACACTTCTTAAACAAAGAGACATGAAATACTCGATGAACTGGGGCTAGATCTGAAGACAATTCGAGCTCATAAGCTACCCTGCTGAATCGACTGAGAATCTTGAAGGAACCGACATATCTGGTTCTAAGCTTTCTCTTCATGCCGAATCTCTTCACTCCTTTCATGGGAGAGATCTTGAGGTAAAATAGTCATAAATCTTGAACTCGAGATCATATCTATGAATATCTACATTAGACTTTTGTCAGCTCTTAGCAGCCCAAATCCTTTCTCTAATTTACTAAACTTTCTCTGCGGCGTCGAATACTAAGTCAGGACATATGACTGAGGAATCACTAACTTCAAATAAACCTATTGGATATCTACATCTCCTACCATAGAGAGCTTTGAATGAAGCCATCTGAATACTGGAATGATAGTTGTTGTTGTATGCAAATTCAATCAAAGGTAAGTGGTCATCCCAATTACCCTTGAAATCAATTACACGTGCCCTTTGCATATCTTCCAAAGTCTGAATGTTTCTTTCTTCTTGACCATCTGTCTGAGGATGAAAGGTTGTACTGAGATAAACTTGGGTACCCAAACCCTTTTTGAATTCTTTCCAAAAATAAGAGGTGAACTGGGTACCTTTGTCTTAGATAATAGACAACAGAACACCGTGCAATCTGACCAGCTTCTTGATATGGAGCTTGGCATAATCCTGAGCTGATTAAGAGGTATGAAATTGAAGGAAAAGAGCTAATTTGGTCATTCTATCTACAATGACCTATACTAAATCATGCTGATGACGAGTTCGAGGCAAACCCATCACAAAGTCCATGTTCACAAATTCCCACTTCCAAGTAGGAACACTGAACTCCATCAAAGGACAACTAGACTTTTGATTCTCTAACTTAAATTTCTGACATGTAAAGCAGTTAGCCACAAACTCTGCAATATCTCTTTTCATTACTCTCCACCAATAGATCTCCCATAAATTGCAGTATATCTTTGTGGCCCCTGGATGAATAGAGTAGCACGCACCATGCATGTCTGGTAGAATTTGCTGCCTTATGTCATCTATGTCTGGAACCCAAAAATGACCCTAAGAATGAAGAACACCAACTCTCTCTTTGGAGAAAACCTCTATTTTCTGATTCTGAAATAACTCTTCTAGCTTACCAAGGCTAAGATCCTTATCTTGCTTTTCTTTCTCCTCAGAAACTAGAGATGATTCTGAACTACTCTGAATACATACACCGCCCTCTGAAGAGTTGACTAAGCGAATGCCTAGTCTAGAAAGATGGTTTACTTGCTGGGCTAACATCTTCTTACCATCATCAATATAAGAAATACTACCCATGGAGCATCGGCCACTATGTTGGCCTTGTTCGGATGATAGAGGACACTCATGTCATTATATTTTAAGAACTCTAACCACCTTCTCTAATGAAGATTGAGATCTTTTTGAGAAAAGGCATACTGAAGGCTCTTATGATCTTTGAAGACATCAACATGAACTCCGTAGAGATAATGCCTCCAAATCTTTAAGTCAAAGACTACGACTGCTAAATCAAGATCATGAGTAGAATAATTTCTCTTATGGGGTTTAAGATATCTGGAGGCGTAGGATATGACCTTACCATGCTGTATGAGGACACAACCTAAAAACACTCTAGATGCATCACAATATACTATGAAATCGTATATATCGTCTGGAAGAGCTAAAACTGTTGCTAAGGTCAGTCGAGTCTTAAATTCTGGAAACTCTTCTCTCACTAATCTGACCACTGATACTAGACCATCTTTTAAGTCAATCTGGACATAGGAGATGCAGTAGAAGAAAATCCATCAACAAACCATCTATAATAGCTAGCCAAAATTAAGAAACACATGATATCTAATGGAGAAACATGGCGAGGCTAGTTTCTTACTGCTTTGGTCTTTTGAGTATCTACTCTAATGCCATCACCAGAAATAATATGGCCAAGGAATGCTACTGATATTAGCCAAAATTCGCAGTTACTAAATTTGGCAATTAACTGATGATTTCTGAGTGTCTGAAGGACTATTCTTAGAAGGTCTACATGATCTCGCTCAGTGCAGGAATAAACCAGAATATCATCTATAAAAACTATGACAAACATGTCCAAGTACTAATTGAACACGCGGTTCATCAAGTTCATGAAAGTTGTTGGGGTATTGGTAAGACCAATTGACATGACTGGAAATTTGAAGTGACCATACCGTGTACGGAAAGCTATCTTCGGCATGTCACATTCTCTAACTTTGAGTTAATATTAGATAGATCTGAGATCTATCTTAGAGAAATAACTAGCACACTAAAGTTGGTCAAACAAGTTATCGATTATAGGAAGAGAATACTTGTTATTGACCATGACTTTATTGAGTTAATGGTAATCTATATATATTCAGAGTGAACCATCTTTCTTGCAAACGAATAAGACTGGCATGCCCCATGGGGAAATTTTTGGTCTGATGAATTCCTTATCTAAGAGATCCTTCCACTGTTCTTTCAGTTCCTTGAGTTCTGCTGGAGCTATTCTGTATGGCAAAATAGAGATAGGTTAAGTGTCTGAAAAAAGATCAATACCGAAGTCTATTTCCCTTTTGGGAGGAATTCCTGGAAGATCTTTGGGAAAGACCTCTGAATATTCATTCACTAATGGGACTGATTTGATACTGGGAGCCTCGAAACAAGAATCTCTAACAAGAACTGGATAATAAACACATCCTTTAGATATCATTTTCCTTACCTGAAGGTAGGAAATAAGTTGACCCCTAAAAGCATATACACTACCCTTCTACTCTAGGATGGGTTCATTCAGGAACTGAAACTGAGCTATTTTTTTTTTGCAGTCTACTTTTGCATAGCAGGAATAAAACCAATCTATACCGAGAATGACATCAAAATAAGTCATCTCTAATTCAACTAAGTCTGCAGAAGTGACTTTCTGAAATATCATAACCAGGTAATTCCTGTATACCCGCTGGGCTATGATAGTTTTACCCATAGGGTTAGAGACTAAAAAGGCCTCTGCTAGAATTTTGGGACTGATTCCGAGATCAACTCCTATATAAGGAGTAACAGAAGATAAGGAAGCTCCTGGATCTAACAAAGCATAAACATGCACATGAAAGATCTGTAATGTAATAGTAATTACATCAGGAGAACTTTCCTGATCGTGTCGAGTCAAGAGAGCATAGAGACGATTTAGGCATTACTCGCTAGAAGCACTGGAAGTGGTACCCTACTTATTTGTGCGATCGGACTGAGCTTAAGAGAGATTCTGTTGACCTTGAGGACCTGGCTGAGGACAATCTCTAACTCTGTGTCCTAGATTACCACAACTGAAACAAATGCCACTACTTTCTCTACACATACCCTGACACTGCTTACCCAAGTGTGGCAAAGAAGATAGGAGCGGGCACTGCTAATACTACCCTGGGTCTTAGAGCCTATTTCTCTATCTTTGTTACCCTCCTTGAAATTAGGAACTGAAGTGCTGGCTATAGAGAGAGCTGGAACTAATGTCTTAGGATGAAATTGAGAATGGTTTCTTCTTTATGACTTAGGCTGAGCAAATTTGAAACTACCTGTCTTCACTCTCTTATTCTATTTCTCCCTCTACTTAATATTCTACTTCTCTATCTACTAAGTATGAGTCATAAGCCTGGCTAAGATTATGTCACTATTCAGCATGGCAGATATGCACTCATTAACCACGCTATCGTTCACCCCTGAAGTGAACTTACTCATCTTAAATCCACTGTCTAAAACCACATGAAGGGCATACCTGGCTAATTGAGTGAACATAAAAGATTATTCTTTCACTGTCATATTGCCCTACCTGAGGTTGATGAACTCTAGCACCTTGGCTTCTCTAAGCTCTTGGGGAAAAAATTTGTCTAAGAAGGCAGTGACAAACTTCTCCCACTCTATATGACCTGCATCCTCTGATCTTTCAAACTTCCACTGTTTGAACCAAGCATGAGCCACATCCTACAACTGATATGCAGCTAGCTCAGCACTTTCAATAGTAGTCACCCCCATGGCATCTGTCACTTTCTAAACGTGATCTAACAATTCCTAAGGGTCTTTATCTACCATAGACCTAAAGAAGGTTGGAAGATTTATTCGGGTGAAGTCCCGAATCCTCGCTGTAGCTGAGTTGGATAGAATAACTATTAGCTGTTCAATATAAACAGTAAATGATTGAGTAATAGTGGTAAATATAGTCCTAAAGTCTACATGAGAAATATGATAGCCCAAAGGTTCTTCGGACTGAGGGGCTGACTCATTTCTTCTCTTAGGAGGCATGTTCTAAAATAAAGAGAAGAAGTGGATTAGACTGAGATAGTGACTTGTGATTATGCTCACTGGCACGACATGAATACTAAAAGAAGGGAAATTATTGTTAAACATCTCATAGCCTCTTGCACATAAATGTGGCGCGCAACACACCCATGAACAAAATCTACTAGATGCGGCTTTAAGACTTCCTACGACTCTATTGAACCTTAGACTCTGATACTAAGTTTGTAATGACCCAATTTACTAAACCAGAATGCTACATGGTGGTCATGACCCCGAAGGACGAAAAGCTAACCCATGAATAATATTTGTACCTGTATACTGCATAAGATAACACAATAGAGCATAAACATGCACTGAAAGGCCACAAGGTTTGATCATGAACATAAATGAATAATGTAAAATCTATGTGGGGTAATAGAATACCCAAAACAAAATAAAGTCTAAAATATAATAGTATGTATGTAGTCTGCATCTAGTCTGAAAGCCTCTACTATTTGAAGCACCTGAATAAGAAGTTGATGAGACATGTCCCCCACTAACTCCAACTAATAAGCTAATGAATGAGATAATAGAAAATCATTATGTCCTCGCAGGATGGGGACTCACTTCTACTCTGACTGTTGAAACTGGAATCTACTACTAGTCTGGAACTTGTGTCACAGAACCTATGGTGTAACATAAAAAAAAGCACCATAGCGCGAATGCATCAGTACATATGTACCTAGTATACATGTGAGGTAGGCTATATGCAAGTGTTTGCATGCATGATCAATACTAACTGACTGTCTAACATGAACATGAGAATGCATATATAAATACCCAACTATAACTGACAATGTGATAACATGATAATAATATAGTGGTAGCATGACTACTGAGTTTTGGATACTGATAACATGAAGGACTATATCTGAATAATGTTGATAACATGGGTGACTATATGAGATTATAACTGATAACGTTGGTAATTGTAGCTGACAGTCCTGAATCTGATAGAACTATCTGACTTTCGTACTGTATTTAAGTTGACTGTATCTAACAGTCCTAAAATTTGAAGAACTATCTGAGTTCTGCTATTGAGACTGATTAACTCTATCTGACTATCCTGATTCTATAACATGAAACTGTGGGAATTAGTATCTAACAGACATACCCCAAAGGTGCTATATTTGCTGAGCTGGGGTCCAATCTATGCCCTGGTTTGAAATGTGTCAATACCGCACCACTAGTAAGGACAATATGTGAGTAACCCTTATATAACAGGTAACTCTAGCGAGAATGGTTTGAACCCTCACACAAAAGGTTAAGCTACCTCATCTACCCTCATATATAAGGCTACTATGTCTCAACCTATGCTAGTTACATAGTTCTGGAATGCAGGGATTGCTTCTAGGAATCACACCCTCGTATAACAGGTGAGTCCTCATCCTTGGGTTCACTCAATGCTAATTTCTACTCCCATCTGAATGGACACTAAACATGATTTACTAAACTGTACTGAGCATGACTAAGTTACTGAATATTCGTGGCTGACGGAATACTACTGATATCAGACAACTGACTGAGTCATGAGATCATGGAGATTTTTCCTGAGTCATAAGACTATCTGAAGTATAAGAGTTAATAGCTTGACAAAGAGTATTATGACAACATGACATAGATCGAGGCACACAACTATTATTTCTGGTACAAGTACCCCCAGGACTCGATAGAAGGAACCTAACATAGCACAATTTACTTGAATACTTGGCTAACATCATAATGCTTACTACATTCATAGGAGCCTTTCATCAAACGTGTAATAGGCATAAACTTGTACATACATGGGGATTTCATAATATCATGCTTGTTAGACAATTTTCCTTCATCTAGGCATTTGATCAAACATATTGTAGGCATAGTACATGTAAACCACATCATACAATAATTAAACATCATGCTTTAATTCTAATTCCAACATACAAGGTTTTAGTCAGGAGGTTTCGTAAATCTTTAGCTATACTAATCAACCCATATGGAATTTATCATCAAATCATGGAATAGAAATCAACTCTTTATTTATCAATCTTGGAATAGAACATACAAAGCATGAAAACATAAAAAAAATCCATAACTTGCACTTAAAAAGGATTCTTGGACTTCATGGACAAGAGGAGTCCATGAATGAACACTATGCATACCTTAGATCATGATTTAGTGAAGATTGATGGTGAAACCTTCTTGAAATTGGACCTTCTATGAAAATTGTAACTTGAGTTCTTAAGAGTATTTGAGAAAAACATCAATATTTTGGATGAATAAGGGTCATTTCGTGTTTGAAAGATTATATAGGGGGGCAAATTGACCCTTTTAACCCTGGACACGTAATTATATTTTCAGTAAAATTTTCTGGCTTAGGCCCTTGGCGCAATGCAGTGTTATCACGCCGTGTCACTGGAAATTTACAATTGTGAAACTGTACGGTGAAGCGATGCAGAGCTATCGCATTGCCATGTTGTCTACGACCTACAAGTTTGGCGTGATGCACCAGTATCGTGGAGCAATACTGGAATTTGGCAATTGCTATTTGAACTATCTCCACGACGCGCTAAAGGCTCAGGTAAAACACTATCTCACTAAAAAACCCTATAACTCTTCACCCAGGTGTCGAATTTGGACGAATTATATATCAATGGAAAGATTATTCAATACCACATGTATAACAATGAATTCTTACTTCAAAGCAAGTTCTAACATCCTTGAGATATTTTTCAAACTAAGAAAAAGCATGGGTATTACAAATATGCATGTGCTCTAACATTAGAAAAGGCAAACTTGTAACCTTAAATATTCCCAAACACTCAATTAGAAACAAATCAAAATAAGAAGAAATGGTTCTTTTTTCTAACCTGGGTGAAAGAAACTTGTTCATAAATTCAAACAATAATCAGAACTTACTTCTGAGAAATTTCTTTCTCGCACAATCTATTGATGTCCCTCTTGCCTTTAAGCCATTAATAATGAACTTAGTAGGGACTTTTGTTTGATCACATTCCTCACACCTTTAATAGGAACTTCCAGAATTCTTCCCAGTGCCCCTTCATCTAGTTATATTTTATTTCCTTGCACTTGGGAAGTCAAGCTCAATTCATCATCTGAGAAATCCATTATATAATAAAATTGGCTAACCTCATCTTCAAAAACCATGGGATGTGATTCCTATAGGAGGTGTAACCATCCTTGATATTTGACATATTCAACCAAATCTACCATGCTATGTTTCTCATAAATACTAGGATCAAACACTCTACTAGACAATACATTCTATGTTTTAAAAATTTCATTTCTTTACTCTTTAGACCTATCCTTCTTTTCTTCCTCTTTTCCTCATCTCTTGGAATCACTGCTCAATTGTTTTTCAATGGATTTTCACTTCTTGGAAGAAGGTTCCTGAGAGACTTGCTTCTTCTTGACATCAATGTACTTTTGTTTTATTCCAATAGGGCTACCAGACTTTGAACGAGAGGATCTGATCCTTTATGCAACATGGATTTCCTTTCTTTTTTTTCTCAGTTGCCGCAGCTGCATCATGAAATTTCCTCACCCTCTCTAATCTAAAAAATATTAACATTTTCCTCCTTTACTACAACAACTTTCTTGAGTCTTCTTCTCTTAGTAGTATAAGAATTGCTAACCTTCAAAGCATCTGCTAAGAACATCTTTTTTAGACCGCTTAGTAGAAGATGATATAGCAACCTTTACACTAGAATCTACTACTTTTTTTGTCTTTGCTTTCCTTTTGTTTCTTCATTGACCATTTTTACATCCCAATGCACAGCAAGTGCATGTGATCGCACAAGTTATATAGTGACTTAGACAGTCAGATATCATTCCCACGAGGACACAAAACTTGAAATTTTACCAACTTTTATCTTTAGACAAAGATGTATTAAATGTTGTCAAGTATCATAATGTCTGTGAAGTTGTGAATAATGCTTATAAAAAACTAAATAAATAGAAATTTGTCAGAATAACAAAGAAAGCAATAGTTTTAAATAGTAATTATTAGAATTGTAGGGTTGAGGTACATCGAACAATCATACAATTCTATCTTCTTATCACATTCTTATTGGTTATCAAGATGTTGATTCGCAAGGTTTATAGTCCGATTTTGGTCTCCCGACCTCAAATCTTCTATGTATTGACTATTGCAATTGCAGCTCCTGCAGAGATATAATAATTATTTTAGATTCACAAAGTTATCTTCTAGTAATTGAACCAAGAAAGGCTTCTAGGTATATCCCTCTCTTAGATGCTAATTCAAACCCTTTGTTTCATAAAAAGATAAGAACTTTAATCCTTAATTTCTTTGTTCTATCCTATGATTCTTCTCCAGAATTCACATAGAAATATAGATTTATTCTAATGGTGGTCACTAATCAAAATAGTAAGCTCAAGAAATTCAAAAAAAACCAGATGAGAATTGAAATAGAAAATACAATAAAAATATCAAAGAGTAATCATGTTCGTGGCATCAACCCCAGAACTAGGGTGTTTAGCCGCTCTTGTTTGAATTCAACATCCAAAATAACCAATTAATCATACTTAAATATAATGTTTAAGTGAAGAAGTTAAAAAGAATGTCGAAGAAATCTAAACGAGAGATTTTTATGCTTTTCCACCACTTCTATGCTTGCAAAAGTGTCTTCAATTGTGTTGAAGTGTTACTTTTATAATTGGGACAATTTAAGCCAAGAAAATACCCAGGGTTGCATCATGATAGATGCTTGACCTGACTGAGGGTCAGGAAGTAAAATGCGCTTGACTTGACTAGGGGTCGCATTGCGGTCCTATGGCGACCCCTCACTAGAATTGTCATCCAAAAATTATGCTAAGGAAAAAACACTGGGGATCGCAATGCGATATGTGCTTGAATTTAATAGGGGTCACCTAGTAGTATATACTTGACTTTAATAGGACTTGCATGGAGGGCCTATCACAACCCCTCATTGGAATTGTCATCCAAAAATTTGGCTAAGGCAAAGAATTCTTTTAGCTGGTAGGTTTTCTACCTGATTCCCCTTTCACTGGATGCTTAACAAATTTATTGAAAATGCCTTCTGAATTTAATCCACTCAAATCCTTAACCTCATTTGTCACTTGTTTCATATCATGCCTCCACTTTCTTCCAATTTTGCGAGAAATTTACCCTGCATCACTAATCATGTCCATCGGATACATCATGTAATTAGACATCAAAATACAATAAAAACATATATTTTAGCTCGTTGAACAAGTCCTATTGTGAGTAATAACTATTGATTTGACAAATAAATATGCCCAAGATCACCACCGCACACTTAGAATCTTGTTCTTCCTCGAACAATCACAAATATAATACCTAATTAAGATTCACATCAAAACCCAAGCGTTATACTTATGTTGAGCACTTGCAAATTATAACAATGACTCTTCATCTTAAAACATATCAAGAATAGTTTTTTGCACATGAACAATTTGTTTCAAACCTCATCATCTTAACAGTGGCATCCAATTTATTGGCAAACTTAATCAAACCCCTCAATCAAACAACATGACAAGTAATCCGAACTTTCATCAATATGGTACCTCACAACAAAAATTTTTCCCCATATCACTCATAATTTTTCCATATTTTTCATGAGGGGATTATCAAAGTTTTATCACTCTCTCTAAACAAAGAATTCATACAGGATAGAAAATGACCCATAATATTACCCTTTGTGTACCACTACACTAATAGTCGGATATTGAAACATATGATCAATTAAGTCCTCCATGGTTGTAATGTAGGCTAAGGGATGGGTAGAAACTATTTAGGAAATTATAACTAATCTCCCTAAGCACTTTAATACATGTCAATCTTTAATTGAAATCACCTTTTATCAACCCATTTTCCAACTCATTACCTTCACGCAAATGGTTGAAGTATTTTTATTTTACAACATGATACATTTCTCAGCTCTTCTTCACACCCATTTATTATTATGCACCCCTATCATTGCCACCTTCAACTAGAGTTATTCGCCTTGGATGAGGTACACGATGTACGAAATGGACCAGGGCTAAAATAGGTTTATTACAACAAAAAAATGGGCTACAAAAATGAAAATTTCTTTTAAATTCTATTTAATTCCTAACCATCACAATTAAACGTACAAATAGCTATTTTTTAGGGCTTCACTTTCACATTTATCCAACTTCAATTTCACACTCCGTACTCGTTTAATCATTTATACTAAAGTGCTTAGAAACTATGGATCAAATCAAGGTCTATGAAATAAAATATTACTCAACATTTGTTGCTACCAAAGAAATCAGGCTATAGGCTCAACGGGGCTAACTAGGGATATGCATAAGGTTTGGTAAATAAGGTCTTTCGAATTCTGCTAGGAAAGAAATGCTTCAATCACTTCCTACACCCAAAACCCTTTATTTGGCTTTGTAAACATACCGGGCAAGTTCTAGACATTCCTATTCATGTAGAATACATACAAAAACTATCAAACTCATGGTGTATACTAGGAATCATGTCGGATCCTTCAAGTTCCTAATCATATTCTTTGTCAAATTGAACATTAAGCCAACAAATCATTTTACCCATATCGAGATTTAGCATTTAAAAATAATGCATTTTTTCTTTTGTTTCAAACAAATTCGTTCAAAGTCACTAAGAAAAAAGGCCCAACATAATTCACTTCTCAAAAGTCGTAATTTGGTTCTTATCACTTCTCAGCTTTTACAAACTAATTCCCCTTAAGACAGTCATCATCTATCTACCATAGGGGAGGGTAACAAACTAAGACCATGCTAAAACTAGAATTTCCAATAAGGGCAAAAATAAATACTTTAAACTGGAATTGCCGAGGGCAAAAATAAATAATTTGAACTTACTAATTTTTACAGAAATTATATTCCAAATAGCAAGAATGCTAATTTGAACACCCACACAGTAAAGTAAAACTAAATCATCAAAAAGCAAACATAAAAATAAAATTATTGAATAAAAATAATGAAAATAAAGAATGAAATAAGTAGAAGGAATGAGACATCTACTACCCCACACGTAAAAATAAAGCACTCTCTAGTGCTTGTAAAATAAGCATAGTATGAGGTAGGGAAGGACTCCCTGATAATATGTCATCTTCATATTCTGGTCCATAGGCCTCGGTTCCCGAGTCTGGATCAGCTTCATTATCATTCTCATCTAACTCTATATCTTAATGGAGCAACCATTGCTCTTCGTCAGTGGGCACATTACCATCAACTAGCTCTAAAAAATTTTGGCCAATCCACAGCATAGTCCTCACATGATGGCATAGAGGGTAGTCAAGCTCAATAACTCGAGTCTTCTACTATGTATCTAATCATACCCCAATCTTCAAAAGCAGAAGCTGAAAGACATACATTCGAGCAGTAATCTCAACATTCTGAGCTAGACGCTCCGACATAGTAAGTACAGGACTGTGACATCTCGTGACCCCCTTTACACAGGATAAATCTATCACCTGAGTGACTACCGATAGCCTATAATCCCAGTTCTCCTCCTTAAAACCCTATTGTTTCAACCACCTAGTCAGCCACCCACCAAAATCAAACCTATGCACCGCGTAGAACCACACCATCTTCGTACCAGAAAAATAAGATAACCCATATTTATGTCTATGTCTTCATACATTATAACATAGATCAAACACACCCTATCATGTGTCACCTCAGTGAAATTTCTCCCACGAGTGAGAAAAACATATATAATCTTCCCCCACATGCGAGCTTCCCTATTCATCTGACTGAAGGGTAATATTAAGTTAATGCTACTATCATTATGATGAATCCACCTAGCCATGGATTGAGTACCGCATAAAAAATGGCAGATTTGTGCATACAATGTCTTAATATTCAGATTCTTCTAGGGCTCAACATTTGGCTTTGGTGTTCCTAGAAGAGTGTTCAACGTATGAGGAGTGAAAGTAACCACCTGCCCTTTTATTTTAACTTCTGAATTATGATCCCATGGGTCCCAATTTGCATAAAACTCTTTTATAAGACTCAGGTTGCAATAATGAGGTTCGTCAAATAAAAGGTCCATATTCAATACTTTAATTCGTCACACCATGCTTGAAATCTCTCTGAAAAGGATGGCTCGATCAATAAATTTATCAGCTGAATATTTAGAATCTGTGTGTGAGGCATACCACTTTTTCCCTACTTCAACAACTTATCTTGACCTGTATCTCATCACTTTCTTGGTTGGGAGAGAAATAGTTCAGGGAATACGATCAACTTGCCTATTTCTCTTTCATGCTAGTTCAAAAGTTCTATCCACTGCCTTGTCTTTATGCTGAAGAGTAGACATTTCCTAGTAAACACATTATTCTGCAAACTCATCAAAGAAAACACCTATTTGTCACTAGCAAAAACTAAACAGGAGACGGTGTTAGATACCCCACACTTAGTTGCTAGTATAGCTATGTAGACAAGAAACTAGGGTACTTAAAATTTACCCAAATAAAATAATACACAGAAACACAAATTTCAGCTTATAGCTTTGACTACATACAATACTTTAGTGAAAAATACTATAGTAACCTTATGCAATTAATTTGGTCAATTCACACCAACTTACAGTCATATACAAACCCCAAAATGACAGTTTTATATAAATTTACACATCATGACTAGCAATTCAATAATGCAATGACAACTTTACTTTCATTTGTACCAATAGATTGAAGCACTAACAGCCTTCCACAAGCACTCAAACAAATGGGCTACATTCACTATAACACATGGTATCAATTCCAATTTCAGAAGAATAACTCAACAAAATTAGGTAGCATAATAGGAAGGTAATTAACACTAATAACTTCCATGAACATAATTCATTTCACTTAGTAGAATTAATAGCTCTTACTTCACTATTTACACTTCATCCATTAAAGAAAAAAGACATTAGAGATCTTACCTTAGTGAACTTAAACAAAGGATCTTACCTTTGAAAGAGAGAATTATGTATTTAGGAAGGGTGGGCGGCTAGGGATTAACTTGTGGAGGGGAAATATGAAGAGAATGAAGAATATAAAAGGAAGGGTGATTAGATGGGTCAGGTTTTGTCATTTAAAATCTAATGGGGATGGGCATCGCATCGCAACCCTAACTTAACCCAAATGTTCCTCACATCGCGACATTGGCTTGACCCAACTAGGCCTCGCGTCGTGACATTGGCTTGGCCTAACTGGGCCTCGTATCGCTTGGCTATCGTGAGGGTGCACTGGTAATTAAATCAAAAAAACTGGCTAAGTTATTTTTCTCACTGATTCTTACATCTTGGGGGAATATTTCATTCCCTCTTTTCTTTTTCACCTTGAATTTTTACTAAAGTGAACACTTACTTACCTGAAAGTATTTCTTCATGCCGTCACACTTGTCTCTCATTTTATTTTCATTTCACCTTAGTTCCAATTCTTGTACGTCAACAAAAACAACAAGTACGTAAGAAAAAGTGGGTTGCATCCACCCAGTACGTTATTTTTTGTCATGGAAGGACTCATCTTTTTGTATTTTTACTATTTTTTTCTTTCGTAACTATAAAAATAGAAATGAAGTACTCTTACTATATTATGTTTGTGGGTTGCCTCCCACATAGGGCTTTATTTTAAATAATGTTAAGACTCAGGTAAGCCTCACTTTTTTGCCAAGGTGATGGACACATTGTGCTTAGCTTCATTATTCGGCCAATAATGCCTCACAAATTGTCCATTCACCAAAAATGTTTCAGTCTTATCTTTGTTCCATAGTTAATAGCTCCATAAGGAGTTATTCGCACTACTTCAAATGGTCTAGACAACTTTGATCACAACTTACCTAGAAATAACATTAATCTTGCGTTGAACAGCAAAACAAGTTGTACAGATTTGATCACTCTGTCCTAAATTTGCATATCATACAACTTTTTAGTCTTCTCTTTGTAAAACTTTGAATTTTTCTTAGCGTGGAGACAAAACTCATCAAGTTCAGCAAGCTATAATAACTATTCGCCCCCTCCCCAGCCTTTATGTCAAGATTCAGCTTTTCAAGGCCTAATTAGATTGATTTTCTATCTCTACAAGCAAATGGAAAGCTTTACCGTAAACTAAGTGATATGGAAAGGTCCCTATGGGAATCTTATATGCTTTCCTGTACACCCATCATATATCAGCTAGTTTCTTGGCCCAATCGTTCTATTTCCCATTAGCAGCCTTCTGCAGTATTTGCTTTATCTCCCGATTGGAGACATCAACTTGTCAAATAATTTATGGAAGATATCCAGTGGCCACATTATGCCTAACACCATATTCATCTATAATATTCTTAAACCAAGTGTTAATAAAGTGTGCACCTCCATCACTGGTTATAGCTCTTGGAGTGCCAAATCAAGAAAATATGTGTTTTTTCATGAACTTCAGCTCTACTCTCCCATCATTAGTAAGACAAACTACAGCTTCCACCCATTTGATACATTATCAACTACCACTAGAATCTAGAAGTTTCCATTGGATTGTGGGAATGGTCCTATAAAATCAATCCCCCAAACATCAAATACTTCAACTTCAAGAATATTATGTAGGGGCATCTCATGACGCTTTGAAATTCTACCTAACCTCTGGAATTGATCACAACTCTTCACGAAAGCTACTGCATTTCAAAACAAGGTAGCCCAAGATAAACTACATTCCAAAACTTTCCTAGCTGTTCTTTCATCCCCATGATGGCAAACCATACGGAGATGAATGACACTTTTGTAGCGCTTGTGTAAATTCAGCTTCTGGAATAAATCTGCGTATAATTCTATCAGGACCTTGCTTGAACAGATATGG
>JAPEIP010000012.1:176462372-176475705 GCA_026120095.1 Capsicum chinense
TACGGAGATGAATGACACTTTTGTAGCGCTTGTGTAAATTCAGCTTCTGGAATAAATCTGCGTATAATTCTATCAGGACCTTGCTTGAACAGATATGGCTCATCTTATATGTACGTATAAGAATCATAGAGCAATTTCTTTCTATATTAAATAGTATCTTCAGGAGGGTAAAAGTCACTCTCCAACAAATTCACAATATCTGCATACCAAAGAACTTTACAAAACTCTATAGATAATAATTTTACATCTAGGAACTATTCCCAATTGTAGATAAAGTAATCAACCATATGATTATGAGTCTCCAACCTTGAAAAATGGTCTGCAACTTGGTTTCTTCTCTCTTTCGATGACGAACCTCTAGGTCAAATTCTTGTAGTAACAGAATCCACCTCATTAATCTTGGCTTTACATCCTTTTTGTTGATGATATATATAATGGCGGCATGATCTGTATGAACAATAACTTTTGTGCCTACCAAATATGCTCTAAATATATAGAATACATACACCACCACTAACATCTACTTTTTAGTGACTGTATAATTCATTGGGCATCATTAAAAACTTTACTAGCATAATAAATAGAGAGAAATACCTTGTCATTTCTTGGGCCCAAAATCGCTCTAATAGCCACAACACTTGTATCACATATCAATTCAAATGGAAACTCCCAATCTGGAGAAATCAAAATATGAGCTTCTATATACTTCTTTTTTAGCATCTCAACAGCTTCTTGACAATCAATCCTAAAATCGAAGTTGGCCTTTTTTTCTAAGAATTTACACATTGGGTTTGCAATAAAAAGTCCTGAATAAAATGCTTGTAGAAACCTGAATTCCCCAAGAAACTTCATACTCCCTTGATTATTTTTGAATGTGGCAGTTTTTTAATCACTTCAATTGTGGCTCTATCTACTACCAGTCCTCTGCATGACACTTTATTGGCAAGGACTATTCCTCATTCACCAAAAAGTGGCACTTTTCCTAGTTCAACACCAAATTTGTATCTTCACATCAAGCTAGGACTGGATCTAGATTCTACTAGCATTTATTAAAAAAATTATCATAAATAGAGAAATCAATCATGAATACCTCAATAAATTCTTCAACTATGTTGTAGAACATTGCCATGATGCATCTCTAAAACATTGCGAGTGCATTACAGAGGCCAAAAGGCATGTGTCTGAATGCATATGTGCCATACAGACAAGTAAAAGTAGTCTTCTCTTAATCCTCAAGCACAACGGTGATCTAATTATAACCTGAGTAACCATCAAGAAAATAGTAGTACTCTATCCCTACCAACCTGTCCAATATCTAATCAATGAATGAGATAGGATAGTGATCCTTTCTTGTGGCTTCATTCAATATTTGATAGTCAATATAGATCCTTCATCCAGTTACCATGTGAGTAGGAATCATCTCATTAGCTTCATTTGTAACCACAATTATCCCACTTTTCTTTGGAATGTAGTGTATTGGGCTTATCCACTTACTATCTAAAATTGGATAAATAATCCCATTATCGAGCCTCTTGATTACCTCTTTCCGCACCACGTCCTTCATCACCAAATTCAATCTATGTTATTGCTACACTCTTGGTTTGAAACCCTCTTCCATAAAAATATTATGCATGCAAAAAGCTAGATTTATCCCTTTAATGTCAGACATTTGCCACCCAATTGCCTTCTTTCTTCTTTTTAAGATCGCCATAGCTTTCCTTACCTGTACATTAGATAAATCTACACACAAAATAACTAGCAAAGTATCATTGTCACCAAGTTAAACCTATTTCAAGTAAGGAGAAAGAACCTTAAGCTCCAATTTTGGAGCTTCATCAATAGAAGCTTTGGGAGATGGCCCAATTGTCCTATTCAAAGGCTCAAAACTCAATTTTCTCATATTAATAACTGATGAATTCATGACTTGAATTAACGCCAGTGCCTTCACATATACTTATATATCAAGACCCACTAAGGCTCGCTCTAATGGATTATCTGACAATAACAACCTCTGATCAGACTTAAGATCTATAACAGATATAGAAGACAACTCCTCATATATAGCTGGCAATTTTAGCACCTTGTATACATCAAAAACCACTACTTTTTCATGCGCTCCCATCGTCATCTTCCTTTTTACTATATCAATTAATGACTATCCTACTGCTAAGTAAGGCTGCCTCAAAATAAATTGAACAACTATATCAATTTCAATGTAAAGAATCACAAAGTCCACTAGAAAAATTAGTGATCCTACTTGAACTAAGACATCTTTAATAATTCCATTCGACCTATCAAGGGACCTATCTGGCAACTGCAAAACAATAGTAGTGGCTTTGGGGCTCCCAAAACCCATCTTCCAATACCAGGATATAGTCATAAGATTTATGCTATCCCACAAGTTAAACAATCAGTGAGCACTGATGGTCTACACAATCGTGATTTATAAATTTAAACTACCTGGATCTTTCATCTTTGTGGGCAGTTTGTCTTGTATCTTGGATATGCACTCCTTAGTAAGTGCAAATGTAGCATGCTCCATTAATTGTTTCTTGTTCACCAATATATCCTTCAAATATTTTACATATTTTTGAATATTCTATAGAATATCAACCAGAGAAAGATTTACTATAACGTGCTTTAGATGATCCAAAAATTTCTTGTAACCGGCCTCCTCCTGATGCTTTCTTTGTCTTTTAGGGAATGGTAAAGAAAGAGTCTTCTTTTTAATATGATTTTGATCAATTATAGCTTTTTCTTTGACCTTTTCTCTTCATTGGACTTAGGATCATTCTTAGTGGTTGTGGGACTAATCTACTCAGGTATCGCCTCCTTTAGCTGCAACTCACTCCTAGTCGTAACTGCATTTACCTATTTTCCATTCATCTTTCTATCGTTAGGTAAGCCTCCTTGAGGTCTCATATTTGGTGCTTTTGCAGTCTTTCAGAGATGTAACACAAAATTTCTAGTAACCTTTTCTCTCATTATAACCTCCAATCTTGAGATATTACTAATAATTTATTTTGTGCATTGGATATTGTTTAATGAAATGCTAAGAAATTCCACATTTATGACAAACTTTGATAGTGCCACCTTTTTGCTGCTACTTTCTCTCCTTTTAAACTGACCACTTTGCTTCATAGTTCTAATGGTTCTTTTTCCTAAATAGGTGACATCAGTGTCTTATTCACTTGAATTAGATTTTAAAGCATTCATTTCTAGTGATGTTTCCCTTTTTGCTTTCTTCTTATGTTTTTCTTGCTTCTTCTTGAGCTCATGAGTCTATAGATTACTAATGAGTTCATTCATAGTGATGGTCTTCAGGTTTCATCCCTCAGTAATAGCAAACACTTTGATTTCCCAGGACAAGGAAGAATATCTAGATTTTTTCTCACATTCTCACATGAGGGAATCACTTCTCCTAAGTAGTATAGCTCATCTATGCTTGAAGTAAATCTCATATGCATTTCTTGAATTGTCTCTCCTTCTTTCATCGTGAAGGTTTTATTTTAAGTAGTTAGAACGTCAACTTTAGAATCCTTCACATCTGTGGTACCATAATGAGTAGCCTTCAAGTAATCTCAGCACTCATTAGGATTTTCATAAGTAAATATCTTGTTATATTCATCAGGTCCTATTCAACAGACAAGCAATTTCTCTTCCTTATAATTTTTCTCAATCTTCTTTTGAACTTCATAATAAAACTCTCTCCTTATTTTGGCAACCATCTTTATTATATCTTCTTATTTAAACTCTCTAATAGGCACATGAGGACCATTAAGTATTACAACCATCAGCTTACTGTCCTCATCCATAATAAAGTTATATATCTTAAATTACCCCCACCCATAGTACTTCCTATTAAAGTAGGGTAGTCTAGTGGTAGATTGCCCTTCTTCAAATTAGGGGAAGCAACCATAATATATAAATCACACTAGGTATGAACCTTTTAGAGTGTCCTTGCTCCGATACCAATATTTGTAACACAGGGGATGCACCAACTATAATGGAACATGTCCCTTATTGTCAAACACATGTAATTAAGTAGTAAAGAAGGAGGAAACGAAATGTTCTTAGAAATTAAATAAAATAAAGATTTAACATGTAAACCTCTTTGCTCTAGGGAGAAAAAACTATAGATTGCCTTCACAAGAACTCAACAATATATTATAATAAGACTCTAGATTAAAGACTGAATGGTGAGTTAACTCTAAGATCCGCCAGTTGTAATAACTATACTACAAACACACCTTTGTCACACTTTAAAGAAATAACCATTGTATGGATTTTATAGTACTCTTGACTGTGCATTAATATATCTCTTCCTTAAGTTATATTCTAGTACTCACCCTAGTAACCATCTTTGGACACTGTATCCCCATGCGGTGCAAGGAAAAAATACACTTTTTCTTTTCATGCGCAGTGATTAGGTGATTTTTTAATGATCATGAGTCAACTTTAAGTGGTAAGCCTCCTTATTCCAAAAGGCCTATTTCTTCTTTGATTAGTCATGTCATAGACTGTTTGTTTGGTTTCTTTTTTGGCTATCATCAAGGGCATGTCCCCACTTACCAAGTGTTTTTATTAGTAGAGCCTTAGCGTATTATTGTTAATTGGTACGGTTGTTGAAATTCTTAGACTTTTTGTAGAGTTAGTTCAGTTACCTATCTTATTATATGTTAGAAACTCAGCCTATCTTTTTATATATTTGGAATTCATTCGATGCTAGTTATATTATGTTCTAGTTTGCTAGGGTAAAAAGGGGTGGTCTCCGATCCTTAGTTAACTTTAGATACATGTTATGGGCAAGGCCTGCTTTGGGTCACGAAAACTTTCTAGGAGGTTTACTTTGTAAGACATCAACCATCAAAATAAGTACAAAACCACATCCTAGTTGATTTAGGAGTATGTGTGCATTAATTTTGTGTTGGGGACTGCCCCCATGAGTTCCACACTCTTTTGTAATATTTAAAGATGTTTATATAACTTTCAAGTCATCCATTCCAAGACACATAACAATAAGATACATCATGTTTTCTTCTAAAAATAGGATTTTGGAACAGACTTTGCTCACTTCAATAGATTGTACGGTGCGGAGCTTATAGCATGAGCTAGCTGGCTTATTACGGAGCCTACAGAAGAGAAAATCTAGTATATAAATCAGGGTAGAGAGTAGGAACATTTCTTGGAGACATTGATGGGCTTCACAGCGTGAATGAACATTATCTAGGTAAAATTTCACTCGATGTAGCCTCTTATCAAATGTCGAACTTGTTACTTGTTGTATTAACCATTGTTGCTCATTTGCAAATCCCAAAGTCACCAAATGTACATAAATTAACATCCATCATTTTATCATAACAACTATTATAGAATAAAATGGTTTAACCACATAAAAAATAACACTAGAATAAGCACAACTCAAGCTTGATTTGGCTGCTTAATTCATCTAGCCATGCCTTTATTGTTTTTCCTCTTCAATTGATTTAAATGCACCATATGAAACCAAAACATGATGATTAGCACATAAATTACCCAATATAACTAATCATTCCTATAATCACGTTATAATAGTAAAAAAACTAAGCTAAATATAAGTATAAAATGACACTTAGGTGAATAAATATGCATAAGATAACCGCTCTACACTTAAAGCCTTCTTTATTCCCTAACAATTCTTTACATTAAATAACATCAAGGAAGTCTCTATTATCGCTAATAAATGTTAGACACTCAATCTAGAACTACAATGATGACATGAGTAGAATGTTCAACATTAGGCAATGTCAAATTCCAACTTTAACATATGTATGCTACTCAAACACTTCCTAACATAAATAATTGACTCAAAAAAGTTGGAAGAATCGCGCACATTGCGCAACAAAGAGATTACATTGGTAACCTATCCATCGTTAAATGGGCCTTGTCACTATAAAACAATCACTCGTAGTCACACACAATTATGCAATTATTAACAAGCATGGGTGCAAAAATTAACTTTTGGTTAATCTCACAAATAATTAACATGTAAAAGATGAACCATAAGCTTTCCCTCATTCTAGTACACCACAAATATCAGTAGGACTAAAAGTTTGTAATGTCAGCTAAAGAACGGGTAGGAATAATTTTGGTCAGTAATAGTGACTATTTCCCCTAAGTACTTTAATACATTACAATTTATATTAAAATTCATTTCCAACCTACCATTTTTCAACCACTTTTATCTCTTTTTTTTTGTTTTGTCCCATCTCTTTAATATAGCTTACAAATCTTTAGCAGGCAGTATTTGCCATCAACAATGATTCACTTATTTTGATCAGTTTTTGTTTGATTACAGTACTTCCTTTTGAGAACAGAAACTTTTTAACACACCAAGAGCTATTTCCTTGGGGCATCGCTTATACTTTTTACTTAGTCTATTATACACTCATTAATATCTTAATCATTCAACTAAATTGATTAGGAGTTTTATATCAAATCGTGGTTAATATCAAAAAAAAAATAAGTTGTATATAAGGATACTAAATAATAGGCCAAAGACTAAATGATTATAACTTTAATCATGCAAAAAAGGGGGTAGATAAAGTAGGTATGAAACATAGTTTTCAAAAAATGCCAATATCAACACCTAAACAAACCATTATTTATTTTTCTTATAAAACCATCGGGCAAGTTATAGACATCAATATGAAACATGGAATATAAAAACAACCTCGCTCACACATGGCTTAAGTTTAAATCAAGAAATATCTCTATAAAGACACAACCGCACATTTGCAAAAGTTTAAAGTTCTGCCAATATTACAGAAGATTCAAATAAATGAGCCTATGTAACTCAAAAATAGTCATTCAATGGATTACACATTTATCCACATTCAATAAAAACATACATCATGTAATCATGTATAGAACCTAGCAAGAGCATCTCTATTTATTCCTAGTAAATTATTTAAAATTACTACTAAAAATTTAAAATGATACTGGTTAAAAAGCCTTCCCCTTAGAAAATAACCAAATGAAACCTTAAAATAAACATGAACAAATCCGAAAACTCCTAACTTAATCCTTAAAATAAAAATGAAACCCTATAGCGCATTTCAGCCTAAACAAATCCAAAAAGTCCTAACTTAATCTTAAAATCAAAATTTTTTCCCTAAGTATAACTTAATGAATAAGGATTAGAAATACTCCTTGAGTCCTTTAGGCTTGGCTAGTAGCATTATATCCATCGAGGAGATTTTAGGGGCCTCAAACTTAGTTTTTCACATGCTGTTTAGCTAAGATCTCAGGAACTCAAACTTTTCTTCAACCTATCAACACAAATAAAAAACCAAACCAAAGGTTATACTGAAGAAAAAAAAAATATATAAAAATTACTACCTTAAAATATGTTATCTCCTATTTCGTGTATGATTTATTATCACGGCATGAGTCACATCACAACACATGTATTTTCTCATATTATTTTCCTTTATATCAAATCCCATCTTTTTTCTTGGTTTTTACAACTTTCAAGTTCTGACAATCAACGTCTTTAGCTTTTCTTACACTTAGATTCTTAGGATTTCCTTCTAGATTTTCAAGCTCGGGCTTACTTAAAGATTTGGGCAACTTCATTAGGGAGTCTGAATAGCAAATGAGAGGTTTTCTCTCCTCACCCCACACTGATCAACTTATTTCACTATGATCAAGCATATATCCCTATAGTGTGAGGATGTATTGAGAGCTTTGCTCAATCTGAGGATATATCCCTATAGTGTGAGGATGTATTGAGTGCTTTGCTCAATCTAAAGATATAACACCCTGAAAATGGGTCCCGAACATCACACGATGCTTAAGACTATGAGTAGCCTTAAGCTAACCCTGTAAACTATCTACTAAATCTGAAACTCATAATAGGGAAGTATAGATATATAATCAAGCTAAATACAAAATTCTGTATGAGCTAAACTAAAACTATCTACATATAATATATAAAAATACTAAACTCTAAATTTTGATCAATCAATTCTAAAAATCTGAATCATAATCTATCAGTCTGATAAGCCTCTACTACTAATGCTTGAGAGTCAATGGGACAAACCCCCAGCTGACTCGTACTGTCTGAAAATACTAAATCATCTATACTAATAAGCTGAAAAACTGAATGACTAAGTCCCCAAACTATGAGGACTCACTAACTTTTGGGATGTATATGGAGATACTTGAAATCACTCATGCTACCAAAATTGAGCACCTAAACCTAAATTATGAGACAATGTAGCACATACACGTATATGTGGATCAGTACTTTTGGTTTGTGCTGAGTTTATGGGGGTGAATGAACAAGTAAAATAATGTCTCAACATCATCATAATTTGTAAAATAATGCATGTTAAATGTAGATGACTCACATAAGCTGGAATGTCTAAAAGTGTTACATCAAAATCATTAATAGCAAAACATGATGCTTAAATCTAGTGAGTCATAACATTTAGTTTCTACAAGCTATACGGGTATTTTGTCTTTAAATCATGCTATCTAAGTGTAGAAAGGACTCACTTTCATATCTGTAATATAAAATCTGATACTTTATAGATGATGTCACATGTAAAGCAATATTTGAATAAATTTGTGAGACTTTACACTTAGTTTTCTACAAGCTTTTTTGTTATTCTTTACTCTTTTCTGTAAGCTGTAGGGAAATACATTTAAAAACTATTCTGCAAGTCTTTATTGTTAGGGTTAGTCTTATTTGTTGGGAGGTTCTTCTAACCAACATACACTATGTGAGCTATCATGGTGTCCAACGTCTAGTTTCCTTATGGGAAAACCTCATGTTGGGTAGAGGTGTCATACTCTTTCCAAGAAGTATAACCTAATCTAAGTGATCACATTTGTATCTGACATTCATATAGAAATGAGAATAATCTGATAATCTAAACCAAAATTCTCTCATAGTTCTGGGGCATGTAAACATACGAAACTCGGTGATAAATATTTCTACCTTTAATTAGTATGCACATTCTATTGGAAATCCACTTTTAAAAACTAATATAAGGGCTTACAAAGAAAATCTCTTGTAAATCTGTTACTGTAAACTGTACCTAAATCTGGGAAATGGATTCCAAATTTAAAATGAGATCAGAAGATCAGATCTTTATTAATAATATGAAAATAACTAGTCATGGGATGCTTTAAGAATAGTCATTCTTGAAATATCAACATTCAAACTAGGTCTAATAACCCATCCATCAAAATTATGTCAAATCATCATAAAGTTCATGCTTGATAATGAAATTATTGGCAATTCAAATCTAAATCTAAAAATTACTGTATTATACATGAAAATACCAAAATATACATGCAAATTCATCATCTAATTCACCTCAAATCTTATAATCATTCAATTAGCAATATTGGGAATGAACCCTAATTGAAAATCATGTAATTTCCCACAAAAATAAACTTTTAAATTAATTTGTGTACAAGGATGATAGGATTATCCTTGTTGAAAAATCCCACATACCTTAATTGATGTAATTAATGAGAACAATTGATTTTTTATTCTTATTTCTACTCTTAAAGATGTATTCTTGATTATCTTGAATTTGAAACCTTGAATTTTGAGTTTTCGTGAAGAAAGAATGGTGGAATGTTGAATTTCTTGGGCATTATGAATTGAGTTCTAGGGTTTCTTTAAGAGGAACTTGATGAAAAGTGAGCCTATAATGCTTATAATAGGATTAATTCAGTGTTATTAACGAATTGGGGCTTGGGTAAAGACTAAACAACCCATTTTAACATAAACATTGGAAAACTAGGATCCTAATTTTTTACACCACTGAGACGCGCCACTATTGCGGTGGCTTACTGGGAAAGTGACTATTGCAAACTGAAACTTTACCACGATGCAGGGCTATCATAATAAGAAACTAGAAATTGTCAAATGCCATTAAGGCCATCACCGCTATTGAAGACCATCACAGTGTGCTGCTGGATTTTGACAAACGGGAAGTAGAACCTCACTGCAACGGGGGCCAATCGCGGTTCTTCACTAGAATTCGAAAATTGCGATTCTGTCCTTCACCTAGATGTGGTGCCTATTGAAATTCAATACTATTGTACTAAAAATGCCATAACTTCTTAAATCAAGTATCAGATTAAGGCAAAATTGGTGTCGTTGGAAAGCTGGGCCAATTACCCACTCATTGATTAGTTTAGAGCTTGAAAATTCTATATGTATCAAGAGATATTCATCTCTATGAGGCTAACCCTTGACATTCTAGGAGCTAAACTGAGCTAGGAAAAGTTTGGGGTATTACATTATCTCTCCCTTGGGAATATTCGTCCTCGAATGACACTAGTAACTGATGATACTGAGGATCTAAGGCTATAGGTTGGCATGCACAACTAAAACAAGCTGCATGACTGAATCTAAAACATACTGACCGACTGAACGAATCTGCAAGTGCATGTATTTATATGAAGATACCTATAAGGCTAAATCTGAGACTAGAAAATAACTGAATTAAGGCTACTGAATTTGGGTTCGTGGAGAAAGAAATAGGATACTTGGTATGCATGTGTGCTTCTGCTTCCCAAGTAGCACCCTCAACGAATTGATTTCACCAAAGAACTTTCACCAAGGGAACTTCTATATTTCTTTGTCTACAGATCTGATGATCAAGAATATCTGCTGGAACTTTTTCTCATGAAAGGCTAATTTTAATATCTGTTCTTTCTAAAGGGACTTCAATAGCTGAATCGTCCATGTACTTCTTTAATAAGGACACATGGAACACTGGAAGAACTGATGATAAGTATGTGGGTAGCTAAAGCTCATATGCTACCTTCCGAATACAACTCAAAATCTCGTAGGGGCCTATATATCGAGATCTAAGCTCCCTTTTTCGCCAAATCTGTTCACCCCCTTCATGGGTTAAACCTTCAAATACATAACATCTTCTACTTCAAACTCAAGATCTCTCTTTCTCATATCTGCATAAGATTTTTTGATGACTTTGAGCTGCTTTCAATCTCCCTTGAATAACCTAATTTTCTCAATGGCCTCAAACACCATATCTGTCCCAATCAAACCAGCATCACCAACTTCAAACCAACCGAATGATCATCTATATCACCGCACATAAAGAGCTTCAAATAGGGCCATCTGAATACTCGAATGGTAATTGTTATTATAGGCAAACTCGATCAATAGTAAGTGGTCATCCCAACTGCCTTTGAAATCAAGAGCATATGCCCTCAACATAGCCTCTAAAGTCAGAATGGTCCTCTCTATCTGACTATCTGTATGTGTCTTAAAAGATAAAATTTAAATTATGATTAACTTGGGTACCAAGACCCTTCTGAAAGGCTTTACAAAATTGATAGGTAAACTGAGTACCCCTATTTTAGATAATAGACAAAATAACTCCATACAATCTGACTAACTCTCTAATGTACAACTTAGCATAATCTTCATTTATGTTGGACGTGTGAACTGGAAAAAATGAGTTGACTTGGTGAATATGTCTTTAATAACCCAAATTAAATCATGTTGATGACGCGAATGGGGTAATCCAGTTATAAAGTCCATATTCACCTCTTCCTACTTCCTTATGGGAATACCCAATTCCTGTAATATGACACCAGGTCTTTGGTGCTCAACATTAACCTGTTGACAAGTTGTACACTTAGTTACAAATTCTGTAATATATTTTTTCATATCACTCCACCAATAGACTTCCTGTAAATTATGGTACATCTTGGTGGCTCCTAAATGAATGAAATAATGCACACCATGCATTTTTGCTATAATTTGCTGCCTCAAATCATCAACACATGGCACACACAATCTACTCTGGTAGCTCTACATACAATCTCCACCTTGGGAGAAAACCTTTACCTTTTGGTCTATTATTGAAGACTTCAATTTGACCAAAATAGGATCCTTATCCTACTTCTCCTTAACTTCAGAAACTAGATAAGATTCTGAACTACTTTGAACCCAAACATTTTCTTTATCTAAGTCAACCAACCTCAATCCTAATCTAGCTAACCGTTGAACTTTCCGAACTAGTTTTTTCTTATTATATTCCACATGAGCGGCATTGCCCATAGACAATCTACTAAGGATGTCTGCCACTACATTAGCCTTGCCTGGATGATAGAAGACACTCATATCATAATAATTCAACAATTCTAACTACCTTCATTGATGGAGATTCAACTCCCTCTAAATAAATACATATGACAAAATTTTGTAATCCGTAAACTTATCAACAGGCACCCATAAATATAGTGCCTCCAGATTTTGAATGCAAACACAATAATAGCTAACTCTAGGTAATGTGTAGGGTAGTTCATTTTGTGAGGCTTAAGCTGTCTAGAGGCATAGGCTATAACCTTACCTCGCTGCAATAAAATACAACCCAAACCAATTCTAGAGGCATCAAAATATAAAAAGGACCCATTTTCACCATTTAGTAGTGCTAAAATTGGGTTTGAATTACGTCGAGTCTTCAACTCCTACAAACTCTTCTCTCAAGAATCTTACCAATGGAACTTAACTTTATTTTTGGTAAATCTGGACATATGGGCTACAATAGATGGAAACCCTCAATAAAATGTCTATAATAGCTAACTAAACTCAAGAAACTTCTAATGTCTAACGGAGAAATGGGTCTAGGCCAGTTTCTTACTACTTCTATCTTTTGGGGATCAACTCTAATACAATCACTTGAAATAATATGATCGAGAAAAGCTATTGATCTTAGCCAAAATTCATATTTGCTAAATTTGGCAAACAACTGGTGATCCATAAGATTTTGCAACTGAATTCTAAGGTGTTCTGCATTATCATCCTCACTACGAGATTAGGCAAGATTATAATCTATAAAGACTATGACAAATATGTCCAAATACAGTTTGAACACTCTGTTCATCAAGTCCATAAAGGCTGCTGGGCATTTGTTAGTCCAAAGGACATGACTAGAAACTCAAAATGACCATAATGGGTTCCAACAGATGATTTTGGAATATCACATTCACTTACTCTAATCTTATGATAGCTCGATCTAAGGTCTAACTTTGAGATGTAACATGCACCTTGGAGTTGGTCAACTAAATCATCTATCCTAGGAAGAAGATATTTGTTTTTGACTTTGACTTTATTCAGCTGTTAATAGTCAATGTACATTCGCAAAGGACCATCTTTCTTTTGTATGAATAAGATAGGAGAACCACATGGAGAGATACTGGGCCTTATGAAACCTTTATCTAAGAGGCCTTTAAGCTGATCTTTTAACTCTTTATACTTGGCTGGAGCCATACGATATGAAGGGATAGAGAT
>JAPEIP010000012.1:176477033-176490249 GCA_026120095.1 Capsicum chinense
CTATCCAATCATATGCTATATCCTTCAATCTATAGGATGCTAACACTACACTCTCTTCTTCAGAAACAAACATAATCTAGGTGATTTTCTTAACCTCATCCAAATAAAGTTATGGGTCCTTACCTTCTTTTTAACCCAAAGAACTCTGGCAGATTCATTCCCATGAAGTCTCAGATTGTGGCTACTTCTAAATCCCTATTCTACTGAAGTGGGACTACCTCCTTAAGGTTTTTCTTATCATTAGCAGTCACATCTTGGGTAAACAAATTAAAGGCATCCCTAAATTCATTATAGGATATATTCTTATTTGGACGGTCAGCAGGCTGGGGTGGCTGGTTATAACATTATATGGGTGTTAGCTCGACGAGGAGGCATGTTCAATTGTCACGTAAGAGCATAAGTTTAAAGAAAGATGATTTCCTAAAAACTTCTCGTAGCCTTTTGCTCATAAATGTGGCACACTTCAAACCCATAATCAAGACTCTACGTAACGCGAATGGTTTGACTTTTAGGACACTTATAACCTTAGGCTCTAATACCATTTTTTAACGCCCAAAAAATAGGTCCTAAGATGTCACACGGTGCTCAAGACTATGAGTAGCCCTGAGATAACATTGTAAGCCATCTACTGAATTTGAAACACATAATAGGGAAGTATAGATACAAAATTAAGTTTAAAATACAAAATTTTGTATGAGCTAAATTGAAGCTATCTGAATATAATATCTTAAAATACTAAAATCAAGAGTCTTATCAATAAATACAGAAAAATTTAAACCATAACTAACAGTCTAACAAGCCTCTACTACTAGTGCTAAAGAGTCACTGGGACAAACCCCTAGCTGACTCGAACTATTCGAAAATAGAGAACCATATATACTAATCAACTGAAATACTGAAAGGCTAAGTACCTGAACTATGAGGACTCACCAACTCTCCAGATATAGATGAAGATGATCGAAATAACTTATGTTGTTGAAACTGAGCACCTGAACCTTTATTATGAAACAATGTAGTAAATAGACATATATGTAGATCAATACTTCTGTATTGTACTTTGATTATGGGGGTGAGTGCACAAGTAAATCAATATCTCAATATTATTATAAATTTGTAAAAGAATTCATGCTAAATGTAAATGACTCAAATAAGCAAGAATATCTGAAAACCATAAATCATAATCAAGAATAGCAAAAAATATTGCATAAATCTAGTGATTCATATCAATTAGTTTCTAAAAGTTGTACTGGTAGTCTATTTTTAAATCATATTGTCTATGTTTAGAAAGGACTCACTTCTGTATTTGTAAAATAAAAGCTAAAATCTCATACCTAATATCACATGTAAAGCAATATTTGAATAAAACTGTGAGCCTTTACACATAGTTTCTAAAAGCATTTCAGTCATTCTTATTCTGTATTCTTTTCTATTAGGGAGATTCTGCTAGTCGAAATACACTATGTGAGCTATCATAGTATCCAACATCTAGTCCCCTTACAGGGAAACCTCGCTTTGGGGAGAGGTGTCATACTCTCTCCAAAGAGTGTAACCTAATCTAAGTGATTACTTCTGTATCAGTCATCCATATTGAAATGGGAATAACCTGATAATCTAAACCTACGTTGGCTCGTAGTTATGGGGCATGTGAACATACCCAACTCGATGCTAAATACCACTTTTTTTATGTGGTATGTTCATTCTGTTGAAAATCAACTTTAAAACTAGTATAATAGTTTATAATGAAAACCAACTGTATATCTATTAGTTAAATTTTTAACTAAAAAAGTAAGGTGGATTCCAAGTCTAAACTGAGATCAAAAGATCATCAGATGCTTAAAGTATAGTCATTCATGAAAATCTGGATATTTCTACAATACACTTGAAAACACGAATTTAAACATGCAAATTCATCATCTAAGTAACTTCAAATCTCATAATCTTTTAATTAGCAATATTGGGTATGAACACTAATTTGAAAGTCGTGTAATTTCGGAACAAATCATCTTTAATGCTAATTTTGGGCACAAGGATAAAAGGATTATCCTTGTAGGAAAACCCTACATACCTTAATTGATGCAATTGATGTGAACACTTGATTTTGGATTTCTTTTTGTGCTCTTGAAGATTGATTATTGATTATCTTGAATTGGGAACCTTGAATTTTGAGTTTCCTTGGAGAAAGAATGGTGTTATTTTGGCTTTCTTGGGAATTAAGTTTTGAGTTCTAGGGCTTTCTTTGAGGGAAAATTAATGAAAAACACGCATATTATGCTTAGAATGGGATTAATTCGGTGTTATTAACGAATTGGGGATGGGAAAAGACTAAACTACCCCTTTAAAATCACTTTAAAAAAACTAGAATCCCGAATTTCCACACCACCGCGATGTGCCACTATCACGGTGGCTTACCATAAAAAGGATGAGTGCGATTTGAAAAGTGGCATGATACGGTACAATCGCATTAGGCTACTAGAAAAGGGACGAGCCCCATTTTGTCCATCATCTTGATGCACTGAAATCGCGTTCCCTCTCTAAAAAAAGGCTGAATGGGAACTGAAACTTCTTCGCGACTCAGGCTAATCATGGTGTTCCACTTGAAATTGGACAACTGCCATTTTGGCCTTCACCGCGATGCGGTGCCTATCAAAATGCCATAATGTTTTACTAAAAATGCCATAACTTCTCAACCAAGTATCGGATTATGGAGAAATTGGTATCGATGGAAAGCTGATCCAATTATCTACACATTGAGGGGGTCTAAAGTTGGAATATTTTACATGTATAAAGAATTATCTATTTTCAAAGCTAACCCTTGACATTTTAGAAGCCAAACAAAGCTTCGAAAAAGTATGGGGTATTATATAATTCCATTGTGATCCTTTCCCATTTCAACTCGAGAATGGGCAATCTTTGAGTCAATCCACTCGGTCACTGATGTTCAGACTTAACCTAGTGACAACATAGGAAACAAGCTACAAAGTCTGCCACTTCTATTTTTGTACCATCCCGCCAATATAACTGCCTAAAATCTTTATATAGCTTAGTTGTACCAGGATGAATAGAATATCTAGAACTGTAAACCTCGTGCAGAATTGATAGAATTAAATCATCGAGTTAGGGAACACAAATATGACTCTAAAATCTCAAAATACCTTCTGAATCCATAGTGTGTCTCCCAAACTCACCAACCACAACTCGATTATGGAGAAAGAACAATTTACTATCCTTGAATTAACGGTAACGAATCTGATGAAATAGGAGGACCTCACCTGCATACATTCCAAAACCCTCTGAAGATCTAAAACTTTGAGCTGGACCATCAAATTAGCCAAGGAATGGAAGTTCCATGCAAAGGTTCACTGAGAAACTATCATACAAGCCATGCTCAATGCCTTGTGACTCAAGGCATCCGCTACCATTTTAGCCTTACTCGGATGATCCAAGGTAGACATATAATAATCCATTTGCAATGCTATCCACCTACGCTGGCAAGCATTAAGATCTCATTGGGTCAAAAGATGCTGAAGACTATGATGATCAGTGAAAATCTCACAATCCATACCATAAAAATAATGCCTCTAAATCTTCAGTGAAAAATCTACCTCCACCAACTCCAAATCATGAGTATGGTAGTAGTGCTAACGCACCTTAAGTTGTACAGAAGCATAGGTAATGACATGAACCCACTATATCAAAACACACCCAAGACTAACAATTGAAGCACCAC
The DNA here is from genome assembly GCA_026120095.1 of Capsicum chinense. NCBI lineage: Eukaryota > Viridiplantae > Streptophyta > Magnoliopsida > Solanales > Solanaceae > Capsicum > Capsicum chinense. The sequence goes on from JAPEIP010000012.1 coordinate 176,480,761, forward strand.
AAAACCAGTAAATCCCTCACGCTCACTGGAAGTGCTAACTAACACTAGCGATGAGGTAAGACAATCCTTGAGCTTTTTAAAGATCAACTCACACTCTTCAGACCATTGGAAAGGAACTTCTATCCAGTTCAATCTAGTTACAGGGGATGATAAGTTAGCAAAGTTCTAAACAAAATGCCTTTAATAACCAGCCAACCCAATAAAACTACAAACCTCAGTCGAAAACGTAGGCCTAGCCCAATCATGAATCACCAAAATCTTAGTCGAGTGAACAGTAAGACCCACTTTGGACACCACATGTCCAAAAAAAGATATCTAATCAAGTGAAAACTCACGCTAGCAGAACTTGGAAAAAAGCACAAACTTTTGTAAAACTTTGACGACAATCCTCAAATATTGTCTGAGTTACTCACTACTCCTCAAATACACAAGGATATCATAAATGAACGCAATAACAAAAGAGTCTAGATAATATCTGAACACATGGTTCATCAAGTCCATAAATATGGCTTGGGTATTAGTTAGCCCAAAAGATATCATCAAAAACTCATAGTGACCATATTAGGTCCTAAAGGCGGTCTTTTGGATATTCTTAGCCTAAATCCTTAACTGATGATAACTAGACCTCAAATAAACCTTAGAAAATAAAGTTACACCATTAAACTGGCCAAACAAATCATCAATATAAGGCATAGGATTACGGTTCTTCACCATCACTGTATTAAGTTGCCTATAATCAATACATATCAAAATCGAGCAATTTTTCTTCTCTAAAACCAATATAGGGGCTTCCCACAGGGACACATTTGGTCTAATAAACCCTTTACCAAGAAGATCCAGGAGCTGAGAGTTCAACTCCTTAAGCCCTGTAGGAGCTATACAATAAGGCTCCATAGAAATAGGTTGAGTACTAGGCTCAAGGTTATTAGCAAACACAATCTCACGGTTAGGAGGGATACCAGGTAGATCTTTAAAAAACACATCAGGAAACTCACTCACAATAAGGACATACTCAATCATCATACTCTCTACATGGGTATCAAATACATTGGCGAGATAAGACTTGCAACCCATCGACATATGCCATCTAGTACAAACATAAGAAATAATCCCCGTCAGCTAGTGTCTAATTGCTTAAATCCATACAACTGGGGGTACATTAAGCATGGTTAAGGTAATTATCTTGGCAAATAATCCATGACTGCATGATAGTAGGATAACTAGTCCATGCCTATAATAACATCAAAATCCAACATATATAGAATAACAAGATCAACATAAGTATCTCCATCACTAACTGTCACAACACATGATCTGAATACCTAATCCACTACTAAAGAATCACCTACAAAAGTAGGTACATGCAATGAAACAAAGAATAAATCACTGGTCAACTCAAATTGTGGTGCATAATTAGCATATATAGAAGAATAAGTGGATCCAATATCAAATAAAGCAAGATCCGACTTGCATTACAACAAAATCGCACCATTGACTACAATATCTGAAGTCTCGGCATCGGGCCTAGCAGGTACTGCATACAACTTACCATGCCCAACACCTGGATGAGGACCTGAATGACCACCTGTCCTGCCTGCCTGAGTACCACCTCGAGCACCCTTATAACCATTATTAAGACCTCTCGCACCACCCCTACATAAGGGATAAACTACCGTAGTGGGGGTAGTTCCCTAGGATAAAACAAACATTGGCCCATGTCTAAGGCACTCTTTTGAGAAATGACAAGGAAGTCCAAAAGTAAAAAAAAACTCGAGGAAAGAACTAGAACTCACATATTCGGAAGGTCTGACTTAGCTACCACGCCTATCAAGGCCCACAAATAAACCTCTCATAGACTGATAATCGCCCTTACCAGGGTGTCCACTGGAAATAAATTGATTCCTATTTGTGGTTTGGAGATCTGCCTAAACTAGTCCACTCTGAGGCTGGAAAAATAGCCATAGAGGATATCCAGCATTATAAATACCACCTCTAAATCAGGAAATACTATATCTCCTTCCAAATCTACCCTGAAAATTGGGCTACTTATCACGGCCATCACATTACATGTCCTATATCACCCTAGCATAATCTGCAAGCTCAGCAAAGGTTCTACTGTAGCAAATAAACTCCAGGTAGCCATCTAAATAGGATGTTTTAATCTTCTAACCAAGCAACGAACTCTCCCATTCTCAAAATCTAATATAGAAGTTACATGTCTAGACAACTCATGGAAATGATCCTCATACTCAGCGACTTTTAGAGAACCCAGCTCAAACCGTGAAAACTAATCTCTCAAATCATCTCTAAGGTTACGCAACATGAACTTCTGCCAAAACATCTTAGAGAACTGAGCCTAAGAGAGTGGGGTAGATCCAACTTGACTAGAAATCATAAAAACCTTCCTCCAGTGTCTAGCAGACAAGTCCAATAGAAATAAAGTGTAGTCCATGCCACGGCTCTCAATAAGGCCTAAACCAAAAAGCCTATCCTCACAAGCAGTTAGAAAATTAAATGCATCCATTCCAGGAGAACCAACAAATCTAGGTGGACCAAACCTCAAGAACCTACCCAACGTCTTTTTCTCCTTACCAAACATAGAAGGATGGGTCACGATTAGCTGAACAACTATTAGTTAAGAAATAGACGAAATAAGAGAAATCTAAACTCCCGAAGCTGTAGTTGTAGGCTGTACTCCTACTTTGGTAGACTGCGAACTATCAACAATACCCAACAACTAAACCAAATAATCCCTAAAAAATAAAGTAGGGATGAATCTTGGTGGATCCTCGGCTGGTCTCTGGCTCAAAACTTGCTAAGGTGGGGGTGTCTCTAGCTCAGGTGGAGGCATATGATCCTGAGGAGGTACACCCAGATCCTTAACTAGGAATAAATTGCTAGTCTGGGTCTCATAACCCTCCTCCGATATCACTGAAGCACATGTCCTAGGGTTTTGCAAAAGATTAAAGACAATAGCGTATCCTACAAACCAACTCAGAGTCGTAGCACGATAATAATGAAACAAGTGAAGAACTCCAAAGAATGTTACATAGCCTCTTGAAGATAGGAAACAGACATCAACTTTCTGATCTGCAGGACTCTATTAGACACTTCATCTTGTACCAATAATATCGGGTAAACCTAGGCTCGGATACAAATTTGTCAAGACCTAAATTCAGAGACATGATGGCACCTACCATATCCCACAGATAGGTAATCAGATACCCTAAGCTAGAGCTAATGTAATGGGTTACCCCTATAGAAATGTCCAACATGGACCCTATATATGAATACAATATAGGCAATAGAATTTCCCAACTAATGAAAATAAATATTCAATACCAATCCTATGACCTGATAGTATTAGTATAAGAGCATCTGGACTTAATAGTTGAATTTATAACTCCCAGTCTCAAATGTCTTAAATAATCTCATCCATTTGTATTGGAAACAAAATACAAAATAAAGATAAAGGAGAAAGAGGGTAACTCGATCTCTAAGAGCTCACCCTATCTCCAAATAGTCAACGCAGCATGAACTAGCTCAAAGATAACAACTAGACCCTGGGTCTACACCAAAAAGGTAAAGAAGTGTAGTGTGAGTACCAAAACATAGATACTCACTAGGTATCATTGACCAACTGAGCTATATTATAATATAAAGATGATATAAGGTAAGCCGATAATCTTAAAGTCAATTATAGGATTGAACATGAATATTCTTTGATATCACTATATCAATAACTATACTAATGAGGCAATAGCACAACACACTATATCAATTTACCCTAACATCTCCATAACAACTAAGTACCATTTCATAAGCGTAAACTCACATGTACGATAACAAGGCATTTATAAATCATAAACAATATCAACCATCCGAAGAGAACAAGCACAAGAACTTACCTCGATGTTCTATACAATTACAAAGTACACAAAAGAATGTAACACAACGAACTAATCACAGCATCCCATACCAGCATAGTGTACTGCAAAAGATCAACAAAAAATAAAATAAATTACAATTAGTCTACAAATTCCAAAGCTGCGGGAGCACAACACTGCTAGGACTTATTACTAAGATCCACGTCCAATTTCTATACCGTAATGTAATTATAACGAAACGAATATGGTTATAGAATAATCATATAATTATTCATCCTCTAAACTGCCAATAAACTCTATGTGAGGTCTAGCCTAATCAATATCATAATCACCAATAGTGACTAAGCATGACCATTGGCATAACCAATAACATCATTTGGTAATATAATTAACCAGCATTACCTTTAGTATAATCAATAGCATAATCTCTAATATAATAAATTAACATGGTCTTAAGTATAACTATTGGATTAAAGCCCAATACAATAAGTAAAAATGATCATTAATATAGTCCTTAAGTATTACCAATACGATAGTCAATAACTTATCAATTGCATAGTTAATGGCTTATCATTAGCACAATCAATGGCTTATATTAGCATAACAGATAGTTTTTCATTACTATAATCTATGGCCTACCAATAGCTTGACTGATAACTAATCCATGACATAACCTATAGCTTATTCATATAATGATCAAAAGCTTATTCAAAGCATAGCCCATAGCTAGATCGCTAATGTAGTCAACAAACATGACCTCTAGCATAAACAATACTATAAAAACTAGTATATCAATAAGCATGGTCACTAGTGTAGTTAATAGCTCATTTATTGGTTCAATCAATAGCATAATCAATGATTTAGTTAATATCACAATCAAGGGCTTGTTTAATAGTATATCTGGTAGCCTAATCAACGTTCAAATCATTAGCATATTGAATAGTTTAATCAATCAATCTATAAACATTAACTCCAATGGCAACACATTATAAACATCAAGTACAAAGGAATTTCAATACTATCGCAAAAATTATTTCATACATGTACACAAGCATATCAAAGGTCTTCAATAACTATCACAAGTCTTGGCCTAATGTGGCAACTTCTAAATGCCCGAAATCCTCTACAATCCATGTCTACCCCAGACTAGGATAAGGTATATAATTCCACTATTAGCTATTAAATTGGACACAAGCAGCCCTAGGATAGTAATTCCTCTTCAAATAGAGCAACCAATCCATTTCTACCTAAGGTATTGACAACTGGGGTAAGATTCATCCTAACCCAAGGGACTAAGAATTCTTGTCATTGGTTAAGTAACTAAGGTATTTCCATCTTAAACAGGATCCACAAGATCAACTTCACCTAACATATAACTAACTTGGCTAATTAGGCACAAAATGGTTTAAAAATAGCCTAAATGGTCCAACTAACCAAGGTATTTAATTTTATCACACCCATACCTAAAACCTATCCCAAATCTAACATAATATGTAAAACATACAATGAAGTACCTCAATATAACAAGGGGTATAAACTAGCCTACCTAACCATTTAAGAAAACTCAAAAGTATTTCTAAATCAGCATTTTTCCCTTCCAAGAATCTTCTACAACAGTCCAAGCTATCAAAAACAAATTTGACTAATAAATACGAGAATAATGATAGTCATTGCAATATTTTCCATTGGGTCCAAAAATCACACCAAAATCCAATATGGATCCCAGTTATGGAAAATTATGTTTCCGAAGCCAACCCAATATTCTCTCTTGCTCAACGAGTCATTGCCCTCAAGAATTGGTGAAATCTGAGCTAATTGGTGGTTAAAATCAAGCCTTCAAGGTTTTGAAAATTATTAGCAAGAACACAAAATTCAACAATGAAAAGGGTTAAATCTTACCATAAATTGAAGTAGAATGACTAAAACAAGTGTTAGCGAAGCTCCCAAATCACTCTTATGCATCAATTTAAAGCTATCTTACTATTTGGGGTTTTAGTCTCTTGAAAATGGATAAAGGAATGGTAAATCAGCCTAAAAGGGATATTTATACCCATACCAGGTTCTCGGGTGTCACTATTATCAACTGGTATCGTTATTATGGTTTTTGGGTTTTCACAAAGAAATGGTGATAGCAACACTTATCCCTATGATAATTACACATGCTTCCTGCTGAAGGGAGTCACAATCGCGGTCCAAAATATTTCTAAATCCATGCACTAGATACCATTGAGACTTGGAATCTGCCAAGCCCTTGGGATTCATCAAGAATCCCATATATGCAAATGGACAATGTAACCCTATCAAATTTGATGTACTGGACTCAATGTATTAGTCAAAATTTCCATTTTATCTCGTTTAGACAATTAATAGGTTCATCAACTAATTTCAATTTTCTTAAATTTTCAACCAATAGGAGAAAAAGAGCTTTTATGCCTTAGGACCTAAACCAAGAATCTACCTAACTTAAAATTCATATTCAGAGTTAATGGAATAATGTGAATTTGCATTCAAGGTTTTTTGACTGAGTTTTTCACCTGGTAGCTATTTAGAACAAATGATGATATCAAAATTGAGAGTTGCCTCTAAAAACACAACAAACAACCTAATAATCATACTCGCCTCTAAAAATAAAACAAACAACATAGTAATCATACTTTAGGTTCCAACAAGTCATAAATGACTTAAGGAAGCTATAACAAAGCTCTATTTATGAAATAACAGGAAGTGTGGAAAATGACCTAAAGGTTAATTACAATGTCCACTACTAAAGTAACATTTTTATGCATAAGTTTAAGATTAGCATGAATTTGAAGTCTAGAATAGGTGAGATACTCGGTCAGCATATCTCTTTGTATATTTCACACTTTAACCCCTTATATCCCAGTTAGGGTCGTAAGGTTGATAGTGTATGAGGGTCTTAGTCACTATTAGTTATGACTTGCGGTAACAAGTCGTAAGGAGTGTTTATAAGTCAAAGGCAACACATTTTAATCTTTTAAGTTGAGGGAACTTTGGATATTTCTCACTTTAACCCCTTGTATCCCAGGACTTAAAATCTTCTTTGGGACTTTATCATCACATCATCCCCAATAAACCACTCAAAAATTCTCTCTCAGACTATTTATTTAAGTAAAGGATAGGGTTTTAAATAATCTGATCATCAAGGGATCAAAAGGTGCTATCTCTTCTAAATTTCTTGGTATTTTTGTCATGTTACTCCTCTCTCATTATTATTTTATAAAAAACACATATTTTAATAAATGAGTTTTATGGTATTGTTATGGTTTTGAAATAAAGGTTTAGGGTGTTTAATGCTTATCATTGAATAATATTTTCCCATGGTTTAATTATAGTTTTCCATGTTTTAAATATTGTTCTGAACATGTGGGTGCATGAGTATGGTGGTTGAACTTGAGAAAGGTAATTTTCTCTAAACTTGTGACTTTTGAAGTAGTAATAACCCCAACCTTGTAGTAAAATAAGTTTGTAGTTATTAAAAAGGTGGGACTTTGAATTTGGGGAAAAATGAAATTCCCAAGGTGTTTGGTTTGACTTATTTCTTGAAACTAATGCATGGAATATATGGTTAAATTGTAAGGGATTTTTTTTGAAAACCTTGAGGGGTACACTAGAATCCCCAAGTGAATAATTTATGCAAACAATGTGGGGTGTATAGGAATCCCTCAAGTAATTTTAATAATGGAGTCTGCGGGATACATGTGAATCCCCTAAGTGTTGGCTTAATACATAGCCTGCAAGCTATCGTCTGTATGATGATACCACTCAATAATGCCTTACAAATCGACTCCTAAAATTAGTAGTTTGGTTATGTGTTAAATAATTTAATTGGGCCATAACGGTTGTTGTGATAGCTATCCATGAAGGTGTGAGTTTGAAGTACGGACACTGGAAACTCATATATGCTGACAGAAGGGTTTGTCTTGATTACCATGTGCTTTTGTGGTATAAGGCAATCCCTAAAGTCTATACTTGTATATATGTATCGCAAAGGGCAAAGGGTACACCCCGGCCATCTATAATATTTTTGGTTTGTACAACTACACACATGGTGCCCGTTGAGGGAGTAACACTAGACCCATATAGCCTATGGGTGGATATATGGTAGTAAAGCTACATAACTCAGGCTAATGTTTTAAAATAAATGCTAAACCATGTTTCTTATCCCGACATGGTACAGATTTATATATTTAACTGAACATAGTTTTTCACATTGGAGTGATTTGGTTTTAAATTATTGCTATTACTCTATCTTTATAAGCATGTTACATGCTAGCGTTCCAGCGCTAACCATATTCTGGCACTATATCCCCATATTTTCTAGGAACTGACTATACTTCCACTCTTTCTACTCAGTGATTCGGAAATTTTGAGACAACTTTTCAGTTAGACTATATTAGTGAACTTATATACTTTGGAACACCCCATTGAATTCTATGGATTTCTTTACGTCATTATTATGTCTTTGGATTTGGCTTTGCATATGGAAGGTGGAATGTCCCGACTGGATATTTCTTGTGTTTTATTAAAGGCTTTATTGGACTACTATAGGTATAAGCGATGTTAGTATTGATTTTTGCATTGGTATTAATATTGGTAATGGTATTGGTATTATTTTTTATTATAGACTCATAATGATGCCTTTAATTTAATGTTATCTTATAATATGTTTGGAATTCATCCGATGTGCGCTGCAGGGTAGTCAATTGTTTGGGTATAGAGGATGGTCTCCAATTCGAGTTGTAGTTGAGAAACCCAACATGGTTAGACCTTATTTTCGGTCATTTCATATTTGTATAAGGGCATAGGTTTATCGTCAAATGGGTTTCCACAATGTTGTGTTGAGAACAGTCTATTTTAAGAATCTGTACCGTGTGACATCCGTAAGGGAGAAGCTATGAGGCATTTAGAAATATTTCTTTTTCTTATGTTCTATTTTTATATAGTAAAGTCTAAGGACTTCGAATCTTCTCTAATTCCTGTTTGTTTGCCATTTAGATCATAACTCTAAAAAGATCTGATATCCATGAGAACCCTCCAGTCCTAACTGAGGAAAATAGAAATAAAGCTCTTCTTACCCTAGGGGTTCAGACTAGGTCTAGGGCCAATATCATTGATGGTCCTAATCTATCTCCCCTGATTCCTCCCATCTCTTATCAAACACAACAAACTCACATGTCTAGTGCTGAGGTTCTCTAATCTCTATATTTGCTCACTCAGTTGGTCGTCTCTTAAACTGAGCACATCGATTCTACTGCTCTAACATTTGAAGCCACTAGTATTTTCCAAATTATGTGTTTAAATCCTTTTGTGTTTACTGGTATAAAAGTTGAAAAGGATCCTCAAGGCTTCATAGATAAAATTGAAAAGATTTTTCGAGTGATGTATGTTACTGAGGTGGAAGGTGTGGATTTTGCAGCCTATCAGTTGAAGGACGTAGCTCATCAACAACAACAACAAAAACAAACCCAGTGTATTCCCACTTAGTGGGGTCTGGGGGGGGGTAAGATGTACGCAGTCCATACCTCTACCTCTGATGAAGTAGAAAGGCTGTTTCCGAAAGACCCCCGGCTCAAGGCACGAG
>JAPEIP010000012.1:176493113-176511137 GCA_026120095.1 Capsicum chinense
CGGCGGTCGGGTCAGCGCCGGGGACCGGCGGTCGGTGCCGGCAGCCGGATCGGGTCGGAGCCGAAGGTCAGCGACCGCGCCGGGGACCGGAGACCGGTGCGCCAGAAATGGAGAGAGGGTAGGAAGAGAGAGAGGGAGAGAGCCGTTGGGAGAGAGATGGAGAGAGAATAATGTTTGATATTACTATATTAAAAATTCAGATTATAAAAAAGTTTGACTTAAAGTCTGCCATAAAGGTGTAACTTAAAATTAGTTCCTCCTAAAGGATGGCAACTTTGCATTTCTCGAAGGACGTAGCTCATCAGTGCTAAAAAAAAAGTAGGAGCAGCTTAGGGGTGTGGGTGTTGAGTATGCCTTATGGGAAGACCTTTTAGAATTTTCCTCTATTGTTTTTTTCTGTAAGAGTTGAGGGTGGTGAAGGTGAAAGAGTTTGTTAATCCAAAGTAAGGCCAGATGATAGTTAATCATTATGCCTTGAAAATTCTACAGGCTTCTTAGTATGTACTAGAGTTGGTTTCTTTCATGAGAGCTAGAATAAGGAAGTTTGCTTTTGAGTTATCCTAGGACTTTATTTTGGAGTGTAAGGCTTCCTTATTGAACAAGGATATAGATATGTCTAGCTTAGTTAAGTACATATAGCAGGTGGAGAAAGATAAAAAGAAGTAAGCAAAGATAGGGGAAAGGTAGAGAAAAAAATTCTAGCATTAAAAGTAAGGGAAGGTCAACAGAAGAGTAGCAGGGATGGTGGAATTAGCTCTACCATATCCTCTCTATAGATTTTATGGAAATTTTATTATGGTTACTATGATATGGAAAGGGAAAAGTGCATCAACTATTGTCAGCCAGGGAATATGCTAAGAAATTATCCCATTTGTATGGTTGGTTATGGGGTAAACAAGGTTTCGATTTCTTTTTTATCTTCTCCCGAACAAAATGGTGCATCATTTGGTTTTACCATTGGTCTTCACAAACTCTATGCTCTTACTACCAATCAAGAGTCTAAGGCATCACCTAATGTCGTTATTGGTATGTTGAAACTCTTTTCCAATGATGTGTATTGTTTATTTAATCTATGGTTCACTCTTTCTTATGTCACGCCATTTGTTGTTGTGCATTCTTATTTTAGTCCCTCTATGTTTCAGACCTTTTTTTTTCTACCATTGTAGGTGAATTTATGATTGTTTTAAGAGTCTATTGGGGTTATGTTGTATCTCTGGGTTGTTAGGATACTTTGGTGGATTTGTTTGAACTAGTCATGGTTGATTTTGATATAAAATGGGGGATAGATAATTGCACTCGTGCTATACTTCTCTAGATTTTTAGACCCATAATGTCATTTTTACATTCCCTAATGTGTCGGCTATTGAGTCAAAGGGTTCTTCTCTAGCACCCAAGGGAAGGTTAATATCATATCTTAGATCCTGGGGATTAATCTCCACCAGGTATCTCGATCATCTAGTTTGGGTTAATTATTCTATCTCTGATAGTCCTTCTTTACATTTTGTTTCGATGGTGAATAAATTTCTTGAGGTTTTTCTTGATGACCTTCTTGGTGTCCCATCCAATAAGGATATTGATTTGGAGATTGATCTTATTCTGGACACTCATCCTATCTCTATTCCCCAGTAAACAATGTGTTCAGGTAAATTAAAGGATCTTAAAAAGAAACTAAAAGATCTTTTAGAAAAAGGTTTCATCCATCCTAGTGTATCGTCGTGGGGTGCACTGATATTTTTCGTGCACAAAAAGGATGGTTCCCTTTAGATGTGTATTGATTAATGACAATTGAATAATATAGGTAAAGAATAAGTACCCTCTTTAAAGGATAGATGATTTGTTTAATTAGCTCCAGGTGCTATGTTTTTATCAAAGATTGATCTTCGGTTAGGGTATCATCGATTAATGATTAGGGAGATGGATATCCCTAAGACTATATTTTATACAACATATGTGTAGTTTTAGTTCCTAGTAGGTATTTTTGCTTGACTAATGCCCCGATAGCATTCATGGACTTTATAAATAGCGTCTTTCATTGGTTTTTAGATTTATTTGTCACTTATTCATAGACGATATTCTGGTGAACTCTAAGAGCGTGGTGGATAATGTCGATCAACTTAATATTGTATTACAAACCATGTAAGAGTAATTATTATATTCTAAATTATTGATAAATGAATTTTGGTGAACGTTGTCACTCTTTCAGGTCATGTCATATCTAATGAAGGGATCATGGTGGATTCGCAAAAAGTTGCAGTTGTTCAAAAGTGGCTTAGACCCATGACTCCAAGTAATATTTGAAGCTTCTTGGGTTTAGCCAATTATTACAGGAGGTTTGTGGAAAGTTTTACAGCTATAGTTGCCCTGTTGACTAAATTAACTCATATGAAGGTGAAGTCATTATGCTATGATGCTTGTAAAGGTAGTTTTAAGAAGTACAAGGATAAACAGACTTCTGCCAAAATTCTGACTTTTCCTGAAGGCACTGATGGATTTGTGGTCTATTATGATGCATCTCGTATGGGGATTAGTTTTATTTTGATGCATCATGGCAAGGTGATATCTCATGAATCTAGACAGTCGAAGGTGCATGAGAGGAATGAACCGACTCATTACTTGGAGTTATTAGTTGTGGTGTTCGTGTTGATGATCTGGCATCACTATTTGTATGGAGTGCATATGGATATCTTATATGATCATAATAGCCTACAATATGTGTTCTCTAAGAAAGATCTAAATCTTAGTCGAAGTAGGTAGCTTGAGCTACTAAAGTATTGCGGTATGAGTCTTCACTACCATCCGGATAAATCTAACATTATTTTTGATGCACTTAGCAAATTATTAATGGGGAGTCTAGCTTATCTTGTTAAAATGATGCATGAATTGGTGAAATAGATTAACTATTTAGCTAACCTTAGAGTTCGCCTCTTGGACTCAGAGAATGTTGGTGTTTTTATTTAAAATGTGTCAAAGTCATCTCTTGGTGGTGAGGTGAATGAGAAACATGTATTAGATCCTATCTTGGTGCAAATCAAGGGTGATGTAGGTGGGCAAAATTTGATGGCCTTTCAGATTAGTGGTGATGGTACCTTGCGGTACCAAGGGAGATTGTACATTCTTGATGCAGATGTGTTGTGGGAGAGGATCTTGGTTGAGGATCATGAGTCACCTTATACCATACATCCTGGTTTATCAAAGATGTATTATGATCTTAAGGAAATCTGTTGGTGGAATAATATAAAGTGATATGCTGCTAGTTTTGTGAATGCATGGTTTGTCAATAGGTAAGTTAAGCATTTGCGGCCTGGAGGGTTCTATCAAGAAATTGAGTTTTCTATATGGAAATAGGATGTGATCAATATGGATTTTTACCAGTCTTTCTCTATCTTTGAATGCATTTGATTCGGTTTGGGTCATCATGTATAGGATAACAAAGTGTAGTCATTTTTTTCTAGTAAGGACAAACTTCTCAGTAGAGGATTTATGCCAAATTGCGTATTGAGGAGATTGTAAAGCTTCATGGGGCACCTGTATCTATCGTGTCAGATAATGATTCTCAGTTTTCATCATACTTTTTACAGTCATTTAAAGAATGTTTGGGGACTAAAGTGAGTCTTAGTATCATTTTCCACCCGCAGTTAGATTGTCAAGCGGAAAGGACAACTCATATATCACAAGATATGCTTCAAGCTTGTGTTATTGACTATAGTGGTAGACGGGTTGAACATTTGCCTCGTATAGAGCTTGCTTATAATAATGGTTACCACTCTATCATTAAGATGGCCTCGTTTGAGTCTTTGTATGGTACAATGTGTAGGTCTTCTATTGGGTGGTTCGAGGTTAGTGATACATAAATAGTTGGCTCAGATTTTTTTCACCAAGCCATGGAGAAGGTAAAGGTGATTTAGGATAGTTATAAAGCCTCCCAAAGCTGCCAAAAGTCATATGTGGATGTGAGGTGTAGAAAATTAGAGTTTGAGATTGGTATAAGGGGTTCTTAAAGGTTAATCCCATGAAGAGGGTAATGTAGTTTGGGAGGAAGAGAAAGCTCAGTCCCCGGTATGTCAGTCTGTATCTAGTCTTGAAGAGGGTTGTAATGTTGCATATGAATGGGAGTTGCCCTCTATTTTGAGCTCTATTCACCCGATGTTCCAAATATTTATGTTGAGAAAGTGTGTAGGTGATCCATCGGTAATTTTACCTATCAAGTATATTGTTTTCTTATTCTGTGGTTTAAAAGAAAGTCCTGGTTTAAATCTTCTATCAAAAAATTTGTTATTTGTAGACTAAGGAATAGCTTCGGTAAAGGTTCTACAGAGGAACAACAAGGTTGAAGAGGCTCCCTGGGAAGCTGAAGAGGACATAAAGTCCAAAAATCCATTCCTATTCCCTATTCTAGAAAATTGTGTCTCAGGTATTTATTATTCTTAACGTCTTCATTTTTTTTCTTTGTTAAATGGAAATTGTAAATTCCTTAGTAGTCTATTCGCTCTCTTAAAGGTAAGAGTTAAGATATTTGGGGTTTAATCGTTCTAGTCACTACCTTGTCCTATCATTCAAGGATCAATGATCTAAGTGGGCGAGAATTGAAACACCCCAAATTATAGCCCTTAGAAATTTCTTGAGCTTTGAGCTCACTGCCTTGATTATGATATAATAATATGAGTCGTAAGAACTAGTGATGAGTCGTTAGGATGAGCCATAATAAAATTAGTATGCGTGTGGATTGACTCTACTCTAAGTACTAGTGGCTTACTAAGAGCCATGAGGATGGGTTACAAGTCATGAGGTGAAATCATACGTGTTCCAGTGTCTAACCCATTTGAGTTCTATGTTGTCATTATCACATCATTGTAAATAAACCACTCCCAAAATTCTCTCTCAAGATCTCTCTTCAAGTGAAGGCTACGGTTTCAAAGAAAGTAATCATCTAGGGTTCTAAGGGTGCAAACTCTTCCAAATTTCTTGGTATTTTAGGCATGTTACTCCTCCCTCATTGTTATTTTATTAAATGTATATGTTTTAATGTATGGATTTATTGGTATTGTTTTGGTCTTTAAATAAAGGTTGGGATTTTTTAATGCTTCTCATTGAATAATGTTTTTCCATGGTTTAATTATGGATTCCATGTTTCAAATATTGTTTTGATCATGTGGGTGTATGGGTATGGTGGTTTAACTTGAGAATGGTAATTTTCCCTAAATTTATGACTTTTGAAAATGTTATAACCCCAACCATGTGTTTTAAAATTGGTTTGTAGTTATGAGAAAGGTGGGAATTTGAATTAAGGGTACAATGGATCCCCATAGTCTTTGGTTTGACTTATATCTTGAAGATAATGCATAGAATAAATGGTTAAATGGTTAAGGATGGTTTATAAAATCTTCAGGGGTAGATTGGAATACCGCAAGTGAATAATTTATGCAAACTTTGTTGGGTACACGGGAATCCCCAATGTGATTTTGATAAAGAAGTCTGGGGGTACATGGGAATCCCTTAAGTATTGGCTTAATGACATTGTGTGTAAGCTCGAGTCGGTATAATGATACCACCTAATAATGCATTAATAATAAACTTCTGGAATTTATTGTTTGGTTATGTGTTAAATGTTTTAATTGTGCAATAATGGGGGTTGTGATAGCTAGCCGTGAAGATGTGAGTCTGAAAGATGGACAATGGAAACTCATGTTCACAAACATGAGGACTGGCCTTGATAACCATGCCTTTATGGGGTACAAGTAATTCCCTTAAGACTCTACACATATATATATATATATCATGGAGTGTCAAAGATACAAGGGAATCCCTGGCCATCTATGATATCTCAAGTTCGTGCGTCTATATGCTCTAAGGCCCTTCAGTGGGTAATGCTAGACCAGTAAAGCCCATGGATGGATTTATGATAGCAAAGTTAAGCAACTTAGGCTAATGTTTTAAAATTCATGACTAACCTTGTTCCCCATACCGACACAGTATATATGTATATATGTAATTGCACTTGGCTATTCATATTCGGTTTGATTTAATGACATTACTTTATCTTTATTCGTAGGTTACATTATACCGTTCACCTTGCTTACCCTCTTGGAGTGCTGTATCCCCATGTAATGCAGGAATCGACCAAATTTCTACCCCTCCTGCTTAGTGACTTGGTGATTTGGGGACATCATTTGAGTCAACTAATGTGGTGAGCTTCTATACTCCGGAAGAGACCATTTTATGCTTTGGATTTCTTTATGTCGTTATTATTACTTTGGTTTTGGTTGCGGCTATGGTCGAGGGCATGTCCTGGCTAGATATTCATTGGTTTTGAGTAGAGGCTTTGTTGGACTACAATGGGCATAGGTGGTGTCAGTATTGATTTTAGCATTGGTATTGGTATTGGAATTGTCATTTGTATTGGATAGTTAATTGATTGCAAATTTTGGCTTTGGTTATGGACTCATTACAATGTCTTTAATTTGATGTTATCTTATCTTGTTATATGCTTGGAATTCTTCCGACATTAGTTGAAGGGTAGTCAATGGTTTGGGTATTGGGTAGTCAATGATGTTATCTTGTCCTGGTTGGACTTGAGATACCCAACACAACCTGGACCTGGTTCAGGATGTGTCCTAGGGACCCGAACCAAGAGTACATATAGCCTAAAATTCATACTCCAGATCTGCTGGATCGATAAGAATTTTTATTCGAGGTTGTTTGGTTGATGTATTTGATCAATGGCCATTTGGAACCATCGAAGACTTCAAAATAAGGAAGTAGCTTTAATACCAAATAAACTTCCCGGTAGCCATTCCATCAGTTCCTGCAAGTCATAAATGACTTGGAGAAGCTATAGGAAAGCTCTAATGGAGAAAATAATCGAAAATATGGAAAATAACTATGCAGGTTCAGTACAAAACCTAGCCATCAAGTTCGTAGTCTTCCTTTCCCGTTATCACTCAAAAAACGGTAACCTATGAAGAAAACCGCCAGGTCTTAAATGATCAGCTTTCACCTACAGGAAGCAAAGGCAATGAGCAACAAAATCTACTACATCATTCCTTATACCACCCCACTACTAATGCTGCCTCAAATCTGTTACATCATAGTCACTTTTACATTGATAGAATACATGGAATAATAAGCCTCTTCCAAAATCAATCTAACCTAATCATCCACTCTTTGCACAAAAACTAGGTCACCATTCCACAAAACACCATCAAAATCAAATCAAGTTATCTTAGCCTCACCATTAAACCCCTTATATCGAATCACTCTCAACCCAATATCATCAAACTGATAAGACAAAATCTGCTCCATCAAGAATGACCTAGACTCCAAAAATTCCAAAACACACCCAAGTCTCAAAATATAAAGCTTAAACATCTATTAGCCAAAGATTAAACCTCTAATGCCAAAGGGCTCTCCTTGGTCAAAAGATGCACCATGCTACCCATGCTAGTCCACTTTTGGTTAAAGGCATCTGTAACAACATTGGCATTTCCTGAATAATAAAGAATAGTAAGATCATAATCCTTAACCAACTCAAACCAATAACACTCTTTCATATTCCGATCTCGCTAGGTGAAGAAACATTAAAGG
This sequence comes from Capsicum chinense, assembly GCA_026120095.1. NCBI lineage: Eukaryota > Viridiplantae > Streptophyta > Magnoliopsida > Solanales > Solanaceae > Capsicum > Capsicum chinense. Next base: position 176,500,695 of record JAPEIP010000012.1, read on the forward strand.
CAATGATAATCCAATAAAATCTCACAACAGAATCCATACATCTAATGCCTCTACAACCACAAAGTATACATAACTGCGTAAAACTCCAAATCTAGGGTAGGGTAATTTCTCTCACGGTTCTTCAACTAACTAGAAGAATATGCAATTACCTTACCTCCTACAACAACACAACCACTAACTTAGGACTATTTTGTTATATATAATGTGTTTTGTGTCTTATTTTGTAGGAAACTTTGTTTTGGGAGCTAAACAGAAGAAAAAAGCTGAAACTTGAGTTTTGAGAAACCTATGTTGGCACCAACCTAGCATAGTGTCCACCTACAAGTGGTAGGTTAAAGAGTAGGCATCAGAAAGTTAATGTTCATAGAATCAAAAGTAAGAAAATTGGCCCTGCTACCTATGATGTGGCACCTACAGCTCAAAGGTACCACCTACGGCTGTAGATGCTACAGTATGTATCAGAAGTTGAAGATTGAGAGAGATATTGCTGAGTTGAAGACCTTGTTGGATACATGAGTCCACCTATGACCTATAAGTGGCACCGTAGGTGTCCACCATCTAAGGTTTCCTCTTCAATTTTTGAAAGGATTCTATGGTTTCTATGTAATCTTTAAATAATCTTTAGACATTTTTTAGTTAGTTTACACACTTTGATTCCCCTTATACTCTTACAAACATATTTTGATTCCAAGATTGACTTTTAATCTTGGGATACTTGTTTTTTTTGGTTTTTGGTTAATAAATTTATTTGAGACATTTAGTTTTCTTCATCTATTTTTATGAGATTGATTTTATGCTTTATTTATCTTATTCAATGGATTATTTCCCAACTATGAGCAGTTAATTCCCTTAGCTAGGTTCGTGGGAACACTGGAGGGTTAATGAATAAGGGGAAGTATGATGTTCGACTAAACCAATGTTGTTGCACGTATTATGATCTTCTTTATATTTTTTGCTTAGTGATCTACTACAAAAGCTAAGGACTCTCCTGTATTTGAGATCATCTTAATAAAAGAGGTCAAGATTAGGAAAATAAAGTTACAACAGGTATTCGAGGCTATCCACCTACATGTAATTAGTTGAGACCTATAAGGTGTATGTTAAATTGGTTTTTTTACAAGGTTTAGTAAGGCGACACCCTGAGACTCGCAAGATAATGGGTGAGATTCACCAAAGAAATTCACAAGATGGTTGGTGATACATATATTGTCAAATTCTATAGCATGACCTTGATAGAGTTGGATTGAACACAATAGACCTATGAGTTCGAAGCTAGGGGGAACACAAACCTAGTGTTCATTTCATATTGTTAACTACCAAAGCATTCAATTCATATTCAGCTACTTTAGAAAGTTCGAGAGACAAATTTGACTAATTCTCTGTTTGACCGATCCCAATATAGTTGGGTTACTATTAATTAACATTAATAGCTTTGTAGTTTTTTGAGGGTATAATCTGTGCGACATCACATCAGAAAAGGTCAAACCCACGCCCTCCTTTAGAAAAGTTATGATAGGAGCTAAAGTCAACAAATCTTTGCTCATTTAAAATCTCACCTCACAATCATTAGTCCACTAATAGGAAATCTTATTCATAGTCAACTTGAATAATGGAGCTTCAATAGATGACAAATCCTGAACGAAATGCCAATAGAAACCTAGTAAAGAAGAAAAACCTCATACTAAGCATGTTTATCAACAATGTATTTCATGGAAAGGATTTCATATCACATGGAAGTACTTGCACAATTTTAATATCATGTTCGTTGCATAATCATATTAGCAACACATACTAACACCATGGAAGTTCATGTGGGTTGCATGGTTATCATACATATTGTTCATAAGTAGGATTTGCAAGTAAACATAGCATAATCTCATAAGAATAGTTCATGAGTATTCCAACAACATTTACAAGGCATATTATCAATCATAGAAATCATTGGAATGTAAGGGCATATAATGAATCCTTCACTCAGTCACAATTTAGCTATATTGCATGATTTCTAGTTCCTTAGGCATTTTATCAAACACCTTACATGCACATCTTAAGCATTGGTGAATTCATCAAATTATACATCATGAACAACTAAAGTTACATGTTTCCAACTCATATGATATCATGAATTCACAAAAACATATAAAAATTCCTTCTTGGGAATCACCCAATATCGACAGCAAGATCATCAACACCCAACAATATAAAAATCAAACTTTATAATGAAAAAGAGAAAAACATACAAGCATCAACATGGGTATGATCATATCACCACAATCAACCAAGCTTTTGTGTTTTAAAGATTGATTCTTCAAATCCACGGATGAAAGGAATCCATGGATGAACACTACGCATACTTTAGAAGGAAGATTCTTGATGCCTGACGGAGGAATTTCCTTGAAATCGTATCTTCAAGCTTAATTAGGCAACCCTAATTTTTTTTCTCATTTAGTGTTCTTTGATGATGATCTTTGAGATGACAATAGGGTTGCAATATGTTTAGAAGCTATATATTTCATAGGGTTAAGTCTAGGGACGTGTTAGGAGTATTTAAATACTTAATTATCTTTAAAATAACTCAGAACGGAGTGTTTTTGACACCTGGAATTGACTTAGGAGGGGCCTAAGTTATTGCCTATGCTTGGGTTGGGCGGCGCCTAACCAATCGCCTATGCTTGGATTAGGCGGCGCCTAACCAATATCCTATGCTTATTGTCTCTGACGAAAATAGACATAACTTTTCGCTCAGGTATTGAATTAAGGCAACATTGGTATCGTTAGAAAGATAATTCGCTTCTCTAAAATTTGGTAGGTCTAAATCATCCAAAATACCACATTAACATCAAGTTATACTAATTCAAAGATGACCCTTAAAAAATCGAACACTAAAACTTGATGGATTCAAAAACTCTTAGCTTATATTACCTTAACTGACTCATATGAACATGCTTAATGCATCATAAGCTATCCTATCACTAGGATATTCATTGTAAGTCATGTACTCAAGTATGAATCACAGGATTAGAAATATGCGGGGTATTATAATATGTCTCCCTTGGGATTATTCATCCTCAAATAAGAATTTACTAGGAAGGGATACAAGACAATAGAACTTGAACTGAACATGAAGAACTAAAACTCAATTTCATGACTGACATGCTAAACATACTAAACTCATGCATATCTGATGCATGGACAACTGAGAAATGAATGCATGAATGAGTATGAAACGGTTAATAGGTACCAATTTTATACTGGAAACATGAATGTGAAACTTAATAAGCTTAAGGAGAACTATTACCTTGAGCTTGATCTGAATTGGCGGGGAAGAGCTGAGGATACTTGGTATGCATATCTGCTTCTGATTCCCAAGTAGATCCCTCATGAGACAAATTTCACCAAAGAACCTTGACTAGAAAAACTTCTTTTTTCCTCAATTTACGAGTTTGATAATCTAAGATTTCGACTGGAATCTCTTAATAAGAGAGGCTGTTCTGAATGTTGATGCTCTGAATAGGGACAACAACTGCTGGGTTAGCTATGCACTTCTTTAGAAAAGAGACATGGAAGATTGGATGGACTAAGGCTATATCTGAAGGCAACTCAAGCTCATAAGCTACCTTGCCGAAGCGACAAAGAATCTTGAATGGACCGACATACCGAGGACTAAGTTTTCCTTTCTTGGCGAACCTCTTCACTCCCTCCATGAGAGAGATCTTATGATAGACATAGTCATTGACCTTTAACTCGAGATCTTTTCTACGAACATCTACATAGGACTTTTGTCGACTCTGAGCAGCCCGAAGTCTCTCTCGGATCAACTGAACTTTCTCTAAGGTGTTGAATACTAAGTTAGGACCTATGATTGAGGCCTCACTAACTTCAAACCAACCAATCAGATATATATATCTCATACCATAGAGAGCTTTGAATGGAGCCATCTGAATACTAGAATGATAGCTATTGTTGTATGTAAACTCAATCAAAGGCAAGTGGTCGTCCCAACTTGCCTTGAAGTCAATTTCACACGCCCTTAGTATATATTCAAGAGTCTAAATGGTCTTCTCTGCTTGACCATCTGTCTAAGGATGAAATGTTGTGCTGAGATGGACTTGGGTACCGAGACCCTTTTTTAATGCTTTCCAAAAGTAAAAAATAAACTGGGTACCACTGTCTAAGATAATAGATAGTGGAACACCATGTAATCTTACTAAATCTCTGATATAGAGTTTGGCATAATCCTCGGTAGAATAAGAAGTACGAACAGGAAGGAAATAAGCTGACTTAGTCATTCTATCTATAATGACCCAGACTGAATCTTGCTGATGACGAGTTCTTGGCAAACCCATCACGAAGTCCATGTTAACTTCTTCCCACTTCCATGTAGGAATGGTGAACTCTTTTATGGAACCACTAGGTTTCTGATGTTCTATCTTAACTTACTGATATGTAGAGCACTTAGCCATAAACTCTGTAATATCTCTCTTCCCCACTACTCCAATAGATCTCCCACATGTCGCGGTACATCTTAGTGGCCCCTGGATGAATAAAGTATCACTCACCATTCACTTCTGTAAGAATTCACTACCTCAATTCATCTACACCTGGGACACATAGACGACCTTGACAATGAAGAACACCATCTCCTCTTAAGTAGAAAACCTCGACTTTCTGATAATGAACTTACTCTTTGAGCTTGACAAGGCTAGGATCCCTATCTTGTTTCTATTTTACCTTGGAAACTAGAGATGACTTTGAACTACTATGGACACATACACCACCGTCTGAAGAATCGACTAAGCGAACATCTAGTCTGGCAAGATGACGAATCTCCTGAGCCATCCTTTTCATACTGTCCTCAATCTGAGAAATACTACCCATGGAGAGTCGACTGAGAGCGGCGTCCACAATATTGGCCTTGCCTGGATGATAAAGAACACCTATGTCGTAATCCTTCAAGAGCTCCAACAACCTTCTCTAGTGAAGATTGAGATCATTCTGGGAGAAGACATGCTGGAGGCTTTTATGGTCTGTGAAGATATCTACATGAACTCCATAGAGATAATGTCTCTAAATCATCAAGGCAAAAATACTGCTGCTAAGTCGAGATCATGAGTAGGATAATTCTTCTCATGTGGCTTTAACTGTCTGGAGGTGTAGGCTATGACCTTACCATGCTGCATAAGGACACAACCTAAACCCACTCTGGACGCATCATAATAGACTACAAAATTGTGTGAACCATTTGGAATAGCTAGAACTGGAGCGGAGGTGAGGCGAGTCTTCAACTCTTGAAAATTCTTCTCGCATGAATCTGACCACTGAAACTTAAGCTTCTTTTGAGTCAATCTAGGAATGGGAGATGCAATAGAATAAAATCCCACGAAAAACCATCTGTAATAGCCAGCCAAACCCAAGAAACTCCTAATATTTGATGGAGATATGGGACTGGGCCAGTTTTTTACTGCCTCAGTTTTCTAAGGACCTACTCTAATTCTATCACCGAAAACAATATGGACTAGGAATGCTACTGATCTTAGCCAAAATTTGCACTTTCTAAACCTAGCGAATAACTGGTGATCCCAGAAAGTTTGAAGAACAATCCTGAGATGGTCTGCATGATCATGCTCTGTGCGAGAATAGACCAGAATATTATTTATGAAGACTATGACAAACATGTCCAAGTACTGCTTGAACACACGGTTCGTCAAATCCATAAAAGCTGCAGGGGCATTGGTAAGACCAAATGACATGACTAAAAATTTGAAGTGACCATACCGAGTACAGAAAGATGTCTTTGGAATGTCGTATTCTTTAATTCTGAGCTAATGATAGCCTGATCTGAGGTCTATCTTGGAGAAGTAACTGGCACCCTGAAGTTGGTCGAATAGATCATCAATCCTGGGAAGAGGATATATGTTCTTGATCCTGACCTTCTTGAGTTGATGATAATTAATACACATCCTCAGAGAACCATCTTTCTTGCACATGAATAATACTGGCGCTCCCCATTGGGAAATGCTGGGTCTAATGAATCCCTTATCTAAGAGATCCTTCAACTAATTTTTTAGTTCCTTGAGTTCTACTGGTGCCATTCTATATGGCGAAATAGAAATAGGTTGAGTATCCAGACAATCTCCAATCATGTCTAACTCCACTAAATCTGCTAACCTAGTTTTCTGAGATATCATAATCGGGCAATTCCTATGTACCCACCGGGCTATAATGGTTGTACCCACTGGTGTAGAGACTGAGAAGGGCTCTGCTAGGACTTCGAGACTGATTCTGCAATTGCCTGCTATATATGGAGTAACAAAAGATACAGATGCACCTGGGTCTAACAAAGCATAAACATGAATATGGAAAACCTATAATGTACCAGTAACGACATTAGGAGAATTTTCCTGATCCTACTAAGATTGAAGAGCATAGAGTCTGTTTGGTCGTTGCCCACTGGTAGCACTGGGAATGGCACCCAGCTGGTTCGGGCGACTAGACTGAGCCGTAGAATGATTTTGCTGACCATGAACACTTGACTGCAGACAATCTCCAATCCTGTGGCCTGGTTTCCACAATCAAAATAGACATCACTACTAGCTCTGCAAATGCCCTTGTTATTCTTACCAAAAGTATGACAAAAGGGATTCGTTCCTGCACTGCTAATACTGCCCTGAGATTTAGAGCCTGACGCTTTGTCTCTATTACTGTCTCTAAACTTCGGCACTGGAGCACTTGCAAAGAAAGGAGCTGGAATGGCTGACTTGGAGTGAAATTGTGAATGGTTTCCTCCATCTAACTTGGGGTGAGCAAAGTTGAAATTACTTGACCTTGCTCTCTTATTCTGCCTCTCCCTAGTCTTAAACTTCTGCTCTTCTACTTGCTGGGCACGGGGCATGAGTCTTGCTATGGTCATATCACCGATCAGCATCGCAGACCTATACTCACTTACCATGCTATCATTGACCCCTGACACGAACTTGCTCATCTTAGCTCTAGTGTCTGTAACAACATGAGGAGCATACCTAGCTAGTTGAGTAAATCTAAGAGAATACTCCCTACCCATAATATTCCCCTACTTGAGGTTGATGAACTCAAGAACTTTTCCTTTCTTTAGCTGTTGGGGACAGAATCTATCTAAGAAGGCTGTGACAAATTCCTCCCACTCGATAGGGCCAGTATCATCTAGCCTTTAAGACTTCCACTTTTTGTACTAATCATGAGCAATATCCTATAACTGGTAGGAAGCTAACTCATCACTCTCAATAGAAGTAACACCCATGATTTCAATGACCTTCTGGACTTGGTCAATGAACTCCCAAGGGTCCTCATCAGACCTAGACCCATGGAAACATGGAGGGTTTATCCGAGTAAAGTCCCGAACCCTAGCTGCTTTGGGAGTGGCCACTGAATTGGCCGAAATGACTGGTGGCCATTCATTCCGTGTATCCATGGAATAAGCAAGTATGGTAAATGCGGCTCTAAACTCTACATGGGAAACATATTCGTCTAAAGGATCTTCGGGCTGAGGAGCTAGCTGGTTTCTTCTCTTTGTGGCCGTGGTCTGGAATAAGAGAAGAATGGATTAGACTGAGAGTTTAACTTGTGATTATGCTCACTAGCATGACATGAATAATGAAGAAAGGGGACTAATCCTAAAACATCTTATAGCCTCCCGCACATAAATGTGGTGTGCAATACACCAATGTATAAGACTCTACTAGATGCAGCTTTTAGACTTCCTAGGAATCTATTCAACCTTTGGCTCTGATACTAAGTTTGTAACAATCCGATTTGCTAAACCAGAATGTTAAACAGTGAACATGACCACGAGGGACCACAAGCTAACCCATGACTTAAATATGTACCTGTATACTACAAATCATGATATATAATGCGGAATACATTGAACTATAAGGTCATAAGGTTCAACTGAATACAATTATGTGGGTGAAAATATCCAAAACTATCTAAATAAGGAGTTGAAGGAACATGTCTCCAACTAACTCTACAAAATTAAACTAAAGAAATAAATAAATGAATCAAATCATATTGTCGTCGATTCAATGAGGACTCACAGAGTCTCTGCAACTGGAATGCTACCTCTACTGCTGGGCTGGAGCTCGTGTCTCAGAACCTATGGTGTAACACGAAAAGAAAGCACCATAGCAGAAATACGTCAGTAAAACTAGAGTACTGAGTATATGAGGAAGGTAGGCTGAACATAAAGGGTTTCATACATGAACAACACTGGCTGACTAATATGAACGTGGAAGTGCAAAAACATATATATAGAAACTGGGACCGTGAATACCTGATAGCATGACCTGTAAGGTAATACATGGTTTACTGATAACTTTCATGACTGATACTGAAGCTGATAACATGGACGAATGTATTTAACAGTCCTGTATATACTAAAATCTAAAGAACGCCCTGACTTCTTTTATTGAGAATGATACTGAAACTATTGGAGGTAGTGTTTAACTGACATACACCATGTATGCCATTATGGCTAAGTTGGGGTCCAATATCTATCCTGACATAAGGGGTGTCAATACCATGCCACGGGTAACGATAGCCTATGAGTGACCCTTATCTGGAAGGTACTTAATAAGAACGATGGAAACCCTAAACTAATGGGTTAAGCCACCTCATCAACCCTAATCTGATGGGTTAAGATGTCTCAACCTATGATGGCTACGTAGTTTTGGAACACAAGGATTGCTACTAAGAATCACGCCCTAAAATGTTAGGTGATTTCCCATCCTTGGGTTCAATTAGTGCTAACCTCTATTTCTATCTGGAGGGACTGGACATGAATAACTGACTGCACATGATGTAATCTAACTGAATTCTATTAACTGGCAGAATGTTATTGATATCTGACAGCTGACTTAAATCATGAGGTTTTATTAAGTCACGTGACTGACTGAACTCTATGGAATAATAGCTTGAGTTTGGATATCGTGAAACATGACATGCATCTAGGCACACAAATATAGTTTTTGGGTACAAGTACCCCCAGGACTCGATGAAAGGAAATTGACACACATGACTAATATGATCATAAGAGTAGAGTCCGTAATTTATAATATCATAAGTAGGGATCTCATACTAAGCATGGTTATCAACAATGTATTGCATGGAAAGGATTTTATATCACATAGAAGTACTTGCAAAACCTTAATATCATGTTCGTTGCATAATCATATTGGCAACACATACTAATAGCATGGAAGTTTATATGGGTTGCATGGTTATCATACATCTTGTTCATAAGTAGGATTTGCAAGTAAACATAGCATAATCTCATAAGAATAGTTCATGAGTATTCCAACAAAATTTACAAGGAACATTATCAATCATAGAAGTCACTGGAATGAAAGGGCATATCATGAATCCTTCACTAAGTCACAATTTAGCTATATTGCATGATTCTAGTTCCTTAGGCATTTTATCAAACACCTTACATGCACATCTTAAGCATAGGTGAATTCATCAAATTATGCATCATGAATAACTAAAGTTACATATTTCCAACTCATATGATATCATGAATTCACAAAAACATATAAAAATTCTGTCTTGGGAATCACCCAATATCAACAACATGATCATCAATACCCAACAATAGAGAAATCATACTTTATAATAAAAAAGGAGGAAAACAAACAAGAATCAACATGGGTATGATCATATCACCATAATTAACCAAGTTTTAGTATTTTAAAGATTGATTCTTGAACTCCACAGATGAAAGGAATCTATGGATGAACACTACGATACCTTAGAAGGAGGATTCTAGATGATTGACGGAGTAATTTCCTTGAAATCGGATCTTCAAGCTTAATTATGCAACCCTAGTTGTTTTTCTCCTTTAGTGCTCTTGGATGATGAGCTTTGAGATGAAAATAGGGTTGTAATATGTTTAGAAGCTATATATGTCGTAGAGTTAAGTCTAGGGACGTGTTAGGAGTATTTAAAGACTTAATTACCTTTAAAATAACTTAAAACGGAGTGTTTTCGACACCTGGAATTTACTTAGGTGGCGTCCAAGTGATCGTCTATACTTGGGTTGGGCGGTGCCTAACCAATCGCCTATGATTAATTAGGTCGTACCTAACCAATCACCTATGCTTACTGTCTCTCATAAAAATGGGCATAACTTTTCACTCGGGTATTGGATTAAGCGAAAATTGGTATTATTGGAAAGCTAATTTGATTCTCTATAATTTGATGGGTCTAAATCATCCAAAACACCACATTAACACTGAGTTGTATTCATTAAAAGATGACCCTTTCAAAATCGAACACTAAAATTTGATGGATTCAAAAACTCTTAGCTTGTATTACCTTAAGTGACTCATATGAACATGCTTAATGCATCATAAGCTATCCTATCACTAGGATATTCATTGTAAGTCATGTACTCAAGAATGAATCACA
>JAPEIP010000012.1:176519372-176541488 GCA_026120095.1 Capsicum chinense
AAAAAAAAAAGAACATAATCCTATAAGGATGTTTTAAGAATTTTCTTTGCATATTGGTGGTGCCAGGGCCAACTTGCACACACCATTAAGTACCTTCTACCTCTCTCTAGCATAGATACCTAGTAACACTGCCAAATAAGACTTAGACAAATAGAAAGAAATCACATAGTATTCTTTGTCTCGGTTGATATTTGAACCCTAATCTTCTATGAATTTCACCCCCTTTGAACATTGGACCACACCCTAGGGAGCTATGACTACGATTTCATGAGAACTTCAAACAGTGGTAATAACCTTAATTCACATTAACATACCATAGATTATGCTATTAACCTAAAAGAAGATCAATTTAAAATTTTTTGTAATGTATTAACAGATAGGAAATTCTATTTGTTAAGTAATATATGAGTTAAAATCTTGGCTAACCTCTTCACAGCTAGCAAGTATAAATCGAAGAATGCTTGGATCTGTGTCATTCACGTACTCATCCTCATTAATTCTCTCACCCTCAGATTATACAATCTCTTGCAATAACTTCTTCAACTATTTGTCTTATTACAAAAACTGCATTTTTAGCCTTTATTTGTCGTGGAATGATCTTACATAAAGCTTTGATCTATAAAAACATTCTCGATGTCTGTCAAAGTTATTAGATAGATTAAGCTTTGGCAAAACACCATTCAAGTATAGGAAGAACATGCCTGCCAATATAGTAACAGATTAGTTGAATGGAGTTCTACTTCTTTTAGGGCAGTGTAAACAACATTAAAAACTTGACTATCAGTAGTAAGGGAATCAAAATGGTACTTAAAGAGTGCAAGGCCAATAACATTAAGTGTTAATTGAGAAAACGATGCCTCCATATTCACTGCTGAACCAAAAATTGCATGAGGTAGAAGTTTCTCCACCATTCTCTGAGCACATCTGTAAAAGATCCTATCAACTATTACTTATAAGTACTTCTTACGAAGCGATGGAACCACAGCCCTTCATCTTACCTATATCAAATTAGGCTTTTAATCTAAAAACAACAAATTGATAACCATAATAATTTACATTAGGATACTATACTTTTCATTAATTACAAATACTAACAAATAAATCATTAGTTACATTATTCAATAGGAGAATATAGTTATGTGAACTTCATATTTCATTAGTTAATTGTAAAACAAGAAGGCACCTTGAACATTAGTTATCACTAGACTAGACTCAAGAGTTTGCTTCCCTTTTATGCTCTATATATACCAGACACTAAACTAACAAATTACGATAGTTCAAAGTAGGCAAAAAATATGAATCATACGGCCATCTAGATTTCATATTAGCATCCACCAAAGCATATTCCACATAAATATAATATACAAAATTATTGGCACTAATTACAAACTAAAGTTTCATAAAAGTTACTCTTCATTTTTTTTAAATTGAAAATTTGGACCATTCCTTGATTTGTGTGTCATCCTTGTGTAGAGGCCATGCTATGCCTCATTAGAAAAGTATTTGAAAGTGAGATATATGCAATCGCACGGGACAGAACATTCAGCATTTCAAGGGGTATAAAATTTCACATACAGATAGTAATCCTTGAGTTAGTTAAATTCTCTTTACATAAGAAAAATGTATTCTAGAAATAATATATTTAAATATCTATAGCTAATTACAGATGTTTAGAACTTGTAGTTCATGTTTTGCTAGGACAGTTGAAACAAAATGAAATTGTTGATAGTTGAATGATCATATGCACTCCAAAATTATAACAGGCGAACATAACATAATAAAAGAAATAAGCAAGTTGTAGATGATCATTGTAAAGTGTGAAATTTCATCAGAAAAGCCATTTGACTTTATGCAGCACACAATGTAAAAAAATAAAAACATACCTAGTTGTAGTTCTACAAGTGGAGAATGAGGAGGGTAGACTGTACACAAACCTTACCTATAATTTTGTAGGGTATAGAGGTTGTTTCAAATAGACCCTTGATAGCAAAGTATTTATAGAAATTTGCATGATAGCAAACCATGTGTGATGCATTTCAGTGTGAAATCATGTCAGATACTATATTTTTTTCTACAGAAATTTAGAGAGAGCAAGAGAGATTTATGTACTTATATATGAAAAAGGTACACCTCTAAGAATACAATTGAGAGCAACAACACTTTGAATAATCATTCTAAGAATAATGCATATACATATTTGTTACAGAAAGTCATAATCATTATAAAAGGATGAAAATCATCTACCTTCAACTTCTTTTCTATAGAAGAAGTCTTTGTTGAGGATACAGAATTTTTGTATCTCAAGAGTTTCTGTTTTAGGTTGCATTTGAAAAAAAATAGTGTAAGAAATTACAGATAAGTGATCACAATTAATCAACTTCACATCTTACATAATAAAGGCAAAGCTTTAATAATTGAATGGCCCATTTCTATGGGTTCATTCATTAATAGTGTTACTAGTACCCAAGAAAATCACAAAAGTTGCAAATTCAACTTATTGTTTCCCCATAAATCCAACAAATAAAAGCACAGAACACTAAAACAATCGAGCTAGAATTCCAAAAGTATTTTGGAGAACTAATATAAGGTTCAATAAGTACAGAGTGCAAATAGCATCTTATACTCAGGTAAGTAATATACTGGAAGGAAAAGACTATGGCTCTCTAATATGATGTATAAATATCTCTTTCAATTTGTGTGGTTATAAAAGTAATTGAGACTATTGAATATTCCTGTTATCTATTTAACGATAAACCATGCATTGCTATCTGCATTAATATGCCTCTTTTCCTACAATAATCCGATATGCATGTGAAATAAACTAAAATTCTATGACATTTATCCCTTTTTGTAAAGGAAATAAGGTTAGTCCCGAGATTTACTTTAATACCATTGTACAATCAACTCTTCCTATTGAGCTTTGTGAATAATAGCCAGTCCCAAACCCAATAGAGAAAGAGGGTAACGTGGTCGACGAATGACTTTAAAGAAAAGGTTCAGATTAGAATATTCAGGGAAAAGGAGATAATGCATCAAACATAGCTATAGAATCTTGGTTGCATTACAAATAAGGCCTTCTGGGTTTCCCCTTGAAGCTACAGGCATAGCTTCATTACCTATGAACGCTACACAACACAATCATCACAGCCTCACATTATAATACCACCACTACTAACAACAATAACACCCTCAATATTAATGACAATGGAAACCCCTCATCAATGATTTAACCGCAAAACTGTTAGAGTATGAGTCCTACAAGTTTGCTTATCTGTGGAACAAGAAAATAAATGTGGTTCACAGGAGTAACTACTAACACAGTGTTTTTACGTGAAAATCATCCAGCTCATAAAAGGTGTAAAAAACCACAACCTGTACCTCTTTAGGATTTAACCCCAACTTCACTATGATACTTGAGCATCAACAATCAAAAAATATGAGACTTCTTGTTAACTAGGAATTAAAACTTCTAATTCATATATTTACAAAAACACAAATCCTCCCAACATAAGTGTTCCTAAGTCTTTGAGTTCCCAACTTGAAGACACAATTCCTTACTCAGTTTATAGATCACTGAGACTAGAACAATGACTCATTACAACTAAAGGGACCTACCTACTACACAGTCTACGACTTGCTAAGTAAAAAAATAGTTTCTTCTTCAAGTATGTGATCTTTTATGCTGATTGTTGATTTTCTTTTCTACGCATTCAGTGCGTTACTTGATCGTGCTTTGTTGTATATATGCACCTTAATAATTTCTCCTATAGTAGAGTCCTTCTTGATTTCTTCTTCTTTATTCTTTATTCTATAAAGTAACTTCACTCCTTGTTGTATCTGTTTCTCCTCCACTGGTTGAATAGGACTCTTTTTGCTTTATCCTTTTTTCTTGGAAAACCCTTATCACTGTTGGACTTTTAGATAAACTCAACTTATGAATATTTGCATTTTTCATCCACTTTACTGAAGTATTAAGTGTTTGAGAAGGTTCCTGAATATTCTTGCTTATCCACTTCTATCTATGTACAATATCATCTTAACAACAGCCTTGCCTGCAGCTTTTCTTTATACACTTGAATGGACCAACTTTCACAACATATTTCATTCACATTTTTATCATCAAAATGCACATGCCTTAACAAATTCTCACTTTTTGATGATGACAAACATAGCAGCACAACACAGAACCCTGACATACTCAATAAGACAATTGAATAAAAGAATAGCCCAGAATGGAACAGGCTAGTCATTGAGTTATAAGCATTTCATAGCCTAATCTTCCCCCTTTTGACATCATCAAAAAATTGGTTCAACCAGTGAATAAAGTCTAATAATTCATGGCCATTGAGGGTATCACTAAGACAATCAAAATTTAGAATAAGAGAACATGAATGCAATATGATAAAATATGAGTATTAAATAGTATAACAACTAAGCCCATTTCATTCATTTGCAGAGAAGACTTTATATACCAAAAATTAAAATAAGAGAGAACAAGCTATCATGAAAAAGAACAAGAGGATAGAGGGTGAAGATATTAGGGAAAAGACTAAGTAGAGAAAGAGAAGGGAATAAGAGAGGTGAGTTTCCTAATAACATCTGCATTTTTATCTCTCTCTTTTTAAAATAAGGAATTAAGGGAAGCAATTAGAGCATGGAGAATCACTTTTTTTACTTCATGAGCAGCCTGTGCAGCTTCGAAGGCTGCCTAAGTAATTTCCATCTCAGCTTGTTTCTCAAGCAATGAATTTCTCAATCTTTGCATAAGATTATCATCACTCTTCATGGAAATAGGTAGCATCATATGATTCACATGCCCTATGATATCTTTGGTGGTCTATGAAGACCACACTTGAACAGAAACACCAAGGTCCTCAAATATAGAGGTGAGCCAGAATTGATAAGGTAAAATATGTCCACTTACTTCATTGAGTAAAACCCTCTGCATATGCTTTAGTATGTGTAAAGGCAGATTAATTCGGACTTCAGTATCCAATAATTCCATGAGAGTGAGATCAAGAAATCTAGCTAATTCTCCTTTCCTTCCTAGGAAGGATGATCTTATGCACTACATCAAAGTACAGTTGGTGAAGAGGATACATCTCCCTCTTAAACACTCTTATATGTTTGACCAAGTAGGGATTCCCAGAAAACATTCTACATATGTCAAGAGCTGAAGCAAAATTATCAAGAGGTGGCTAACTTCCGTTGACATAGTGACCCACCCCCAGAAGGAATATGCAGAATCCTAGCAATGTCAACAGCATAAAGGTTTATGTTAACCTTTCTGACAGTGGTGGAGAACAACTCACCAATTACCACCCCATTCCTATAAAACTCATACACTTTAGGTTTAGCAAATCTACGCTGAAGATCACCATGAAGAAATAAATATGACCAGCCTTGAAACTCCAATATTTCCAGTAACACTTTCATATGAAGCCCTCCAAAAAGACTAACAACACTCTCTAGCTAATTTCTACTTTTGAAAGTAAAAATGATGAGCCTCAGGTGTATCCTGATAAGAAGATGAGTGGGGAACTTCAAACTCAGGTTCTAACTCATCAGCAGCATCTGGGGTAAAATCAGAGTCAAATGAGTTAGAAAAATTAGGCGGGGAGACCTTTTTCTTGAGACAAGTAGAAGTCTTGGGAGGGGAAAATTTTAAGGAGGAGGACCCTTTGATAGTAGAAGGAAATTTTGAAGAGGAGGAAGCCTTTTGAGTAGGTTAAGAAGAAAAGTTCCTGGGCAATAAGGGTTTTCGAACTTTGGCCATGATGGTTTTTGTCTTTCAAATAGATTGAAGTAGAAGATCAAGAGAAGATGCATAAGGAGGAGTGGGATAAGATGCAGCCACACTTTTCTTTTTACTGGCTCAAAGATCCTCAGCCAAGGAACCATCTTCTCATTGTTTTATTTCTTGAGAGGGAGGTGTACGAGGGATAGAAATATTTGGAGAAGATTCTGGAGGGGTAGTGTTATGAATAGTGATAGGAATGGAAGGGGGTTTTCTTGGGAGCTTGGACCTGGACCTTCTGGGAATTAACTCTACAATAGGAAGGTCATCTCAATCACTGGGATTATCATCATCTTCAACAATTTTGAGTGGAATAAGAGGAGGAAAGAAAGGTTTTGAAGAGAATGAAAAAGGTGAAAAAGAGTTTTGAAAATTTCTAAAAGCAGCAAAATCGGTAAATTTTTGGGAGAGTGAAGAAGGAATTAAGGAAGGTAAGGTGATGTTTTGATGAAGTATAAGTAAAGTGAAGGGGTTTGGAATAGAGTTAGTGGAAGAGGAAGAAGAAGAGGAAGAAGATGAAGATAATGTTTCCATTGTTGAATCAAGAAGGCGTTCTTGTGTATGAATAGGATGCAGAGAAATTTTTTTAGTGTAGAAACAAGACAAATAGAAGCATATTTTAAAAAAAGGTTGAGAAATTTGAAGGGGTGACGGACTGTATTTGGTAGAGAGTAATGATAAGTGTTTCAGTTCTAATGGGACAGAATGTGGCAGGTTTTTGATAGGGAAGAAACTCTTTGTGTTTTGGCAGTTTAAATGGACCAATAAGGAACCAGGAAAATAACTTATTTCTCTTTAAGCTATTTTAAAGTAATAATAATCATACCTAAATGGAAAAATAGACAAAATTGTTTCTGTAATCAAGGATTTCTACAAAATCAACACATACATGTTAATCAAACTCTAAAATCTTGGACGCTATGCTTCAAAAGCATGGTCTTTAATGCTATAGACCGCACTTTAAAAGTGTGGTTCAGATTTACTGTGGCCAAAAGAGTAAAATATTGTAGTGTATGAGCCAAATAAGGAAGATATTACCTCTCAACCAAGTAACGATCCTAAAGGAAAAATAATTAACTTGGGACCATAATGAAGTACACCCTTCGGAGCTATCCTTGGCCTACCTGATGAAGCTAAGTCATGGTTTTAGCATAAAAGTCTAGGACATTATGAATAGTAGGTGAGCATTCCATACTCAAAATATCATAAAAATCTACCGTATCTTGGACAATCAGATCTACCCAAGTCTCATGCCCAACAAAGGTCACAACACAAAATAGGTGCTCCTGATCCACCACTATTGAATATTCTATAAGGTAGATATAAAAGATGGTATGGCAAGATGCTCACTACCTGAATTAAAACCAAAAAAAAAAATATACAGACCCATGCAACTTAAGTAATCCAAGGTTATGAAATTTCTCATGAAAGAAAATCAATAACCCATAGGCATACTCACCTACAATATGAATAAACATTGGAGGATCCAAATGAGTAAACTCTAAAATCTCTTCTGATCCTCAAAAGACATAAATATACTCTTAACAATAAAGGGCATAGAATATTTGGCTTGCTAATATCCCATCTAGGGAGGTTATAGAGAAAAAGGTTGAACTCCTGACCTAAAAATGCATTACACTGATATAGGTCCAAATAGAGTAAAACACTATTTAGAACAAAAGGTATGAAAGATTTGTATTATATAGAATAAAAATAGGCAATTTTATTAAATATGTCTCATAGTATATTGAATATAAATACGAATGATGATATATCGATCAATGAGACTCTACTTGGCACTCTAATTTTATAATGGTGAGATCATTGAAACCTGGTTTCTTTTATACCAATTTGTCTGGACCCAAATTCCTAGGGTCATGATGGCAGATGTTGCAACAATCCTTGACAAGTAAGTCTGTCACCCAAACTAATATGAAATAAGAAATCAATACAAAAACCCAAGAAATGACTTCTAGAACAAAAAATAAACCATGCAAATATGATAATAACAGAAGTACATAACAAAAAATACCATAAAACATCCCAAAACCTAGTGTCATTATGTAAGAAATAATAAATATGTCTTTAATGTAAACGATACAATAATTTTCCAAAAAAGATAAAAATCTCTTTATAATTACAAAATAATATAGTCTAGTTAAGAAATGATAATAAGGTCAACTCCAAGTGCATTGGTGAACTGCTACCTTGATTATACTTCTAGTACCGCTTTAATCAAATGTCATGGCGTACACTCGCAACTAGATCTACTAAAAAATATTATAGGGATAAGTACGATCTGCTTATACTTCGTAGATATCATAGACCAACTGAGCACATTTTAAAATAAAGCATATTAGAAAAGCACTATGGGGTCACCTGCAAATAAATTTTTATCTGAATATCAGCCCCCACCATATATTGTAACTGTTCTACAATATATATATATACTAGAGACAAGTACTAGAAAAAGCACAAATAGGTAGATATAAAATCTAACCCATCAAAACGGTACAAATTAAGAACAAAAATAAAACACATAATGCACACAATAAATTAAATGCAATGAACATGATGATGATAATTATAACCATAATAATGGGATGTCTAAGGTTTCCACACAACCTCCATATACACCTATCGAATTGTACTTCCAAGTAGGATCCATGGAGGATTTGCAACCCTTACACAATCCAATATCCAAGATTCAATACCGATATCCGTAACTCATCCCTGGTATATCTATTTGTAAAGAGTATTAAAAGATGTCATATTTTAAGTGAGAAAAATCAAGTGTTTTCATGATGGCACCAATATTTCATGAATGTATATGATATGAGGATGTAATGCTCACAACAAGCCATAAAGTAAATTTCCAAATCCAACTAATAGACCAACCTTGTGATCTATAATCCATCCAATAATCCAACAATCCATGAATCCAATGTATTTCATATCCCAATAAAGTAAAATACACATTAATATGCCATTGATACAACATAAACTCTAATATACAACCCCACATGGTCAATCTTAGAAAATAATATCTAAAACCTTAAATTAACAACAATATAGGCCCTCACATAGGCATAATACAAAATAATAGCCATTTTCATAATTGTTTCCTACAACCTTAACATGATTTTATATCCATATTAACTACCCAACCTAGTCTGAATAAAGTTAAGCTAAAACATCGCCCAAATATCGATAATAGATAGAAAAATCTTTCACCACAAAGATTTCTCCGCACACCCAAACCTAAAATCAACTAAAAAAATAAATATTGAATATACACATAAAAATAAAGACAATGATACCTATATTCCTCATATTTGGGTCGGGGTCAATACGGACCCCCAAAATGGTTTTTTGAAAATAAGAAGGGTAAAACTACAATTTTAGTCAAAAAATATTTTTCAAGATCAAAGAAACTAATAGAAGAAAATCCAAGCAAAAACTTGTTGAAATTGATGTTTTAGTCAAAGAACTCCAAATTTTAGGCTTAGCAGGCCAAAATCCCCAAATTTCACCTTAGAATGCTAGTTTTAAATCAATTTAAATGAAAAAAATTAGAGAAAAAATTGAAATGTATGTTTTGGATCTTACCCAAACTAAAAATTGAAGATATTGACCAAAAACTCAAAACCCCAAGCTCCATGTCTCAAACATAGTGAAAAATCGCAAAATGGGGGAGATAATCTACCTAGGTATCGCTTTAGCGATGCCTTCCTTGATGCATAAGTGACCAGGATGTCATTTGAACAACATTCACTTATGCGAGTTTAGTGTTTCTTAGGTAAAACATCGGCTGCCAAGCCATGTAACTTAAGAAACCAAAGTTTCACTTAAATGCTACACCAGTTGGAGACTTGGAGAATTCAAAGTATCGGCAGACCACTTGGGATTCATCCTGAATCTTAAGAATGCAAACGAACCATGACATTAGACTAAATTTGATGTTCATAACTGAGTAATGATATTAGATTTTTGAAAAAAAATGTCTCTTTCACAATGTTGACCCCCGAAATCCAATTTTACAACTTTTCAAACCGAATGTCAAACTTAGTTATGAAAGTCGTAAACCACACCAACAATGTTACCAACCTAAATTTAATGTTTCAAATATGGTAGTTCAAACTTTTTCCATCCGATGCATAGATTAATAAATATTGACCAAAGTTAAGTAATAAGCCTTAGTAACAACAAAAAATAATAATCTCACACAAATCACACTGAAATGCATTAGGAATCATGCCAATCATCCCACACCATGGAAATACTATAATGTAATCACGAGGATGGTTAATATTATTAAATCTCACAAAAATTATTATTTCACAAAAATCACCACAAAAATTAGGTAATTAAAACTATACCTTGTATAATTGGCCAATATACGAATCAAGGTTAGAAAAATGATATAGAGTTGTATACAAGTTCAAGGAATGGATATACCATATAAATAAACAAAGAAAGAGAAGATATGTGGTAATACTAAAACTATATATATTTATACACATATATGCCTATATAAGACTAACACAAAGGTATAACCTAAGGTAGTCATACTAGTATCTTAAGGATACTTAATCATAGTACGAACAAGTGCTAGGATAAATAGGGTCTCTAATCCAAATGTCTAAACATGAGATGATTGTTCATTGTAAGAATAACTTGTAGGAGAACGAAATCAGAATCATATGTTGGAACTTAGTACCAGTCTAATAGTCAATGCTCAAAAACTTATCATAATAAAACCAATAAAGTAATTGGCTAGTATAGACAAGTAATACATAAACCAAGCTCCATAACTTGAAAGGCACAATCAGCTTAAAACCCATTATAAACAATACTTATAACATATACTTATATTTACCCCATAAGGTTGATAGGTATAGAAACAAAACAATATACCAATGATAGTAAATATACATGCACGAGTGAATGTAAGGTAAATCCATACTACCATAATCGATCAAAGTGCAATAATGGTACTAATTGTATACACCTCATCCATCTCAATGGCATGAAAAGGCATGACCTATGGTGACCTCTCTTCTCTAGCATGACAACCACATATAAAAATACCCTAAGGTGTTTGAGGGTACCTGTATACACCGACTTGGTCCCATTTAAGGATTTCCAATGAACTTCATCATCCTCAATCTACTCCATCCAGTACAAGAGTGATGTATATAAAATAAATGCACTGAAAAAAACATGGATACGAGAGTGTAAGTATGTAAATTTTTTACTCGAGGTAAATTTCAGGACTAAATAATAATAAAAGTGTAGATATGGTTGAAATATCTCTTGACCAGTGTATAGAAAAATGGTAAAATAGTGGACTAGAATCTATCTCGATCAAATAACTAATATATAATAATTTAGTTTAAAAGCTTATAAATTATCCATTACGGTGGTACTATTTTTGTTATGAATGAATCTATTTTAAAAGTGAAAAGTGGGAATTAATCATTGTTTAGGAAAACAATGGTAAAACAAAGATTATTGTACTCAATCTATGAAATGTTGTCCCCAGTATCTAAGCAATAAATTTATAATCAACAAAACATCAATAAACTGTAGATACAACCTTTAAAAATATAAATTCTTATCCCATAATCTAATTAATATCATAATCACCACCTCGGGCCCAATAATATACTAATACCTAGCATAACCATAATATAATAATTAAGGAAGTCATAATAATCCACCGAGTAAAGTATTAAACCTTATACTAACATGTCCTTAACCTCAAATATGTCTATCATGCTAGTAACCTAGGGTAACACGATCCTATAGGCATGATATGTATTTTTCTTAAGAGTTGATTCACACTTCTTTCCCTAATGTTCCTAAATTTGGGTATGTTTTGGTGTCATATAAAAAATTAGATACTAACATCCTTAACTAACTTGCAATTGATATAATAAATATATAATAAAGAAGAGTAGATAAAAGCATACCTAGATGCCAAATAACATGTTCTTAAATCATCCATAAATCTTTTTCCTTTACTCCACTATCCTGAAATACCACTACGCTACAAAACTTATAATCTACATATCATAAGAAGTAAAACAAGACTTGTATTTCTATCTAAACTTTCACTTAGAAGTTTGGGTCAAGAACAGGACCTCAGGGGTTACAAACAGAACTAAAAATTAAGTTTTTCAAGAGGTTCCTTAAATGAAAAGGTATGTGTGCTCAAAATTTAAGAATAGATGATGCCTAAATCTGGCCACAAATCAAACCTTAAGTCGCAGAAATTTAAATATATCAAAGAATTTACATAGAAAGGATGGAGTTAATAGGGACAAGTGTGAGTAAATGACCAAGGAGTGTTGCTCTAACTTATATTAGCCCAATGGATGATTATCCACACATTAACTCATCCAAAGCTCAAAAAAATAATGAGATTTGACTAAGAAAATGAGGGAAAAATCAAGGGAAACAGGTTATATAACACCATAAGGATTCACATAAGAGATCAAATGATCACTTAAGCAATCCACAATGACTGGTGAATCATCGCTTAAGTAATCCAGTAATGCTTACGTAACATTTTCTTAAGAAAAAATCTCTTTGCTCACGTGACTGGGTAACCAAGCTGGTCGCTTAAGCGACCCAAGTGTCACTTAAGCAATTACACCAGCTGAGCCAGGAGCCAAATTTTGCTTAGTCAAAATAGTCTTTAACCGAGTGCTCGAAATTAATTTAGTATCCCATCCATTCAAATAAACTATGCAACCATACAAAATTCAATATTTCATTTTCAATGAAACCATCGAATCTTTCATTCAAGATCATTTCAACTAAATGTGGTAGCCACACCTATATTTCTATTTTATATTTAATCTAATTAATAGCTTAAAATGAGTTTAGGATCCTTGAGACCAAAACCAAGGGTTACCTAGAAAAAATCAACATAGTGGAACTTATGACTCCATCAAAATTCTCGTGCAAGGTCATCTACTAGGATTTTTTGGCTGAGACCAAATCCTATATAGAAAAATCTTCTAAATAGAGAAATGAATCTGAACTCCAAATAAAATATTCGATAACTGAGTCAACTTTTCTGATAAGTCTCCAATGACCTGTATCCATTGTGGGATGTCTTAAAACACTTGAGGGTCATTTTGGAAGATCGTATTCCAATCTTATATGATTATTATGAATTTTTGGTTATTTCTTTTCATTTATGTACTACACCTATAACCTTCACTGATATTATAAATAGTTTGTTTAGATTATTTTTGTACGTATTCATTGTAGTCTTCATTTTTATAGTCTCGTGTACTCTAAAAGTTAAGGAGACCATGTCGACCACCTCTAGTCTAAAGTTTAGACCATTAAGGATCAATAGTTTTATGCCAAATTTTGCATGTCTGAATTTTGTCATAGTGTTATGACTTTTCTTGGGAATATTTTTTATATTGAAGGAAATAAGGTTAATCCCCAAAGGAAATTTTTCAAGTCTGAATTTTGTTATAATTCTATGACTTTTCTTGGGATATTTTTTATATTGAAGGAAATAAGGTTAATCCCCAAAGAAAGGAGGCATTGAATAAATAGATTAGGGCTATAACTTTAAAAAATCTTAGAAGCTTCTTGGATTTGCAGGCAACTATAGGAGATTTATTTAAAGTTTTTTGTCTATAGCTACTTCACTAACCAGGTCTAATCAAACAAGGAAAATTTCTTATAGTTTGAGGCCTGTGAGTGCAGTTTTTTAAAGTTAAAAGGTGGGTCGACCATTTATCTGATCGTGATGCTACCCATGGGAGCTAAGAGATTTATGGTTTATTGTGATGTATTTAAAGTGGAAATAGGTTATGTACTAATGTTGAATTATAAGGTGGTGGATTATGTGTCCAGGCACCCTAAGATCTAAGAAAAGTATTATCCCAATATGATCTTAAATTGGTGGCTATTGTATTTTCACTTTAGATTTGGCATCACTATTTATATAAGGTGTGCATAGATATTTTCATGAACCGCAAGAGTCTGCAATGCAAGTATATGCAGAATTAGTAAAATATCAGGAAAATGTTATGGCTTGACATGTTAAAGTATAATCACATAAGTTTTTCCAATCACTCAATAATGCTAATATTGTTGTTGATGCTCTTAGAAAGTTTTCCATGGGTAGTCTTTGACATGTTTATAATGAAAAGAATTGGTTGGTGGAGGAAGTCCACCAACTTTCTAATCTTGAAAGTTGATATTTAGACTTTGAGAATAGGGGAGTAATTATTCATGAAGTGGGTAAATCATCCTTATATACTAATTTTAACAATAAGCAAGCAAGGGATCCATTATTGATGCAAATTAGGATTGATGTTGATAAACATAAGGTGAAAACTTTTGAAATAGTAGGAGATAGTATATTGAGGTATCAGGAGAGACTGTGCGCTCCCAATGTTTATGGGCGACGAGAGAGGATTTTGACTAAGGTCTATGTTTCTAGGTATGTTGTCAACCCTAACTCTACTAAAATATATCATGACTTGAAGGAGAAATTTTGGTGGAATAACATTAAAAATATATTGCAAATTTTGTTGTTATGTTTTTAAATTGTCAACAAGTTTAGGTTGACATTTGACTCCTGGTGGGATTTCCCAAGATATATCTATACCCATGTGGAAATAGTAGATAAATAACATAGACTTTGTTATCAGTCTTTCATGCTCCTAAAACTTGTATGATCAATTTGGTTTATTTCTAATAGAATGACCAAGGCCACAATATCGTATAATTAAGAAAAAACTATTCATAAGAGGGTTAACCGATGTTATATATTCTGGAGATAGTTTGGTTGCATGGGGATAATATGTTCATCATATACGACAGAGGAACACAATTTTCTATCTAGTTTTGGTGGTCTTTATAGAAAGGTTTAGGTATATTATTGAATCTTAGCACCACTTTCCTGCATTAAAAAGAGGGGAATTGAGAGCGTGCTATTGAGACCTTAAAAGAAATGCTAAGGTCCTCTATTATTATTTTAAGGGTAGTTGAGTGGATCACTTTCCATTTATAGAGTTCACCTATAATAATAGCTATCATTCTAGTATCCAAAAGTCTTCTTTCGAGGCCCTTTATAGTTGAAGGTGTAGGTCACAGATTGCATAGTATGGCGTGATTTAAAATAGACTATTCAAACCTGATATTGTAAATCAGGCGATGCAAAACTATAAGGTTATTAGAGAAAGACTTAAGATTTCTCAAAGTTTCCAAAAGTCTTATCCTGATATGAGATAAAAAGAATTAGATTTTGAAATTGGTGATTTGGTTTTATTAAAAGTATCTATTATGAAAGGAGATATAAGGTTTGGTAAAAATAAGAAGCCATTTCCTTACTTCATAAGTCATTATTATATTTCGAGGAGGATTGGGAATGTTGCCTGCGAATTAGACTTTTCAGCGTATTTACTGTCAGTTCACCCTGGGTTTCACGTGTCTACACTTAAGTAATATATGGATAATTGTTCTCTTATGAATACTATAGAGTATATTGGCATGAAAGATTCCTTGGCTATCGAGTAAGTCTCCTTTAATATTCTATACTAGCAAGTCTAGAAGTTTAGAAGCAAGGAGATAGCTTTGGTTAAAGTACTATTGAGCTATTAGAATATGGAGGATGCGACTTAGGAAGTGGAACATGATATACTTGATAGATATACCTAATTATTTGATTCTCTAGCTAGGTAATGGAATGTGTTAATCCTAAGCTTACTCATACTATCTAATGTTTTCCTTCTAATCATGCGAAATTTAACGTAAGTTAAAATTTGGGAATGAATGGTTCCATTATGGATAATGTAACACAACATCTTTTGGATGTCTAATTAGAGCTTAAATCAAGACTACGGGACCCAAAGATGGAGTATAAATCGAATAGGAATGAAATAAATTGTGTTGGGAAAAGTTTAGAGAAAAGAGATTAGCCATACATTGAACTGCGGAGCCCTCACTTGGGCCCCACTTTGTGGGTCGTATTTCAAGGGGATACTTCTAATTCCCTGTGCTTGAAATGCATTTAAGAATGCACTTAACCCCCTCATTCACTAATGGGACGTCTTTTAAACACCATTTTAAGGTTTTTAGTTCTTTTTACACTATTAAAATGTTCTTCATTCACTGGAAGTGTTCCTAAGTCCCAAAAAATCACTTTTTCATTTTAATGGCATTAAAAACATCATGAAACCACCAAATAAGAGAATTAACTAGGATTCAATGTTTTAATATCTAAGGGCCAAACTTTCATTGAATTCCTTTTGCAAAGTGTTATGTAGAGAGACCTAAATTCTATGGGATTTAATATTATGAATTTCTGAACTCTAAATTATGTATAAATTATAGGTTTCAATATATGTTCAAGAATATGTTCCCAAATTCCCAATTATGCCAAGATTTATGAAATTTTGCTAATTATATAGGTTATTTGTGATTTGAGAAGAGGGTTGAATTTTCAATGTTTTCCTTTTACCAAATCATTCATTAATTTTATAAATAATTTTTATGAGAATTATATATGATTTGATCGTGTTTTATAGTAATTATTTTAATATTTGAAAGTGATTTATTCACTATTTAGGTTTAGAAAAATCTTGAATGTGAAATATTTTGTCCAAAAGGATTACATTGGATTGAAGAGCAATATTATTTTGTCCTTAAATTTCTTTATAATGGTCAATGATTTATTACATGAAAGAGATAAAACAGAATATATAAGATGGCTTAGGTGAGTTCCAAGTAATGGTATGATGATACCAAGCCAGAAATTGCCATTCATAAATAGAATGAATTTTGAGAAATTTCAATGTGTTGAAAGGGACAAAATATAGGCTTATAGAAGATTATGTGGGATAAGAAATGGGTTCGCAAGGCCCATCATGTTTTGAAGATGGGGTTAATTATGTCTTAAAATATGAATAATCATTGTACACTTACTTTAAATCTTGGTATACCAAAATTAATAAACCCTCATCCTTGCAGTAACTTGGATTGGGGGCTTGGACAACGAGTTGAAGTGGCACCCACATAGCTTGCGTGGTTACAAAAATTGTAAGGATGCCATCTATTTCAAAATTATAGAAATCAGAATAGTTTTATTAATTAGATATAAACTAATGTCCTTGTTAATATCTTTTTATGTTGTCTTCTAACCATATAATTTACTTATTCAAAGCATTTAATATCATTATTTTTTGGTCGTTCTACATGCCAATACCGTTTATGTATTGACAGTCCTTAGGCGGTTGTATCATATCATAATGTAGGTTTGGAGACACATTATAGGGGTCTAGTGTAAGACTATGATTTATCCAGATATTATAAGAGCTAGTAAGCCGTCCATCATTCAAAAGGCAGTTTATTCTAGATGTTTAGTATTATAAGTAATAGTATCACCAGGACCTTGTCCTGGCCTGCACAATTTAAATATGTTAGAGAGGTCATAGACTTATTTTGATGGATATTTTTCTAGTTTCCCTTTCAGAGTCATTCATTACTATTTGATTTAATTCAAAGGATTCCATTTGATTTCATTATATACTCAATTTCATTTAAAACTATGCTTGTGACAGAATGCTACGGGGCCTTCTCAAGACAACATTAGTTTGGGACAACCATTATGTGTAGGGCCTCAACTCGGATCATGATGCATATCTATTATTTATAATATAAAGTTAATATTAAGTATGCTATAAAATTATATTGAATACTAACTAAAGACAATAAATGAACTCCACTAAATTCATGGTGTTTAACTGTAGTACAATGACCCTATGTAGAATACATATATATTAATATGCAATGATAGTCTAAAAAGTCATAGTATATAAGAATACATTCCAAAATTGAGGGTCATGTATAAATGCTTGGTCAGAAATAGTAAGATATGAGCTAATGGAAAGAGGAAGTAAATAGGCATATAACTGATCAATACAGTACCAAATAAACTGAGTATAAGGTCATCTTATTACTACGTTTGAACTGCAGGAGATAAAATAAAATAACATTTTACCATAATAGCAATGCATGGACTTTGATGTATAATCCCTATTTAAATGTTCCTAATATACCTTGCCAGGGTGTAAAGGATGATCTGATATGGTACCACTAAAGTGATGTCCAAAGGACTAAGGAGTCAAGCATAGTATTTTGTGTAACACTTAGAACCTATGCTGATATTGTAGTTCTAGGACTTAGGGACATCTGCTCAAGGTCTAAACCTTATAGACTAGTGAGCCTTCATCCCTGAATCTTATAACACCCCGTAGCCTTCTTGACTTAGTACCACACTTAGTAGCAGGCTTTAGAAGCTAAGAATCTAGAAATTTTTAGTGTTAAAAAGACTTAGTCATAATTTAATATCCTAAACTTAATGATTTCTATATTGATCTTTCCAACCACAAGATGTAGATTTTTGGGTTGATTCATATTCAGGGATACAGAGGAATGTCTCGGAGGAGTTTTAGATATTTTGAATGAGATTTAAGACATGTTTTGATTTCCAAACTAGTAGGTCACAAAAATAGCATCGTGTCATGGTGCCTATAGTGGTAAGCCTCTTGGTGTGTCGCGGTAGGGCACCAAATTGGGTTTTTACTGAAAGTTTTAAAATCGAGGGGCTGTGTCATCTTTTCCCTATAACGAAAGTGAAGATTAGCATTCTTGGAAAGCAATGCCTTTAAAGTATAGTTAAAAAGGGGAGTTTAGCATTAATGTGTGCAGTGATACCCCATTGTGTTGAGTGTTGTGTGTGTAGATGTAATAAGAGGATATGTCTTCAAGTCTAGGATGGTGACTATGATCTAAGAGGGAGATAATGAAGTGAGGTAGTTCCTGATATTTTCTTGTAAGTTCAAGTTCAGGTAAGAATCCTGACAAAAATATATTCCTATTCAAGCAAGCTCCTCCTATTTCAATGTAAGGAGGATATTTTACCAATGTCTTATATATTGAAGTCGTGTATATTCCCAAGGTTTGAGTTACCTACACAACTTATGTTATGTTCCGACCGCCAAACTAGAAGAAATGATGTCTCAGTAACCCAATCATGTATGTATTCAAGAACTATGTTATGATGTTCATGATCCATAAATCGGTGTCCCAAATTATGCTTGATTCTAAGGAAAAATATTTTTGTTTGTTTCTAATTCATTTTAGGTCGGGATTAGTCAAAATGGAAAAGGTGTGCAAACTTATGAATATTTGAGTTCTAAAAATTAAGAAACAATAGCTTCGAGTAGAAGTCCAATCTCAATCGTCGACTTCAGGAATTCCAAACTTATGTTATACGAATCGTAATATAAGCACATATGTTTCTATATAGTCTTTCCTGAGGACTCATGCTATGTTGTGTTTATGCAATAGCGTCTTTCTAATTACAATCTAGACACTTGATTTATGAAGCACTTCATGATTGCATTATATCTTTACTCATGTCCCACCTTCAGTAGATCAATGAATATGAGTTATGATTAAGTAGTGTTTCTCCCATTCATGATTCTTGTGCTTGGGTCCTTTAATGACCTTCTATATGTTAGTTTGATGGTGGTTGTGGAATGGTAGTAGGGTGTTAGGAGGGAGAGTAGATGCTTTCGAAGATAAAAATTTTGATGTTATTTCTTGAGCTAAGGTTATAGGAGAAGGGGAAGAAGGAGATGGACATTCATTGTGAGAAATAGTTAGGAAGGAGATATATGGCAGAAATCATTGTAAAAGTGATTGAATTTACTGGTCTTAGTTGGGGGAATCAATGATATGGGTGTATTAATCATAGGCTAGAATGTTATGATTGATGAAAACATAACCCGTGTACTATGTGGTTAGTATATCCTGAATTAAAATCCGATGATGTTTTATGGTAGTGATAAGGTGAAGTAATATTCTTGTAAGGAGTCCCATGGCTTAAACTAGCACATGTTTTCTCTAAGTTAAGCTTCAACCTAGAATTACCATACAGTGGCACTCAAACTCTTGTAGTTAGATGTGTGATGTTAGAAATGTAAGATATAAAGGACGAAGTATGTTGTTTAATGTTGGGGCATAGTAGAGTAGGGTCTTTAAGTTTAAGTCTTTTAATTTTATCTTCTAAGATGAAGAATGCTCCTATTCTTATTTCCTGTGAGAATATCATCTCATGTCTAGTACAAAACTTAATCATGTCGAGGATTCTTAGGAAAATTCATGCCTTACAATGTTTATATCATGTGCCATAAAACATATGCCAAGATCATGTCATTGTCAAGTTTTGTTGTCTCATGTTTTGTGCTTACACGTTTCCCTATGGGTTATCATGAAGCTTGTTTGATGCCTTCACATATTTTCTTGAGGAAAAATGTTCAATGAGAGAATGTGGTCGTTATTTCGCACATTTAGAGCTTAAAAAATTTCCTACCCATCACTTGGGGACGAAATATCTGAAGGGGGAGATAATGTAACACCCCATAGCCTTCTTGACTTAGTACCACACTTAGTAGCTTGCTTTAGGATCTAAGAACATGGAATAATTTCTATGAATTAAAAGGACTTAGTCATATTTTAAGCTCCAAAATTTCAATGAATTCTAAATTGATCTTTTCGACCCTGAGACTTAGATTTTTGAGTTTATTCATATTCAGGGGTGCAAGAGGGATGTCTCAGGGGCGTTTTGGATTTTTTGGATGGTGCCTAAGATCCATTTGGATTCAAAAACCAGTAGTTCACCGTGATTGCACCGTGTTGCAGTGCCTATAGCGGTAAGCCGCTTGGCGCATCTAGTAGAACACCAAATCTACTTTCTACCGAAAGTTTTAAAACCGAGGGGCAGTCTAATCTTTTCACTACAACCCCTAGTCATGAAAACAAAAGATTAAAATGTTTATAAGGCATCATATGCTCATAAGTGATCAGTTTTTCTCATAATCAAAACCCTAACCCTCTCCTAAAGATTAAAAAAATCAATCTTTATGTTCAAGATTTCCAAGAAACAAATCATGATTTGGGTTCCATCCTTCAAACTAAGTGATCTAAGGTAAGTGTGGTTTTCCTAAACTACATGGCATGGTGAAAATGTTTTTAATAATATTTTGAATGTTGAGAAATCATGTATTCATGAAAGGTTTTGAATTACATTAAAACCATGTATTATAAACTCTTTCAAAGATATAATGTTTTGGTCTTGAGGCCTTCCCCTAATTTAATTTGTTCTCGTATATAAGTATGTATGCGTTCTAATACCCTGCATGTATCTAATCCTGTGATTCATACTAGATTACATGACTTACAATGAATATCCTAGAGATAGGATAGCTTATGATGCATTAAGCATGTTAATACGAGTAACTTAAGGTAATACAAGCTACGAGTTTTTGAATCCATCAAGTTTTAGTGTTTGATTTTAAAAGGGGCATCGTTGAATGAGTACAACTCTATGTTAATGAGGTATTTTGGCTAATTTAGACCCACCAAATAGTATATAATCAAATTAGCTTTCCAACGATACCAATTTTGCCTTAATCCAATACCCGAACGGAAAGTTATGCCCATTTTTGTGAGAGACAGTAAGCATAGGCGATTAGTTAGGCGCCGCCTAACCCGGGAATAGGCGATTGGTTAGGCGCCGCCAAACCCAGGAATAGGAGATCACTTGTGTGACGCCTAAGCCAATTCCAGGTGTCAAAAACACTCCGTTTTTAGTTATTTTAAAGTTAATTAAGTCTTTAAATACTCCTTACACGTCCCTAAACTTAACCCTATGATATATATATCTTCTAAACATATTACAACCCTATTTTCATCTCAAAGCTCATCATCCAAGAGCACTAAAGGATAAAAACAACTAGGGTTACATAATTAAGATGGAAGATCCGATTTTAAGGATATTCCTACGTCAATCATCAAGAATCTTCCTTCTAAGGTATGCGTAATGTTCATATATGGATTCAATTCGTTCATAGAGTTCAAGAATCAATCTTTAAAATACAAAATCTTGGTTGATTGTGGTCATATGATCATACCCATGATGATGCTTGATTGTTGTTTTCTTTTTCATTATAAAGTATGATTTCTTTATTGTTGGGTGTTGATGATCATGTTGTTGATATTGGGTGATTCCCAAGATGGAATATTTACATATTTTTCTGAATTCGTGATATCATATGAGTTGGAAACATGTAAATTTGGTTGTTCATGATGTATAATTTGATGAATTCACCTATTCTTAAGATGTGCATGTAAGGTGTTTGATAAAATGCCTAAGGAACTAGATATCATGCAATATAGCTAAATTGTGACTAAGTGAAGGATTCATGATATGC
>JAPEIP010000012.1:176541588-176596399 GCA_026120095.1 Capsicum chinense
TGATAAAATGCCTAAGGAACTAGATATCATGCAATATAGCTAAATTGTGACTAAGTGAAGGATTCATGATATGCCCTTACGTTCCAATGACTTCTATGTTGTTAATGTTCCTTGTAAATGTTGTTGGAATACCCATGAACTATTCTTAGGAGATTATGCTATGTTTACTTGTAAATCCTACATATGAACAAGATGCATGATAACCATGCAATCCACATGAACTTTCATGCTATTATTATGTGTTGCCAATATGATTATGCAACGAACATGATATTAAGATTGTGCAAGTACTTCCATGTGATATGAAATCTTTTACATGCAATACATTGTTGATAACCATGCATAGTATGAGATCCCTACTTATGATATTATATATTATGGACTCTACTCTTATGATCAAGTCAGTCATGTGTGTCAGTTTCCTTCCATTGTGTCCTGGGGGTAATTTTACCCAAAAACTATAGCTGTATGCCTAGATCCATGTCATTTTTTACGATATCCGAACTCAATCTATGATTCCATAGATTTCAGTTAGTCATGTGACTCAGGAAAATCTCATGAGCTTAGTCAGCTATTAGATATCAGTAACATTTCGCCAGTTAATAGAATTCAGTAAGATCAAGTCATGCATAGTCAGTTATTCATGTCCAGTCCCTTTAGCCGGGAGTAGAGGTTAGCATCGAGTGAACCCATGGATGGGAACTCACCCGCCAGGTCAGGGTGTGATTCTTAGTAGCACTCCTTGTGTTCCAGAACTATGTAGCCAGCGTAGGTTGAGACATCTTAACCCATCAACTTAGGGTTGATGAGGTGGCTTAACCCATCAGTTTAGGATTCCCACCGTTCTCATTGAGTACCCACCAGATAAGGGTCACTCACAGTTGTCCTTTCCAGTGGTGCGGTATTGACACCCCTCTAGTCGGGGCAGAGATTAGACCCCACATTAGCCATAATGGCATACACGGGGCATGCCAATTAAATACTACCTCCCACAGTTTTAGTATCAGTCTCTATAAAAGAACTCTGATAGTTTTTCAGATTTTAGTATATACTGTCAGATACAGTCATATATGTTATCAGTTTCAGTATAAGTCAGGACAGTTATCATTAAACCATGTATTAGCTTACAAGTCATGCTATCACGTGTTTATGGTCCCAGATTCTATATATGTGTGTTTGCACTCCCACGTTCATAGTAGTTAGTCAGTGTTGCTCATGCATAAAATCTTTATGTTCAGCCTACCTTCCTCGTATACTTAGTACTCCAATTTACTGACGCATTTACGCTATGGTGCTTTCTTTTCATGTTACACCATAGGTTCTGAGACATAAGATCCAGCACAACAGTAGCGATAGTATTCCAGTCGCAGAGACACAGTGAGTTCTCATTGACTGAAGGACAATATGATTTGATTCATTTATTTATTTCTTCAGTTTAGTTTTATGGAGTTAGATGGAGACGTGTTCCTTCAACTCCTTATTTAGATAGTTTAGAGACTTTCAGATCTACTTTTAGATTTTTGTTCAGATTCATGGTCAGATTAAGTTGTTT
Source organism: Capsicum chinense (assembly GCA_026120095.1). Taxonomy (NCBI): domain Eukaryota; kingdom Viridiplantae; phylum Streptophyta; class Magnoliopsida; order Solanales; family Solanaceae; genus Capsicum; species Capsicum chinense. The sequence continues at coordinate 176,543,141 of JAPEIP010000012.1, forward strand.
TGGGTATTTTCACCCGCATGATTGTATTCAATTGAACCTTATGGCCTCACAGTTCCATGTATTACACATTATTATATCATGATTTGTAGTATACAGGTATAGATATCAGTCATAGGTTAGCTTGTGGTCCCTCGGGGTCATAAGCACCGTGTAGCATTTCAGTTCAGCAAATTGAGGTGTTACAAACTTTGTATCAGAGCCTAAGGTTCAGTAGAGTCGTACGAATTCTCAAAGTCGCATCTAGTAGAGTCTTGTACATGGTTGTGTTGCGCGCCACTTATATGTGCGGGAGGCTATACGATGTTTTAGGAGTAGTCCCCTTTATTCATTATTCATGTCATGCTAGTGAGCATAATCACAAGTTAAACACTCAGTCTAATCCATTCTTCTCTTATTCCAGATCATGGCTTCGAAGAGAAGAAACCAGCCAGCTCCTCAGCACGAAGATCCTTTGGGCAAATATGTTTCCCATGCGGAGTTTAGGGTTCGAGACTTTACCCGAATGAACCCTCCATCTTTCCATGGGTCTAAGTCTAATGAGGACCCTCAGGAGTTCATTGACCAAGTCCAGAAGGTCATTGACATCATGGGTCCTACTTCTATTGAGAGTGCTGAGTTAGCCGCCTATTAGTTACAGGATATTGCTCATGATTGGTATAAACAGTGGATGTCGGGGAGGTTAGATGATATAGGCCCTATCGAGTGGGAGGAATTTGTCACGGCCTTCTTAAATAGATTTTTTCCCCAAGAGATGATGGAAGGCAAAGTTCTTGAGTTCATTAATCTCAGGTAGGGGAATATGATGGTTAGGGAGTATTCTCTTAGATTTACTCAGCTAGCCAGGTATGCTCCTCATGTTGTTGCAGAAAATAGAGCTAAGATGAGCAAGTTCGTGCCAGGGGTCAATAATAGCATGGTAAATGAGTGTAGGTCTGTGATGATGATCGGTGATAGGACCTTAGCAAGACTCATGAACTATGCCCAGCAAGTAGAAGAGCAGAAGTTTAAGACTAGGGAGAGGTAGAACAAGACAGCAAGGTCAGGTAGTTTCAACTTTGCTCACCCCAAGTTAGATGAGGAAGCCGTTCACAGTTTTACTCTAAGTCAGTTGTTCCAGATCCTTCCTCTACCAGTGATCTAGTGCTGAAATTCAGAGACAGAAATAGAGACAAAGCGCCAGGCTCTAAATCTCAGGGCAGTGTTAGCAGTGCTCGAACGAATCCCCTTTGTCAGACTTGTGGTAAGAACCACAAGGGCATTTGTAGAGCCGATAGTGATGTCTATTTTAGTTGTGGAAAACTAGGCCATAGAATTAGGGAGTTTCTGTAGTAAAGTCTTCAGGGTCAGCGAAATCATTCTACAGCTCAGTCCAGTCGCCCGAACCAGCAGGGTGCCAATTCCAGTGCTACCAGTGGGCAACGCCCAAACATACTCTATGCTCTTCAGTCTCGATAGGATCAGGGAAATTCTCCTGATGTCATTACTGGTATGTTACAGATTTTCCATATTTATGTTTATGCTTTTCTAGACCCAGGTGCATCTTTGTCTTTTGTTACACCATACATAGCAGGCAATTTTAGAATTATTCCCGAAGTCCTAGCAGATCTTTTTCAGTCTCTACCCCAGTAAGTAAAACCATTCTAGATCGGCGGGTATATAGGAACTGCCAGGTAATTATATCTCAAAAATCCACGTCAGCAGATTTAGTAGAGTTATAGATGACTGATTTTGATGTCGTTCTCGGTATGAATGGCTTCATTCCTGCTATTCCAAAGTAGACTGCAGAAATAGGATAGTTCAGTTTCAGTTCCTGAATGAGCCCGTCCTAGAGTGGAAGGGTAGCATTTCAGCATTCGGGGGTTAACTTGTTTCCTATCTTCGGGCAAGGAAAATGATTTCTAAGTGGTGTGTGTATCATCTCGTGCATGTTAAAGATTCTAGTTCTAAATCTCCTAGCCTTGAAACATTCCCTGTTGTTAATGAATACTCAGATGTCTTTCCTGAAGATCTTCCAGGCATTCCTTTCGAAAGGGAAATAGACTTCGGCATGGACCTTCTTTTGGATACTCAACCTATTTCAATTCCACCATACAGAATGGCACCAGCAGAACTCAAGGAACTAAAAAATCAGTTGAAGGATCACTTAGATAAGGGATTCATCAAACCCAGCGTTTCCCCATGGGGTGCACCAGTATTATTCATGCACAAGAAAGACAGTTCTCTGAGGATGTGTATTGATTACCGTCAACTCAATAAGGTCATGGTCAACTTCAGGGTTCTCTCCCAGGATTGATGATCTATTCAACCAACTTCAGGGTGCCAGTTAGTACTCCAAGATAGACCTCAGATCAGGCTATCATCAGCTCAGAGTTAGATAATGTGACATTTCAAAGATAGCTTTTTGCACTTGGTATGGTAATTTTTTGAATTTTTAGTCATGTCATTTGGTCTTACCAATGCCCCAGCAGCTTTTTCGGATTTAATGAACCGTGTGTTCAAGCAGTACTTGGACATGTTTCTCATAGTCTTCATAGATGATATTCGGGTCTATTCTCACACCGAGCGTGATCATGCAGACCATCTCAGGATTGTTCTTCAGACTCTAAGGTATCACCAATTATTCTCTAAGTTCAGCAAGTGCTAATTTTTGCTAAGATTCATAGAATTCCTTTTCCATATTGTTTTTAGTGATGGCATTAGAGTAGATCCTTAGAAAATTGAGGCAGTAAGAAACTGGCCTAGACCCGTATCTCCATCAGATATTAGGAGTTTCTTAGGTTTGGCTGGATATTATAGACTGTTTGTCGATGGATTTTCTTCTATTGAATCCCCCATGTCCAGATTGACTCAGAAGAAGATTAAGTTTAAATGGTCAAATTCATACTAGAAGATCTTTCAAGAGTTGAAGACTCGAATCACCTCCGCTCTAGTTCTAGCTATTCCAGATAGTTCAGATGGTTTTATAGTCTATTGTGATGCATCTAGAGTGGGTTTAGGTTATGTCCTGATGTAGCCTAGTAAGGTCATAGCCTACGCCTCCAGACAGTTAAAGCCACATGATAAGAACTATCCTACTCATGATCTTGAGTTAGCAGCGGTAGTTTTTTCCTTGAAGATTTGGAGGAATTATCTCTATGGAGTTCATGTAGATGTCTTCACAGACCATAAAAGCCTCCAGTATTTCTTTTCCTAGAAAGATCTCAGTTTTTTCTAAAAAAGGTGGTTAGAGCTCTTAAAGGATTACGACATGAGTGTTCTTTATCATTTGGGGAAGGTCCATATTGTGGCCAACACTCTCAGTCGACTCTCCATGGGTAGTATTTCTCACGTTGAGTATAGTAAGAAAAAGTTGGCTTAGGAGATCCATCAGCTTGCCAAACTAGGCCTTCGCTTAGTCGATTCTTCAGAGGTTGGTGTATGTGTCATAGTAGTTCAAAGTTATCTCTAGTTTTTGAGGTGAAAAAGAAACAAGAAAGGGATCCTATCCTTCTCATGCTCAAAGAGTCAGTTCATAATCAGAAAGTCGAGGTTTTCTCCTAAGGGGGAGCTGGTGTTCTTCATTGTCAGGGTCGTCTATGTGTTCCAGGTGTAGAGAATTAAGGCAGCGAATACTTCCATAAGCGCATGGTTCATGATACTCTATTCATACAAGGACCATAAAGATGTACCACGACATGCAGGAGATCTATTGGTGGAGTGGGATGAAGAGAGATGTTGTAGAATTTGTGGCTAAGTACTCTACATATCAGCAGGTTAAGATAGAGCATCAGAAACCTAGTGGTTCCATGCAAGAGTTCACCATTCCTACTTGGAAGTAGGAAGAAGTTAACATTGACTTTGTGATGGGTTTGCCTAGAACTCGTCATCAGCATGATTCAGTCTGGGTCATTATAGATAGAATGACCAAGTCAGCGCATTTCCTTCCTGTTAGTACTTCTTATTCCGCCGAAGATTATGATAAACTCTATATCAGGAAGTTAGTCAGATTACACGGTGTTCCACTATCTGTCATCTCAGACAGAGGTACCCAATTCACTTCTTACTTTCGGAAAGAATTCCAAAAGGGTCTGCATACCCAAGACCATCTCAGCACAGTATTTCATCCTCAGATAGACGGTCAAGCAGAAAGGACCGTTCAGACTCTTGAAGATATGCTAAGGGCATGTGCAATTGACTTCAATGGAAGTTGGGATGACCACTTTTATTTGATTGAGTTTGCATACGAAAATAGCTATCATTCTAGTATCCAGATGGCTCCATTCGAAGCTCTCAATGGTAGGAGATGTAGATCTCTGATTGGTTGGTTCGAAGTTAGTAGGGCCTCATTAATAGGTCTTGACTTAGTATTTGACACCTTAGACAAAGTTCAGTTGATCAGAGAGAGACTCCGGTCTGCTCAGAGCTGATAGAAGTCCTATGCAGATGTTTGTATAAAGGATCTCAAGTTAGAGGTCAATGACTTTGTCTATATTAAGATCTATCCCCTGAAAGGAGCTAAGAGGTTCAGCAAGAAAGTGAAACTCAGTCCCCCGTATATCGGTCCCTTTAGAATTCTTTGTCGTTTCTGTAAGGTAGCTTATGAGCTTGAGTTTTCTTCAGATCAAGGCTCAGTCCATCCAGTCATCCATGTCTCTTTGCTAAATAAGTGCATAGGTGACTCCCTCTTAAGAAGAGATTCCAGTCAAAATCTTAGATTATCACACTCATAGATTGAGGAACAAAGAAGTTCCTCTAGTCAAGGTTCTTTGGCAAAATCAGTCTCATGAGGAAGCTACTTGGGAAGCAGAAGCAGATATGCGTACCAAGTATCCTCACCTATTCCCCGCCAATTCAGATCAAGCTCAAGGTAATAGTTCTCCTTAATCTTATTTAGTTCACGTTCATGTTTTCAGTATAAACTTGGTACCTATTAACCTTTTCAAAGTCAGTCATGCATTCATGTGTCAGTTGTCCATGCATCAGATATGCATGAGTTCAGTATGTTTAGCATGTCAGTCATGAGATCAAGTTGTAGTTCTTCATGTTCAGTTAAGGTTCTATTGTCTTGTATCCCTTCTTAGTAAATTCTTATTTAAGGACCGATGTTCCCAAGCGGGAGATATTATAATACCCCACATGTTTTTAATCCTATGATTCATACTTGAGTACATGACTTACAATGAATATCCTAGTGATAGGATAGCTTATGATGCATTAAGCATGTTCATACGGTTCACTTAAGGTAATACAAGCTAAGAGTTTTTGAATCCATCAAGTTTTAGTGTTCAATTTTTCAAGGGTCCTCTTTGAATGAGTATAACTCTATGTTAATGTGTTATTTTGGCTAATTTAGACCCACCAAATTGTAGAGAATCGATTAGCTTTCCAATGATACCAATTTCGCCTTAATCCAATACCCGAGCAAAAAGTTATGCCCAGTTTCATGAGAGATAGTAAGCATAGGCAATTGGTTAGGTGCCGCCTAACCTAGGCATAGACGATTGGTTAGGAGCCGCCCAACCTAGGCATAGGCGATCACGTGGGCGCCACCTAAGCCAATTCCAGGTGTTAAAAACACTCCGTTTTGAGTTATTTTAAAGGTAATTAAGTCTTTAAATACTCCTTACTCTTCCCTAAACTTAACCCTATGATATATATATATATCTTCTAAACATATTACAACCCTATTTTCATCTCAAAGCCCATCATCCAAGGGTACTAAAGGAGAAAAATAACAAGGGTTGCATAATTAAGCTTGAAGATACGATTTCAAGGAAATTCCTCCGTCAATCATCAAGAATCTTCCTTCTAAGGTATGCATAGTGTTCATCTATGGATTCAATTCGTTCATAAAGTTCAAGAATCAATCTTTAAAAGACAAAATCTTGGTTTATTGTGGTGATATGATCATACCCATGATGATGCTTGATTGTTTTCCTCTTTTTCATTGTAAAGTATGATTTCTATATTATTGGGTATTGATGATCATGTTGTTGATATTGGGTGATTCCCAAGATGGAATCTTTACATGCTTTTGTGAATTCATGATATCATATGAGTTGGAAACATGTAAATTTGGTTGTTCATGATGCATAATTTGTTAAATTCACCTATGCTTAAGATGTGCATGTAAGATGTTTGATAAAATGCCTAAGGAATAGATATCATGCAGTATAGCTAAATTGTGAGTAAGTGAAGGATTCAAGATATGCCCTTACATTCTAATGACTTCAATATTGTTAATGTTCCTTGTAAATGTTGTTGGAATACCCATGAACTAATCATATGAGATTATGCTATGTTTACTTGGAAATCCTATTTAAGAACAAGATGCATGATAACCATGCAATCCACATGAACTTTCATGCTATTAGTATGTGTTGCCAATATTATTATTCAACGAACATGATATTAATATTGTCCAAGTACTTCCATGTGATATGAAATCCTTTCCATGCAATACATTGTTGATAACCATGCATAGTATGAGATCCTTACTTATGATATTATATATTTTGGACTCTACTCTTATGATCAAGTCAATTATCTGTGTTAGTTTCCTTCCATCGAGGCCTGGGGGTACTTGTAATCAAAAACTATAGCTGTGTGCCTAGATCCATGTCATGTTTCACGATATCTGAACTCAAGCTTTGATTCAATAGATTTCAGTTAGTCATGTGACTCAGGAAAATCTCATGATCTTAGTTAGCTGTCAGATATCAGTAATATTCTGCCAGTCAATGGAATTTATAAGTTTAAGTCATGAACAGTCAGTTATTCATGTCCAGTCCCTCCAGATGGGAGTAGAGGTTAGCACCAAGTGAACCCAAGGATGGGAAATCACCTGCCTGTTCAGGGTGTGATTCTTAGTAGCTATCCTTGTGTTCCAGAACTACGTAGCCAGGGTAGGTTGAGACATCTTAACCAATTAGCTCAGAGTTGATGAGGTGGCTTAACCCATCAGTTTAGGGTTCCCACCATTCTCATTGAGTACTCTCCAGATAAGGGTCACTCACAGTTGTCCTTACCAGTGGCGCGATATTGACATCCCTCTAGTCGGGGTAGAGATTTGACCCAACCTTAGCCATAATGGTATACATGGGGCATGTCGGTTAAACACTACCTCCCACAGTTTTAGTATCATTCTCAGTAAAAGAACTTAGATAGTTCTTAAGATTTCAGTATAACAGAATGGTCAGATACAGTCATCCATGTTATCAATTTCAATATCAGTCAGGACAATTATCGGTAAACCATGTATTAGCTTACAAGTTATGCTATTATATATTCATGGTCCCAGTTTTTATATATGTCTGTTTGCACTCTCACGTTCATATTAGTTAGTAAGTGTTGCTCATGTATGAAACCCTTTATGTTCAGCCTACCTTCCTTGTATACTCAATACTCAAGTTATACTGACGCATTTGCGCTATGGTGCTTTCTTTACATGTTACACCATAGGTTTCAAGACATAAGCTCCAGCCCAGTGAGTCCTCATTGATTCGAGGACAATATGATTTGATTCATTTATTTATTTCTTTAGTTTAATTTTATGGATTTAGCTGAAGACATGTTCCTTCAACTCCTTATTCAGACAGTTTAGAGGCTTTCAGATCTACTTTCAGATTTATGTTCAGATTCACGTTCAAATTGAGTTATTTTGGTATTTTCACCCACATTATTGTATTCATTTGAACCTTATGGCCTTATTGTTCCATGTATTCTGCATTATTATATCATGATTTGTAGTATACAGGTACAAATATCAGTCATTAGTTAGCTTGTGGTCCCTTGGGGTAATCAGCACCATGTAGCATTTCGGTTCAGCAAATCGGGGTGTTATAGTTTCATTTTAAATGTTGAATTTAGAGCACAAAACATATACAATCCCTCTCTTGTTATGATACATCTTACTTTCACATCTTGTAGGTTGTTTAATTACATGATTTAAAGTATGAGATAAGTGTTTTACTATTATTTTGAACTTGATATTGATTAATTGAAGAGAGGATTTTTTCTAGTTTACATTTGTCAATGTAATAATTGAAGGAATTGCATGAATTTTTTTGAGAAAATTTACCATTATGTGTTGAAATATTAAGAAGGGAAAATCTTTGCATAAGTTTGCACATATTTTGAAATAAGGACTCCCTTGTGTTGTTTAAATGTTTTTAGGGTTCGAATAATTGAGTTGATTGAAAAATCTAAAGCAGAATATTATAAATAGTTTGTTATGAGAAGGGTTGTGGAATGATATGATAAAAAAATGACTTGCAAGTCAGGGTATGATGATACCCTGTTTGAACTTTCCTTAATAGAATAAAAAAGAGTGGTATGAAAGGATGATGCATGTTTTCTTATAAGAGAACTAAAAATAGGGTTAAGGAAAGTTAGATGGTTACCCAAAGAAAGTATGAGTTAAAAGACTCTATGCTAGAAACCGTAATTTTCTGACACAGGATTATGGTAACCTTCTTTGTTATCTTATATACCTTGATACATGTTGTCCCAAATTGGGTCTATCGTTAGGTGCCCTGCTTTGTGATCTTGTGCGCTACCATGACTTGTTGATTTGATTTGGGATTTTTACACCATGCTTTGTGATATTTCATGTCTTACTTATAAATACTCCAATCCTTGCAGCAAACTTAGATTAAGGGTCTGGCCAACGAGTCAAGGGTAGATTGAATATAGCCCTTGGAATTATATATTGTAGGGTGTTCCATCTAGGTTAGAAGTAAAATAGTGAGTGGGCCATGGTTTCAAAGAAATGTTTCAAAGTCTTTTAAGTATGGCCATGTGTTTTTCCTATATTGTATGTAAACTATTTTATGAAGTACTCTCACTTATGTTGTATAAAATACATTATTTTGGATGTCCCTGCCTGCCAATACATTTGTATTGACCTCCTATATTTCAAGATCTTAGGCACAGTCCTGGGATCCTGCTAAGTTGTAGAATGATTTGTTAGACAATTGGAGTTGGTGAGCTTCCCTTATTTTGAAAGGCCTTATCTCATGTGATGATTTCTATGTTTTTAGTTTATTGTTCGACTGGGGGACTTGTCCCAATCTTCAAATATATGTTGTTTCCTTTAGTTAGTAGATATTTCGTAGACAAGTGTCGAATGGATTCGGTCATTTTGACATTATAACTGTATGGTTTTGTCGAAATTAGATAGCCATGATTCCATTTTATTTTTTTGCATCTTTATAGTATATGGATTGTGTTTATGATCGCCAGTTAGAGGGGCTCTCTGGCCTTCATGGTTTGGGATGCCTGTCACAGCTAGGGCTTCAACTTGGGTCGTGACATATCTTCTTGGTGGTAAGTACTACTCATATCTAAATATAGGTTGAAATACTGAATAGTTCAATAATAATGATGTTCTGAAACTAATGCATTAGTACGTATCTAAAAACATTCTAAATCACAAAAACTAAAGGATGAGCTCTTAACTAACATTACATTATAACATAACTTATCAAACGTTACTATCCTATTACCTCTAATAAATGTAACTGCAAATAGAAATTTTATAATCTAAATACAATAAAAAATATCATAATTCAGGCCCACAATACTTAATATAAATTTAATGGGGATCCGTAAAATGACATATTGTTAAAGATAAAAAAAATTCATGGGAAACATATCCTATGAAACTAATATTGACTGAAATCCATCAAATCATGGAAAATATTGTTTAATTGTCTTGTAAACTGATAAGTCTTATATATCATCACCATATCTTGAAATATTGACTACTATTATACGAATCCTACATGGACATTAAAATAACATGAATGATAAAACATAGCCCTACGAAATCATGAACGAACATTAAAACATGCTCATGAATGAAAAATATATAATGGTCGACTAAATTTAACGTTGGAATCATAATTGGATAAAAACCTTTGTTTATTGAAGTCATAAAATTCATGAACCAAACCGTTATTACTGTATGAGGATAAAATAAAATCCTCATTGAATACCCAAATGCCTGGTAACTTTGGATTCTTGAACTAATGTTTGGCGGATTTGAGATTGAAGATGAAGAATACTAATTTATTTCATTGGAGAAGATGAAATCACATGTTTCTTTGAGTAATATTTTGTGTTGTGAAGTGAATGAGGTATAATAAGTAACTTAGGATTTATATTAAACTTTCGGATGGCTTAAACGACATAGTTTAGGAGGTTATAATGTGTAAAAGAACCAAAATACCACTTTTAAAATATTGCAGAAATTTCTGATTTAGGCGCCAAACGAATCCTCTAACGATCGTACAACTAAACCTCAATTGTGGCATTGCATCATGGATTACAACATTTATTTTAGGGTCTTTGATATTGATATTATTCCACTATCTTTTAATCTTTTCAAGATCGTGGGATCCTAGTCGTCGTATGGGTTGTTAGATCTGACAGCTTAATAGTTCCTTGGTAAAATGGCCATAGCTTTTTACTCCAATCTTGTATTAAAGCTAAAGTAGATTTTTTGAATAGCTAATTCAAATAACTATAATATTATTGATTTTGAACTCTAAAATACTTTATGATCTAGATTTTATGATCATTTGAAGTTTATGATAGCATGATTCTTCCCATGAAATCAATTGGTAAGATAGGTTTTTACTTGGCCATGTCCTAGAAGTTACTTCTGGCCATAATATGTGACATCCCACTAGGTCATTTTATATATTTCCACTAGTTTTTTTTCTATTTGGAGCTTTTATATAGCTTCGCCAAGTTTTTTTTAGTGGTTGGATCTGATAGTTCGATTATCGGGCAGTTTATTTATTTTTTAGAGCCAATTCCCTATTTTGAAGTGTTCGCTAGTCGAAATTAGCTCTCGGGAAAGAACATCAGTCAAAGAACCTCTCATTAAAAAATTAAAAATTTCAAAAGCTTTGAAACTTTGATTTTAGGCTAGGTGGACCCTAGGACTATGTCTTGAGATTCCTAAACTCACTTCGGGCTATTTACCAAAAGTTAGGAAATATGGCACATGGATGTGGACCCGCTTTTAATTAAAAAAAACTCAAATTGAAATTTATACTATGACATTGAGTTTTGAATGTTGAATTTGATAGCATAGCATTGTTTATTTATGTGTGTAGTATTTTTGATGAATCCTAAGGGTTTGGCTGAGAATTGAAAAATTCCAAGTCTCAACTGGTGTTGGTGCACAATTTACGAACCCTTGTGGGGTGCTTAAGGGGGCCACAATGAATACAGCACCTCTCTTAAGCGACTGGGTTGGACCAATTGAATGTCGCTAAAGTAGAACCCCTATCGCTTAGATAATGGCCTCTTAAGCTACAAGGGACTGCTTAAGTAGTATATATGCTGACACATGAATATCGCTTAAGCATTTACCTCTTATGAATCCCCATGTTATCTTAGGCCACACACTTGTACCTGGGAAGCTTATAAAACTCTAACATAGCCTGATTTCTTTCTTTTTCACCAATCTCAAGAATATAGAACCCTAAAAAGTGTTGGAACTTGGGAGAATCAATGGTGAGTGATCTTGAGCATTTGTCAAGTTAAATTATGCATTTATTCTAAGAATTTATTATAAGCTTCCATAAATTTTATGGTTAAATCCTCCATAATTATAAAAATCCCTAAAATATTGGTTGGTTAATTTTAGCATCATAAGAACTGGAGTTTACCTTTTTCTTAAAGAGATGTTGTGTTGGATTTGAAAGATCAATTTTGCAAATATTTCCCATATAGGATTTATGTAATTTTATACTCGAAGTATAAAATTTCTATATAGGTTTCATTGTTCTCATCATTATGAGTATATCATGATTTTGGTAGGGTGTCATTTTACCAAAGCTTCTCTGATGTACAAATCGCAAATTTAATGAATTCTTCTAAATTTTATTTAATGTTCAGGTAGGTTAAGCTTACCAAATTCATTGATTGTGCTATTCGGGAAATGATTTTGATGTTATGCTAGATATGGTATAAGATATAGGATTTGGAGGTACTATTGACTATATATGATTTAATTTGCTTGTGTAAGCTACCTTGAAACTATGACTTACGCATAGTTTTCTTTGTGTCTCATGTTTTAGGTAGAATTTCTATTTAAGGTCTATATATGGCTTATTTGGCATCTAGAAGTGAATTGAGATGTCGTAGTCTAGTCCGAGGTAGAATTTACATTAAAAATAGATTTGAGAATTAGAAAAGGGCCCCTCAGAAAACCTTAGTCCAAGACTTGTGTTATCTTTTGTAAACTTCTATACTCATGTTATACATTTTGGAATGCATATTTTTAGGCTTTGAGAAGATTAGATACTTAATGATCATCTCGGTTTGGTAGTTGGAAGCTGGTGTAAATATTAGGTAAAATCGAGTATTTATTGATATGAGTTCCAGTTCCAGTCTTGATATTAATGATGTTATTATTACTATGAGTTTCGATATAAGACTAGAAATTGATGATGACATTGGTAATATATGTTCGAATTTAAATTTGGCAATTAATTATAATGATGATGATGTTATTGAGTTCCAGTTCGAGTCCAACAAAGAGAGTTATTCATGATATGATATGGTATGGATGGTTTAATGGTTTTGGCATGATATTGGGTAATTTGAGGTTCTTAAATTATTTACTTTCCTTTAGTTGCACACTTCAGGATTAGGGGTGCCCACATTAGGTTATTTATTTTTTCAGATGTATTATCTGATGGAGGCAATTTAGTTGTTATAATTGTATAATCTATACATTACTATTCTAGAATTATTTATTTATTTATGCTTAGTAATGTTGGAGTTTATTTCTAGGTTTTCCATTTAACTTCAATTAAATTATTTATGATGTATTTTATTTTATTTATTTCATGATTTAGTTCAGTAGTCAAAGATGCTTATTGAGTGCCCATGGTTTTCGTATTCATATTATATTTCTGTACTTTTTTGGTGTAGATCTGGTACTACTAGCTATTGTTTATGTAATGATCGTGTTGAGTTAATTCCAAAGATAGGGTGATATCTAGAAGTTGGAGTTGCCCCTTTTTTCCTTCTAGTTATATATGTTTAGTCTTTCATTGTTTGAGAAAGATCATATTTGACTATTTCCATGCTTAAGTTCCTTCGTGGTAGCTCTTGTACCAACACTACAAGGTTGCGGGTTGGTTGTGATGCTTTATCTATATTTTAGAATATATTTATTATTTTATTACGATTATAATCCTTAAGTTGTTTATTTCCAAAATTTAGGTTGTTTTTCACCAAATTAGTCCATTGCTTATGTCTCCAAGCTATGGTTTGTCTTACCTATTGATTTGATAAGGTAGGTTCCATCATGACTCATAATCAAGATTGTGTCAAATTGGTAACAGAGCCAATTCACCTATATTATTGGTACAAAAGAATGTGCCTTTGTCTCATATATCAGAACGATGACGTACATTTTTAACCTGTGGGAGTATATAACAAATTCTTAGGAGTTCCTTGCTTCTTTCACTTAATTTGTGCTAAGAGTCTAAGTTTCTAAATAATTCCTTTGGTTTCACTTTATCACAGATGGCTCGGACATTGCTACCACTACACGAGACATGGATCCTAAGTCTAAGCCAAGGGATGGACTAATTAGAGGTCATGGACCATATAGAAATGTGTCCCCAATTAGGATACAAGATAAGGGTTGTTTACTGGACCCTGTTCCTGCTCTTAAGTTGGAGATTCTGCTACACCAACAAGCGATAGGCTATGGACCAACCTAGGATCCACTGGGGTTTATTTCATCTTTATTTCTCAAGGATAATTTTGTTTTAATTTTAGGATTGGTTGGTGGTGGACCATTTGATGATGCATAGTCTATGGATCAGAGTTTTACTGAGGCTGAGGCACAGCTTGTAGCAGCAGCTCACAAAGTTGAGGTCCCTCATGTGTTGGTAGTTGCTTATTCAGTAGTTGCCCAACCTACTTTGTTGGTTGAGGAGTATAAGATATAAGAAATATTCTTGGATTAGCTCTGCCTAGGTTTTCTAATAAACCAGACGAGGACGCGTATGAGTTTTTTATTTCTTATGACGATAGGCTCTATAACTTGGGCATTGTTGAGAGTAATTGTGTTGATTATACTACATTTTTGTTGAACATGACATCCAGACATTTGTGGAGAGGTTATCTTGAGTCCAGGCTATCTGCATCTTCGTTATTGAGATAGACTCAGTTTTTCGAGATCTTCTCAGAGAAGTATATGCCTCACAACCTTAGAAATCATATAAGAGATCAGTTCTCGAGGTTGGAGCAGGTATCCCTGACTTTTATGGAGTATGAGGCTTGATGTCAAGAGTTTGCTAAGAATGCTACTTTTATTCTGACTACTGAGTATGAGAGGGTTCATTGCTTTTTAGGGGATTGTGACTTCCTTTTCATATGTGTACACAGAGTTTTGTTGTTGGGCATGGACCTTTTGTTATGGGTTTTTATCACGCCTATGTTATGGAGTGTCACGAACATAACTAGGGCCTGGCCGTTATGAATATCTCAAGTCCCACGTGGACAAGAGATCACCCCCAGTATCTAACAAAACCAAACAAAACATCCCTTAATGTCGGATGAATTTCTAATATATAAAAAGAAAGCATTCATCAATGTAACACCCTGAAAATCTATCCCGAGACATCACACGGTGCTTAGGACCACAAGTGATCCCAAGCTAACCCTTCCATTAGTATAACACATAAGAAACATAATAAATATGTATAAAATGACTAAGTGTACTGTGCGGAAACATAAAAATGATGGAATCTATGAAATTACAATATTGATATAAATTTTACATTCTGATAAAGTCATAAAAGATGGACTGAAATTATGTAATTGACTCTAACTGATGCCTATGAAGCCTCTACTATACTGACTATAGATAGCTGGGACAAGACTCCAACTACCCCTAGTCAATACATATGAGTAAGAAAGTAAAGTACATAAAGGACGTTTAACTAAAGTCCACAAAGTAGGAGGACTTATCATCTGCTGGCTGGAATCTACAACTATCTGAATATGGTATACGTGTTACAACTCGTACCTACATTACGAAACAATGTAGAACATAGATGTATATGTGGATCAGTACTTTAAGGATGTACTAAGTATATGGGGGGGAATGCATAAGTAAAACATCATCTCATAATCATATTTACAAAGTAATGCAGGCTAAATGTAAATAACCACATAAGCTGGAATATCTGAAGCACTGAAATCTCATATCATGAATAGCAAATCACACTTTACAAATCTAGTGAGTTATAACATTTAGGCCTTAAAGTTCTACTAATATTCTATCTTTAATTTATATTGTCTAAGTGTAGAGAGAGCACATTGATAAATCTTAAGTCTGAAAGCTAAAATCTATAACTCTTATCTTTCTGTAAAGCATAGTCTAAATAAAAATGTGAGCCTTTACACTTAGTTTTCTTAAAGCTTTTCTGTAGATCTTTTACTTTAGCTATTTGGGAAAATCTGATAATAAGATTTCTGTAAGGGAAAATACTTTATCTTAAGGGTTTAAAAATCAGAAAACTTATTCAGCATGGGAGGTTTTTCTAACCAACATAAATCATGTGAGCATTCATGGAGTCCAACGTTCTTGTCCCACTAAGGAATAGGAGTCATACTCTTGCCAGGGAGTATAACCTATCTAAGTGATCACATATCTTTTATCAATGTAGAAGTGGGAACAATCTAAATCCTACGTTGGCACGTAGTTCTGGGGTATGAAACCGTAGTAACTTACCCATCTTAGTTCTAAATACTACTCCTATTAAATTTGTATGCTACTTCTAATGGAAATCCACTTTAAAAATAGTATAATGGTTTATAATGAAAACCAACTGTATATCTGTAAAGCTAAATCTATAATCATAATTTGTAAAGTGGATTTCATATCTATTCTAAGACCAAAAGGTCAAATATTTATCAATAATTTGAAAAGAATCTACTCATAAAGTGCTCATAGCATAATCAATCTTGAAATAATATAGTTATTAGGGCTTAGTGACCCATGTATCAATTTCATATTAAAACATCATAATATTCTTTCTTGGTAATCTAAACATGGATAAATTAATTCAAAATCTAGAAATTTCTGCAATATGCATGAAAATATGAACATGCTCATGTAATTCAACTTCGAAATTACTGTAAATCTCATAATCTTATAAATAGCAATATTGGGTATAAACCCCAACTTTAATTTCATGGAAAATCACATAAAAATTCAGTAAATTTATAATTAAAATAAGTGTAGGGCACAAGGATGAAAGGATTATCCTTGTTGAAAAACCCCACATACCTTAATTGAAGATTAGTTGAAGAAACTTGATCTATTGATTCCTATTTGAGTTCTTGGAGATGAGCTCTTGATTATCTTGCCTTGGGAATCCCTAACTTGGAGCTTTATTGGAGAATCTAAGGAGGATTTTTGATTTCTTAGAGAAAAAGCTCTTGAGGTCTAGGGTTTTGTTTAGAGATAAAAATTGATGAAATAAGGTTGTGTACCTCAACTGTCATAACCTACAAAGGCACCTATAGGCTATATAGGACAAGATCCCCCTGCTTTAGGGCCTAAGTGCATATGGTCGTATGAACCAAAGAGTATAAATATGCACTGTGTGGGACTCAAACATCTTGGCATATCAGGGTGACACAAGTACCAAATCATGTAATATAATATGGGGGACTCGAACCTCTCAATCATATAGTAATAATAGTAAGGGGTCTCAAACCTTCCATAATATAAACCTCTGGGTCGGCATCCAGGGTTTAAAATATTGCCCCTCAGTAACTTCACTTTAACAACTCAACAACACAACACTCATTAAATCTCAATTAAAACAAGTATCACACATTCCCATTCATCGAACCACATAACAAATTAAGGCATACATTGTTGGTATCGTCATACCAACAACATTTACAAGGTAACATCAACATGCCAAACCAATTAGGAGCACATGAGGGAATTCACAACTTCATTGGTTCAATTTTACATTATCTTGTGGAATTACTCAACGCCATAATATTCAATTAAAAATCACCAAGCAATAGTTCCAGGGTAATTCATATTCCTATATTTATCATAATAAAAAGCCAATTTAACATTATGGGGTTGGCATCATAACCACTTCAAAAGTTACAAGTTTGGGGAAAATCACAATTCCCTAGTTCATTCACCATACCCATGCACCCACAATTTCAAAACCATAATTAAAGAATGAATAATCATATCTAAACCATGGGAAACATTGGTCAATCAATAAAAATTAAAAACCCCAACCTTTATTTCAAACGAATATCAATATCTCATGAACAATATTTTAAAAATTATGCTATTAAGAAATTAATAATGAGGGAAGAGTAACATGCTAAAAATAAAAAGTTTAACGTATGGAATTTAACCCTTAAGACCTTGGATGATCTACTTCTTGGAAACCCTAAGAATGGTTGCTTGAGAGAAATTGAGAGACTTTGATGTATTTGAGTACGTTAAGGATGAAATATAATTAACCACCTTAAGTTCTTTATGGACGTGGGGTTTTAATGGTGTAAGCAGGACATTGTCAAAAGTCCCTCAAGTTAAAAGCTGAATTTTAGTGGTCAATGGCTATGGGTCACTATATGACTCGTATAGTATCATTATGACTTGTTATCTTGATTCATTGCCATGATAGTTCACAAGACATCCACGTACTATTAACCCTACTACTCATTTGGTAGAACTCTTAATATGACCCTACGACTCATCAAGTCCAGTCATAGTTAACATAGAACCCAATTAGGTAAACACCGAACATCGTACGATTTACAAGCAATAACTAATAAGAAGTCCTAACTACTCTCAGTGAGCAAATCCTACTCAGAGAAGAACTTAGCCTTTAAATTACTGATGTGGTTACGACTTGGGTCCCTAGCACAACTCAAGACTCCCTATGACTAGTATCACTAAGACATACTTAGGACAATAACTCAATCACAAATCACTGGACACTTTACGACTAGGGTCACATGACCTGTCAAGACACCCTACGACTCATAGGGTGAGTTGTAGTCAAGAAAATAAGGATAAAATTTCAAGGACAAAAATCTCAAGGCATTACACACTCCCCTCTTAGGATCATTCATCCTCGAATGATAGGACAAGGAATTTATGAGAACTATTTGACTCCAAATACAACCACACTTACATTTAACAATGACAAAAAAATAAAGATGTTATGAACTACACATACCCCAAGAAGGATTATCCAAAAAAGGAAAAAATAATGGATATTTGGACTTCATTTCTTTCTTAGCTTCCTCAATCTTTTGGTTTCTCCAAAGAGCCTTTACTAAAGCCACATCCTTTTTCTGCAACCAATGGACTTGCCGATCCAAAATCTCAACCAAGACCTCCTCGTTGGACAAGTATTAAAAAATGCCCATCTCCTATAATGGAACAACCATCAAAAAATCACCCACACACTTTATAAACATTGAAACATAAAACAACAGGTGAATGGAACTCAAGCTGGAAGGAAACTTCAATTCATCTGCAGCATTACTAACCATCCTCATACCTAAGTATAAACTGCTATTACGGGGACTAAGCTTCTTATTTTTTCCAAATTGCATCACTTCCTTATTGGGAGACACCCTTAAGAACACCCAATTACCAATACTGAACTCTAAATCCCTTGTCTTTACATTCGCATAGGACTTTTGGCCACTTTGGGTGTCCTTAAGTCTATCTAGAATCACCTTGACCTTTTAAATTGTATGGTGAGCCAAATCAAGCACAAAAATCTTATTCTTACAAACCTCAAACCACCTAAGAGAAAATCTACACATCCTAGAATATAAGGCCTCGAACTGAGTCATACAAATATTAGAGTGATAACTGTTGTTGTATGAAAATTTGAAGAGAGGCGAGTAGGTAACCCAACTATAACCAAAAGAAAAAAACACAAGACCAAAGAATATCTCATAAAACATGAATTGTTGTTTCCATTTGCCTATTTATTCTCAAGAGGAAAACAGTACTAAAGGGTACCTTAGTCCCGAAACATCACTGGAACAACCTCAAAAAGTGATATGACAATTGGGTACCACAATCAGATATGAAAGAGAATAGAGTACCATGCAACTTCACGATCTCCTTAATGAAAAAATTTGCATAATCCTCATAAGAGTAATTAGCTGTAATGGGCAAGAAGAGAGAAGAGTTAGTCATCCTATCTAAGATGACCAAAATTGAGTCAAACTATTGGCGAGACCGAGGATGACCCAAGAAAAATCCATATTAATTATCTCCCATTTCCACATCAACAACTCAATATGCTGAGTCAACCAACAAGGCCTCAAGTGCTCTACATTCACTTGCTGACACACCATGCACTTATCCACATAGTTTTCCACATCCCTCTTCATGTTATTCCACTAATAAATCTACTTAAGATAATGATACCTTTTTGTCAAACCTAGAGAAATAGTATAATGCGACTCAAGAGATTTGACCATAATTGTTCGTCGCAACCTATCAACATCTAGAACATATAATCTACATTGGTATCTTAAGTACTATCACCACTACCCTTAAAAATCATGACTTTTTGCATATCGACATCATTCTTAGTTTACTTCAGAATTGAATCAAAAATTTCTTCTCCTTCACTTCAGCATCAAGAGATTACTTTGCCACTTTTTGAATAATCACACCTCTATTCATGGAATCTAGGAGACAGACTCCTAGATTAGCCAAATGGTGAATATCCTTCACCAAATCCCTCTTTTCCTCATCTATATTTGATAAGATTCCAGTGGAAAACCTACTAAGAGCATCAATAACCATATTTTCTTTAACTAGATGATAGTGAAGACTAATGTCATTGTCCTAGAGGACTTAAGCCACCTCTTTTGCCTGAGATTTAGCTCCTTGTAAGTGAACACGTATTGTAGCTTATATGATTGGATTATATATTAGCATGGACTTCATATATATAATGTCTCTAAATCTTTAATGCATATACCATTGCTAATAATTTCAAATCACGAGTCAAATAATTCTTCTCATTATTATTCAACTATCCAGAAGCATATTCAACCACCGTGCCATGTAGCATCGTTACGAAACCCAACCCTACCCAAGATATATCATAATAAACAACAAAATCCTTAATTTCTTCAGGCAGAGTCCAGACTTGGGCCGAAGTCAACTTTTTCTCCAGTTTCTTGAAACTACTCTCACAAGCATCAGACCACAAGAACTTTATATCCTTCAGAGTTAACTTAGTTAATAGGGTGACGATAGAAGAAAACCTCTTCACAAATATTCTATAATAATTGGCTAAACATAAGAAGATTTAAATATCTAATTAAGTCATGGGCCTAGGCTAGTTCTTAACCAATAAAACCTTTAGTGGATCCACTATCATCCCTTAACTAGAAATAACAAGTCCTAAATAAATCAGAATATTCAAACAGCACACACTTTTAGAGAACTATACATACAATCACAGATCCATTAGGATCTTTAACACAAGGCAAAGATGACTAGCCTAATCACGTTGCTCTTAGAATATACAAAATATCATCAAGAAAGACAATCAAAAACGAATAAAAAAACTAAAAAAACTTAATCATAAGATCCATAAATGCTTCCGGGGAATTGGTCAAACAAAAAGGCATCCCCAAAATCTCAAAATGGCCATACCAGGTTTGGAAGGATACCCCAAACAAAGTTTTATCTTAGAAAATATCTTAGTGCCCTAATAATGATCAAAGAGATCATTAGTATGCGAGAGTGGATACATATTATTCGTGGTAACCTTTTTCAATTGACAGTAATCAATACATATTCAAAGGGATGCATCCTTCTTATGCATGAAAAAAAAGGAGCACCCCACGAAGAGAAACTAGGGCAGATAAAACCCTTAATAAGAATATCTTTCAACTACTCCTTGAGTTCTTTTAGCTTAGCTAGAGCCATTCTATATGGAGGGATAGGGATAGGATATGTTTTTAGAAAAAAATCAATCTTAAAATAAATTTCCCTTTAGGGAGAAATAGCAAGATGATCATATCAAAACATAATAGAAAATTCACAAAATACATGGTGTTCCTACAAAGAAGGACCTACAGATCTAGAATCCTTAACATGCACTAAGTGATGAAGGCACCTGATATAAATAATTTTTGGGATTTAAGATACGAGATAAACCTTCCCTTAGGTACTACAGAAATACTTTCCTATTTAATCAAAGGCTCATTAGTGAAATAGAAGTTGGTCTGACAATTAAGAGATACATAACATGAATATTACTAATCTATCCCTTAAATCATATCAATTACTAACATGTACAACTCTATCGTATCTACAAAGGTCTCTCTACCATAAAGCTACATAAAAAAACTATAGAACCTTCTAGCCACAATGGAGACACCCATAGGGGTGGACGCAGAAAATGAGGCTAAAAATACATTCACAATCAATGCCTAAATGTATAGCCGAATAAGGGGTCACCTAAGAGAGAGTAGACCTAGGATCAAGTAGAAATTATACAAAATTAGAGAAGATCTTAAGGAGGCCAGTAACAACATCGAGTGTTACCTCAAAATCTTGCCGAGTGGCAATAATGTACTGACAGTCTTGTCCAGTGCCAAAGCTAGTAGAGAAAGTGGCACCTTTTATTATGGGCGCTAATGAAGTAGAAATAAGAATTGTATTTTCCCCAGAAGAAATCCTAGAAGGACAATCCATATGCATATGACCAATCTAACCACCTTTAAAGCACTTTTTTCTCCCTTCTTCACATACGCCAGGTAACCTGACCACCAAATCTACAAGAAATATAAGATGGAAATGACTAAGACCTACCATCGTAAGGTTTGGCTTCTGGTTCTTTAATCCCACTGTTATTAAGAGAATTACAATCTCTCGTCGACTTAGGAATTGGAGAACTAGCGATAAAGTAGGAACCAGAATTACCCAACATCTTCTCAAACCATTTTCCACCAAATCTACCATTTTTCTATTGACCTCCATACTAATTTGAATAGAAAAACTTCTTATGCTTACTTTACTCATTTTGCTTGCTTCTTCTTTTCTTCTTTCACATAATGCATATAAACCACAAGTCTAGAGATAACCATATCCTTATTCAACTAGGTAGCCTTGCTCTTTAATATCAATTAATGGGAAAACCACAGGTAAGCTTCCTCATTCTAGCCTTTTCCCAGACACCAATATTGGAGCATAACAGAATAGATAATGAAACTTATAGGAATGCATATTCATTGACATCCTTCCTTTCTTTGGAATCATAAACTCCTCAATATTCTCCTCTATTATATCTTGAAGCACAATAAATATCATTCTACAAAGCTGACTCAACATCATCACCCTTTAGCTATTCCTACTTTTCATACCATTGGTATGCTATATAATTAAACTAATAGGCATTGAACTCTATACCCTCCAAATCAGTATCATGCATCACATGTAAGATCTTTACCATTTTTTTTATAAAATTTAAAGGATCTTCCTCAACTTTAGAACTAGTAAAAATAGGAGGACTCAACCTCATAAATTGGCTAACTCTTATGGCCTCAGATGATGGGTTAATAGAAATAATATGATTTTTTTGGGTGACCACTACTGGGTATGCAAATGAATCAACTAGCAACATTTAGTATTATACATGTCGTCCTGGGGTTCTTGAGGAGTCATAGGGGGAACCTATGGAGTTCCATTTGGAAAATTAAAACCAAAAACCCTATACAAGGTCTAAACTTCAGGAGTTGAATGAGCTCCATCTATACTATCTTCAGACGAAACAGAGGGGTTTCCAAGATCATCTGATCTTCTGGGAGGCATGATCTAAAATGCAAACATGTAATAATTAAATGAGATTGAAGACCTTAGACTCTATAGCTCCAAAAAAGAAAAACTTGAACGGAAAACATTCCTAAAAGCCAAATAGACTCTCACTTATAAGTTTTGTGTGCCACTCACCAATAAATGAGACTCTACTTAACATTGATTTGATGGAGACATAATAAAACTAAACCTAGTATAATATACCATCTTTTTTATGACCTAAACCAAGGCCTATTGGTTATGGGTATCTCTGATGCACATGGTACATGAGATATCCATCGTGGACAGGCCTTGGTTTGGGTCATGACATAGTGGATATACATTATAAGGACTAGGAGGGCAGTAACAAGAGGCTGTTGAATGATGGTAGTTTCGTTGGGAGTCATAGTGGTTCTCAAGGTTGGTGGTCACAATGTCAATGGTATAAAAATTAGGGTAATTTAAGTAGGATTATTCAGGACATAAATCAAATTATTAAGTTGAAGGATGGTTTCATGGGTATGTATATTTATTATAAGTAACTTAATAAGCCGACAGTGAAGAACTGGTATCTTATACCTTAAATTGATGATTTGCTTGGCTAACTTTAAAGGGTAGCATTGTTTTCGGTAATTGACTTGAGTTTTACTCACTATCACTTAAGGATTCAAGATGAGAATATCCCATAAACTTCCTATTGGTCTCGTTATGGTCATTATAAGTTCCTAGAGATTCCTTTTTGGTTGAATTATGCCCCATCCATATTTATGGATTTAATGAACTGCGCATAAAAGAAATATTTAGATCTCTTTGTGATAGTGTCCATCGATGAATTCCTTGTGTATTTGTGGAGTAGAGACAAACATGTGCATCATTTTAGTATTGTACTCCAGACATTGAGAAATCACATATTTTTTGCAAAATTTTTTAAGTGTGAGTTTTAACTTGAGTCGATGACATTCTTTAGGAATGTGGTATCTAAGGATGGATTATGGTAGACCTAGCAATTATTTATAATATTCATGATTGGGTCTGGCCTAAATATCCATTTGAGGTTAGTAGCTTTATTAGTTTTACCAATTACTGTAGTTGGTTCATTGAGTGTTTTGCTACTCAAGTAGAATCGATGACCAGATTGCCTCAAAAGGAGGTTCCATTCCTATGGTTAGAGGAGTTTGAGTAAAGAGTTATAAAGCTTAAGGTTTTTCTTAATTCAGCTCCTATTTTTTTTATCTTCCTATTGATAATGAGGGATTCAATTTATATTTTGATGCTTCTAGTGTTGGTTTAAGTTCTGTGTTGATGCAGTAGGTTAAAGTTATTACTTATGAGTCAAGGCAACTAAAGGAGAATGAGCTCAATTACCCCACTTTGATATGGAGTAGGCAATGGTAATTTTCACTCTTAAGATTTTAAGACTTTTTATATATGGTGTGCATTATGACATCTTCACGGATCATCATAGTCTTCTATATAGTTAATGTAGAGAGCTTAATTCTAGGAAGTATAGATAGATGGAGTTGCTTAATATTATGATGTCTTTATTTTGTATTATTTGAGCAACACAAATATGGTAGCAGATACCTTGATTTGGATGGTGATTAGTTTGAGTAGCTTTACTTGTATTTCAATTTCATTGAGTTTATTAGAATAAGACGTCCAGTCCTTATTCAACTTGATGGCACTTATTGATATTTCAGATCCTAAGAGAATTTTTGGTGGTGTATATGCGAGGTATACTCTATTTGAATAGATTCAAAATCATCAATTTAAGGATATAAGACTATGCATCATCCACACTTAAGTTTTAAGTGGTAAGTCCATGAGCGATAGTATAAAATATTAGAATGTCATGATATTTGATAACACTATTTGTATTATAAGGGTTGATGAGTTAATTCCGTCAATTTTGCATGAGGCTCACAACTCCAGATATTTTATTTACCCCAGTAGATCTAAGATCTATAGAGATTTAAGGTAGAATTATTGGTGTAATGGGATGAAGAGATATGTGAAAGACCTTGTAGCTCATTGCCTATGCTGTCAGGGGGGGTGAAGATCGAGTATTACTGACCTGGTGGCTTAATTCAGAGGATGCCCATTTCCAAGTGGATGTGGGAGAGAATCACCATAGTCTTTGTTAGTGGATTACCATACATATACCATGGTTTTGATGACTTATGGGTCAATTTGGATCTATTGACCAAGTCCATAATTTATTCCAATTCACATTTCCTTCATTGTTAAGAGGTTGGACCATATCCATATTCTTGAGATAGTGTGTTTGCATGGTCTATCAATTTTTATTATTTCACACTATGGTTAAATGTTCACTTCACGATTTTGGGGAAATTTTCAAGAGAAGTTGGGTACTTAATTTGGACCGTATCTATATTCATGTGATAGTTCATTTGCATGGTGTGCCTATACCTATTATTTTAGACTGGGGTTCAGTACTCACTTCTAGCTTTTTTAGACCTTTTAAGGAGAAGTTGGGTATTTAGGAGATTTTTAGAGAAGGCTATTCAGGTTCTCAGAGATATGCTCCAAGCTCGTGTTATGGATTAGGAGGTCAGTAGGAGCAACACTTGTCTTTGGTAGAGTTCACATATAGTAATAGCTACCATTCAAGTAATAAGATTGCTCCTTTTCTGGATTTATATTATAGGTGTATCATTCTCTAATTGTGTTGTTTGAGGCCTCTGAGATTATACCCCGTGGTACTGACTTGCTTAAGGAGTCATTAGATATAGTCATGGTGATTCTAGATTAGTTGAAGGCAGCATAGACTTGGCAGGAGTCTTATGCAGATTATAGTTTTTGTGACATTAGATTTGGAGTTAGTGACTAGGTATTTCTCTGCATATCTCCCATGAAGGGTGTGATGAGGTTCAGAAGGAAGGGAAAGCTAAACATAAGATATATTAGACCATTTGAGATTTTTTTCACTGTTGGTAAGGTGGCTTGGGAGTTAACCTTATACTAAAATTTTATGGTTGTCCATTTGTTTGTCCATGATTCTATGTTATGGAGATACATTTCTTATCTATCTCATATGCTTAGATAGGACTCTATCCAATTGTATAAGCAGTTGAGCTTCCTAAAGGAGCCGGTGCTCATATTGGCTAGTGATGTTATGAAGTTTCAAACTAGAGATATTCTAGTAGTTAAGGTTCATTGAAGGCACAGCCTAATCAAGAAAGCTACTTAGGATAATAAGAGAGAGATGTGAACCCAATATCCTTAACTGTTTGAGGCTTTAGGTAAATCTAAATCCATTTATTTGTAGGACAAAAGTTATTTTAGTAGTGGATGTTGTAATAAACCTCTTATATTTAAACCATTTATAGATTTCCTATATCTACCCAAGTCATTTATCACATGCTAGAATTGACAATTTAGTTACCGGGCAGTTCATTTGATTTTGACAAAAAATTCCCTATTTTGAAGTCTTTGC
The DNA here is from genome assembly GCA_026120095.1 of Capsicum chinense. Taxonomy (NCBI): domain Eukaryota; kingdom Viridiplantae; phylum Streptophyta; class Magnoliopsida; order Solanales; family Solanaceae; genus Capsicum; species Capsicum chinense. The sequence goes on from JAPEIP010000012.1 coordinate 176,569,450, forward strand.
TAGTTAAAATTGGCTATTTCGAAAAACAATAGTTAGACAACCTTGTGTGCCAATTCTGACTATTCTGATAGCACAATAACATTGATTTTAGTTAAGGTGAACTCTTGGTCTAAGTCCTGAGGCTCCCAAACTCATTTTGGGCTATTAGACAAATGTTATGAAAAATAGTTCAGAGGTGTAGAACCCACTTTTCATTGAAACAACCTTGGATGGAAATTTTTAGTGTGTCATTGAGTCTGGAACATTGAATTTGATAGTGAAGCATAGTTGATTTCCGTGTATAGAATTTCAAATGAATCTTTAGGGGATGGTAGAGACTTAGATAATTCCACATCTCAGCAGGTTCTAATGATCTGCTGAAGCTTCTAGTTGAATGTCACTAAAGAGGAACCACTACCGCCTAAGCAATGGTCACTTAAAAGGCAAGGGACCGCTTAAGCAGTATATATGCAGATACCCAAATGATGCTAAAGATACACTAGGTTGCTTAAGCGGTGACCACTTAAGATGCCTAGTGACCACTTAAGAGAAATCTGTGTACCTGGGAATCCTACTAAACCCCTACATAGCCTAATTTCTCTCATTTTCCATACATTGTCAAGAATATAGAACCCTAAGAAGTGTGGAAACTTGGGATAATCATTGGTGGGTAATTATACCACATTTGTAAGGTTAAATTACGCATATCTTTGCTTATTTTGTGGTAAGCTTCCTGCAACTTTCTGATTAAATCCTCCATTTTTTTTCCAAATCCCTAAAATATTTGTAGGTTGATTGTTATATCATTAGAGATCGGAATTCACCAATTTTGTAGGGTAAATGTTCCTTAAGAATAGATGGATGTTGTGTTGGTTTAAAAAGTGAGTTTCATAAATGAGCCCCACATGACACATTACATTTTTAGGCCAGAAGCATAAAATTACAATATTGGTATCATTGTTCTCATCTTGATATGTAGATTGAGATTTTGATAGAGTTTAATCTTAAAAAATCTTCTTGAAAGGGTAATTCAATGATTTAGTAAATTCTCAAGGCTTTTCATTAGTGTCCAGGTATTCTTGGTTTACTATCATCATGGAGTGAGCTATTTCATTGTATTATTATGACATTATGCTAAATATTGTATGGAATTTAAGTGTTGGAGGTACGATTGACAATATTTGAATTATTTTACTTGCTTAGGCAATCTTGAAATGGTAATTTAGGCATTATTTACTTACTTAGTCATGTTTTAGATAGAATTTCTATCTTATGGCAATATATGGCTCATTTTAAATCTAGAAGCGAATTGAGATACCATAGTTTAGTCCATGGTTTAATTTTCCTTAAAAATAGATTTCAGGGATTAGACATGGGCCCCTTCGACCCACCTTAGGCAAAGATTTGTGTTATCTTTTGTAGACTTCAATACGCGTGTTATACTATTTAAAATGGTTTTTTGTGACTTTGAGGAAAGTTGATACATAATGATCATGTTTGTTTGGTAATTGGGAGTGGTGTAAATTTTGGGTAAAACCCAATGTTTTATTGATATGAATTCTGATTTGAGTCTTGCAATTGATGATGGTATTAATAATATGAGATCAGATTCAAGTTAGAAAAATGATGACAATTCTATTAAATTCCTATTTGAGTCCCTTATTGAGAGTTATTTATGACATAATAAGTTCTTAAGGGATTCATACATATGGCTTGATATTCTGTAATTTTTGGTTCTTTAGTTATCTAATTTCCTTTGATTTCCCCATACTAGATTAAGGTGGCCCTTTCTGTGTTATTTGTTTTTCCATACTTATTGGCTTATGGGGGCTAATTTAGTAGTTACAACTGTATGTTCTTTACATTACTATCCAAAAATTATTTACTTATTCATGCCAAAAGTGTTTGCTTTTATTTCTAGGTTTATCTATTTCCCTTTACTTAGCTTATTTATCTATCATTTTATCATATTTATATCATCATTTATCTTAGTCGTACAATGATGCCTGCTGAGTACATGTTGTTTTTGTACTTATAATACACTTTTGTACCTTTTTGGTGTAGATCTGAGTACTAGTAGTTGTCGTTGATACGATGATTGAGCTGAGTTGATTCTAGATATATTTTGAGCTCTCATAGTTGGAGTTGCCACTTTTTCCTTCTAGTTATTTATGTCTAGTATGTTATTTTTCGAGACAGATTATATTTGACTATTTCAGTACTTATGTTCCTTAGTAGTAGCTCTTGTATCGACACTACTAGGTAATCAGATAGGTATGATACTTTATCTATCTTTTAGATGATATTTATTGTCTTATTATTATTATTATTATAAAACTTTAACTATTGACTTTAGACCTTTATTCCATTTTCCACAAAATTAGACTATAGATTATGGCTCCGATCTATGATTTGTCTTACCTACTAGCAAGAAAAGGTAGATGCCCTCATATCTCGTAAATTGATCATGACTAGTATGTGTCGAAATCTAATATCATACAACCGCAAATAATGTTTTATCCTACATTTACTTTAAGAATTAATTAATCTTATCTCAAATTTTTGAGGTGTTACAGTATCCCCCCATAGGATCATTTACCTCTGAAAAAATACCAAATACCATGAAACGGTAGGGTAAAAAATGCATTTCAATACTGACCTTCGAGATATGAATATTGATATAAAAACTGTCTCTAATTGAAAAATAGACTGGACTAAATTTATTAATACATACTAAGACATGTAAGAAAATGAGCGACATGAGACCGAGAGAATTAATAAGGGAGAAATGGTTTCGTTGAACACTGTTTAGCCAATGAATAATACTTGACTATATTTACATATAACACAAATACACATAAGTTATCACATGGAAAATTCATAAATAAGGATACAAGAGAGTCCATGTAGAAAGAAAAATTACAAATAATAAGAAATTGTTTGTTTGATCTTAAAATTGAATTGACGTTTATGAGGATTAACTCATATTTAGAGTTTATAACTCATACTGATCTATCCCTATCATGAAAATTTATGTATAATGGTAAAGTTAAAGGTAATGATATGAAATTTCTTAGAGTCACTGAGAAAGGAATATGTGTTACCTTAAACAATCAATATCGAAGGTTTTAATAGCATTTGTGAGTGAAGAATTTTGGGCATGACCTGAGTGAGATATATGAACTAATATTCAAATATGGTCTAGGAATTTGTCCTACTAATAATATTTCATAAAAAAATAAATTCTATAGATTTGATTATGAGACTCTTACTCTAAATTTCTTTGAAATACAACTGATGATCTATCCCCTAATTGTGAGATCTACCTATGATTGTGGGTGATGCTCATAGGTTAGAGGCTAAAAATGAGAGCTCTCTAGACTTTATCATAGGAGAAATGGTTTAAGTAGTGTAATCCTCCCATTATCATACCTTGGTTCATAGTTTGACAATCCAAGACAAAACAAATTTTGAACCATGACCCTTTCTAAGATTGTCATTTCATCACATGATCATGGGTTATTTTAACCACTAGAAGGTATAATTTATTAATTTTCAGTTCTTAATTATAATTCATATGAACTAAGACATAGTATGATCATACTATTTAACCACGATCGTACCTTGGTTTGTGGTATCACACTACTAGAATGTTTTTTACTACATATTTTCATAAAAATACAAAGCTCAAGGCTGCTAAAGGCTATGTCTAGTCTAGCTTAATGCTTAATTTATATTCATTCTTAAACTGGAGATACAAAACTCTATAACTAAATTGACTACACCAATGTTAACTATTGAAATATATATTATTAATCCTGTTGGAGCTATCACCCTCAAAGGTACACTTTTTTTTGTCGCCTTAAATAGTCAAACATAAGTTCTAATAAAAGAGGTACTAACCACAATATGACATTATCCACATGTTTATTCAAAATTTATTTAATCATATTACCCTACAACTATCACCATCACTATGAAAATATAAGAAAGGTCACTGAAGAACTAGAACATTAGTTTCTAGAATAAAAAGAATACTGAGAAAACTTGACCGAAGGATTTTCATAACATTAACCCTCAATTAGGGACTGAGTGGAAAAGTATAATATGAATGAACACGTTAAATATATCTTATTTGCGAACATGAATGATGTAATGTTACCTTATAAGTCATTGGAGATGTACCATAAGTACCTGGAACTAAGCATACTGTAAGATATGAGTGCATGAGTTATGAGTTGTATGACATAAGACTGGATTCATATGATCATGGAGTATGATTTGTACTATTGAGTGAACTAGTACTCCTTAAGATACTAATTAATAATTGACATGAATCTTGTATGAGCTATATAAATATAAGTACGATGTTAATAATTGAAAGAGTTCACTATTGTATATGAAAATCTTACGGTGACCAAAAGTCACATGAGCTCTTAGATCCCTTCTCAAAAACCTTTAGTAGAATGACCCCGAGTTAGGACCATAAGCTTAGAAGTATAGTAGTAGTATAGTGGCGATAGTTTTTATCTGTGTTTACCAGATGGAGTTATGTATAATTCAAAAAACAAAGTGTTGTTAGAATTTTTGATAGCACTTTGAGAGAAATTAACTAGTTAAGAGGGATATGATTATGTCCATGCTAAAGTAAGGATCAATACTAGGTAGTGACAAAAAGGATAATAAGGCTTGTTAAGGTTGAGTATGTTAATAAGATCTTGAATTGATTTTGTTTCATAATTCCAATCCTGTAGTAGTTCTGCCAATGGTTTTTGAAAGAGGATCTAAGACTGCATATGGCTTTTGGTCACTATAATATTTTAATCTACAAGAGTGAACTCTTTCTAAATTTTGAACTAAAAAAAGCACTAGTGAGATGCTCTCAAGCCTGTGTACAAACTCATTATAGTCAATAGGGACAATTTGAGGAACTTTTTTTAGTAGAAATTTGAGCTTGACTATTTAAATTACCTAAATATGAGTCATAGTTAGTGGAAATAAATCAATACTTGCTTCTATATAAATACCATAGAGAACATCTATACGGTACAAATATGACAAATGGGAAGCATTAGCTAAATGTCTTGTAGCCTCTCATAGAAAAGTACAAATATCTGTAAACCATTGTGCAACACTCTGCAAGGCATGACTTTTTAGCCTAGTTTGACGGGTAATCCTTTAAAATCTACAGTGGTATCTTAGATCTAGGACTTAGGGAATTCTATTAAATGTTGCAGCAAAACTAATAAATGATCCTTCATCCCTATGTTTGTTGGATGCTAAGTACTACTCTTAATTGAATATTCAGATAAAATGATGAAGATCTCAATAATATTGATGTTCTATGACTGACATATCGATAGTTATCTTAAAGTATTCTAAATCACATAAACTTTAGGAGGATTATTTAACCAATAATGCATGTATTCTAATCTATCGGGTGTTCATAACCCAACATCTCTAAACAATGGAACTAATAATACAAATTCTATAGTCTAATTATAATAGGGAAATTCATAATTAAAGTCCAAAATATTTAATTTCAACCTACTTGTGAGCCATAAGATTATATGTCTTTATAGATAATAAATATCATGCGAAACATGTCCTGTTAAACTAATATTGATAGAAATCCATCAAATCTTGATAAATAATACTTAATAGTCTTGAAACTTGATGCATATTATATATCTTGACCATATGTTTAAAATCTTAACTAAAATAATGTGAAGTAGGCTTGAAATTTATAATAACATGAATTATATAATGTAGTCCTATGAAATCATGAATTTTCATTAAAACATGCTCATGAATGAAAAATTGTATCACAGGAGACTAAATTTAAGATTGGGGTCATAATTGGGTAAAAAACATAGTTTATGGAATTCCAAAAATTCATGAATAAAACCATTTTTTTGGCATGAGTATGAAAAGAGATCCTCATTGAATACCCACATACTTGATTACTTTGGATTCTTGAACTAAAGTGTGGAGGATTAATCTTGAATATGAAAAACCTTAATTTTTTTTCTTTGGGAAGAGTAAATGAAATGCCCTAATCATTGTCCCTTTTAAAATTCCTAAAGTTTTGTGGCATTCTAGGCAAGGTATAACTCATGGGTACTAGTGGTACCCTATGATACAGTTTTGAGAGCCGCTTCTTATATGTTAAGAAAGTGTGGTTTATTTATCTTCTCTCCAAGAAACGAACATGCATCATACTAGTCGTATGGTAGTATACGAGGTGTATGATGCCAATTTGTATGATGTCTTAGGATTGGTCTTGATAAGTCTAGTTAGGATATGGTTTAAGGGTACTTTTTGTACTCTAAGCTATGACTTAAACCTAGGAAGCCATATAATGGTCAGTATAGGGGACTATGGTGAGGTCTAGGGTACGAGTTAGGGTACCCCTCATTCCCTATGTTAATGCTATGATGGGGTAGTTGTACCCTTATGGGAGTTTGTTTTCTTCTTTTAAGTTGAGGGCTTTCCAGATAGTTTCCACACCAAAACCCCTTTGGTCCTACGTTATATAACCCTTGGTGGCCTCTGTTCCATACCAAAACTCTTTTTTTAGACTAAGGTTATTTTTTTTAGACTAAGGTTAGTTGGTGACTTGCTGATTGCTTTAACTATCTATAGGGGTATGTGGTATTTATTAGTAGTAAAGGGGCTTTGGTGGATTTGTTTGACTAGACAGATTTTGGTGTCATTCTGGGGATTAATTGGTTGCACGCATGCTATGCATCAATAGACTGTTGGACCCATAAAGTTGTCTTAAGACTCGCTGGTGAGTCAGTGATGGGATGGGAGTATGGTTCCACTCCCTGGCTATTAGATGAAAGGTTATCTCATATTTTAGAGCTTTGATATTAATCTCCATAGGGGGTATTTATATTATTATTTAGTTTGAGTTAAAGATTCTAACTCAAAAGTTTTTTCTTTGTATTTTTTTTGATGGTGAATGAATTCATGAGGTCTTCCTGAGGACCCTCATGTTATTTCTCTTATAGGGAGATGGAGTTATGGGTTGGGCTTTTTTTGGGCAGTTGTCTAATTTCTTTTCCTTGTGTATAGATTGTCTTCGGTCGAGTTAGAGGAGCTTAAGAACAAATTAAGGGATCTCTTAGATGAAAGTTTCATCCACCCTAGTGTTTCTCCATGGAGTGTTTCCTTTTTTTAATGCATAAAGGGGATAGTTTTCCCCAAAAATTCATAGATTGTTATTGGGTAAAAAAGAAATTTAAAGTGTCCTTGTGTGGTGGACCATGTATGATTATATAATATGGGGTACTTTGATAAGGGTGCATGGTGGTTGATTGATACTAGGTTTGAACCTAGATATTGATTTTAATAAAAGGAGTATGTTAGTTTGGGATAACGGTGCATGGATTGTAGAGGTAAATTGGTATGTTTGTTGAGGTATGCGAAAGGGGGAAAGGTTGGTGACTGGGTAATTCAATAGTAAGAAAGTTGTAACATATAGATTAGGGATTTAAGTTAAACTAGTGGGTTGGTGGTTAGGTCATTGGTTGGGTTAGAAAATTGAGTTTGGATAACTATGCTAGGCTCTAGTTAGAAGTTTGATGGATGAGGTTTTGAGTATAGGGGAACCAAGTGTCTTTAATAATTGTCCTTGGTAATGCCCAGTAGAGCAGATAATTATGATTTTATGCATTATGCGATGAAGGTAGAGGGTTAATCTCTAATCTTATTCTAGCAGTGGATTTATAGGAAAGGTCGGGGTGCATATTCTGGTGATTCCCTCCTATATCAATTAAGATCACACTCTTTAGTGTTGTATGCACTCTTATAGCACTTATGCCTAATATTCACATTATGCATTTGCTTGTTACCTAGATAGAATCTTGTCCTTGTATTTCATTACCTATGATATATGCGGTTGTGTATCTTTATGTCTCTAATCCTAAGGACTCCTACTATGGTCGGTTTTGTCGGGATGGTTCTTTGTTCATAACTTAGGTGGTTATTATGAAGTACCTCATACCTATGGTCTTATGTCTCTTTTTGAGGGTCTCACTTGGGTGTCATTGATTATTTTTGTACTAAAATTCCTTAATGACACTTCTTATGTTAGAGTGGTAGTGGTTGTGAAGGTGTAGTAAGGTACCAAAGTAGTGGGGAGGTAGAATTCCTAAGTAGGGTAAACTTTAGGGTTACTATTAGAGCTACGGTCTTGGAGGATGAGGTAAGGGTGTCGTCATGTGGAATAGTTAGGAGAGGAATAAGTGGTGATGATCTTTATGAAAATTATAGACGTTACTAATTTATAAGAAGGGTAGATCATACCACAAGTATAGAAGTGGTAGGATTAAATATTGTGGTTGATAGATATACCAATTGTGATGTTGGGTACCTAAAGACCATGGTAAGGCATATTATTTGGCTATAGTGATGAGGTGAAATAGTTTTTTGGGTAGATTGATGGAGTAGAGCCCTATGGCCTAAGTTAATGCCTTTTATCTCTTGATAGTCTTGAACATAGAATTAATGTATTGCTAGACACAAGCTTTTGTATTAAGGTGTATAGGGGGAATTTGAGTTAAATTGGACTTGCTCTCTAGCATGAGTTCCATTCACCTGGTATTCCATGTTTGTGATGAGGTAAGGTATGGATGGTCTATCGTGGGTTATTTTGATTGGGTGATATTCATATATCATATTTCTTAGCCTATAATGAGGTCCCAGTATGGATCTTGGGTTGGTAAGTTGGCCAGTTACAAACAAAAGGTGTGGCTTTGGTAAAGGTTCTATGGTTGAACCAAAAGTCTGAGGAAGCCATTTAGGGTGAGGGGGAAGACATGGAGTCAATGTATCCAAGTTGGTTCATCATTCCAAAAATTCATACGTAAGGGATGTAATCTTTATCATATCTTTTTTTACTCACTTCATTAAAGTAAGGTTTGGATTTCCTTGCATTGCAGTTTTCTAACTTTTATAGAGGTAAGGATGAAGGTGTTGGTGTGTAAATCATGCTTGGAGTATGCAATGATATTCTCATCTTGATTTATGTCTTCATCTTCTATTTTTGTTGGAGGAAATTTTGACGTGTGTTAATGTGTTATCTCGTTCTTATGCTTTCCCTTACCAGTCATTTAAGAACAAATGATTCTAAGTGGGCGAGAATGAAACACCTTAACTTTTGGCCATTGGAAAATTGCTTGATTTTTCGTATTTAAGCAAGGTACAACTTATGGGTAATAGTGGTACCTTAGTATGCGGTTTGTTGTCTCTCTTCTTGTATGTTAGGCAGTATGATTGGTTTGGTTATTGTTCGATATACGTCCAAGCATCATACTAGGCGCATGGTTAGATATGAGATGTATGATGCCAAGTCGCATGATATCTTAGGTTTGATCTTGATGAATCTGTCAAGGATATAGTTTAGGGATACTTTTTATACTCTAAGGTAGGATTTAGAACTAGGTGCTTCTATGATGCTTAGTATAGGGGACCATGGTGAAGTCTATGGTACAAGTTAAGGAACTACTTCTACCGTAGAGTTCAACTGGGGGGGGAGGGGTCGTACCCTCTTGGGAGTTCATTTTCATCTATTAAGATGAGGGCATTCTGGATATTTCCTACCCCAAAAACCTTATGTGCCCACGTTATGTAAACCTTGGTGGCGTCTTATAACATATTTTGAAGAATAAAAACACTCTCAAATTCTCGCTAAACTCTCTCTTCTCGATTGGAGGCTAGGAATTCCACATTTGTTCTTCAAATGTTTGAAGAGTTAAGGTTCCTTCTGTTTACTCCTCCATCATTATTAGTTCCAACTATGACATATTTTAATGTATTTTGAATATTTATTGTAGCTCATTAATGGTGGTTTTGAAAACCAATATTGATGATTTTTATGCATATTAATGGGTATTTTTTACTATTAGCCTAAAGTATGTTTTCACATGTTTTTGGTGATGGTTTGAACATGTGGGTGCTTCTTTGTTATGGTTTAACAAATGGATCATGGTTAACCCAACATGATAGTTTATGCTTTGGTATTGGTGTTCGAAAAGGTATGCCCTCAACATGTTTGATAAAATGTCTATGAGAACATTCTACTCTATTGTTGAACTTTTATTCAAGCTATTGCATGGTATGGCTTTGTAATAGAACCCAAAATTGGTTTCGATGATTTTTGCATGGTTTTAACTGGTTTTGAAAGGCTAAAGTTGTTTGAATGGTCAAAATGGTTTTGAACAATATACATGGTTTATAATGGTGAAATGGTAAGGCCTTGGTGGTTGTGAAATTGATTTAAAAGAAAACCTTGCAAGGTACATATGAATACCCTAAGTGAATACATATTGAAATTTTTCTGAATGCTAAATATCATGTGGGATACAATGTAATCTCCTAAGCAAAGCTTAATAATGATATACTTGTGGGGTACATGGGAATCCCCCTAGTAAGCCTAATAATGATGTACTTACGGGGGACATGGGAATCCCCCAAGTAAACTAAATGATGTAACCTATGAAATACATAGGAATCCCCTAGGGTTGATAAAGACAGTTTGCAAGCTTAGTCAGTATGAAGATACCACTAATGATAGCCTTGGTTAATAATAAATTGAATAATGGTTTGGCTGTGTAGTAATGGTTTTAATTGGGCTATAATGTCATGGTGTAATAGCTAGGGTGAATGTGTGAGTTCAATGGAAGGACAGTGGAAACTCATGTTTACCGATATGAGGATTGGGTATGGATACCTTATACTTGAGGGGCACACGAGAATCCCTTAACAGTTGTATATATGTATCATAGTGAGAGAAGGGAACACGGGAGTCCCTTTCTCCTATGATATCTTAGGTTTGTGTGGATACACGCATTGGGGCCCGATGAGCGGTGACACTACACCTATATAGCCTGTGGGTGGATTATGACGATTATGTTACACATGTCCAAGTTAATAGTTTTAAGGGCATGCTAAACCCGGTTCCATTTGCTGGCATGGATATATATATATGTATGGTTGTAAAAGCATATGGTTGGTTTACTTGGTTTTAAAGGTTGGCATTATTTTATCCTTATCTTGAGTACTTGCTAGAGTTCACCAGCTAACCTGGGTTCAGGCAATTGTATTCCCACGGGATGCAAGAACCAGCAATACTTCTCTTCCTTCTCATTGACCAAATTTGAGAACAATCAATGTTGGATTGAAGTAGTGTGCTTCCATAGTTGGGAAGGAATCCATTTCTTGTCATGCATTACTTTACTTAATTTTTTCTTTCAATAGACATTGGTATTTGGCTATGGTCAATGGCATTTCCCGACTAGATGCTCTATATTTTGGTTTAGAGGCTTTGTATGGACAATTGTGGACTTGGGTATGGAATGGTTACGATATATATATACATATATTTCATGAATTGAGTTATCATGTTTTGTGTTTTTGGTTGGTTATTGGATGGGTTGACATGGTCAGTTGGTCTCGGATATAGAATTATACCAAAGTCGTTACATTATTTAATGCATCATTCAGTTATATATTAGGAATTCATCAGATGTAGGATATATGTTGGTGTGTTGAATTGGGTTATAAGGGTGGTCTCCGGTGCTAGTTAGACTTGAGATGCCCATTATGACAAGGTCCGAATTTGGGTGGTTTCAGTAAATTGCATATTTATCTTAATAATTTTATTTGTTGTGAAGTGAATGAGGGATTAAGAGCACTTTAGATTTTATATTCAGCCTTAGGATAGCATAAATGACATAGTTAGTAGTATAAATTATGGAAAAACACGAAATTACCCCTCTACAAATATTGTAGAAAATCATGATTTTGGATGCCAAACAGACCCTCCCATGATCGTAGGACCCAACCACAATTGTGTTATTGAATCAAAGGTTATATGGGGCCTTTTCTAGGACTCTAAAGTTGACCATACCTTACCATTCCACGATCGTGCAATCTAAGCACGATCTTGGATTCCTGGTCCTGGTATGGGTAGTAAAATCTGTTAGCTTGGCAGTGCTTTAGTAAAATTAACATAACTTCTTATTGTGATATGAGATTAAAGTAAAAGTTTATTCAATAAAAATATAATTGAAATATATATCATTTCATGTGTCATAAACTCAAAAATACTTCATAATCTAGGATTTATACCATTTTAAGTTCACTATAGAAAGATTCTTCTAAAGAAATCAATTGGTAAGAGAGTTTTGACATGGATTTTCTCTAGGAGTTACTTGTGACCCTAATACTTTCCTAGATCAATTATCATACCATTGGAACATGATGTTTGATTCAACATTTACTTGGATAATGATTTTAATCTAAGATATTTCTTTTGAGGTGGTATACTGCTATAGCCGGAAAATTCCTACTATAACAAAGTGACATCATCCTGACTTAAAAATTTTTAGTTATTAAATTTTTAATCCAGTCACCCGTATGAATTAAAGATTATATTTTCAAAAATTTCAATAACACTTCCCCATGATAAGGTTTCTTTAAATAGCGATAGAATAGATTGTGCTACAAAGTTTCTTGGGAGCTTGGTTAAGTGGATCCATAAGACCCTATCATATATTTTTATCGTATTTAACTTTACCACAACAATTTTTTGCTTGTTTCTCATATTGGTATCCCTGATAATATCTTCATCCAATAACACATTTTCAATTGCTACTCTACTTTTCAAAACCTCCTTTAGTGTGTAAGATGATACCAGGCAAAGTTCTTGCCAATCTCTCATGCACCATTTCCAAATTGATTTTGTTAGTAAACAAGATAAGGACTAAGGTCTCAATTTTTTTTTAAAAAAATTACTTCATCCTCTTAGGGGACAGCACCAGATTGGTATGAGTGATAAATTTGGTCAATTCCTTCCACAAAAAGAAAGATTTCACCAACTTTGTCACGACCCAATTTCCCATGTCATTATGGCTCCTACCATAACCCTCCCGTAGTTAAGCCAACCCATTGTCCGAAATGGCTCGTAATGGACTACCCAATGATATATGTAAAATAATGTGGAATAAATGAAATAAAGATCAATGCATAAATCAATCCCAAAACCTAGTAGTATCAGTACAAGGGTTTCTAATATAATAAGAGTACAAAAGTGAAATATCAACAGAAATACACTTATACAACTTATATCTGAATACGACGTAGAGACTAGTCTAATACATAAGAGAGATATAAGTAATACTCAAAACATTAGGAGCTCAATCTAAGTCTCCGAACCATGGCTGCTCCATACGATGCACACATTAACAATGATAACCCATTCAGTGATCTCCAGGCTGCAAAAGTGTAGGACGAGTACAAAATAAATACTACTAATTAGGTAACTACAAACTGAGATCCAAATATCAAGTAGACATATATAAAATATAAACAGAATAGAAACTTCACCTAAATGTCCATCAATCATGTAATAAAGCCAACGAGATATCAAGGAGATCCTACTCTATTCATGTCCAAAAAACTAATATAATAGGACTAAGTATGAAGGATGAACTATCCTAACTCAGTCGTACTCTTGAATCTCAATACTATACTATATATCCCTTGCCAATATACAGATAGAGAACTAATGAAGGATATACTATAATATACAATGCCAAAGAATTAATATACAATCTAAACAAAAGAAGGAAGGGATGTACAATAATACCATAGTCATATATAGTTAGATATACATATATGCAAATATAATATCGTCGCGGACCACATCCTAGATCATCATATCTTTCTTTTAAAGCCTCACTATAATCCTATCAGGATTTAACACTATCTTACTCAGTGTTTCTAATCCACATGGATAGACATAACATACTCATACATGGTAATACGATCATAAGATAGAAAAGGCCAAAGCCATACCTCAAATCTCGATATCGGATCAATGACTAATTTTTCACAAGCTATCCATAATAGTGATCACATTGATGATGATAACAATATCAATAACAACACGAGTAATCGGCTATTCCAAAAAACAAAATACCTAATCAAGCCTACGCATTCCCCCACTACCCAAGCTCGAAAGGATCAATCAGTACACAATAACACAAGGCATAGTCATCACCTATATCTATGCAACTATCCCATAATAGCTGATAAACATCGATGCATACTTGTGAAATGCAATGTGCATGCAGGAATAAATATAGAGTACACAGTTAATATCACAATCTCATCATCGTAAACTTCTCTGTCATAACAGTCATCATCAAGTCCATCATTATTAAAACTAACATACGACCTTGTTGGGTATCATTATATTATCATAGTATCCTCTGTCCTTGACAGGAATTAGTATATCCTGATGAGTATCTTTTGATGTTTCAAGGTTTTAATAAATCATCATAGTATTTTCTAGCCTTGCTGGGTATCAATATAACATCATATTATCCTCTGACCTTGTCGGGTATCAATACAATAATCATGAGTATCCTATGGCCTTTCTGGGAATCACAGTATCCTCCAGTCTTGTCAGGTATCAATCTATCATCATAGTATCCTCTGAGCTTGCAAGATATAAATATATCATCACATTATTCTCTGGCCAAGTCGGGTATCAATATAATCATAAAGATCAAGTATATTTATAGGTATATAATAGGTGTACAGGCTTAAGACGTTAAAAAATGAGGGTAGATTTACAAGCCTGTTATTATAGTCATAATCGCAGTTGTATCATCATAAAAATGTCTATATTGTCAATACTTCCCAACTACTAGTTATTATCAAACCAACACTTATTATAATTAAATCACTAATTTGCTAGTCATCACATGACTGCTTATCATTAGCCTTAACATTATCAATCACAAAATCCATATTCATGGGATAGCAACTAACTATTATTTATTAAATATCTAGTACGTAACATCTATTCCAGGTTCTTGACCATAATCTCCCTTTATCCCCTATTCATTTTTATGAACTAATCATCCTATATCCACTAATCATTATTAGTCAACACATTATAATTTATCATCTAAGCATCCTTTGTCAAAAACATCATTCATTAATGACCCATCACTTACAAACTAATCCTTGATTATTAGCTCTTCAACATTATTAAACTGTCATCTCTTATCACCGACATCTCTTATTATCTAGCCTCATTAACACACAACTCCTCATTAAACAACAAATCAACATCATAAACTTAGTCATTAATATTAACTAATCTTCACCTATGCTAAACCCAACATCATAATTATCCATGGATCAAACATCGGTAGATATAATATTTCAACAAAGCAAGGTTCATTAATTATTAATTGGGTTCCTAGCCATCAAGTACTATAGTCACTCAATAGACAAGAAGCAACAACATAGCTTAACCCTTAATTAGGAACAATAATTTTAAATCATGTTTCATCTAGAATCACATAAATTGTTGATATAATAATCATGAATGTACCAAATCTATGCATGTCATCACCAATATTCAATTAATGAAATAATTAGCATCATACCGCCTCTTCATTTGTCCCGTACTGGAGAGAAGCCTATATAAGCCTATATATATATATATATTCATAAGATGTAAATATTTTGTTTACAAATGTATACACTTTCTGGATATCCAACCAATATCATAACATGACCCTCTAACCAGATAATCACAACATCATCGTCAAGGCCTTCGGCCCATATACAATCCATAACTAATGTGTATAAACATGTGTATAACCAACTCATATTTATATGTTATAGCATATCTATAATTGTCTCACAATAGAAGACATCGCACATTTAGGAGGCATAATATAAATAAGCAAACCATCTCTCATATAGGAGGCAACTCACATCTAGGAGTTATATTATCAATAATCATATAATCATCTCTCAATAGGAGACATATTATATCTAGAAGGAATAATATATATAAACATATAATCATATTTCATGTAGGAGTAATCTCACATCTAGGAGACATAATATCAATAATTATATAATAATCCTTCATATAGGAGGCAATTCATATCTAGGAGGCATAATATCAATAGGCATATCATCTATTATATAGGAGGTATCTAAAATATAGGAGGCAAAATATCAATAAGAATATAATCATCTCTCAATTAGGAGATATCTCACATCTAGGAGGCATAATATCAATAAACATATAATTATCTCTCATAGAAGTCATCTAACATCTAGAAGACATATTATTGATAAACATATCATGTCTATAGAAAATCTCATATCTATTGGTCATTCATAATGACTATGAGGAATGTCACCTCTCTAGGCCAATTTTCATATCTAAGAGAAATATCATCTCTAAAAGCACAATATCAGCTCCACAAGGAATGTCATAACCATAACTCAAAGTCACAGTTAAGGGAATATAATTATAATTTCCAATGTTAGGAAGTAACCTTATATTATGTTATATGAGTCTTAACTATGCCTAATATCCGTAACTAAGTCCACCAGGCTAACACAAATCTTGCCCTAAGTGGGCCAGACGATCCCACATCAATATCTCAATTTCCTTAATTAGCCACAATATGCCCCAAATTAGGATACAATATCTATTCAACTTCTAGATGTCAAGTAAGCCATATTAAAGCCTAAGATAGTAACTTGATCTTGAAACATAGCATGCAAGTCAAGTCTACCAAAATTATGATTTTAAGGCCACTAAAATAGCCCAAAAACATTAAATATACTAATCTTGCTTCCAATACTGAAATAACATCCAGACTTAGCATATTATCAAGTTCGTGCTACAAATTAGTTCAAACTAGGGTGAAGGTAATAGAATTCTAAAAGGTTACAAACATACCATCTTATGGGTCTAAAACACTCATTTGTTCTCCAAACATGAAAAAATAAAAATATGTTATTCTACTCATAATCAATCCTAACAGCTAAATTCAGACGCAACGTATATTACACATCATCTACGAAGAAAAGTAGATAGAAGCCTACATCAAGGATAAACCGAAAAATCTCATATCATGCACCACATGGTCATCTTCACTTCAAAATCCCCAAAATACCATCACCCTATCAAAGCCATAATATACTCATTGTTACGATTCTAACAATACCTATATTTCATTATTGTTCTTTAGGTCCAAAAACAACACCAAAGACCTACATGGGTCCCACTTATGAAAAATGCAATTTTCAAGGCAACCTAATGTTTATACATTAACAAGGAATCATAACTATCAAGAAAATGGTGAAAATTAAACATAATTTTAGATAAAATCAAGCCCTAATCTAAATAGGGGTTTTGGGACTAAACTATGAAGTTCAAGCATAAATTCAAAGGATTCTTACCTTATATTTGAAGTTATTAATGATATAAGGTGATAAACAATCTCCCAAGTCACCCACAATGATCAATTTTGAGTTATTGTACCTATTTAGGGTTTTAAGCCCCCAAGGGTTATGAGAAAATGACCCAACTTAGGATGATGAGGTCTATTTATAGACCCCCAGGCAGCGACATGCCACAATCACCGAGGCACGGGTTGTAATCTTAATGTTGCTGACTTTGTGTCCTTGTCGTGCCAAGATCGCCTCCTCCACGCCGCAATCGCCGTCGCACTAGAACTAACAAAACTTGGAAAATTTTTAAGTTTCCAATGATTCCTTGGAATTCATTCATAATCCATTTTTGGTAAACAAAATATGAAACTACACTAAATTAAACATTTTGAATGCACTGGCAAACTTGCATTTTTCATCCGAGGTTGTTTTGACTAAATCAGGGTCTCACACATAAACTTTCAATTTTTCAAATTTTTGATTGATTGGTCGAAATGAGCTTGGGTGCCTCAAGACCTAAACCAAAGGTCTATCCAACATAAAATTAATATTTAAAAGTTGCTTCCATAGTTAGAATTTGCATAAAAGATTGTTTGACTTAATATTTTATCTATTAGCCATTTGGAACCAGTGAAGACTTCTAAATAGAAAATTGATTCTAAAAAACAAATGAACCATCCGATAACAAAACCACTAGTCTCAATAAGTCATAAATGACTTGAAGTAGCTACGGAGAAGCTCAAATGGTGGAAATATTTAAAATGACCTAACGGATCATTACAAAACTTAGTGATGTCCCTTGTAATATGTCCAAGAAACTCTGGAAAACATACTAGAGAACCCATTACTCCAATATGCACTATTATCATTTAATTCAAACAATACCACTTTTACTTAACCCTAGGTGGGTTATCTAATAATTTCTTAATTTCATTCCATTGTTATTAGATGAGGTATGTTCTATAACATAGAAAAATCTTTATTAAAGATTTCCTCCTTAAATTGTACTTCAAATAAAGCTACTACTCTTTCCCCTTCATGTTGGTCTATATGTACATAATCTCCTTAGATAGTGGTGATTTCTACAAAGTGTAATTTATTTCTACTTCTACTTACACAAAAATGAATGAACATAGTGTTTCTATCCCCTTCTAAAAAACACATCATCCTAACTTTTTTCTCTATTACTGCTCTACAAACTTTAAGAATTTGTTCTGCTATGCTTCTATTCTATTTAATTTTGTCCTATTTTTAAGTAAAGCCTGCACTTCCAGTAAAATCTCATTTACCTTTATGGTGTTTATAATGGTCACAATCTATTGGAATATGTTTCCACAAACTTTCTTACTTCAGATTACCAAAGCACTTTTCACTTTCTTAAGTTTAACTAGAAATCCATGAATGGACTACCTAAAAAATTATGATTTACTTAATTTATCTGCATTTCTAACATTTTGAGCCTTCCCATAATGGTTATAGATCATTTATGACTTACTAGAACTATCAGTTCTGTATCATACAATTCATTTGGATTTTATCATACAACTTATTTGGATTTTAGGATTATTTCCTTAACTTAGAACTTTTACTCTTTAGGATTTTTACTATAACCAAAACTCCTAGTAGAGACCTCAACTGACAATTTCAATAGTGCCATCAACTATAAAACATTAATTTTAGTCTAAGGGTCCCTGGGTTCAGGTCTTTAGGATTTTAAACTTATTTTATTCCATTGGATGGATTATATAGAAAAAATGGAACTTAGGAATGAGTCCCACATTTAATAGAAATAATGTTGGATAAAAGTTTCAATGGTTTTGTTGAGTCTGCAATGTTTAATTTTGTATTGTAGCTTAGTTTATTTGCATGCACGAGGTTTTAAATGAATTTGGAGCACCCAATCAAAGTTTAATTTTTGACTTATTAAAATCTAGATTCTGTATCTAATGTGATCACATAAGAGGTTATGGATCCACTTAATAAGCAAGAACATTAACTCCCATGAGCCACTTTAGCAACCTTAGCCATTTGGCTGAGGTCTAATTTTATAGTAAGGGGTTGCTTAAGTGGGCAATGTTTTAGCATCCAGCCAAATGATTTAATGGTACCCATGACCTTGTACAGGACTACTTTAGCATACTTGTATTGCTTAAGTAGAAAAGTACCCACTTTAGAGGGACCTGGGAGTGTTAATTCCCTTTTCTTCACCCAATTTTTGTCATTCTTTATCCACTATTCTAAGATATAGAAGAGATAAAAGAATGGTGAATCATCATGAAATCTAGGGTAAGTTAGCATAATACTTTAAGGACATTTCTAAATATTTTTAACATCAATTTTCTATTCTCTTTCATGGTAAATACTTAGAAATTAGTTCTTAAAATCCCTCAACCTTAGGGGTTGATTTGGTACCTAACATATGCATAATATATGCTCAAATATTAATCATATATGTCTTATCCTTTGAAGAAAACCGTGATGGATTCAATTTTGGATTACCATTTGTAGGTTGCATAGTCCCATTTTTTACCTGAATTTTGACCCAAAGCTTTTTATAGTAATACAGATCTCATTTTACTCCTAATTATATATAGGTTATAATTTTTATAGAGTGGCAGGATTCCAAGATTATGGAGAAAAGGCAAACTATTTTAGGGTGATTTAAGGAATTAGGGTTCAACATCAACTTAGACTTCTATCTAATCTTTTTCAAGTGATAGTGTATTATATATATTTCATGTTAGGTATGAATGCTAGGGTGTAATTATGGGTAGAACACTACAATTTGGCCTAAATTATGAGATCGAGGGATAAAAGAGTGCATCGTCCCTTAAGATGAAATATAGGATATGCCTATAGGATGTTATCACCCTATGTTAGAAGCATGTTAGAAATAATTAAGACTAAGGTCCTTTATTACAAGGTATACTAATTTACTTTGTGGATTATCATGGTTTTCTGCATTATTGTATTATGGATATGTTGGTTATATATTATTAGGCCAAAGGCTTTAATTATGATATTAGTTAGACTCCAAGTGAGTAATTCATTATTATAAAGGGTGTAGTTGCTGCCTATGGATTCTTAGATGCTTATGATTATGTTGTTTGTATAATGGTGATGCCATGCATAGATTCAGTACACTCGTGCTCACTTAATTATATGATTCCAACCAATAATATAGTTTTACTACTCTTTTCATAAAATGGGATTTATTCTAACTTTTTACTTTTAAAATGGATTCTTTTATATCTGGAATCATACAACCTTAATAGATGATTTATGAGCTTTGGGAACTAAAAACGATGTTTTAGAAGTACGATTGAGATAGATTATGCTCCATGGTTTTATCAAAACTATTTAGATTGGTTGAGAGATATTTCGACCCTTTATACACTTTTATGATGATTTACTCCCACAGTTTTCCCTATGTAATAAATTTACAGACTTACACTCTTTTAGCATGGTTTGAGTTCATGAGTTTATTATATATATTTCTCTCTAGTACTGGACATAGTAGATTGGTAATAATGATAATGATTGAAAATACTAGATTGGAACTAGTTCGGTCTATAATGATTGGTAATATTAGATCAGGACTAGGTTAGGGTATATAGGTAATCCCAAACACTTATGCTTCCCCTTTTTCTATGATCCATCATGCCAAAGAAGAAAGATCGATATAGGTCCTAACTTTGCTAGTCATACCAGCTAGAAGAGGTATATATACTGGGTTATGTTATGGCTCTTGGATCAGTAAAGGTATTATGAATTTACTTTGCATTAATTCTTGCGTACATGTTACCTTTGACTAGTGTATTATTTAGTCTCTCTATTTATCAATCTTATGGGGGATGCATATGTAAAAGTTGTTAGAGTTTTTCATGTGTGTTGTTTTATGATTGAACCATATAAGTTAAGGGAATCGGTTAAGGTATTATTTGTCAAGACTTGTCAGTGACTTTACTTTAGTTTTATTATTACTGTTAATTTATGACAGGTTGATTATGGATTGATACTCAATTTGAGATATGATTCTATTTCATTTTTACTATGATTATTTTATTACTTATAATTATCTCATATTTAGATGTTTGATTAGGTACCCTAATTATGCCATGACTAGTCCCTACTACGATTAGAATGCATTGAGATGTTTGTCAAGGTAACTAGGTTGTTCCTTTAGGTGTATCTCATATATATACATATATATATGCATCTGTTGGTGTGTATTGAGGTATTATATTATCGTATATCCCCCTCTTTTTTTATTTATGTTATATATGCATATTTTTGACTCATGTACTACTATACATCTTATTGCTACCCTTTAACGTATATTGACCAGTGATGTACGATATAGTGCTTTAGTGCTTGTGTATAACTAGAATATGATAGTCCATTTTTAATGCCTCTCAAGCTTTATTATGTTAGTTTTTTGTATATTTGGTCATAGTTTACTATCCTTCTTTTTGTGCTATTTAGATTTGAATTATCATGGAGTTTAGTCTTTTGTTACTTATTGAGCACCACATGTTAGTAGTCATTCTTCCCTTCTATAGCTTGCATATCTTGCTATGGATTCTTGTAATTATTGTTTACATCATGCGCAACAACTATGGATCAAATATTCAGGTTGATCTCCTACTATTCATTGTATTACTATTCTCCTATTTAAAGATTAGACTGATCTCTATGTTTTATTGAGAGATGGGTTGTATCTTTATTTTTATTTAGTATTTCATTTTGTATTCTTTCTATGTTAGAAGCTCTTGTACTGATTGAACCAGATTTTGGAATTGTCTTATATGTATTAGTGTTTTCTTACATCTATTCCGCTATTCATTCATTTATCATGGTAGTCTATTACTAGAAGTTAAAAACTATGTATTGGCTTGCCTACTAGTGGGTTTTTGTAGTTTCCATCATGACCTGAGAAATTTGATCATGACAAAAATTAATATGCCAATTTTTCTATACAATTCCTTTAAACTCATTGTGTCTAGTCTAAAACTTTAGGAATCAGAAAGGGTTGATTCTAGTATCTTCTTTTGAGTTACATATTAGATTTTTAGGGACATGATTTGATCTTTGTCTGATAAGATGATGAACCTCAGTAGAAGAAAAAATTTTCCATAAAATCTTTGTTCACCTAAATTCTATCTACTCTTTTGAAATTTATAATATTTTTCAATCCTCCCATTCCATAATATGTCTTTTGCGACTTGTAAATATTACTTCTACTAGAGAAATATTATTACATAGAGTAAAAATTGTTTCTCCAATTGAGTAAAAGTTAAACCACCCTCTTTCTCTCCTTAATTCACAATCATATTAAAGTCTCCCCTACAATCCGTGGATTTTGAATATCTTTTGTAATTTATTCTAGTTCTTTCCATAATTCCAGTCTTTCCAAAGCAAACAACTTAGAATATAAAGATAAAATTATAAAGAATTTATTATCCATACTAAATATTATTAAAAGATGTTGGGTTAAGTCCAAAATCACACTGTTTTTAACTTATCTCTCCAGAAAACCAAAATTTTGGCATTATTATTCATTAGTGCATGGCTAAGGCCTAACATTCTTCTGTATGGTTCTACCTCTTATGGATCTTGAAAGGTTCCATTGAAGATATGAATGAAAAATTATCTCTTATTCAAATCCTGTCAAAAGAATTATAAGTGACAGGTATATAATATTCCAAAAAATAACTTTTTCAATTGTTGATCACTATTACCTGATTTAATTTATTGCTCCTTGTTTTGAATGGAAGAGAAAGTGTGGTTTTACCCTTTCAAGTACCACTCTTCAAGCTATATGTAAGTGTTGGTGAGAAATCCCTGCTTTACTTATATGTTGAATATTTTATTATATTCTTTCATCTTCCTCTATTTTCATTCTCCAGTGAATTTTATCCTCATAGTCTTCTCTTAATTTAGGAGCTTCATTTATAGGAGGATATGTTTGGGTATACGAAACTATTTCGGTCATTGTGTTGTTCCTTTTTTTATAATAGTGTTTGGATCCCTAACTGTTCTCCTTACATTTGCTTTTTAGAATATTGTTCTATCCAGGTTTAGGTCAACTCTCCATAGTGTGCTCCTTACCTGTCCCATCCTTGCTTGAAATTTCTTTTTGACATAAACACTTTCGAGGTGTTGGTATATTGATATCTTTTGCTTTCATAGGGTCCATCTGATTGATGCTGGATGTTGAGGCCTGATTAACATTATTATTATTTAACACTTTATAATCCCCTCCTCCTTTTGTTGGCTTGTTCTATATTTGGGTTAAAAAAACTCCTTCATCATTTTTCTTAAACATTTAGTTTTTCTTATTGATTTTGTTTTACAATTCCAACCATTTTCAGTCCTTTTCTATTTGTTGTTGTAGACACATAATTTTTGACCCTACGTAAAGCTCTTACAATGTTTTAACATTACATATTTCCCTTTTAAATGTATTTTTGTCATTTTGATTTTAATATTATATTTAATAGGTTTTTTTATGAAATTGAAAAATATCAGAAAAGAATCATATCTTAGGATAATACTTTAATTTTGTTAAAAAGAATAGAAAATCACAAATAAATACGCTTCATTTTGTTTTGTCTCTCTTTATAAGGAAGTACAAAAAATCGTACCTAATTAAATAGTACAACTTGGAATGTTTTTAATCATCCCAATAATGTGTTTTAATTTTCTTATTTCACTTTTTTGTGTTTTCTCCATTATGTTTTTATATATTAGTATACATACATGCATATCGTAGCTAGATTACACCAACAATTTGTCCCATTCATTACACACTTACCATGGACCCTCAAATTACCTAAGAACCCCTCTCACAAGAACACAAAGAAGAATAACTAACTAACCTCAGTATTACCATTTGAGGAACCATGTAGTGACTTGATTTCTATAAAACGTTAATTTTATATGATTTAACCATTTTACCTCTCCATGTGGTGGATTTATGATATTTCTGGGGTATTAGGATGACCAGCATGGTTCTCAATGTCTTTTAGTGCATTTTGTGTTAGTTTATGGGTTTTTGGAGGATAAAAGTCTTTATAGTAGACTTCGGTCAACATTTATAATTCAATGCATCGAATGGCAATATGGACTACTTTAGCAGATCAAGAACAATGATTTTGAGTTTGTAGCACGATTGACATTATTTTATGGATTTTATGTCGAATGTAGATCCTTGGTTTGGAAAATTGTAATATTGGGTCTCAAGAGTCAGTTCTATAGTAACAACTTTTTTTCAAAAATTGAATGTCGTTGTAGAGTCCAAAGCTTCGAATTTGATAGGATAGCATAGTTCATTTGCGTTCTCGAGATTCTGGATGAATTTCTATTGGTTGGTGAATACTTGAAAAATTTTTCAAGTTCAGTTGGTGCAGCGACTAAAGTATCATTTTTGTTGATTTAGCGGCGGAGGCTAAAGTGCTAATTTAGCAGCATTAGCGATTGGCTTCATCTAGGTAAAGGGGACATTAGAGGTGACTTGTATGCTTTAGCAAATGCCACTCATCTCCTTTTCCTCTTTATTAGGCTGGTTTTCACATGTGGGTACCACTAAAGAAACTATTTGACCGCGTTAGAGGTAACCACTGTTACTGTGCACAAACAGACTCTTTCTCATTTTTCCATTCTTTTTTAGATTTTGATCTCAAGTATGTGATTAAAGCTTGGGTAATCTTCAAACCAACATTTCAATTAATTTTCTTCAATTCATATAAACTTAATGCTTGTTAAAACACGATTTCAAAAAAAGAATTTTGGGATTTTGGTTGTGAAGGACTAAATTAGTATTTCTTCAATGTAAAGCCCAATTTAAAACTATTTTCACTTGGGTTTTCTTCTATGACTTCCTTGAATCATGCGTAATGTATTTATGAACTAAAATCCTAATTTTATAGTCCTTTTTCAAACACTTGTTTGTACAGTCTATTTCACACCAACTCAGAAATAGGCGATGTGTGTATTGTTAGTTTCCTTATGATGTAAAGATTTTATATTTCTATGTTTTAGTTTGTTTTGTGGCTATTTGTGATGGTAAGGCTTTATTTTGAATGATTTTGGACAAGGTTTTCTTTTTGTAATACCCGTACTTTTTCTTTGCTAGAAAATCATCTCAAGGATGTTAGAACTTTCTTTGAAATAAGAATTCAATCTTATACAAGAGGTATTTCAATAATTTTCACTTCTTATCATGTGGGAAATTGAATAAGCTTTCCATCGACATATAATTCGCCTAAACCCGGCAGTCAGGCGAAGAGTTGGAGATTTTTTAGTGAGACAGTGTTTGACCTGAGCCTTTAGCGCGTTGCAGAGATAGCTAAAATGGCAAATGTCAATTTTCAGTATTGCTCTGCGATACTGGTGCATCGAGCCAAACTTTCTTGTCGTAGACATGGTGACAATGTGATAGCTCTATGCCGTGCCATCGTGCAGTTTCCCAATTATCAATTTCAAATGATGCAGAGCGATAACACTGTATCACGCCAAGGGGCCATTACGGGAAATTTTACTAAAAAATTAAATTACATGTCCAGGGTTAAAAAGGGAAATTTTCCCCCTTATATAAGCTTCCAAACACGGGATTATCCCTTATTCATCCAAAATATTGATGTTTTTTCTCAAATACTCTCAAGAACTCAAGCTAGGTTTTTTATCAAAGATCCAATTTGAACAAGGTTTCACCATCATTCTTCATGAAATCACGAACTAAGGTTGCATAGTGTTAATTCATGGGATCCTTTTGTCCATGAAGTCCAGCAATCCCTTTTCAACTATAAGTTATAGATTTTCTTCGTGTTTTCATGCTTTGTGTGTTCTCTTTCATAATGATAAATGAGAAATTGATTTCTATTCCATGATTTGCTGATAAATTTCATATGGGTTGACTAGTATAGATAAAGATTTATGAAATCTCATAACTAAAATCTTGTATGATGAAACTGGAATTGAACCATGATGTTTAATTGCTATACTATGATGTTTACATGTACTATGCCTGCCATATGTTTGATTAAATTCCTAGATGAAGGAAATTTGCCTAACTAGTATGATATCATAAAAATACTTATAAATGTACAAGCTTATGCCAATTATACATTTGAGGAAATGCTTCAATAAACATATTATGGTGATTATCATGTATTCAAGAATCTCAAGTCATGTCAATTTCCTTCCATCGAATCCTGAGGGTACTTGTACCCGAAATATCAGGTATGTGCCTAGATCCATGTCATGTTTTCATGATACTCTCGGTCAAGCTATGAACTCTTAGATTTCAGATAGTCTTATGACTCAGGAAAAATCTTCATGATCTCATGACTCATTCAGTTGTTTTATATCAGTAGTATTCCGTTAGCTATAAAAATTAAGTAACTCAGTCCATGCTCAGTTCAGTTCTGTAAATCATGCTAAGTGTCCATTCGGATGGGAGTAGGAATTAGCAGTGAGTGGACCCAAGGATGCGAACTTACCTTCTTTATTAGGGTGTAGGAACTTACCTAATTCCTAGAAGCAATCCTTGTATTTTAGAACTATGTAGCCAGTATAGGTTGAGATATCGTAGCCTGCAATATGAGGGTAGATAAGGTGGCTTAACTTGTTATGTGAGGGTTCCCACCATTCTTGCTAGAGTTACCTATTATATGAGGGTTAC
>JAPEIP010000012.1:176596499-176621837 GCA_026120095.1 Capsicum chinense
TTTATATGATTTAACCATTTTACCTCTCCATGTGGTGGATTTATGATATTTCTGGGGTATTAGGATGACCAGCATGGTTCTCAATGTCTTTTAGTGCATTTTGTGTTAGTTTATGGGTTTTTGGAGGATAAAAGTCTTTATAGTAGACTTCGGTCAACATTTATAATTCAATGCATCGAATGGCAATATGGACTACTTTAGCAGATCAAGAACAATGATTTTGAGTTTGTAGCACGATTGACATTATTTTATGGATTTTATGTCGAATGTAGATCCTTGGTTTGGAAAATTGTAATATTGGGTCTCAAGAGTCAGTTCTATAGTAACAACTTTTTTTCAAAAATTGAATGTCGTTGTAGAGTCCAAAGCTTCGAATTTGATAGGATAGCATAGTTCATTTGCGTTCTCGAGATTCTGGATGAATTTCTATTGGTTGGTGAATACTTGAAAAATTTTTCAAGTTCAGTTGGTGCAGCGACTAAAGTATCATTTTTGTTGATTTAGCGGCGGAGGCTAAAGTGCTAATTTAGCAGCATTAGCGATTGGCTTCATCTAGGTAAAGGGGACATTAGAGGTGACTTGTATGCTTTAGCAAATGCCACTCATCTCCTTTTCCTCTTTATTAGGCTGGTTTTCACATGTGGGTACCACTAAAGAAACTATTTGACCGCGTTAGAGGTAACCACTGTTACTGTGCACAAACAGACTCTTTCTCATTTTTCCATTCTTTTTTAGATTTTGATCTCAAGTATGTGATTAAAGCTTGGGTAATCTTCAAACCAACATTTCAATTAATTTTCTTCAATTCATATAAACTTAATGCTTGTTAAAACACGATTTCAAAAAAAGAATTTTGGGATTTTGGTTGTGAAGGACTAAATTAGTATTTCTTCAATGTAAAGCCCAATTTAAAACTATTTTCACTTGGGTTTTCTTCTATGACTTCCTTGAATCATGCGTAATGTATTTATGAACTAAAATCCTAATTTTATAGTCCTTTTTCAAACACTTGTTTGTACAGTCTATTTCACACCAACTCAGAAATAGGCGATGTGTGTATTGTTAGTTTCCTTATGATGTAAAGATTTTATATTTCTATGTTTTAGTTTGTTTTGTGGCTATTTGTGATGGTAAGGCTTTATTTTGAATGATTTTGGACAAGGTTTTCTTTTTGTAATACCCGTACTTTTTCTTTGCTAGAAAATCATCTCAAGGATGTTAGAACTTTCTTTGAAATAAGAATTCAATCTTATACAAGAGGTATTTCAATAATTTTCACTTCTTATCATGTGGGAAATTGAATAAGCTTTCCATCGACATATAATTCGCCTAAACCCGGCAGTCAGGCGAAGAGTTGGAGATTTTTTAGTGAGACAGTGTTTGACCTGAGCCTTTAGCGCGTTGCAGAGATAGCTAAAATGGCAAATGTCAATTTTCAGTATTGCTCTGCGATACTGGTGCATCGAGCCAAACTTTCTTGTCGTAGACATGGTGACAATGTGATAGCTCTATGCCGTGCCATCGTGCAGTTTCCCAATTATCAATTTCAAATGATGCAGAGCGATAACACTGTATCACGCCAAGGGGCCATTACGGGAAATTTTACTAAAAAATTAAATTACATGTCCAGGGTTAAAAAGGGAAATTTTCCCCCTTATATAAGCTTCCAAACACGGGATTATCCCTTATTCATCCAAAATATTGATGTTTTTTCTCAAATACTCTCAAGAACTCAAGCTAGGTTTTTTATCAAAGATCCAATTTGAACAAGGTTTCACCATCATTCTTCATGAAATCACGAACTAAGGTTGCATAGTGTTAATTCATGGGATCCTTTTGTCCATGAAGTCCAGCAATCCCTTTTCAACTATAAGTTATAGATTTTCTTCGTGTTTTCATGCTTTGTGTGTTCTCTTTCATAATGATAAATGAGAAATTGATTTCTATTCCATGATTTGCTGATAAATTTCATATGGGTTGACTAGTATAGATAAAGATTTATGAAATCTCATAACTAAAATCTTGTATGATGAAACTGGAATTGAACCATGATGTTTAATTGCTATACTATGATGTTTACATGTACTATGCCTGCCATATGTTTGATTAAATTCCTAGATGAAGGAAATTTGCCTAACTAGTATGATATCATAAAAATACTTATAAATGTACAAGCTTATGCCAATTATACATTTGAGGAAATGCTTCAATAAACATATTATGGTGATTATCATGTATTCAAGAATCTCAAGTCATGTCAATTTCCTTCCATCGAATCCTGAGGGTACTTGTACCCGAAATATCAGGTATGTGCCTAGATCCATGTCATGTTTTCATGATACTCTCGGTCAAGCTATGAACTCTTAGATTTCAGATAGTCTTATGACTCAGGAAAAATCTTCATGATCTCATGACTCATTCAGTTGTTTTATATCAGTAGTATTCCGTTAGCTATAAAAATTAAGTAACTCAGTCCATGCTCAGTTCAGTTCTGTAAATCATGCTAAGTGTCCATTCGGATGGGAGTAGGAATTAGCAGTGAGTGGACCCAAGGATGCGAACTTACCTTCTTTATTAGGGTGTAGGAACTTACCTAATTCCTAGAAGCAATCCTTGTATTTTAGAACTATGTAGCCAGTATAGGTTGAGATATCGTAGCCTGCAATATGAGGGTAGATAAGGTGGCTTAACTTGTTATGTGAGGGTTCCCACCATTCTTGCTAGAGTTACCTATTATATGAGGGTTACTCATATGTTTTTCTTACCAGTGTTGCGGTATTGACACCCTTCCCACCAGGGCATAGATTGGACCCCCTCTCAGCTATCACAGCACCTTTGGGGTATGTCAGTTAGATACTACTTCTAATAGATTCATGTTACAGAATTAGGACTGTCAAATGCAGTCAATCAGTTTTAGTAATTGAACTCAGATAGTTCTTTAGATTTCAGGACTATCAGATACAGTCAACTCTGATATAGTACGGAACTTGGATAGTTCCATCAGATTCAAGACTTTCAGACATAGTCACCCATGTTTTTAGTTATATTTAGATATAGTCATTCATGTTATTAGTTATGTCATTTTATTAGTATCCAAACTCAGTAGTAATGGTACTACGTTATCTCTATCATGTTATCACATTATCAGTTAAAGTTGCATATTTTTGTATACCTTCTTATGTTTATGTTAGACAGTCAGTTAGTATTGATCATGTATGCAAACCCTTGCATATAGCCTACCTCACATATATTCTCGGTATATATGTACTGATGCATTCTTTGTATGTTGTTTTCTTTTTATGTTTCACCATAGGTTTAGAGACACGAATTCTAGATCAACAGTAGATTCCATATTCCGCTGTCAGAGTAGAAGTGTGTCCTCATCCTTCGAGGACATAATGATTTTATAGTATCTCATTAATTAGCATATTAGTTGGAGTTGGTTGAGGACATGTCCCATCAACTTC
Organism: Capsicum chinense; assembly: GCA_026120095.1. Classification (NCBI taxonomy): domain Eukaryota; kingdom Viridiplantae; phylum Streptophyta; class Magnoliopsida; order Solanales; family Solanaceae; genus Capsicum; species Capsicum chinense. Next base: position 176,599,967 of record JAPEIP010000012.1, read on the forward strand.
TTATTCAGACTCTTTAGACTGTAGAGGCGTTCAGACTAGAGGTAGACTAGATACAAACTATCATGTTCAGACATCAGTATTTTTAGTTTTGTTTTGGGTATTCTATTACCTCTACACAGATATTATATCATTCAGTTATGTTCAATATTGAACCTTATGGCATTTGAATGCATATTTCCACATTATTATGTTATCTTATGCTGTATACAGGTATAAATATCAGTCATGGGTTAGCTTGTGGTCTTTCAGGGCAAGAAGCACCATGTAGCATTTCGATTCAGAAAAATGGGTCATTACAAACCAGGTATCAAAGCCTATAGTTCAATAGAGTCCTAGGAAGTATGAAAGTCGTATCTAGTAGAGTCTTGTACATGGGTGTGTTGCGCACCACATTTATGTGTAAGAGGCTATGAGATATTCAAGAATAAGTTCGATTCTTTCAGTATTCATGTCGCGCTACTGAGCATAATCATAAGTTATTCTCTCAGTCTAATCCACTTTTTCTCTTTATTTTAGAACATGCCTCCTAAGATAAGAAATCAGTTAGCCCCTCAGCCTAAAGAACCTTTGGGCGATCATGTTTCTCATGTGGAGTTTAGGACCGTATTTACCACTTTTGCAAAATTAGTTTCTACTCATAATGAACGGCCAACAGTTGTTCCGGCCAATCCAGTGGCTAACTCAGCTACAGCGAGAATTCGAGACTTCACCCGAGTGAATCCTCTAACCTTTCTCAGGTCTAAGGTATTTTAAAACCCACAGGAATTCTTAGATCTAGTTTAGAAACTTACAGACAACATAGGGGTGACTACTTTTGAGAGTGCTAAGCTAGCTGCAAACTAGTTGCAGGATGTGGCTCATGCTTGGTTCAAATAGTAGAAGTAATAAAGATCAGATGATACAGGTCTTATAGAGTGGGAGAAGTTTGTCACTATATTCCTAAGATTCTTTTCCCAAGGGCTTAGAGAAGCCAAGGTGCTAGAGTTCATCAACCTTAGGCAGGGCAATATGATAGTGAAAGAGTATTCATTTAAGTTTACTCAATTAGCCAGATATGCCTCTCATGTGGTTGCAGACAGTTGATCCAAGATGAGTAAGTTCGCTTCAGGGGTGAATGAAAGTATGGTTGATAAGTCCAGATCTGCCATGCTGAACAGTGACATGACCTTAGCTAGACTTATGACCCATGGTAAGCAGATATATGAGCAGAAGATTAAGAAGAGGAGAAACATAATAAGAGAGCGAAGAGAGGTAGTTTCAACTTCACTCAGCCTATATTAGAAGGAGAAAAATGTTCTTAGTTTCATCCTAAGTCATCAGTTCCAGTTCCTAAGTTCAGACCAGGTAACAAAGATAGAGCACCAGACACTAAGATCTAGGGCAGTGTTAGTAGTGCCCGCACCTATCCTCTTGGCCAGAGTTATGGTAAGCACCATTAGGGTGTGTGTAGAGCAGGTAGTGGTAGTTGTTTTTGTTATGGAAAGCCAGGCCCTATAGTTAGAGATTTTCCACAGCCAAGTCCTCTGGGAAACCAGAATTGCTCCTCAGCTTAGTCCGGTCGCCCAAATCAGAAGGGTGCCACTTCCAGTGCTACTAGAGGGCAACGCCCAAATCGTCTCTATGCTCTTCAGACTAAACAATATTAGGAAAGTTCTCCTTTTGTAGTTACTGGTACGTTCTAGATCTTTTATGTGCATGTTTACTCTTTGATAGATCTAGGAGATTCCTTGTTATTTGTTACACCTTATATAGTAGTTGATTTCAAAATCAGTCCTAAAATTATAGCTGATCCTTTCTTAGTCTCTACCCTAGTGGGTAAAACCATTATAGCCCAATGGGTATGCAGGAACTACTCGATTATGATATTTCAGAAAGTCACTTCAGCAGAATTAGTCGAATTAGAGATAATTGGTTTTGATGTCATTCTCTATATGGATTGTCTTCATTCCTGCTATGCCACAGTCGACTGCAAAAATAGAATAGTTCGATTTCAGTTCCCAAAAGAACCAGTCTTTGAGTGGATGGATAGTACTTTAGTTTTTAGGGGTCATCTTATTTCCTACCTTTGGGCAAGGAAAATGATATCTAAGCGATGTGTTTATCATCTAGTTCATGTTAGAGATTCCAGTTCTGAGACTCCTATTCTTTAATCAGTCCCAGTAGTGTAAGAATATTCAGATGTCTTTCCTAAAGATCTTCCAGGAATATCTCTCGAAAGGGAAATGGGCATCGGTATTGATCTTTTTTTTGAAACTCAACCTATCTTTATTCTTCCTTACAGAATGGCACCAACAGAACTTAAAGAACTAAAAGAATAGCTGAAGGATCTCTCAGATAAGGGATTCATCTGACCTAGCATTTCCCCATAGAGCTCACCAATTGTATTCATGCACAATAATGATGGTTCTCTATAAATGTGTATAGAGTATCGTCAATTCAGTAAAGTCACGATCAAAAATAAGTATCCTCTTCATAGAATCGATCATTTGTTTGACCAACTTCAGGGTGCCTGTTATTTCTCTAAGATAGAACTCAGATCCGGCTATCATCAGCTCAGAGTTAGAGAATATGACATCCTGAAAACAGCTTTTCATATGTAGTATGGTCACTTAAAATTTTTAGTTATATCCTTTGGTCTTACCAATGCCCCACCCTCTTTCATGGACTTGATGAACCATGTGTTCAAGCAGTACATGGACATGTTTGTCATAGTCTTCATAGATGATATTGTTTTCTATTCTTGACTGAGTGCGATCATGCAGACCATCTCAGAATAGTACTCCAGACTCTCAAAAATCATCAGTTATTAGTCAAATTTAGTAAGTGCAAATTTCTGCTAAGATCAGTAGAATTCCTTATCAATATTATTTTTGGTGATGGCATTAGAGTAGATCCTCAAAAGACCAAAGTAGTAAGAAACTGGCCTCGCCATATTTCTCTATCAGATATTAGGAGTTTCTTGGGTTTGGCCTGCTATTACAGATAATTTATTGAGGGATTTTCTTCTATTGCATCTCCTATGTCCAGATTGACTCAGACGAAGGTCAAGCTTCTATGATCAGATTCATGCAAGAAGAGTTTTCAAGTTGAAGACTCGACTTACATCAGCTCTAGTTCTACCTATTCTAGATGGTTCAGATGATTTTGTAGTTTATTATGATGAATCTAGGGTGGGTTTAAGTTGTGTCGTCATGCAGGATAGTACAGTCATAGCCTGCGCTTCCAGACAACTTAAACCCCATTAGAGGAATTATCCTACTCATGATCTTGAGTTAGCAGCCATAGTCTTTGCCTCAAAGATTTAGAGGCATCATCTCTATGGAGTTTATGTAGACGTCTTCATAGATCATAAGAGTCTTCAGTATGTATTTTCTAAAGAAGATCTCAATCTTCGGCAGAGAAGGTGGTTAGACCTTTTAAAAGATTATGTTATGAGTGTCCTCTATCATCCGAGCAAGGCAAACATAGTGGCCGACGCTCTCAGTAGACTGTCCATGGGTTGTATTTCTCATGTTGATGATTGTAAGAAGAAGTTAGTCTAGGAAGTCCACCAGCTTGCCAGACTAGGCATTTACTTAGTCGACTCTTCAGGGGAGGTGTATATGTTTAGAGTAGTTCATAATTATCTATAGTTTCTACGGTGAAATAAAAAAAAGATAAGGATCCTAGCCTTGTCAAGCGAAAAGAGTTAGTACAAAATTAGAAAATAAAGGTTTTCTCCCAAGAGAAGATGGTGTTCTTCGTTGTCAGGGTCATCTCTGTGTTCTAGACATAGATGACTTAAGGCAGCGAATTCTTGTAAAAACGTATATTATGCGCTACTCTATTCAACCAGGGGCCACTAAGATGTACCACAATTTGTGGGAAATTAGTTAGTGGAGTAGGATGTAAAGAGATGTTGCAGAGTTTGTGGCTAAGTGCTCTATATGTTAGCAAGTTAAGATAGAGCATCAGAAGCCTAATGGTCCTATGTAGGAGATTATTATTCCTACTTGAAAGTGGGAAGTTGTGACCAGGGACTTTGTGATGGGATTCCTATGTAGTTCAGCTATCATAGCATCTTTGGGGCATGTTGGTTAGATACTACTTCCCATAGTTTGATGTTACTGAATTAAGACTGTCAGATATAGTCAATCAGTTTCTATAATATAACTCAAATAGTTCTTCAGATTTTAGGACTATTAGATATAGTCAACTCAGATACAATATAGAACTCATATAGTTCTATCAGATTCAGGACTGTCAAACACAGTCACCCATGTTAACAGTTATATTCAGATACAGTCATTCATGTTATGAGTTATGTCATGTTATTAATATCCAGAATCAGTAGTCATACTACCATGATATCAGTATCATATTATCACATTTTCAGTTACAGTTGTGTATTTATGTATGCATTCTGACATTCATGTTAGACAGTCAGTTATGTATACAAACCCTTGCATATAGCCTACCTCACACGTATACTCGGTACATATGTACTAACACATTTATGCTATGGTGCTTTCTTTTTGTGTTACACCATAGGTTCAGAGACACAAGTTCCAGATCTGCAGTTGATTCAAGATTCAGCAGTCAAAGTAGAAGTGAGTCCTCAACCTTTAAGGACATTTTGATTTTCTAGTATCTCATTGATTAGCTTATTAGTTAGAGTTAGTTGGGAACATGTCCCATCAACTCCTTATTCAAACTCTTTAGATAGTAGAGACTTTCAGAATTGATGCAGACTAGATATAGACTATTATGTTCAAACTTTAGTATTTTCATCTTTGTTTTAGGTATTTTATTACCCCACACAGATGTTATATCGTTCAGTTATGTTCAGTATTGAAACTTATGGCCTTTTAGAGCATGTTTTTGCATTATTAAGTTATCTTATATAGTATACAGGTACAAATATCAGTCATGGGTTAGCTTATGGTCCTTCAGGGTCACAAGCTTCATGTAGCATTTTGGTTCAGTAAATTGGGTCATTATACTTTTTTACGTAGGTTATGGATTAACTTTCTCCATACTTAAATGGGTAGTTAATATAGATATAAAAAAATGTAGTGGGTATAGTTATTATACATAAAAATGGTGTTCTTCCTACTATGTGCCCATTTGGGGGCCTGTTATGAAATTATTGGTCGTTTGAGATATTATTTGCTACGTGTGATAGTATCGTTCCTTATATGATGTTGTTGTTCCGGTATTTATATATTTGGTTGCCTTATTCTAGGTGCAAATTGCCTAGGTTTGGATTTATGTGGTATTAGTGATATAATATTGTAAATCTTACCCAACTGGTACATGGACTATATTGGTTAATGAATGGTTGGCTTATTGAGTAGATTTTTAGCTCACGTGCTTATGTATTTGTTGAATTTTTCGTATTCTCATTCTTGTTTGGTTGTGAGAATTACATTTGAATTATATATATGCATTCATGAGGCATTGGTACTACTATGGAAATATTGGTTTTTCTGAGAAAAATGTGACATCTTTAAAATCCCTTTGTTGAAGATCATGACCATAGAGAAGTTATCAATGTTTTATTGGTATTGATATTTGTTATGTGATTGTATATGCATTATCAAATCACCCATGGGTCCTACCTAAGTACCAATTCTCAGTAGGTTTATAGGGAGGTTTTGCAACATCCTGAGACTTATCATACCACAACCATTGTCGTTATTATCATCATCATCATTTCTATTGCATCTCTTACTTTATGCACCCTCTGTGTTGTACTTTTGTGTGTGATTTAATATCTACGTTTTAGTGCTTTTTTTTTGTACTTGCACTTGATATATGTGCAAATATTTTAACATTTTAGTGGAGACCATGTGGCTAGCATTTGGGATATGTTCTGATTATAAATGACGTGCCTATAATGTGTATTTTATATAGATTAAGGGTTATTTGTCCTCTTATGCCTAATTTTTAGAATGGTATTCGGGGAGCATAGGTTCAACCTTTATCTCTATTACTCCTTCAGATGGGATCTCAGCCAACTAGATTAATTATGTCTCCTATTTTTATGATTACAATTATGTCATCTGAGGATAAGAAGAGGTTTGAGATATTTACTAATTTGGGACCTCCAAGGTTTTGTGATGTTGTACGTAAGGATGCCTATGAATTCTAGATTTATTTTTGTGAGAAGTAGCATAACCTTGAATCACTTGAGTCACATAGGCTTACTTACACTACCTCCAGATATGAGATACAACCAATTATTGGTTGAGGTCACTTGTTAGTTGTAGACCTATAGGATCCCTAGAGTTTACTTAGATCAGTTTGCTGAGGCATTTTATGATAGTTTTGTTCCCTTCAGTCTAACGGATTAGATGAAAGATGAGTATGATCACTAAGAGCAACGCTCCATGATTTTTTCAAAGTACGAGGCATTTTTCCTTATATTGTCTAAATATTTTCTTACCAGTACAACCATCGAGTACTGATGATTTAAAAGTTCATAAAGTAATTGAGTGTTTTACTTCAGTTGACTACTTTCCACATGTTAATGTCAGGGGTATGCTTTTTGAGTATAGAGAATCATTCATAGATAACTAAGTCTATTCTTTGAGATTCTCAGGGAGGTGCCAAAAGGGTGCACCATCTAGGCAATTTCAGTAGTCGCACTCCTCAAGATGGAGATTTTAGAGGTTCTTGAGGGTATCATGGAAGACTTGTACAGGTTGCTTTACAAAATTCTGATATTAGGTATTCTATTTAAGCTCTTCAGGGTGGTAATTCTAGCTCTTCCACACCTTCTTCGATTGATTCGAGTCATAGAGTTTGCAATGTATATGATGAGTTTTTCTATTTGGCTAAGAGTTTTACCCATCATGTTTTATTCATACTCATATATCAATAGTTAGAGGTTACCCTCAGATAGGTAGAGCTGCTAAAATAGGTTCACGTGGCAGAGGTAGTGGTACCTACGTGGGTGTTCCTGGGTCTATTAAGTTAGGAGGGAGATGCAGACAATGCTATTCTTTACGCGCCAGACCAGAGGTAGAGGCTTCTGATGTTCTCATCAATGGTATCATCCTCAATGACCTTCATATCTGCATCTGCGTTATTTGATCTGAGGTTGAATTTCTCCTATGTGTCTGTATATTTTGCTTAGAGTTTTGATTCTACTATAGAAGCTCTGATTGTGCCTATTCATGTATCTACCCTGTTATAAAACTCTTTAGTTTTGGATCATGTGTACCGATCCTGTTTTATGACATTTCCTAGGCATTATACTTGGGTAGATCTAATCATCCTAGATATGGTAAATTTTTGACGTCATCCAGGGTATGATTTTTTATCTCTTTACCATGCTATTCTTGACTATTATTCTATGATCGTACTTTAACACTATCAGGTGTGCCAAGAATAGCTTGGAATGGTATGCTCCATTTGGTTCATATGAGATTTATATCTTTTCTTTGGGACTTCACTTTGTAGAGAAGGTATATTTTTCATACTTATCCCATATTCGTGATACTATTATTGCTTCATCTCCTTCTTTAGATTCGGTTTATATCATCTGTGACTTCATGGATGTTTTTCTTATGGATTTGCCTTGTATGCCTCTGAATTATGATGTTTTCTTTTCTATTGACATTGTGTTGTACACCAAGCCTATTTCTATTCCTTATTATAAGATGGACTTAGCTGAGTTACAGGAATTGATGGATCAATTGTAGGAGTTTCTAGATAACGGATTTATCCACCCTAGGGTATCACCTTGGGGTATGCCTATCTTGTTTGTGAAGAAAACGTATAGGTCTAAGCTTATATCTATTTATTATAGGTAGTTGAACAAGATGACAGTCATGAATAAGTATCCTCTTCCTCATATTAATGATTTACTCGATCATCTTCATAGTTCTTTGGTATTTACAATGATTGATTTGAGGTCCATGTGTCACCAGTTGAGAATTAGAGGTTGTAATATTCAAAAAATAGCTTTTTGGTCTTGATACGGTCATTATGCTATCTTAGTCAAGTACTTTGTGTTAAGAAATGGCCAATCATGTTCATGGAGATGATGAATTTGGTTATTTCGATCGTATCTTAAGTTTTTCGACATTATATTTATAGATGATATCTTGGTTTACTCCTTGAGTTAGGTCAACAATAAGGAGTATTTACATATTATGCTTCATAGACTAAGAGATGAGAAGTTGTATGCTAAATTTTTCATGTGTGAGTTTTGGTTAGAGTCTGGCACTTTCATAGGTCATAGGTCATGTGGTGACCAAGAAAGGTATCATGGTCGATATTACATTATTTCGGGATTTGCTAGGCCTACATCTCTTAAGGAGATTTAGTGTTTTGGAGGCTTAAAAGGCAACTACAAATACTTTGTGGAGGTTTTTTATCTATTGTTGCCTCATTGACCGAGTGGACTCCAAAGAAAATTTCCTTTTAATTGTTTGACTCTTGTGAGTCAAGAGTTCAAAGGCTTAAGAATTTGTTGACCTCAGCTCCTATTTTGACCATTCACAAGGAGGATATGGGTTTTACCATTTTTTGTGATACTTCTGGTGTTTGATTAGGTATTGTGTTGATACAGAAGGTTAAGGTAATAGCATATGTAACAGAACCCAAACTAGGGCCTGGCTGTGTTAGGCATCTCACGTCCAACCAGGATCGAAGAACACCCCGAATACCCAAACTATTAACGATCCTTTTCCCCATGTAAGATGAATTAAAAACTTATAACAAGATAGGATACCATCAAATGAAAGACATGGTAATAGATCGATAACAAAAAACAAAATCCACAATAATATCGAGTTGGTACATGCCCCCAACCATAGCCAAAGCCAAAACCAAATAAATAATAATGACATAAAGAAATCCATATAACAAAATGGGGTATTCTTTAGTATGGAAGCTCACCACTTTAGTCTGACTCTAAACTTATCCTCGAATTGCCAAGTCACTAAGTATGAGGACTGAAAGTATGGTTGGTTTCAACATCACGTGGCGATATAGAGCCCGATAACAGTTAGTAGGGTGAATTATTGCATGTAACTCATGGATAAAAATAAATTATTTCCATTAATTCAAAACCAAATCAAACCAATGCAAATAACCTTGCGCAATTACATTTATAAAGATATACATACATATATACAATGCCGGCATATGGTAAAATGTTTAGTATGTATTTTATAATATTAGTCTGTGTTGTGTAGTTTTACCATTATAAATCCACCCATGGGATATTTGTGTTAGTGTTACCCCCTAAACGGGTACCAATGCCTATAGCTATATAAATCTGAGATATCGAAGATGGCCAGGGATTCTCTTGTACCCTTTGCCCTCCATGATACTTATATAAGTGTATAGTCTTTGTGGAAACCATTGTAACCCACAAGCACATGGTCATAAAGACAAACCTTTTTATCGGTAAACATGAGTTTGTAGTGTCAATTCTTCAAACTCACATCTTTACAACTAGCTATAGAAGCCCCCATTACTTCCCAATTAAAAGAATTAACTCATAACCAAACCATCAATTCCAATACTCAATTTTTAAGGCATTATAAAGTGGTAGTGTCATACTAACTATAGCTTTACAAGCAATTTTCTTAAGCCGACACTTAGGGTATTCCCATGTAAGTCACAGACTCTATTATTTAAATCACTTGGGAGATTGAACTGTACCCAACAAGGTTTGCATAAATGATTTTCTTAGGGATTCCAGTGTAATCATCAAGGTTTTCAAAACCATTTTTATCCATTTAACCATTTTTCCATTAATTAGTTTCAAGAAATAAGTTAAACCAAAACTATGGGAATTCCATTGTACCCCTAATTCAAATTCCCACCTTTCTAATAACTACAAACCAATTTTACAATACAAGGTTGGGGTCCTAACCAGTTCAAAAGTCCTATGTTTTGAGAAAGTTACCATTCTCAAGTTCAAGCACCATACCCATGCACCAACATGTTCAGAACAACATTTAAAACATGGAAAACAATAATTAAACAATGGGAAAACATTATTCAATGATAAGAATTCCAAAACCCCATCCTTTATTTTAAAACCATAACAATACCATGAAATACATAGATTGAAATATGTGGTTTTAATAAAATAACAATGAGGGAGTAGTAACATGCCTGAAATACCAAATAATTTTGAAGAGATAGCACCCTTAGAACCTTAGATGATCACTTTCTCTGAAACCCTAGCCTTATGATGAACAAATAGCTTGAGATAGAATTTTGGGAGTGTTTTATTGGGAATGATATGATAAGAAAGTCCAACGTAAGGTTTTAAAACATGGGGTCCAAGGGATTAAAATGGGAAATATCCAATTTTACCCAAACCTAAAATCAAAAAAGTGTCTCAGTTGACTACGAGTCAACCATTGACTCGTAACCACTCCTTAAAACTGGTGACCAAGAGTCATAACTAAGATAGTGACAAAGACCCCCATACACTGTCCACCTTACAACTTAACCTTCCAACTCATAACCAGATCCTATAACTTGTAAGTTCTAGTCTTAGGCAACACAAAATTCAAATGTGGGAAATTCAATAAGCTTTCTATCGATACCAAATTTGCCCAAATCTGACACCCGGGTGAAGAGTTAGAGCCTTTTTAGTAAGACAGTTATCACCTGAGCTTTCAGCGCGTCACGGAGATAGCTCAAATGGAAATTGTCAATTTCTAGTATTTCTCCATAATAGTGGCACATCGCTCCAAGCTTCTAGGTAGCAGACAAGGTGGCAACGCGATAGCTCTGCATAGCGCCACCGTGCAATTTTTCATTTGTCACTTTCTAGTGACTTGGATCGATAGTGGCGCGTCGCACCAAGGATGAAACTTAAGAATTTTCTCAAAAATTAAATATGTGTCCTAGGGTTAAAAGGGTCAATTTTCCACCGTAGATAAGCCTTATAACATGAGATTTGGCCATAATTCAGCAGCTTAAACTCAATTACTCTCAAAAACTCTCAAGAACAAGCCCTAGGGTTTTTATAGAAGGTTCAATTCCATGAGAATTAACTATCAAATTTCAAAAATCTCTCCGTCAATCTTCATAGAATCACAAGCTAAGGTGTGCATTGTGTTCATTCATGGACCCCTTTTGTCCATGAAGTCCAAGGATACCTTTTCTAAATTCTAGATTATGGCTTACTTTATGAATTCATGATTGGATTGCTTTTGTTCATGTTGATGATGACTAATTTCATTCTAGTCAATGTTTAGTAATAAATTTCATGTGTACTTGATTAATAATGATGTAGATTCATATGAACCTATGACTAAACCCTTGGATGATGAAATTAGAGATGAATCATTATGTTTGATTGTTGTATAATATTGTTTACACATTATATATCTATTATGTGTTTGATTAAATGCCTAGATGAAGGAAACATGCCCAACTAGTATGATATTATGAAATCCCCAATCATGTACAAGTTTATGCGTATCACATGTTTGACAAAATTTTTCAAATTATGATTTATGAATTGTGTTGTTGGTCATGTGTTCAAGTAAGTCTTGCTATGTCAGTTTCTTCTTATTGAGACCTGGGGTACTTTTACCCAAACATTTAGCTTTGTTCCTAGAGCTATGTCATGTTTTCATGATCTCCTTAGTCAAGCTATGATCCGTAGAACTAAGTCAGTCATGTGAATCAGGAAATATCTGAAATCTCAGTAATCTCAGTAGTTCAGTAATCTCAGTAATCTCAATTTTTCCCTATCAATCTCAGTACTTTCAATATTCTTAGTCAGTCCTCAGATCCCAGTAGCATTCCGTTGATCAATGAAACTAAGTAAATTTAGTTTAGCTCTGCTAAACTATACCACTAGTATAAGTTCAGTTAATCACTTTAGCATAATTAATCAGTTCAGTGTCTATTCAGATGGGAGTAAGAACTAGCACCGAGTGAACCTAAGGATGTAAACTCACTTGTTATTTGAGGGTGCGATTCTTTGAAGCAATCCTTGCATTCTAGAACTATGTAGCCAGCATAGGTTGAGACATCACAGCCTTCTATACGAGGGTAGATAAGTTGGCTTAACATGTTGTATAAGGGTTCCCACAGTTCTCATTAAAGTTTTCTGTTATAAAAGGGTTACACACAAGTTGTTCTTACCAGGGGCGCGGTTTGACACCCTTCTAATCAGAGCACAGATTGGACCCCAACTTAGTTGTTATAGCACAATTGGGGCATGTCGGTTAGATGACTACTTCCCACACTCTCAGTTACAGTCTCAGTCTTAGTAAAGAAACTCAAATAGTTCTTCAGATTTAGGACTATCAGATACAGTCACTTATGTTTTCAGTTATATTAGTTCTTAGAACTTATGTCATTAGTATTCAACTTTAGGACTGTTAGATACAGTTAACTAGACCAGTTTTTCATAATCAGAACTGTCAGACACAGTAACTCATGTATCAGTAACATAGTGTCAGTTCTTCAGTATTTTGTAATACAGTATAAGTCTTTCTTAATAATCAGTGACTTAGATTTCTATATCAGTAAATTAAGTAGTAAAAAATCAGTATTCATTCCTATCACGATCTCAGTTATAGTTATGTAGTCATGTATGTATTCTCATGTTTATGTTAGTCCGTTAGTTAGTATTGTTCGTCCATATTAACCATTTTTATTCAGCCTACCTCACGTGTATATCAGTACATTCAATGTACTGATGTATTTGTGCTATGGTGTCTTATACTATAGGTTTAGAAGCACGAGCTCCAAAAAAGCAGTAGCATCCCAGTATAGCAATCAAAGTTAGTAGTGAGTCCTCATCTTTCGAGGACATGATGATAACATTACTATTTTAGTATTTAGTTTATTTTAGTAGTCATAGTTAGTTGGGGACATGTCCCATCAACTCCTTATTCAGACAGTTTAGAGGCTTTTAGACTATAGCATGTTGGACAGTTATTTTAGATTTGTTTTGGTAATGTTATACCGCTTTTAGACATTATTTTTCAGATGTTTATCCAGTTTGAACCTTATGTCCTTTCAGCAAATATTTTCTGTATATATACAGAATATTGTGCAGTGTTTAGGTATAGATATCAGTCATAGGTTAGCTTGTGGTCCTTTGGGGTCATGGGCACCGTGTAGCATTTCGGTTTAGAAAATCGGGGTGTTATAGAATGCGAGATCAACAAACGAACAACCAGCAGTATTATCAACTATCAACTTTGTCAAAAAATTGAAAGATCTATATAAAGTTTCCGTCAAATGTATGTCCGTCATGTTATGGTGCAAAAATTGCATCAGCTTCTTCTTAAACCTCTCCCAGGTCTTATGATGGGCTTCGGTTGGTAGATAACCATAACTTCTTACCCGGTTATTGTATTTAGGAAAATTTTATATAGTTGAAAAGCTAATTAATCTTCCTATGCAATGGCTGGTTCTAAACTGAAAAATACTGAGTGTTTCCTAAATTTTATATTGGATAACTCATGACCTAAGAGTTATGTTAATCTTGAGAAATAAGGAGTATTACAATGTATCCCCCTTGGGAACATTCATCCTCAAATGACACTGATTAAGCTAAGACACTGATAGACTGATCTTACACACTGAGCATGAATATCTTATGCATGACTACATGAATGAACTACTAATAAACTAAGCTCTTACACTGAACATACATATATAATGCATGGATTTTATGACTGAAACTACTGACAAGCTAGGTTTTCATATTGAAAATGCATATTTGATGAATGACTACATGACTGAACTTATTCATCAATGCATGACTTAGTAGGCAATAGTAATGGATACCAAGTTAAAATTATAGATGAACATAGAACTAAGTAAAGCTAAGGAAGACTGATACCTTAAGATGGATATGATGTTGCGGAGAAGAGGTGAGGATACTTGGACGGCATATCTTCTTCTGCTTCCAAAGTAGCTCCCTCTACAAACTGATTTTGCCAAAGAACTTTACCATGGGGACTTCTTTGTTCCTCAGCCTGTGAATCTAATGATCGAGGATCTGTATTGGAAACTCATCCAAAAAAAGATTATTCTGAATATTTACATCCTCTATAGTAACTATGACTACAAGGTCACCAATGCATTTCTTTATCAAGGAGACGTGGAATACTGCATGTACTAAGGCTAGATCTGAAGGCACCTCAAGCTCATAAGCTACCTTTCTAAAATGGCTGATAACTCTGTAGGGATCGGTATATAGAGGACTGAGCTTTCCCTTCTTGCTGAACCTCTTTACCCCTTTCATGGGAGATATTTTCAAGAACGAAAAATCACTAATCTCAAACTCGAGATCCTTTCTCCTCACATCTGCATATGATTTTTCTAGGCTTTGGGCAGCCCTAAGTCTTTCTCTGATTAACTGAACCTTTACTAGGTCATCGAACACAAGGTCAGGCCCTACTACTGTGGCCTCACCAACCTCAAACCAACCAATCAAAGATCAGCATCTCCTACCATTTAGATTTTTAAACAGAGCTATTTGACTACTGGAATGATAGTTGTAATTGTATGCGAACTCGATCAATTGCAAGTGGTTATCCCAACTACCCTTAGAATCCATAATGGAAAGTGATCATCCCAACTACCCTTAAATTGACTATGCATGCTCTTAGCATATCTTCGAGAGTTTGAATGCTCCTTTCTACTTGACTATCTGTCTGAGAGTGGAATGGTGTACTGAGATGAACTTATGTTCCAAGACCCTTTTGTAATGATTTTCAAAAATAAGAGGTAAACTGGGTACCTTTATCCGAGATAATAGATACTAGAACTCCATGTAACCTGACCGACTCTCTGATATAGAGTTTGGCATAGTCCTCAGCTGAATGGGAAGTATAAACTAGAAATAAATAAGATGATTTGGTTATCCTATCTAAGATAACCCTTATAGAATCTTGATGATGACGAGTATGAGGTAAACCAGTCATAAAGTCCGTGTTCATTTCTTCTTATTTCTATGTGGGAATACGGAACGCCTACATGGACAAACTAGGCTTTTTGTGCTCAATATAAACATGTTGTACACAAAGAATTTAGAAACAAATTCTAAAATATCCCACTTCATCCAACTCCACCAATAGATCTCTCGCAGATTGCGGTATATCTTAGTGGTTCCTAGATGAATCGAGTAACGCGTACTACGTACCTCTCGAAGAATTTGCTGCCTCAAGTCATCTACATCTGGCACACATAAACAACCATGGCAATGCAACACACCATCTTCTCCTTATGATAAAACGTCTACTTTCTAATCTCTAACTGACTCTTTCAACTTTACAAGATTGGGATCTCTATCCTACTTTTCCTTCACCTCAAAAACTAGAGAGGATTCAGAATTATTCTGCGCCTATACACTACCTTTTGTTGAATCGAATAAGCGAACACCTAGTTGAACAAGCGAATGAACTTCTTAAACTAACTTCTTCTTACTGACCTCAACATGAGCAACACTATCCATAGACAGTCTACTGAAAGCATCAGCCACTACATTGGCCTGACTCGGGTAATACAGAACACTCATGTCATAATCTTTTAATTATTCTAACCACCTTCTCTGATGCAAATCCAAATCTTTCTGAGAGAACACATACTGAAGGATTTGTGATCTGTGAACATATCAACATGCACCCATACAAGTAATGCCTCTAAATCTTTAAGGCAAATAATACAACTTGTAACTCAAGTTCATGAGTCAAATAATTCTTATCATTGGGCTTAAGTTATCTAGGGGAATAGGCTATGACCTTACCTCTCTTCTATAGAACACAACCCAAACCTACTCTAGATGCATCACAGTATACAACAAACCCATCTAAACCATATGGTAGAGTCAAAATTGGGGCTGAGGTGAGTCGAGTCTTTAACTCCTAAAAACTCTTCTCGCACGAGTCTAACCACTAAAAATAAACTTTATTTTGAGTCAATCTGGACATGGGGGATGCAATAGATGAAAACCCTTCAACAAACCGATGATAATAGCCAGCTAAACCCAAGAAACTTTTGATATCTAATTTGAGGATCAACTCTAATGCCATCACCAGAAATAATATGAACAAAAAATACTACTAACCTTAGCCATAATTAGCACTTACTAAATTTGGCAAATAACTGATGATTTCTGAGATTCTGAAGTACGATTTAAAGATGATCTGCATGTTCATTCTCGCTACAAGAATAGACAAGAATGTCATTGATGAAGACTATAATTAACATGTCCAAGTACTATTTGAACACATGATTCATCAAGTCTATTAATGATTCTAGGGCATTAGTAATACCAAAGGACATGATTACAAACTTGAAGTGACCATATCGAGTTCTAAAAGTTGTTTTTGGAATGGCACATTCTCTGACTCTGAGCTGATAATAGCCTAATTTGAGGTCCATCTTAGAAAAATAACTGGTGCCCTAAAGTTGGTAAAAAAATTCACCGATTCTAGGAAGTGGATCTTTATTCAATTTTGTGGCGTTGTTCAATTGATGGTAGTCAATACATATTCTGAGAGAACCATATTTCTTACCCACAAAAAGCAGTGGTGCACCCTATACGGAGACACTGGGTCTGATGAATCCCTTATCTAGGAGATTTTTCAACTGTTCTTTTAACTCTTTGATTTTTACTGGATCGATTTTGTATGGCAGAATAGATATAAGCTAAGTATCTAGAAAAAGGTCTATTGACAAGTTAATTTCCCTAATGGGAGGAACTCCAGGAAGATATTCCGAAAACACATTTGAGAATTCATTTACTGCTGGAACTTACTCAAGATAGGTAGTTTTTGAACAAGAGTCCTTGACCGATACAATATGATAGACACATCCCTTGGATATCATTTTTCTCACTCTATTATATGAAATCAACTGACCCTTAAGCGTTGTGGTACTACTCCCTTCATTTAAGGACTAGTCCATTTATAAACTGAAAATGAACTATTCTATTTCTACAATCAACTAAGGTATTGAATCAATGGAACCAATCTATATTGAGAATGACATCAAAACATGCCATCTCTAGCTCTACAAGGTCTGCTTAAGTAACTCTTTGAGATATCATATTCGGACAATTCTTGTATACCCATCAAGCTATGATAGATTAACCTAATAGGGTAGAAACTAAAAAAGGCTTTACTAGGATTTCTATACTGACTCCAAAGTTAACGGCTATATAAGGAATTATAAAAGATAGAGAAACTCTTGGATCTAGCAAGGCATAAATATTTAAATAGGAGATCTGTAACATACCAGTGACCAGATCAGCAGAATTTTCCTTATCTTTTCTAGACTAAACTGCATAAAGCCTATTTAGGCGTTGCCCACTAGTGGCACTGAAAGTGGCATATTACTAATTCTGGTGACCTGACTGAGCTAAAGAATGAGTATACTATCCTTGAGAACCTCACTGAGGACATTCTCTAACTCCGTGGCTTGGCTTACCACACACAAATGAAGCATCACTTCCATCTCTAGAAACACCCTTGTGGTTTCTTCCACACATCTAAAAGAGAGGATATGTTTCAGAACTGCTGACAAAACCCTATGATTTAGAGCCTGGATCCCTATCATTGTTGCTATTTCTGAACTTAGGTACTAGAGCACTAGCTGATGATGGAGCTAGAACTTAAGATTTTTGATAAAATTAGGAATGATTACCACCCTCTGACTTAGGCTGATTGTAATTGAAGATACCTATTCAATCTCTCTTTTTCTACCTCTCTCTCTATGATTTTAGACTCTTCTATCTGCTGAGCATGGAACATGAGCTTAGATATGTCCATCTCAGTAATCAACATCATTGTTATATACTCCATAACTCTACTATCTGACACCCCAGATACAAACTTGCTTATTCTGGACCTATTATCTGCTACTACATGGGGAGCATACTTAGCTAACTTAGAAAAATTGAGGGAATACTCTTTCACACTAATACTACCTAGACTGAGGTTGATAAACTTTAATACCTTGGCTTCTATTAGTTCTAAGAGAAAAAATCACTCTAGGAAAGCAGTATCAAACTCTTAACACTCTATGGGCTCTACATTTTTCCCCTGTCTACCTTCTACTATTTAAACCATGTATGAGATATATCTTATAGGTGATAGGTAAATAACTCAGTACTCTCACTAGAAGTAACTCCTATAATATCTATGACTTTCTAAACCTGATCGAGGAACTCCTATGGATCCTCTTCTGGCTTAGATCCCGAGAATAAGAGAGGATTCATTTAGATGAAATTTTGAATGCTGGCTGCAGTAGTATTGGCTAATGGGTTGGTAACAACAGTAGTTAGCCATTCATTCTGAGCTGCTATAAAGTTGGCTAGAATAGTGAATGCACCTTTGAATTTTGCATAAGAGACATGCTTGCCCAAGGGATTTTCCTAAACGGGCTGAGGTACAGACTGATTTTAATTCTCCTTTTGTTAGTCTTTTTGGAAGGCATGTTCTGTAAATGAAAAGGAGGAAATAAATTAGACTGAGAGTTTAACTTAAGCTCATACTCACTCGCATGATATGAATACTGAAAGAAAGGAAATGGTTTCCTAAACCATCTCATAGCCTCCTATCCATAAGTATGGCATGCTACACACTCATACATAAGACTCTACTAGGTGTAGCTTTCGGACTTCCTAGGACACTGTTGAACCTTAGGCTCTTATACAGAGTTTGTATCTCCCCATGTCTATTCCCCAGATACTACATGGTGATTATGACCTCGAAGGACCACAAGCTAATCCATGGCTAATATTTGTTGTGAGAACTAAAACATGATACTGTAATAAATATAAAATAATAGGTTGAAATGCCATAAGGATAAAAATATCTAAAATATTGATAAATTATATCATCTGAAATAACAATCTATAAAACTAAATACTATCTAAAAACTAGTCTGAAAAGCCTCTAACTAGAACTCTTAGAAAGTGGAGTTAATGGGACAATCCCCCAACTAACTCCATCTACCAAAATACTGAGTCTACTGAAACAATGAAATAAAAAATATCCTCAATGATGAGGACTCACTACTAATCTATTACTGCTGGCTAAATTTGCGTCTATCTAGTAGGTTAAAACACCTTTGGAACCCTCATCTAGTAGGTTAAAACACTTTATCAGCTCTTAACTAGTAGGTTTGATATCTCAACCTACGCTGGCTATGTAATTCTAGAACTCAAGGATTGCTTCTAGAAATCACACCCTCTACTAGAAGGTGAGCCGCCATCCTTGGGTTCACTAAGTGTTGCATCTTACTCCCAACTGAAAGACATTAAACTGAGTATACTGAAATAGACTGCATTGATACTGAGCTTACTGAGTTTTCCTGAGTTTGGTAACTGACTATTTTCTACTATGTTTTGTAACTAACTGAGAGTACTAGTTATCATGATATGACTGCGATTCTTTAACTAACACTAGCTCTAGAAACACCGTTAAATTATCGAGTATTAAATACCCCCAAGACTCGATAATATGAAAAATAAAGCATAATATATTCTTGAAAATTATAATAATGTATACTTGTCCATAGTTCACTCACAGAGGCATATAATCAAACACTTGTAATGCATCTACTTAAACATAAATGAAGAATACATACTATCATGTTATTATGGCACTATTTTATTCACATAGGCATTTTATCAAACACACGGGGAGCCCGGTGAATCTGGAAGATTTAATGATCTTATGATAATTCCAAGTGAATTTGGAAGATATAGTAATATTATGATGGCACCTAGTGAATCTGAATGATATGTTACAGATATGATGATGCTCGATGAATTCGGAGGATATGTTGATGCTATGATGATACCTGATGAATCCGGAAGAGGTAAAGATGTTATGATAATGTTATGTGTGGTTACTATATATAAATACATGGATTTGTGAAAGGTTATGCCGTGTATGGATAAACCCATTTGTCTTCTTAGGATATGATGTCTTCCTTGGTGAGTCGTTATTCATTCTTTATCATTAACTGTTAGTTAAGAGGTGTTACCCTTGCCAACTGTAATTAGTAACTAAAAGTAGTTTTTGCTAAGTATTGGGTTAAGGCTAATTGTAAGGTCTAATCTTGTATAGAACTAAGGACTCACCTAGTAAATATACTTAAATTAGATAAATGGTTATGTTATGAAATTTTACATAGTAAAGTGTCTTATGTGATAACTAGTTATCCCTAATAAGTAGTTATGACTTATTGGTTAGAAGCCTAGTAAACTAGTTGGTGGATCTTACTTAGCTAAAATATGTAGACTAGTCCTTAAGGTTGTAACAAGCCCAATAATAATAAACTAGAATTATATGATGAATAGTTAAATTGACAACTAGCATATGATATCGTTGTTATCTTAATTTATGATTTATAAAATTAGGATGCTTACAAGAAAACAACTTTGCGATAGGATAAAAAATAATTGTGTTGCTGATTTGTAGCTTCTTTATTTGACGACCTGCAAACTATAAGATTATAAAACTAAGTGTCCTATGGAAATGGATGGTAGTTAGATTAGACTAGACATGGAGTTTATTAATGAGTTAGAGATTGAATAAATATATGGCTACTCTTTGGTGATAGCAGTTTTGCTGTATTAAATTGTGGTATCGATGATGATTGTAAAACTCGGTAGAAAGCAATGGTGAAAATATGAAACCCGGGGCTTAAGTTTGTTGTTTGGGTAATTGTGCTTTGATATGTTAATGAATTAATCTTTAGGTATACTCTCTGGTGGTATGGGACACCATGATGAGTTCCTTGCTTTGTGTTCTATGGGTGTAAATCCGGCGGTATGACACTTCATGGAAAGTTCTTTTCCTTTACACTCTAAAGTTAGTAGGTGTAATGATTATGGTATTTATAGGACTGTTATGGTATGTGTTGTTATAGAATGTAGTACTATTATTCTAGTTGATTTGTTATCTTGTACTGTGATATCGGGGAAGATGAAGGTTCAATTCTATACCTTGACTTTGTTTATTTTCTTACTTTATATCATAATTTTTCTTAGTCGCCCGATGACGCCTACTAAGTAGCCGTATTTTTGAACTCATACTATACTTTTGTACCTTTTTGGTGTAGACCTGATTTCTAATTACTTTTGTTAATTCGAGATTGCATTGTGTTGATCATTAAAAGATAGGGTGAGCACTTGGAGTTTAAGTCTCAAATTTTCTTTCCACTTTCCTTATGCTGTCTTTCGTATTTGAGACGAATATATGAAACTATTTAATACTACTAACACTTTTAGTTGAAATTCCTATAGTTGAATCTATATGCTCTTGTACTAATACTATCAGGTCATGGGATTGGTATTAAAATGTCAGTTGTCTTTATTGTGGAATGTTGTTTCTTATGTTGTATTGTTATATAAGATCCATATTGGATGTTTTTACCAATGTAACGTATTTCCCCAGCTTTGAGTTACAGTATTGTCTAACCTACTAGTGAGTTACAGTAGGTGCCTTCATTACTTAGAAATCAGATCATGACATATATAAATTTTGATCCTCAATTTCAGAAATTATCAAATTAGGTCTCAAGAATCAATTTATGAAAACAACTCTTTTTGTAGAACCTGATATCTTTGTTAAGTCTAGAGAATCAAATTTCATAGGGTAGAATAGTTCAATTGCACTCTCGTGATTAAAGATAAATCTTGAGGGATTGGCGGAAAAATGGAAAATTTTCTATGATCGGCGGGATACTTTAGAGGTGGACTCTTTTAATGACTAGATTTGTGGTATTTTTGTGATTTATACACTCATTTTGATTTAAGCATTTTGCCCCTCCTAATTTTTGCTTTACGGTATATCTAGAGTGTGGAAATTATTAGCATGGTTCCTAATGTAGTTTAATTTCATTTCTTTGAGTTTGTTGTTTTTGG
>JAPEIP010000012.1:176621937-176637814 GCA_026120095.1 Capsicum chinense
GATAAATTATATCATCTGAAATAACAATCTATAAAACTAAATACTATCTAAAAACTAGTCTGAAAAGCCTCTAACTAGAACTCTTAGAAAGTGGAGTTAATGGGACAATCCCCCAACTAACTCCATCTACCAAAATACTGAGTCTACTGAAACAATGAAATAAAAAATATCCTCAATGATGAGGACTCACTACTAATCTATTACTGCTGGCTAAATTTGCGTCTATCTAGTAGGTTAAAACACCTTTGGAACCCTCATCTAGTAGGTTAAAACACTTTATCAGCTCTTAACTAGTAGGTTTGATATCTCAACCTACGCTGGCTATGTAATTCTAGAACTCAAGGATTGCTTCTAGAAATCACACCCTCTACTAGAAGGTGAGCCGCCATCCTTGGGTTCACTAAGTGTTGCATCTTACTCCCAACTGAAAGACATTAAACTGAGTATACTGAAATAGACTGCATTGATACTGAGCTTACTGAGTTTTCCTGAGTTTGGTAACTGACTATTTTCTACTATGTTTTGTAACTAACTGAGAGTACTAGTTATCATGATATGACTGCGATTCTTTAACTAACACTAGCTCTAGAAACACCGTTAAATTATCGAGTATTAAATACCCCCAAGACTCGATAATATGAAAAATAAAGCATAATATATTCTTGAAAATTATAATAATGTATACTTGTCCATAGTTCACTCACAGAGGCATATAATCAAACACTTGTAATGCATCTACTTAAACATAAATGAAGAATACATACTATCATGTTATTATGGCACTATTTTATTCACATAGGCATTTTATCAAACACACGGGGAGCCCGGTGAATCTGGAAGATTTAATGATCTTATGATAATTCCAAGTGAATTTGGAAGATATAGTAATATTATGATGGCACCTAGTGAATCTGAATGATATGTTACAGATATGATGATGCTCGATGAATTCGGAGGATATGTTGATGCTATGATGATACCTGATGAATCCGGAAGAGGTAAAGATGTTATGATAATGTTATGTGTGGTTACTATATATAAATACATGGATTTGTGAAAGGTTATGCCGTGTATGGATAAACCCATTTGTCTTCTTAGGATATGATGTCTTCCTTGGTGAGTCGTTATTCATTCTTTATCATTAACTGTTAGTTAAGAGGTGTTACCCTTGCCAACTGTAATTAGTAACTAAAAGTAGTTTTTGCTAAGTATTGGGTTAAGGCTAATTGTAAGGTCTAATCTTGTATAGAACTAAGGACTCACCTAGTAAATATACTTAAATTAGATAAATGGTTATGTTATGAAATTTTACATAGTAAAGTGTCTTATGTGATAACTAGTTATCCCTAATAAGTAGTTATGACTTATTGGTTAGAAGCCTAGTAAACTAGTTGGTGGATCTTACTTAGCTAAAATATGTAGACTAGTCCTTAAGGTTGTAACAAGCCCAATAATAATAAACTAGAATTATATGATGAATAGTTAAATTGACAACTAGCATATGATATCGTTGTTATCTTAATTTATGATTTATAAAATTAGGATGCTTACAAGAAAACAACTTTGCGATAGGATAAAAAATAATTGTGTTGCTGATTTGTAGCTTCTTTATTTGACGACCTGCAAACTATAAGATTATAAAACTAAGTGTCCTATGGAAATGGATGGTAGTTAGATTAGACTAGACATGGAGTTTATTAATGAGTTAGAGATTGAATAAATATATGGCTACTCTTTGGTGATAGCAGTTTTGCTGTATTAAATTGTGGTATCGATGATGATTGTAAAACTCGGTAGAAAGCAATGGTGAAAATATGAAACCCGGGGCTTAAGTTTGTTGTTTGGGTAATTGTGCTTTGATATGTTAATGAATTAATCTTTAGGTATACTCTCTGGTGGTATGGGACACCATGATGAGTTCCTTGCTTTGTGTTCTATGGGTGTAAATCCGGCGGTATGACACTTCATGGAAAGTTCTTTTCCTTTACACTCTAAAGTTAGTAGGTGTAATGATTATGGTATTTATAGGACTGTTATGGTATGTGTTGTTATAGAATGTAGTACTATTATTCTAGTTGATTTGTTATCTTGTACTGTGATATCGGGGAAGATGAAGGTTCAATTCTATACCTTGACTTTGTTTATTTTCTTACTTTATATCATAATTTTTCTTAGTCGCCCGATGACGCCTACTAAGTAGCCGTATTTTTGAACTCATACTATACTTTTGTACCTTTTTGGTGTAGACCTGATTTCTAATTACTTTTGTTAATTCGAGATTGCATTGTGTTGATCATTAAAAGATAGGGTGAGCACTTGGAGTTTAAGTCTCAAATTTTCTTTCCACTTTCCTTATGCTGTCTTTCGTATTTGAGACGAATATATGAAACTATTTAATACTACTAACACTTTTAGTT
Organism: Capsicum chinense; assembly: GCA_026120095.1. Taxonomy (NCBI): domain Eukaryota; kingdom Viridiplantae; phylum Streptophyta; class Magnoliopsida; order Solanales; family Solanaceae; genus Capsicum; species Capsicum chinense. Next base: position 176,624,355 of record JAPEIP010000012.1, read on the forward strand.
GAAATTCCTATAGTTGAATCTATATGCTCTTGTACTAATACTATCAGGTCATGGGATTGGTATTAAAATGTCAGTTGTCTTTATTGTGGAATGTTGTTTCTTATGTTGTATTGTTATATAAGATCCATATTGGATGTTTTTACCAATGTAACGTATTTCCCCAGCTTTGAGTTACAGTATTGTCTAACCTACTAGTGAGTTACAGTAGGTGCCTTCATTACTTAGAAATCAGATCATGACATATATAAATTTTGATCCTCAATTTCAGAAATTATCAAATTAGGTCTCAAGAATCAATTTATGAAAACAACTCTTTTTGTAGAACCTGATATCTTTGTTAAGTCTAGAGAATCAAATTTCATAGGGTAGAATAGTTCAATTGCACTCTCGTGATTAAAGATAAATCTTGAGGGATTGGCGGAAAAATGGAAAATTTTCTATGATCGGCGGGATACTTTAGAGGTGGACTCTTTTAATGACTAGATTTGTGGTATTTTTGTGATTTATACACTCATTTTGATTTAAGCATTTTGCCCCTCCTAATTTTTGCTTTACGGTATATCTAGAGTGTGGAAATTATTAGCATGGTTCCTAATGTAGTTTAATTTCATTTCTTTGAGTTTGTTGTTTTTGGAGGTTAAAAAGGATTTGATTGGAAGACTTTGGTCGATATTTGATGCTCTATGCATTGTATGGTAAAATAGACTGCACTAGTAAATCCAGAACATCGATTTCAGGTTAGTAACATGGTTGGTGTTGTTTTATGGCTTTTGTAGCTTATTTTGACACTCGATTTGTTGTGAAATTGGGTTTTGATAAAAAATTTTGTGAAAATAATATTTTTTAAAAATTTGATATAGCTATTAAGTCTGTATCATTGAATTTATTAAGATAGCTGGTTTGCATTCTTGATATTATTAATGAATCTCAAACGTTTAGTAAAAACATGGAATTTTTCAATGTTTAGCTGGTGCAGACACTATAGCACCATTTTTGTCGCTTTAGTGGTAAGTGCTAAAGCACTACTTTGCTGATATAGCAGCTAGCTTTGTCTTGATAAATGCGCTTTAGTGACGCCTTGTCCAATTTTTGTGGTAGGCACTAAGGTGGCCATTGTTTTCTTTAGTAGATTGGCACACATTGGAAGGTACCGCTAAAGTATCCACTTGACCACTTTAGCAGTAATTGGCATCCATATGTATAATTTTCTTTTTGGTTTTCCTATCATTTTTAAGACTTGGAGCTTGGAGTTTTAGAGTTTCATGGAGATTTCTTCTATTTTCAAGATTTGACAAGCTCTAAATCCCTTTTTGTAATTATGTTTCATTGATTCTTGTCTTTTAAATCTTATTAAAGTTCAATTTAAAAAGTGGAATTGGGGATTTTGGCCCAAAGGGCCTAATTTTTGAAATTCTCTAATCTAAACCCTAATTTCAGCATGTTTTCACTTGGTTTTACTTTATGCATTCCTTTAATCATGGTTTATATATTTTTAAATAAAAGTTCTAGTTTTATTCTTCTTTTCCAAAAATCCATTTCTGGGGTTCATTTTGAGCCCAACTAAAAATAGGTAGTATGGGTATCATTGTCTTCCTTTTGACACGTAGATTCTACATTTGTATGTATTTGTTGATTGTGAGTCTATTTTTGAGGTTATGGCTTTGTATTTAAGGATTTTAGACTTGATTTTCTTCATTAACGGTAGGTTATGGTTTTTTTTATTGTATAAAATGACTTTATTATTTATTCCCATGTTGGGGCATATGTTATTGTTATTTGGTGGATTTGAGACATTATATGCTTTGTGTGATCATGTGGGTCTTACATAATTTTATTAGCCCGATATCTACGTAATTAATTATTTTCTTGGTGGAAAAACTTGTAAGGTTGTATTTGTATGGCATCAAATAGCATATTATTATATATCTTACAATATTGATTTATGGATTATTTTGGATCATGGATGGTTTGCATATTAAGTAGTTGTGAGCATTTGTGTGGCATCAAATAGCATATTATTATATATCTCACATAGTTGGTATATTGGTTGGATTTGGAAATTCTCATTCTGGTTAATTGTTAGCATTACCTCCTCATATCATACACATCATAGAACATTAGTATCATCATTGATATACTAGTTTTTCCTGATAGAAAATGTGACATCTTTAAAAAATCCAATCGATGTATGTGGCAGATAGAAGTTATGGATATTTCATTTGTATTGGACAATTGATTGTAAATAGAATTATGAGCCCCCCAGGGTCCCTATCTCTTGAGTATAGCTCAGTAGTGTATATACAAGTTGTGCTACAACCTTGTGTATCACATGATCATGATGATCATCATCATCTTTGTTGATTTTTGTATATTTTTAATCTTTTAGGTTGTATTTAGTTTTTGATCTAATATAGTTGAGATGGTGTGGGATATAGTTTGGGACATTTTTTTACTGCAGGTTATGTGCTCATAGTGTGTATTTTACATGCAGTTATTTTCTACTTTGCTCTGTCAACCTATCATACCTACTCAGTATAAGTGGGCTATACTTATCCTTAATCCTCCCTTTTGATGTAGATCTAGGAATGAGTGTGATGCACGATCGCCGATTTGGGTGGTGTTTTGAGTATTATCGTGGTAGCGGTCGGTCTATGCTTCCTGAGTTGATCAACTGCCTTCTTTTTTTAGTTTATGTCCTTTTTTAATTTTTTGAGGTAGACTAGTTTTCTTTTAGACTTTTAGTTGTATATTTTGACTTTGAGATACATTTAGTTGGTTCATACACTATGACATACGATTATGTGACATTTATGGTTACTTTGTTATGCATTTTTCTACTATTATTGTTTATGCGAGGCTCATCCTTATTCAATAAGCCATACCTTAGGTTTTTGTGTTTTTCCCTTTTCCTTTAGCTAGGATGAATGGTTTACTTATCAAGGCTTTTCATGACAAGTGAAACCATGAACCTTAGTTTTTGGGTTTTGAGAAATTTGTATCAGAACAGCTAAGTTCATTGGTCTAATCACTGTAAGATCAAGATGTCAAGTAGAGTCTTCTTGATCGGTACATTAATGTCCATATCTATCTTTGAGGGCTATAATATTTCCTATGAAAACTTTCTTTATTTTGTTCCTTATAAAGAAGATCTTTCATACCTTGTGTTCTAAATTATATTTTATTATTTTTGTGTAGATGGTGCAGACAAGATCCCATAAGGCTAGAGATGTTGAGCCATCATTTGAGGAGAGAGCTTAGTCTAATGGGGGAGTTGATAGTCATGGATGGGCCCAAGGTAGTGGAAAGGTATGAGGATTTTGCCAGTTAAGAGGTAGTACTAAAAGGCTCTTCTATGAGCGTCAACTTAAGCTTACTTGAGATATGAGGCCTACGCAGGTCCACAGAGTTCTTCTACCCTAGTCTTGGAGAGATTGTTGATTAGCTTGTTAACTTTTTTAAAGGGTGTTCCTTTTAGTACATCAGGTGTTCCTCCAGCTCTGAGCATTGTACCTCCATCCGTGTCAGAGCTTGCCTATGGTGTTCTTCTATTTCTAAGAGTGGATCCTCATGTGGTACCGACATATTCTTATGGTACTTTATCTACTCTGAGTGTTGTCCCACCTCCTGTGCCAATATTCGAGTGTGGTATTCTGAGATCGCAGGTTCAACATTCATCTTGTTAACCCTCAGGTGGGATCTTAGCCATCCAAATTAACTATGACTCCTATTATAGAGAGTACAATTATGTGTTTTAAGGATCAGAAGATGTTTGAGCGATTCACTTATTTGGGTTAACCCAGGTTCAATAGTTCTATGGGCGTCAATGCCTATGAGTTCTTGATTGATTGTTTTTTGAAGTTTCGTAACCTTGAATTGCTTTAGTCGTATGGGTTTGCTTACACTACTTATTAGTTTAGATAGTCATTAGAGGATTAGTGGAGGTTACTTTTAGATATAGACCTCTTGGGTCACTTGAGACGACTTAGGATCCATTTGCTGAGAAACTCTTGATGCTAGTATTGCCACCGAGACTGAGAATATTCATATGTTTGTGAAGGGGTTTCACTTTAGCTTTCTACTTCCCAGATGGTATTGTTAGGGGCTTTATTTAAGATTTTAGTGGATCATGCTAAGATGATGGTGTCCATTCATTAAGTATCTCAAGAAGAAGCCAAGAGAGAGTATCATTAGGGCGAGTTCAGAGGTCATACTACTTGAGGTAAAGATTATATAGGTTTTCATGGGTATTATGACAGAGCTATGTAGGTTTCCATACAGGTTTTAGGTAGTGGGCATTCTGGTTCAATAACTTTGGGTTTTCATTCTAGCTCAATTGTACCTCTACTTATTGTATTAGGGCAAAGATTATATTATGTGTGTGATAGGATTTCCATTTTGCAAAGGACTCTGCCCGCCTTATATTCAAGCCTTCACATGTATTAGTAGTAGGATGTAGATGTTCTATTAGAGGTGCATGAGGTAAAGGTAGTGGTGCCTGTGGTAGTGGTCGTGGATAGTGCTATGCTCTACCTGGCAAACCAGAGGCATAGGCTTTTGACATTTTCATTACAAGTATCATCACTATTTTTTATAGATGTGCATCTTTGTTGTTTGATCCCAGGTCAAATTTCTTCTTTGTGCCTTTATATTTTTCTTTAGGTTTTACTGATGGATTGGATGTACCGATCTTGTGTTGTGACCTATGCTGGGCGTGAGACTTAGATAGATTTGATAATCCTAGATATTGTAGATTTTAACATCATCTTAGGTTTGGATTGGTTAACTCCTTAACATGTTGTCCTACAATGTTATACAAAGAATGTTACCTTAGCTTCGATGGACATATGAAGGATAACTTGGAAGAGTTTTCATCATTCGGGTCCCAACAAAGTTATCTCTTTTTTGCAAGCACGTCATATGCTTCAAGGGGGGTATTTATCTTAAGTATCCTATATTTGTTATACTTGTGTTTCTTCACCACCTCTTTTGGATTCTGTTCGTATTATCTGGGAGTTCATGGATATGTTCCCAAGAGAGTTGCCTCGTATGTCTCTGAATTGTGATATTGTATTTTATATTGATATTAAGATGGCCACCAAGCCCATTTTAGCTTCTCTTTATAGGATGGCCCTAACAAACTTAAAGGAATTGAAAGATCAATACTAAGAGTTGTTGGATAAGGGATTTATTTTACGAAGTATATCACATTAGGGTACACCTATTATGTTTGTGAAGAAAATAAGTAGGTCTATGCATATGTGTATTCATCGTCGATAGTTGAACAAGGAGACAGTAAAGAATAAGTATCCTCTTCCTCATATTGATGATTTATTTGATCATCTTCAGGGTGATTCATTGTTTTCAATGATTTTTTTGAGGTCTAGGTATCACCAGTTGAGTATTAGAGCTTCTAACATTTTGAAGACCGGTTTTCAGACTCGGTAAAGTCATTATAAGTTCTTTGTTATGTCCTTTGGATTGACCAATGCCCAGCCACATTCTTTGATTTGATGAATCAGGTATTTTGACATTATCTTGAATCTATTTACATTTGATTTATAGATGATATCTTTGTTTATTTCAAGAGTGAGGCCAATCATGGGGAGTATTTGTTGATTGTACTTCCAAAATTAAGGGATGAGAAGTCGTATGTTATGTTCTCCATGTGTGACTTTTCGTTGGAGTCTATTTCCATCTTGGTTATATGTGGTTAAAAAACGGTATTATGCTTGATCTAGTCAAGATTGTAAAAATTCATGATTGGGATGGATCTGTTTCTCCTATCGTAATTTAGAGTTTTACAAGTTTAGCAGGTTACTATCTGTGCTTTATTGAGGGATTTTTATCTATTATAGCTCTATCTATCAAGTTGACTCAGAAGAAGGTTTCTCTTTAGTTGTCTAATACCTGTGAGGCTAGCATTCAAAATCTCATGTATTTGTTGACGTCAGCTCCTATCATGACTTTGCCCTAGAAGGGCATGGCTTTTACCATCTTTTGTGGTGCTTTAGGTTTTGGGTTAGGTGCAATAGTGATGTAGGAGGGTAAGCTGATTGCATATGCTTCTCATTTCAAAGATGTAGACACGCTACTTATTTGGAGTCCAGTATGAGATTTTCTCATATCATCACAACCTTTAGTATTTCTATGCTCAATGCAATCTTAATATGAGGCAGAACTTTTAGCTTGAGTTACTTATAGATTATGACCTTACTATTATCTATCATCCAGGCAAGGCCCATATAGTTGCAGATGCCTTGTGCCAAAAGTCAACTAACATAGGTAGAGTGGTGCATCTTCTGACCAAGTAAAGGTCTTTTGTCTTAGAGGTTCATTCTTCAGATAACCAGAAGGTTAGGCTTGATATTTTGACACCTGGATATGTTTTGGAATTTATTGAGGTTAGGTCTTCCTTGATAGCACAGATTTGGGCTCGTCATTTTGATGATGTTCAATAGTGGGAGATTTTGCATAAAGTAGTTAGTGGAGAAGCTAAGGAAGCATCGCTTGATCTAGATGGTGTTTTCAGGATTAAAGGTCAATTTTGTTTGTCGAGAGTGGCTGAGTGGATTAGATTTACTTTGGAGGATGCTCATTGTACTAGGTATTTATTTCATTCAATAGTGACTAAGATATTTAGTAATTTGTCAAAACACTATTGGTGGGGTGGTCTGAGGAATGATATAGAGGGTTTCTTGGCTCGTTACTTATTTTAATAGTAAGTGAATAGTGAGAATTTGTGGCCTAGTGGTTTGCTTTAGAGGTAACCCATTCTTGACTGGAAGTGGGAATGAATCACTATCGACTTCATTACTATATTGTGTTGTACTTCTCATCATACTAATTGTGTCATTGTGGATCGATTAATGAAATATGCTTATTCCATTTCAGTTCAGGTTTCTTTCACTACTAAAAATTAGCCTGTATCCATATTCGTGAGATAGTTTATCTTCAAGGTGTTCCATTATCTATAATCTAAGGTAGAGGTTTAGTGTGCATAGCTCACTTTTGGAAGACATTATGGGAAGAGTCAGGTACCAAGTGGATCCTAGCACAATATTTCACACCTAGACCGACGGTTAGTCAGAAAACACTATTCAAGTTTTAGAGGACATTCTTTGAGTTTGTGTCATAGGAGAAACATCTAGCTTTAGAAGAGTTTGCGTACAATAATATCTACTATTCCAATATTTTGATAGATCCTTTAAAGGCTTTGTACAGTAGGAATTTTTGCTCTCCAGTTGGTTGGCTTAGGGTTTTTCCGATTACACCATGAGGTACGGACTTACTTTGAGAATCTTTGGATAGTGTTTGGGAAATTCAAGATAGACTTCGAGTAGCTCAGAGTAGGCAGAAGTTCTATGCGGATTTTAGGCTTTGTGACTTGAGATTTAGTGTTTGTGATCGAGTCTATCTTCATTTGTCGGCCATGAGGGGCATGATGAGGTTTTGAAAAAGGGGCATGCTTAGCACTAGTAATATTTGACCTGTTGGGATTCTTCGGACTATTGAGGACGTGGCTTATGAGTTAGGATTGTCCCTAGATTTATAGTTGTTCATCTAAGTTTTGCATGTTTGATTTTATTGGCATTACATTTTGAACGAGTATCATATTATTCATTAGGATTAAGTGCAGTTAGATGAGATACTTTCTTTTATTAGGAGCTCATCCCATTTTAGCCAAGAAAGGTAGATGGTTGAAACTAATGATATTCTAGTGGTTAATGTCCAGTGGAGACATTGACCTTTAGATGAATCTACTTTGGAGGTCGATTCCTATATGTGTGGTAGTTATCCCTAACTTGTTGTTGATTTAGTTATTTCCATTGCCTTTAGTTTGAGGCTGAACTACATTTTTAAGGTGGATGATGTAATGACTTGATATATTATTATTGTTATGAATTAGTCATTTCTTTTTTATATGACCATTTTACCCCTACATAGGATTGCTTTGAGGTATTTTGTGGGTGTTGGAATGATTAGCATGGTTCCTAGTGCATTTCAATGTTATTTGTTAGATGTTTACTTTTCGGAGGTTAAAAAGGCTTTATATTTGACTTCGTTAAACATTTATTTCTCTCTTCATCAGATGGAAAAATGAACTACAATAACATATTGGGAACATTGATTGTTGGTTTCTAACATGGTCAGCATGGTTGTACTACTTTTATATCTCATTTCGACCCTCAATCTGAAAAGTTGTGAAATCATGTTTCAGGGGTCAATTTAATGAAAATGATGTTTTTTTCAAAAAATCCTATATTGTTATTAAGTCTGGTGCATCGAATTTAGTAGGGTAGTATAGCTCATCTACATGCTCAGGATTTTGGATATATCTCGAAAGGTCAATATAAAGTTTGAATTTTCCCAAGTTTAATTGGTTTACCATTCAGTTGGTTCAACTGCTAAAGGGCCATTTTTGTTTCTTTAGCATACGACTAAAATTTTACAAGCGCACTTTAGTTTTGCGATGTTCACTTCAGTAGACTGTCTTGCATTGGACCGTTAAAGTAGCCATTTGACCACTTTAGCGACATCTGGTACCCATACATATGTTCTTTTTTGCAATTTCTCTGCTATTTTTGCGACTTAGAGCTTTGGGTTTTTACAGTTTTTAGGCGATTTCTTCCATTTTCAAGCTTGAGTTTGCTCCAAATCCCTATTTAAATTATTTTTCTTGGATTCTTGTCATTTAACTTTTGTTAAAATTAAAGTTCTAAAGTTGAATTGGGGATTTTGGCCAGGAAGGCCTAAATTAGTAATTCCACGAACTAAAACCCAATTCAAACCTATTTTTACCTGAGATTTCTTCTATGGATTCTTTTAATCATGGATAATCTATTTTAAAATGAAATTTTAGTTTTATCATTCATTCTCGAAAACTTGTTTTGGGGTCCATTTTGAACCATACTCAAAAATGAGCAATATGGGTACCATTAGATTCCTTTGAATGTGTAGATTCTATATTTGTATGTTTTAGGTTATTTGGAGTATGTTTGTGAGAGGAAGGCTACGTGTTGAAGTATTTTGGACCTGATTTTATTCATTCAAGAAAGGTTATGGCTTAACTTTCTTCAAAATTGGTTAGGTAGTTAAATTGATATAAAATCATGTTATGGGTGTGGGAACCAATCATCGAAATGACTTTATCATAGTTTTGTGGCCATACGTGGGTTTGTGTTGTAATTATTTGTTGATTTTGAGACATTATTTGCTATGGGTGATTTTGTGGGTGTCTTATATGATTTTATTGGCCTAGCATCTATGTAATTGATTTTCTTCATAGTGGAAAAATGTCTAAGTTTGTATTTGTGAGGTATCAAATAATATATTATTGTATATCTTGCTATATTGGTTTATGGACTGTGTTGGATCTTGAATGGTTTGAATATTGAGCGGATTTATGTCTTACATGGTTGATATATTTGTTGGATTTGGAAATTCTCATTCTTTTAAGTTTTGAGCATTATATCCTTGTACAATACACATTCAAGAAACATTAGTATCACCTGGAAATACCAGTTTTTTCTGAAAGAAAATGTGATATTTTAAAAAACCCTCTGTAGGTGGATACGTCGGAGAGGAGTTATTGATATTCAATTAGTATTGGATAGTACATTGTATATGGGTTGACGAAGCCCCAAGGGGTACCACCTCAGGAACATAGCTCGGTATGCATATACGAAGGTTATGCGACAACCTCGTGCATCATATCATCATCATCCTCATTGAATTTTATACATTATGTCCATTCCGTGTTGTATTTTTGTTCTTCATGTTATATCATCTAGTAGTGACTTTTTCTTCTACTTAAATTTTGGTATATGTGTATAATGTAGAACTGTTAGCACAGGCAGTATGGGCTACCGTTTGGGACATTTTCTAATTGTAGGTGACGTGCCCATAGTGTGTATTTTATATTCTTTATTTTAAACATTTCTTATTCAACCTATGATACCTAGTGAGTACAAGTGGACCTTACGCATCCCTTCTGTGCACTTTTGATGTAGATCTAGGTACGAGTTCGCCACACTATAGCTAATTCGGGATGTTTTTAGAGTATTATCAAGGTAGTAGTTGGTCTATGCTTCCAAAGTTGGTCTACTACCTTCTTTTATTTAGTTTGTGTCTTTGGTTCGTATTCATAGGCAGATTATGTTTCTTTTATACCATCAATTGTATATTTTAACTTTGAGATGTATTTAGTTGGTTCTTACACAGTGACACCAGATTTTGGGAGATTTATGGCAACTTTGTTATGTTTTTTCTATTATTATTGTTTTTATATGTTTTGCCCTCAATCTAGAAGCCTTACCTTTGGGTTTGGTGTTGTTTTCCCTTTTTGTATCAGCTTGGGTGATATATGCTTGTCAAGGCTTTCCATTATAAGTGCGCTCATGACCCTTGGTTTTAGGGTTGTGACAACACTAAAGTGCAAACTTCGTTGCTTTCGCAAACAACTCTAGTTGGGTAAAGGACACTTTAGAGGAGCCTAGTTTGCCTTTGAAAATGATGCTAAAGAGGCCCCTTGTTCATCTTTATAGACTTGTCTGCACACGACGGTACTGCTAAAGTGATACTTGACTGCTTTACCAACCACCGCTGATATTGTAATAGACTTTATCTCATTTTTCACAATTTTTGATATCTTAAACTCATGTTTATAGTGTTTTTTGGTGATTTCTTCTATTTTAAAGCTAGGGTAAGCTCCAAACTCATATTACAATTAATTTTCTTCGAATCTTATCATTTATCTGCATGTTAAAACAAAATTTCAAAAGTTGAATTTTTGGATTTTGGACTAAAAGGCCTAATTAGTATTTCATAAATTTAAACCCCAATTTAAATCTATTTTAACTCAGATTATCTTCTATGGGTTCCTTGAATCATGGATAATGTATTTATGAACTAAAATTTATGTTTTACCCTTCTTTTTCAAAAACCAATTTTGGGGGTCCATTTTGTCCTAGACTAGGAAATAGGAAATATGGGTATCATTGGTTTCCTTTGACGCGTAGATTCTATTTTAGTATGCTTTGGTTGGTCCTAATTCCAATCTTGAGGTGATGGCATTGTGTTGAAGTCTTTTGGACCAGGTTTTCTTTGTTCAAGGTAGGTTATGTCTTAAATATATTCAGACTAGTTTGGGTAGTTAATATTGATATAAAGGTATGTCATGGGTATGGGTATTAAGCATAAAAATGGTGTTATTCTTGTTATGTACCCGTCTGGGGGCCTAATGTTATTATTGGTGGTTTGAGACATTATTATCTATGTGTGATCTTATAGGGTCTTATATGATGTTGTTGGCCCAGTATTTAAATATTTTTTTCCTTTCTTCTTTGTGGAAATGGCCTATGTTCGGATTTATGTCTTATCAATAACATACTGCTGGATATCATACTCTACAGGTACATGACTATATTGGATCATGAATAATTGGCTTATTGAGTAAATTTTTCGCTCAGGTGCTTGAATATTGGTTTGATTTTGGATAGTTGCAATGTCGTTTGGTTACGAACAATACATCCTCATATCATATATACATTCTTAAGGCATTGGCACCATTGTGGAAATACAGTATTTTTTAACAGAAATATGATATCATTAATAACGCTTTGTCAAAGGTCATGTTCGAAGAGGAGTTATAGATATTGGATTGGTATTGGTATTGGTTATTGGATTCTATGAAACCCCCGTGGGTCCTACTTTAAAGAAATACTCGGTAGGTGTATACTGAGGTTTTGCATTGTATTTCATACATTGTTCATCCTTTGTTTTGTTCATTAGCATTTTATTTAATTTATATTTTTTGATGTTTCTTTTCCACGCTTGTACTTTAAATCTTTGCTGATATTTATAACTTTTAGTGGAGATGGTATAGGCTACCATTTAGGACATTTTCTTATTGGAAGTGACATACCCATTGTGTGTATTTTAGATACTTTATTTTTTATTTTTCTTGGTACACCTATGATACCTTTTGAGTATAATTGGATCGTACTCATCCTTATTGTTCCCTTTCGGTGCAAATCCAAGTATGAGTGAATGACATGACAATTGATTTTTGGGTGGTGATTGAATACTTTCGAGGTAGTGGTCATTCTATGCTAAAAGAGTTGATCTCTTACCCCATCTTATCTAGTTTATGTCTGATTATGTTTTTGAGACGAACTTATTTTGTTTTCATTCAGAAATATTGGTACAATATTTTTGACTTTGAGATGAACTAAGATGGTTCTTATGCTGCAAAACTGGATTTCGGGTGATTTATGCATCATTGCTATGTATTTTTCCTCAATTATTGTTTTATGTGGTTCAACTTCATTCTAGAATTCTTGCTTTGAGTTTTGGTATTGTCTTTGTCTTTCCATATTAGTTTGGGTGATTAGCTTACTTAATAAGTCTTACCGCGATATGTGACATCGTGACCCTTTTTTTTGGGTCGTAACAAACCAACTCATCTTTTATATTCTATTAACAAAAGGCACACAACAACAATAACTCCCAGTATTAGTCTTCCCCAGCCACACTAACAGCAACGAACAATTAGCTCATTCCTTCATTAACCACATTTTTTCTCAACCCTTAATCTTCTATTTACACAAAAATAACAACAAACAAAAAAAGCCAAACGACTAATTCTTCCATTCCATATACAACACTAACACAAAAATCACATCCTCCATTCCATTCCACCACCACTAACACAACAAATAGCAGTAGCAAGTAAACACCACCACCCACAAACGATCTACCAATGCCACTACCATAAACAACAACAATAAGACTAACATACTAATTACACCTAATCAACCTTATACTTTTCATTTTCTACACAAACTCTTCTTTATCTATCCCACTCTTTTGCCAACCTCTAAATTAACACTAAAAAACCCTACAAAAAAAACACCATTAACGATCTCAAAGTACCTCCAATCATATTTCACTAAAAATAATAGAAAAGTCCTACGAGTTTGAAAATATAAAAAATAAGAAAAGGTTTGCTGATTCATGTCGTATTTTAGATTTTGGGCAAGACACCAACAATTTTTTTATTAAAATTCAATTTAAAAGACATTGAGGTATAATTTTTCATATCTTATTTTTATTTTATGTGAATATATCTACCATTTTGGTTCAAAAAATTCTAACTATCATTTAGTAATTATTTAATCTCGTGTTGAAATCCTGCTTAAATTGGTTGAAAGTTTATTTTTTGATTATGTTCACAAATAGTAAATTTTCAGAATTTTTGTTTAATTATGATTGAATTGGTATGAGTGTGTTTCACGTTGAAAAAATTTGTAACTACGTTTAAGATCTTTAATCAAATTAACCATCAATGTGTGTTGGTAAATAGAAGTTTTGATAATTTTTTGTGCTTGAGTGGATTGGTTATGCTCTTTAGTTTTTCTCTTTGATTATAAATGTATTCATTCGCTGGAGAATGTCTTGTG
>JAPEIP010000012.1:176644984-176663134 GCA_026120095.1 Capsicum chinense
GATGACTAAAAGGATCCCAAGATATATGACAAGGAAAGAAAACAAAAAATACGATATCGGTACTTCCTCAACAATGTATTACTTCACTTTGGGGTAATTGGGCCAAAGGGAGCACCTAGAATAGCCAAGCTGATATTCAGTCTTATTACACTAGTGAATAATGAATGCATAGAGAAAAAATTTGGACAAGAGTCTCAAGAATATGAGATTTCATTTGTTCAAAAACTGTCATGAATAAAAATGGAGGAGTTAAAGATCAAAGTTGAACTAACAAAGATTATGAATAAGTACATCTAAAATTGCAGAATTAGAAGTTGTCCTCTAAGAGACCAGGTGACACTAATGAACTTGCAGATGCATATGCAAAACTCCTGAAAAGACTTAGTGAAATGAATTTTCAAGAAAAGGACCTTACCAAAAAATTGTTTGATGCTCACATTGATGAAACTGCAAAAATAGATATATTACTTAAATCCTTTTACCCAACTCTCCCTCTACATAATTTCCTGTTATCCTCATTCCCTCAAAAACCTTGTGTCATTTCTAGATCTTGGTTCACACTATGGCTTTTTAAAGAAAATTATTTTTTTGGTGATTATTTAAGCTTACTTTACTTTTACTAACTATTATGAATGAATTAATCTTTGCTATGTGTGTTAGAATAGTTCTCTTTATATTGCAGAGTTATTCTTCATGTTAATGTTGCCCAAGTGGCCATGAGTTAATTAATTTGTACTTATTTAAATCTTGTTTTACTTTTAATCCTTTTCAATAATGCAAAAAGGGAGAATACTTACTAAGTTCATTTAGTAAGGACTAGGTACCAGGTACAAGTGATGTAAATGCCTATGATGAATTGAGTTATAGATTTTAATAACATGATGGTACGGGGAAGTATGTGAGTTTTTGAATATTTAATAGATGAATGAAGTCATGTTGCCAGGGGTAAGTACGCAAATGTACTAAATTAAGGAGTATAATGATAGGGCGAAGAAATGTTTTTGCTACAAAAAAAACAAGGGACAAGGTCCTTATGTTGTATGATTAGTGATGAAGGAAGCATGATGATAGGGACAATATTTATATTAAGGTGGTAATCACTCTAATTAAATATGATGAATGTCCATTGATGCTCAAACTGTATGGTTTGGTTTGTCATCATAAGAAAAGGGAAATTTTTATATGTAATTTTGATGATGAGCAATTGAATTGTAAGGGACCAGGTCCCTGTACATGGAAAGTAAAGTACAGCTGACATGCATCATCTACATAATTTTGTCCTCTTTTGTAACAAACTTGCAGGTTCTATTTTATACTGACTTGGAAATCTAGTCCCATGATCTTTCAACACTAATCATCACCCAACTGTAAAAGGGAAGAGATGTCTCTTCATTAAATTATTTATAGAAAATTCTAAGGAATGAAAAGAGAGGCAACAAAAACTCCATTTCAAGATTTCTCTAACATTGATCATATTATTATTTTTCTAATAATCTTAAAGAGTAAATGAGTGTTCTTGAGTGTTGATTTGTAAAAGAATTACTCAAGCTATGAGAGTAATGTATTGGTTGCTCATTGAGAGAGTTTCTTAGGTAGATTCACCTAAATGTGATACTTATTATAGGTAATAAGTATAGATACATTCCTTGGTAGAGTTACCTAGATGAGATGGCAGTAGAGTTGTTTCTATTGTAAGGTGCCTAGAAGTAGGCAGAAATCTAAACTGTAATTAGTTAGTTGATAATAGTTGATTTCTTTGGTGTTTGTGAGGAAAAGCTGTGGTTTTTCAATTCTTGGGTTTCTATGTAAATATCCTTGTGTTTGTACTCTTCCTGCACTATCTATTACGTTTTAGTTATTCTCGTGTACTTTTCCTAGGATTGATTTGGAGGGACTTGGTCCGGTAATGTATGGTGCAAACCCCAAAGGGTTCAATCAATTTTTCTACTACTATTTACCTCGATAGAGAGAAATTAAAACCCTTTATGCACTTTTATAATAATATAATCCTTGAATTTGCACTGAGAAATAGATTTACGGACTTATACACTTTTAGCCACAATCCTAGCAGTTTACATTATGTGTATTTTTGTATATAAATATATATATATATCTAATACTAGATAAAGTAGATTGATGATGTTAATGATGATATGTGCTCTGGTTCAAGTAAGATGATTAATGATATTGACGATATGAGTTCTAGTTTAAGTCTGATGAATGATGATATTAATTCCATGAGTTTTAATTTAAGTCTGACAGTTGATGATGATATAGTTCTTATTGTATTTCCAATTCTCCTTGCATTCGTTCATGCATGTGTATTGACTATCACCAATATGTGCCTATATCTATCATCCTTTTAGGGTTTGCATAGTTAAAGGTAAAAAGTTTGGCTTTTGGTGTCTTTTTTATTGATTAAACCTTCTTAGCCTAGGGTAGTCGGGTTGGTGAATGGCCTGATTAGGTATAGTTTGTCTGATATAGCTGATTACATTGTTGGGGTTATTATGATTGGTTCGTAGAGGGTTTACTATTAAACTTGCATTGAAATTTGATTTATGATTTTGATTCTTTATCTTATGGTTATGTTATTACACATGGTTATTGCTTGTTTAGGCATTAGGGATTTAGACCCTGACATTTTGATTCCTTTCTTTACAATTATTTTACTATGGTAATTATCTCATGTTTTGAAGTATGGATTAGCAATCTTGATTATTTTTACACTAGTTTCTACTATGATTTGGGGTCGTGATATGCTAGTGTGATGACTTAGGTTGTACCTTTTAGTTAATCTTCTTTATATATATGTGTAGAGATAGTATTACCTTATATCCCTTCCTTCCTTCACTTAATCATGTTATATATCGATTCCTTGTTATTGTATTCTATTATATATCCTTCTTTAGGTATTTATTCATATATTGGCCAATGGTATATTGTATAGTGTTGAGGTTCCTAAGTATGGCTAGAATAGCATAGTTTGTCCTTATTGTATCCTTAGTTTTAGTCTATTAGTTCTTGAATATTTAAGTTCAGTTTACAATCTTGCTTGCATGTAAATTATATTTGCATTTTACTTACAGCTCAGTCGATAATTTCCTACAGAGTACCGCATATTTCTACTCATACTACACTTTTGTAGACTGCAGACGATAGTACAGGGTCTCATTATAGTTGTGTGTGAAAAGTGGAGCAGTTATGGCTCGTAGGCATAGGTGAGCTCCTAGCATATGGAGTGTTGTTATTCTCCTGCTTATGTACTATACTAGTCTCTATTTTATATAGATATGAGTTGTATTAGTATATCCATTTTGTACTTCATTTTTGTTAGTATTATTATATTAGAAGCTTTTCTGTACTGATTTTACAAGGTTTTGGTACTATCTCATGTATTTTAGTCTTTTATTTCATTTATTCCACATTCTTCCTCCTTTTCTCTTGGTAGTCCATTATTAGTAGTTCTGGACTACGGGTTATGTAGACTAATAGTGGGTTATAATAGGCAGTATCAAGACCTGAAAAATTGGGTCATGACAAATAGTGTCAATTTAAATCGTTAAGAACCAATGAAGCAACCATTGTAAAACCATGGGATGGGGGGAGTTCCTCACACCCTACCCTCAGTCGACAAAATTCCTTAACTAGAATTTGTTTCACGGATCATTTTAGAGTCAAATACTTTTGGGAAGGAATATTTTCTAAGTGACTTGGCACACTTAAACTCAATGTTGAGTGGCGTATGTAATTTTAATCTATTTTTGTTTTTGAAACATCTTTAGTCACTTTAGGATTTGAAAACCTTTTTTAAAATTAATAATTAAAATCTTTTGGAAAAAGGGGGTTGTGACAACTTTTGTGACTTTGCTGAGGAGTAATGAATTTGAGATTCGATGTTGAGCTATATTGGTATATTTGAAACTTTAGGTCCATTGATATTTTGTTTGTGTTATCATTTTTACTATCTCTATTGGATGCCTATGTGCTACTTGTCTTATGTTTTTCCCTTCGTTGTTACTGTTTTATATCTATTATCATATGCATTACTAGAGTCTTTCTTTTGAAATATGTCCTATAGTATTCTCTACGTACGTCCATTCGTTGAGTCACATTTATTTTAGGAGGAGGAGCCATCACACGTATGGAGTGGTTTCAAAGAAATCACAGCCTCTATTTACCAGATGCTCCCTCGAGCAGACTTTTTAATTTAAATTACATCTGCTGGTACATGATTTTTTATCTTTACGGTGCACGTTCAACCACTGAAGTAGTTATCTAACAATTGTAGATATTACCAGTAGCTTGGCCCAGCCCTTTATTGGGCCTCTTGGCCCAATTCTCTTGTGCTCTAATTTTCCCCAAATTAAATTTCGCGTCCATTTTGAGCCTATTACTTATAGTGAACTATTTTCAAGGAAATTTCACACTTAATGACAATTTCGATCATAATAAAATAAATTGTTGATCAAAATTTGATCCTATAAATATCACATAAATACTAGAAAGAAGAATACAACTTGAGAGTTACTTTACCATTATTTTTTAATAAAAAAATTCCTTAATACCCTTGGATATTACCAGCCTTATCATACAAGAAGAATTTCATTGTTATCAAGTCAAGTCAAATCACCAACTATCTATTATTTCTTCATGTTAAACCTCATTCTGTAACTAACTAGGAGTCCTATGACACTCACATCAAGGCTTTTTTACCCCTAACAACCAAACGTTCAAGACCAGTAAAAATACTTAACCTTGTCCCACTAATTTTGTTATACATTCACATCCTAGTATCTTCAGATTCATTTGCATCTATGCAGCACAAATAACACTTAAACTTACTACAAACTATATCAATGTAATAAATACAAACATGAAAACCCATCGAGTAACCTTACCTCAATTCATAACATTTAACATTGGACTAAATCCCATTACAGAGTTTAATTAAGTGAATGTTAAAATAGACAACAACTTAAGACAACACACCACTGCCAACCTCACAAATTCAATCAAATGTAAGTCAATATAAATATTATACCTTGTCAAAATCCATGTCTGACACATAATATATCTCTCCTTGACTAATTCATCTAAGTAGATAATATAAAATATAAACTCTTCTTTTTATAGGCTTAACTGGACCTCCCATGGGTCCCTTCCAACAATGGAAAAATGCATAATCTTAAGCCCCAGTTAATTAAATATTCAAACAAACAAGTCATCACATAACCTAGTTCATGCAAGAAATAATTGTACACACATTACAACATAATTTCCAGTCCACACAAGGAAAAAATATGTTGGATCAATACATAAGTCCATTTTACTCAAGAAACCAATAAAGCAAATAATAATTAAGAGTAGTTCATTCAAGGGACCTATATAACACAATATATGATAACTAGACAAATGACTCGATTCACACAAAGAACCACACTCTGACCAATAAATGTCCACACATTCAAATAGTCTTATGTTAACCTACTAGCTTGACATGAAATGGACAAAATCCTGTCCTTGTACCAAATCCCAAATATTATTCCTACAAAACATATACCAACTAATCTTTCAATGATGTCCAAATACCGATACATCCTACAATGATAAATATAATCTTGTGAGATATCTAAATTCAAATATATACTACATTAATCATAGATATCACAATAATAACAGCCACGATGATAATGTAACATCACTTGTAAAATCAAACAACCTTTCATATAAGTTCATTGTATATGATTACCACTTACCATAATAAATAGCAATTCAAATGAACATTCATTATAAATTACTAAAAATAATAGTTAGCAAACACATATAACCCAGGATGGATTCTAATTATGTAAAAGCATCATTTATAGCTTGCACATATAACCAATCATGTAACCCACCTCAACTTTCATCCTAATATTTGATGTATTATCTATTACCCTTTCATCTAGTTACCACCATAGATATATCAAAATCCACCAACACAAACAACCATAATTTAGGAATATAAAAGGCATGAACCAATTATGGGTACAACACCATTATTAAGATCATGCAATGGTAAACATATCTGAGGTAAACCCAATAATTAATAGACAAGTTCAATACAACAAAACAATAGCACTTTTCTACATGACTAAGAGTTTTTATTTTCTTTATCTATTTGAAAATTATGCCAAAAGTCCTAAGCATTAATTCGTTATTCTATGTATGTCATACTTATGATTTATAATATAGTTCAAAACTACTCAGTTAGACCTAGCCTACTTGAACACCAAGAAGCTGCTACAGATGCATGAATATAATCTTTTGACTCCATGTGATAAAACAAGAAAATCATAGATTTTGTTAATGACCCTCTAGGTTATTTTCTACATTTCAACTCATTTTTTCTATTAAAAGTTTTTCTATAGCTTTCTCAAGTCATTTATGACTTGCTGGAGCTGACAATTTAGTTACAAGACAATTTATTTTGTTTTTGAAGTCAATTCCCTATTTTGATTTCTTCAATGGCAAGAATTAGGTATAAGGCAAGAACGATAGAGAAACAACCTCATATTCCAATTGTTTTAGTTCCAAAAGCTCCAGAACATCAATTTTAGGATAAGGGGACCTTTGGTACAGATATTAAGGCTTCCAGACTTATTCTAGACTATTGGCTGGGAAGCTAATAAAAATAGGCCTTAGGAGTAGGGACCACTATTTGCAAAAATGACATCAAATGGAAATTTCAACTATGTCATTGAGTTAAGAATTTCAAATACACCATATTTCATTTGCATTTACAAGATTTTGGATAAATTCCAAAAGGTCAGTGGAGACTTGAAATTTTCAAAGTCCTCAGCTGATGAATTTGCTTAAGAGGCCAGGCAGTTGCTTAAGCTACTAGGCTTGACTAGCTAAGGATACTTAAGAAAATCTCTTTCCTCTTAAGAAAAGGATGCTTAAGAGATGTATGCAGAGATGGAGGGTACCTATTATGTGGTACTTCGCCTCTTGGACGGTCCAGTGTCCAATAAAGCAGAACCTGGGAGACATAAAATGCCCCAATTAGTCTAATTTTCTCCTATTTTTTCATATTTGTCAAGAGTGGAAACCCTACAAAATTTGGAAATTGGGATAAACATGATTAGGTTATTTTGGAGTTTTGTGAACTTGGATTACTAGTTTCTTCCTCGTATTCTTGGTAAGTTTCCATCAAATTACTGGCTAGTTTCTTATTTATTTCCCAAAATCATTAGATTATGGTTAAGTTGATTTTAGTACCATTTGAGAATGGGATTTACGTATTTGAAGGTAAATTATCATTTGGTATTGAGGAACGTGTTGATGGTTTTGAAAGTGTGACTCCACAAACGGGCCCTATATTACATAATTTAGGATCCTAAGCATAAAAATACAATATGGGTATTGTTGTTCTCATATTTATGAGTAGATTATCAATTTTATAGAGTGGCATTCTACGGATGCTTCTCGAAATAGGAAATCATGAATTTAGTAGATATGATAGGGCTTTCTTTAATGTCCAAGTATGCTAGATTTATCTTTCTCATAGATTTAGCTAAATTATGGTATATTAATGATAGTATGATGTATGGGCATTTGTAATTAGGTATTGAAGGCATATTTATTATAATTTATCTCTTTTAGTTGATTAAGGAACCGTAATTAAGCCTATTTGACTTAGTTACTCTTTTTTTAGTTGGAATTGCTATATTAGGACTAAAATATATCTTAATTAATATTTAGTAGTGAAGTAAGATACCTTAACCTAGTCTGGGGTAGAATTTTCCTTACATTGGATTTTAGGAATTAGAAGTGGGCCCCTCCTACCCATCATAGGTGGCTTACATTTTCTAGACGTAGATTGTTATGCTTAAAGAGGTAAGATATATGATGATTTAGTATGCATTCATACTTGGGTGATGATATTTGTTCCTATCGAGTCGGGGATTTGTAATAAATAGTTTTGATTTATATCTGGTAAATGATGATATTATTTTTTATTAAGTCCAACATTGAATGGTTATTTATGACGGTTATGGAATCAAATCGAGTTTGGTGATTTTGGTGTGGAAGGATTAAAAGTTATGATTTTGAGATAACATTACTTAGTATAATTTGGGTTAGTTCCTCTCCTTATTTTACTCTCTAATCTTATGGGAGTCATATTATATTATTTACTTTTTAACATTTACTGGCTTATAGGGTCCAATTTTGTAGTAATAGTTATGCTTTCTTTCATATTATTGTTGTTCCGTTAATTAATTATACTATTTGGATCATTATTCTAGGTTTTTCCTCATACGTTGACTTAGTTATTGCCATGACCCGACCTACAAATAATGATGGCACATACTCAATCCATCAAATAGGTAAGCCAAACCGTAACCTGGAGCTAAACACAATAGGTTAATTTGTTGGAAAATTCTAAACAAAGGAAAAGAAAACACAACTTATAAATAATCTCAATACTCAAAAATAGATAAAGATAGGCAACATAGGCTTCACTAGCGTAAAATTGTGTAGCACCTTTGTAACAACACTTAAAAATATGATATTTTCTTTATTACAAGCCACACTTTAAAATCGTAGTCTTTTATACCTCCTCTATGACAATAATTTTAAAGATTAAGCATGTTTTAGATACGTACCACAATTTAATTAAAAAGCCACACTCTTGAAGTGCGGCAATATTGCCTAAAATTTGTAGTCCAAGCAACATCTTATAGGAATGGCATTACACATAAAATGTTAGTACATAATCTCTAATTGAAACCTAATTAATATAATCAAAATGTATACATCACTAATCACATTACATACACATACATATATATATATAATATCACACATTGCGTATCTAATAAATAATTCAATACATATATTTGCAATGAACTTTAAAAAAACATGTCTTCTACATTCTAATTAGAAAAAATATTTTAAATATTTTTACTAAGTTTCACACAGAAGCAAATGTATTTAAACGTAAATTAGAATATTTCATAAATTCTTGATCATTCACTTCAATTTACATCAAGTTGAGTTGTGGCAACCATCATTCAAATTTGATCACCTGTATCGTTCCTACACATTCTAAAGAAAACTTATGCTCGACATATATGAAAATATGTTTCAAATCTGAAATGAGGATGTATGTGAATCCATTTCTTCTTATATTCATTCAATCAAGTTACATCGAACATTATCTGATAAATTAAACGAATGAAAATGCTCATGATGAATCTCAATACCTAAGAGTTATTAAGGAGGAAAATTAAATCTTAGAGTATAGAAAGGAAATGAGGAGTTGGCATGAAATGCTATATAACCAAACAACATTCAACAATAGGTAACATAGTAGACGAAAATGACAGCATGACTTTTCCCAGCACAGTATAATTAAATTTCATCAAGTAGCCAGTAGGTGGGCTCAAATCTCAACTCATAATCAATTATTTTGTCATTTTATTTTGTCCTGTATATTTCCTTGTCTTTGAAAAGCATGATCATACTAGACGCACCAGCATTTTCCATGTCCTCCTCAATCTTCTCCCATACAAATGTATACATACATAATTCATTGAAATAATTGAGTGAAATATTTGAGTTTTAGTTACCTATCTATAATTGTGTCGAGTAATTTGTGTGATCGATTCTTTCTTTAAATAGACGTCAAATCATCTACATGAAGTGCATATGATTTTGGATTAGAACATTGATCTTAATTTATTAATAAATATTAAGAAGGAAGAGAAGTTCAGTGAAAGCCTTCCAGATTAAGCTATTAAAAGTTCAGGATTTAAGTTTCTTCTGAATTTGAAAGATAAACTACCTTTTCATGAACTGAAGCATGAGCTGAACCTGAAGAGTTTGAAAATATGAAAGAATTTTTCCTCTTATAGCTCGTGCATTACTCGCATCAAGTGACATAATATTAGACTGTTACTCCCTGGTATATCTTGAAAATCCAATCCATGATTTTCTTGCACAAACTGACTAAAAAAGTATATCATTTATTCTCTCATTTAACTTATTTCTTCCTTCAAAGTAGTAACTTTATTAGTATGCTTGGCTTTATTGTAGGATCGAGGAGTGTTCAAATCTGGAATTGCCTCTTTTAATAATTCTAAAAGAGAAGTGAATGATTCATTGCTCTATCCATGTAGACACATAAAAAATATTAACAGATTGTTAATCATAATCTAGAGAATCCTTTAAAACCAGGATATAGCTCATGGCTTGCCTCATCAATTAAGTTATAAAATCTCTTAGAATCTTTATTTGGACCTTCATAAACTCCTTCACCTGGTGCAACATGTCTATATTGATCATTCAACAACCTCCCAATATCATCATTTGAGTCATCCATATGATTGTCAACATTATAATGGATTTACCATTCCCCGTAATTGATCAATCTTTTGTAACCTTTAATAAATCCATAGACTATTAGATAATTATAAACTACATCCCTTCGAGTTCAATGGATATTACGACACTTATCACATGGGCACTAAATTTCTTTGCCTTGAGGATCTCCATTAGTATAAGAAAAATACAAGAAAGATATAACACCCTATTTATACTCTTTGCTATACCTAGTTAAATCCACCCAACCTTTTGATGGAACATTTGTATTCCTAAAAAAGTCAATATTAAAATTAGATCTTGTAAAATACAAAATAATTAATTTCATACAAGTAAATTATAAAAACTATGAGTAAGTTATCATAATTATGTGTTGGCTGATGATAATAATTTCTTAACTAGTCATGACACTTTTGCTAAGCTGAACCCAAGTATGAAATGGCCTCTTCAAATCTTTGTGAATGTACTAACAAAAAATAATTAAAATTAATAAGTGATAATAGCAAACACAATTTGCAAGGAGTTAACATAATACAACAACAATAACAATACCATATCTAATGTATTCACACATAATAGGGTCTAGGGAGGGTAATTTGTATGCGGACCATACCACTACCTTAGATGAAGTAGAGAAATTATTTTTAATAAACATTGGCTTAATACAGATAACAATAAAACTAACACAAAACACAAAAGTACACAACAAAAAAGGACCATAAAAAAGAAACTCCAGATGGAGAGAAAGCACTCTTCCCTACTATTACAGATGAACTCCTACCGGCTAACCCTCTTTCCTAATTTGTATCCTCCACATCTTCCTATCAAAGGTCATCTACTCCATAAGTTGTAACTACTCCAACATTATGCATTTATCAAAACTGAAGGACTATGACATAGATAGAACATTACAACAATTGGAACATTGCCCTACTACATTCGTTTACTACTAAGTTAGGATAAATAGGATTCTGTATTTTATCAATGTCTTTAATTATATAAAAATTCCTTGTCGTAATTAAACAATTACACTATTCCTCATTTACCAATTTCCCCTATTCAATATTTTGGTAATATCTCTCATAAGCTCATTGAAGTTAAAACCAAAAATATACATAATTTTTGGTTTTTGCCTACACTTCTAAGAAACAATCAAATGAAAGTCACTAGTCAAGACAAGTTCTTTTCATCCACCTCCACCTTTCTAGTATCTCAACAACTAAGTAGATAATCAAACAAATGAAACACATGGAAAAAAGGTTCTTTCTTTGGTCCTTAATAAAATCAATTATTTGATTAGATAAAGTAACAAGATTAAGAAGCATTCAACTAAGCAACTATACTACCATTCTATAATAAAGAATCACCTAAAAAAAAATAAGAGTCAACAATCAATACCACCTCCACCTATCTAGTTGACCTACCTATTTTAGTCAATAATCAAAGTAATGAAATCACATGCAAGTTGTTGTTTGTTAGTTCAAATAAAGATCATAAAGAACGTCAATTATGCCCCTTGATTAGGAAACAAAGTGAACTTCAAATAAAATACATTATCAAAGAAAGCAATAAGATCAAGAACAACCCACGTTGCCAATTATAGAACTATTTTATAAACATATGGAATTTTGGTATATTTGTTATGAAAGAATTTTTTTCATTTTTTCATTATAAATTAAATTTTAGGTGTTTGATTACCGTAACCAATTTTTAATCAAGTATATGATTTTATTCATATCCCTCTACGAGATTCAAATGAGTTGCAAATAAATGGGATTAGATCCTATACAAAATCACATTTCTCTACACAAAATTTCAGGTTAGAAATCCAAAAACTTCTACAGTATTTCCTAATTATATTTGTTAGGTTACACGAAGCAAAAAAGGTTGCTGAACATATAGCTTTGAAACTGTAATAGGTAGTTGTGCCACTACAAAAGCAACATTGATTTTTCTCCTTCCAAATGGTCCAAAGATACAGGCTAAAATTTTTAGCAAATATCTTCTAATGGATTTTCCAACCTTCTATCTTCTACAACCTTCAACGGTCTCTTTAAAAACATCTAATTAGATTAATCATTTTTTAATCGAATTGGGAAAAATGACATCCCTCAATTATAGTGGAAAATAATCTCCTTTACAAATATATCAACTCTTATAGTCCAATTAATTTGTTCCAATACTTAAGCGTATTATCAATCATTTATGAGAAGGACTTTATACTAAACACTTGTATTATACGTGTCACCATTCAACAAAGTGACTCAATTAAAAATGCTGGAAGATTTAATCCATGAAGACCTATAAGAATCTATTAACCATATGCCTTGAAGCAGCTTTCTGACAACTGATGTATATGATTTATGAAGAAAAATCAAAATCCATGTATTTGAATTATAATCGAGTAAAACAAACATAACATACAGATCAAGTGTACTTCAACTAGACACCTAATAGACCCCAAAAATCATTTTTAAAAAACTATTATCCGATCTAAGAAATAAAATTTTGACAAGACCCTCAATTTTAAAACCAAAAACCTTGGAAAAGCTATAGAATCAACAAGTTTGGTTACATAAGAAATGAAATCCTAAAGAAGAAGAAGAAGAATATCTAGTTTAGCTATTCTTCCCCACTTTTCAGCTTTAATTTTATCGACTGTGATTAATAAGATGGACAAATAAAGTTAAAATTGAAAAAATTAACACTACACTAGGGAACTTTATATTTAAAGGAATTTGGTCACTAGAAAATACTATGTATCTAGGAGATTGGGATAGAGGGACATATCAAGAATAGTTAGAATTCAATTACTCCCTAAAGCTGACTTTTAATGTAAGGACTAAAAAGTACATCATTTCAAAAAACAAGGGATAAAACACCCCTCACAGTACTTCAAGACTAGGGATTAACAATGTAACGCCCCAAGAGTACACTCTAGACACCACACGGTGCCTACAACCTCGAAAGACCACAAGCTAACCCATGTTGGTAACTGCTCTGAGGACTTAATAAAATAACAAATAACTTATGCAAAATTTAACTGGAATACCATAAAGTTATAATGACTAAAAACAATACTTAATTATGGTTCCAGAATGTCTAAAAACATACTGACAATACTGATAAAAATGACCAATAATATCATCTAAAAGTTACTATCTCAACTAGTCTGAAAGCCTCTAAACTAACTGAACATGGAGTTGATGAGACAAACGCCTAACTAAGTCCGACTGACTACTATATTGAAAGACTAAAATAACAAAATCGTTCTTCCAAGTATGAGAACTCATCACTACTATTGTTGCTGATGCGTTGGAATATCTGTGTGCTATTAGGAACCAAAGCATCCAAACCTATGATATGAGACATCATAGCATAAAAAACTAGTATGCAGTCAATACTTAGAATGTACTGGTATGCTGAATGAGGTTAGACTGATATACATGGCTCATGTACATGCATACTAATTGACTAAATAAATAACATTAGATAACTACTGAACAACATGCATAGAAACTAAAAAATCGAAGGATGTATGACAAAGCATTTGAAATGATACTGAAAAATTCTGTGAACTAAAAGCACTAAAATCTGATAACAGATTAACTGATAATTGTATACAATGGTCAATACAGACCTGAATTTAATTATATTAAAGACTAGACTAAAACTGTGGGAGCTAACTCTAACCGGCATAGCCCAATATATAATATCATGGTTCAACCTATAACCTTAGTTAGAAGGGTGTCAGTACCATGCCACAGGTACAAATAATGCTTGCATGGATCCACTAATGCTATATACCAAAGGCCTAGTGTGTCATGCCTATCCGATGAGGGAACCCTCAAAGTCTACGGTGGCGCGATAAGTCTGGAACTCAGGTTCTACTACAAACATCTCATGCCTACTAATGGGGGAGACAAATTCCTCATGCCTACTGACGGGGGAGACGCCATCCTTATGTTCAATCGGTGCTACGTGTTACTCCCAACTAAATGACACTAACTATTAGACTAAAATGAATTTAATAGATTATAAGTTCTGACAGTTCTCATTATGATAATAAAAATTGAGAAATTAACGATGCCTATGGTTTAATTGAAGTCATTATAGGACACTGGAATTATGTAGACAGCTAAATTTTGGGTATTCAAACCCCCAATACTTAATAGAAATAATAACAAGATCATACAAAAAGTTTGAGGACATGGCATATAGTCCGAATTCAAAGCTCATTCTTGGAGGCATTTCATCAACCACTTGTAATTCATGGCTTAAGCATGGGAATGGTCTTAAACATGTAGTAGTAGTAGCATGATTTTGATACTAAAATTAAGGCTTACTTCAATGAACAACGCCATTCAAACCTGTAGGGTTTAATGACGACAACAATTTCGAGTAAGCATAATATAAATTTAAAATTCATGAAAGTTCATGGATATAATTCATAAAAATTGGTAAACATCATACTTTTAAACTGGAATTGGGTTCTTGGACTCCATGGGTCAAAAAGGCCCATGGATGAACATCAAACTTAATTTAATTGAAGAATTTGTAGGGATTCTTGGTGATTTTCTTGAAACTTGATCTTGAAAAGCTAGGGTTTGTTCTTGAGAGAGAATGGCTTTCAATTGAGAGAATTTGAGTAAAAAATAACCAAATATTCTATTTGGGAGATTAATCCCGTGTTATGAACCTATTGGGTGAAGGAAAAATGACCCATTTATCCAAATTAAATGCCGAACAAAACTGAAGAAAATGTACGGATCGAACTGGGGAAGGTGTCGCGGGCTCCATCACATCTCCCCCAACACCGGACTACGTAGGGTACCATGGGCCAATCACCTTCCGCTGCCATTTTGGAAGTCCAAACATGTCCTTGCACTTGTCCAAAAATTTCAAAACTCACCCGAGATTTGCTATTGACTTCCCTGATCATGAATCAACTTAAAAACTAACTCTCCAATGACGGGAAGGTAGAAAATGAATTGATCAAAGTTTAAGGGCCTTAAAATTGACCAAGTCCTGACACTTATTAAAATATTCTGAGTCTTGGACCCTTTTTGACATGCAAGAGTAATTTGAAATGAGCTTAGGATCTTACGGGGTCATACAATAGGATATTCTTTAGAACGTATAAAATTAGGGCTTACCTTAAGAAGCCAACTGGCGGAACCCAATTCCGCATAATCAAAAGCTCATTTTACACATATAGAGAAAAAATTTCCAAACTAATTTCAGACAAAACCCCAATTATTCAATACTTGAAAATGCTGTGCTTTAAATTGGGATGAAATAGGGATTGAGATTGCATGTTGTGATAGTGTCTGCAATCAGAGCTGAGCAATTGGATTTTAATGTTGTGCGACCTAAATTGTGACAGTTTTTATACGTACCTTACTTCAAATTATTCAAAATCAGAGTAGAATATTGTGCAACCTAAATTGTAATAGTGTGTACCACATTTGATAGATACTCCAACACTTCTAAGATGATAAGCACCAGATCCATTCTCTTCACGGCAGTAGGGGTGCCTCTCCTGTTGAAGGCTGTTGCACTTTCAATCTCCTCTTCTGTTCTGGTGACAGTCCACTTCTTCTTCTTCCTCTCTGTTTTAAAAATTTATATAAATATTATTTTTCATTATTCATTAAAGAATATTAGAAATGTGGAAAATAAAGAAGAGGGTGGTACAGTAGTTTCAAACCCTAGATAAGGTTGTTCAAAAATCTACTTTATTGTGATAGTGTGTGTTTATGTCATTTTTGAGTTGAATGTTTTTGAGACTTGAGGATTTTTTTAACAGAGGGAATTATTTATTTAGACTTATGTTTTTTTGTATTATGATTTTTTTGGATAATTAGAAATTAAAGGGAATAAATTATATTAGAGGGAATATAATATTTTAGTCTTAAAATATTAAAGGGAATATAATATGTTGGTATAAATTTTTGTAAAGTTATAAGAAAACATTTGTAAATTGTTGTTTTAAATTAATCAAAATAGCAAATTTTAAAACTATAACAATATTTTTGAAATGTGTTTCCAATTATATAATGATGTGACAACAATTATGAAGTGTAGCATATAAAATTAAAGAGTGCAGTTTACATCTTTTGTCAAAATTATTGTAGCTTAAAGTTAAGAATTACGGCTACATTTTAAAAGTGTGCCTAAAAGTATTTTAGGTAGCACTTTACAAGTGTTATCACGATTTATTGTGGCCTTAGGAAAAAAATATTGTAGTGATGTAATGACCGGGTAGAGGCAGTACAATAGCATATAGTAATAAAAAAACAACCAACGTATCTAGAATAGTCAATACAAAATTTGTCAAAACTAAATACTGAACATAGAAAGATAAAAGGACGATCAACGTCAACAACTAGTACTCGGATCTACACCAAAAAGTAAAGAAGTATAGTATGAGTACTAAATAAACAGGTACTCAATAGGCATCATTAGCCGATCGAGCTAAATCATGAT
This sequence comes from Capsicum chinense, assembly GCA_026120095.1. NCBI lineage: Eukaryota > Viridiplantae > Streptophyta > Magnoliopsida > Solanales > Solanaceae > Capsicum > Capsicum chinense. The sequence goes on from JAPEIP010000012.1 coordinate 176,661,845, forward strand.
ATAAGAATGATAGAATGAAAGGTAACATAACTAAGTCATGGTAAGGAAACAAACATGAAATATCTCAAACATCATTATAAATAAATAAGTAGATAACTAGTGTATCATCATAACATGACATAAAGTATCAACACACAATCATAACTAAGAAATTGGCTCCTATACACTAGTTAGAGTAGAAAAGTAAATAACCCATTGCAAGACCTTATAAACCGTGAAGGTCCAAATAAGATAATATAACCCACCACTGCAATATATCGACTCTCATAATAAAATTGAAATTCATCCAAGTCATTACATACAATAATCGCCGAGTGTCCATATTCATCATTTTTCAATTAGTCAACACTTATCAACTAACCATCATGTAACACTAATGATCATGCATCAATAAATGATCCTTTATAAAAAAAACATCACTCATTAACAAATCTCCATATAGTCCTTAATCATCATCTATCAACTATTCATTATTTGCTAACTAATAAATATTTATCAACTAATAATTGTATGACTAGAGTCTATTCATATTATGCAACATTATAACTATTTCAATTTAGCAAGATTGCAATCCCGCACCCCAATGTCATCATATCATAATATATGTATCATCATAGTATTATACGTATAGCCGGACTCAAACTAGTAGGGATATTCAATAATATCCTCATAAATATCATTATAATCATCTTTCGGTCTTTCTAATCATGTATATGTCGTCATAATGATCCTTCGATCTTTCCCGGTATATATCAACATAATCATCTTCCAGCCTTGCCGGGCATATATAATCAGAATCATGCTCCAATCTTGCCTGGTATATATCCTCATAATCATCATCTAGCCTTGTTGGGGATATATGTATAATCATAAATGTCATCAACAATATCATCAATATCATAGCCCTCCCACAGATATCTACTGGTTATAAATAATCAATATTGTCATCAATATGGGCAACAACATAGTCATCAGAGTATTTAATAGCATAATATTTAAAATAGTATATTAATATAATCAATAATAATAATAAATACTGTGAGCTCTAGAATAATAAATAGCATAATTTCTAAAATAGTGAATACGCATGATATTTAGAGCAATCAATAGCATAGTCGCCAATATTGTCAATAAACATGACAACTACCATAATTAATATTATTATAAAGGCATATGTAAAAACTTCTCCATATCCTAATTAATGGATTATCGTTAGTATAATAGATAACTTTTTATTATCTTGGTCAATATCTAATCCATGGCATAATCTATAGGTTATTCATTGAATAG
>JAPEIP010000012.1:176685717-176775082 GCA_026120095.1 Capsicum chinense
ATGTAAATATCATTTAAATATTTCAAAAGAATAACTTTCACAATTCCACTTTCAAATCACTTCACCATTCACCATAGACACAAGGAAACACACACACACTGGGAGATCCTATAACTGACATAAACCATGTGAGCTACATAGAGTCCAACGTACAACCCACATTGGGGAGAAGCAATCTATCCTTTCCATTAGAGTAGGATTATCGATATCAAATCTACACAAACTAGTGATCACTGTATAAATCAGCCTCAGGCTCTCTCCTACAGGGGCTCATATTTATGGGGAAGTAAGGTTGCTTTATACCTCCCACTCAGTGCTAACGATTTCTCCTGAACTTAGCTCAGATCATTTAAAAGAGAATCCACAAAAAAATAATTTCAGTAATATATAAATATACATCAGAAGCCATCATGGTTTCCATCTATCAAAATCAAACACGTTGTGGATTTCTTTCACACTCGAGCTCAAAACAACTCCATTAAAACCAAAAGGTCAAATCATTCAAAATATCTCAAATATTCAACATCAACGTGCTTATAACACATACTTTCTAAAAAAACACAATTTCTAATGGGGATTCATGACCCAAATATCAAAATCATAATAAATATCTTTCAAGATTCATGCTTTATGTCACCACACATATAAATTCATCTTTCAAAATTATAAACATCAATATTTCATATAATCATCATAAGATATGAGTTTATGCTTCAAATTCATAAGAATAAAAAAAAATCATGCTTTTGTAAAGAAAATTATTTTTGGGCACATGAACGAAAGAGAGTTCTTGTTGAAAAACCCCAAATACCTTTAATGATGAACTTTAGATTGATACTCATTTTTGAGATGTTAATCGTGCCTTTGAATGATGGTTCTTGAACAAATTTGCAGAATTAATGGTGAACTTTGGAGGTTCTTGAAGTTGGATGTAGTAGCTTAGGGTTTTCTTTTTCAGGAAGTTTGATGAAATATAACTTATAATGCTTCTAATAGGCTTTAATATGGGTCTTAAATGGATTTTAGGTAAGGAGAATGACCAAAACGCCCCTAAAAATAAAAAAATTCACGAATCTGTTCTTTGGTGGACTGTTTTGATAGTCTGAAGTAGATCAATCGTAATATTTTACTTTTTTATTCAAATTGGATGAAACCAATTTCATTAGAAAGAGGGCTCTCACATATTTTTGTTGATATATAGTATCTCACGCGGATCATTGTATATAAGGAGTTATGATTGTTTGAAGTTGACTCAAAAATTCACTTTTGATAGGCTAAGGTAGATCGACCATAACTTTTTTCTCTGATAAAAAAATTGGATAAAACCAATTTCATTGGAAGGAGGACTCACAGAGAATTCCATTTATATATAGTAGATCACCCAGATCATTATGTAAAAGGAGTTATGATAGTTTAAATTTGGAGAAAAAATATGTCAGGCCTCAGTACTTTTTCCTGCACGTTTTACTGGTCACTAATATTCATGGTTCGATCAGAATGCTCATAACTCATCGCTCGAGTGTCCGTTTTTGATGATCCACAGATCGTTGGAAAGCTTATTCGATACACTACACAATGGTGGGTCATAATCTAAGACATTCCATATGAAAAATTTATAATTTATTCTAGAAAATAGAACCTAACATGTTTATGCAGAAAATTTCAATGAAAAATTTCCTACGGTATTACAGTAAAGCTACTTTGGTTGGACCTAATGCAGTATTTGAGGCTATGGAGATGGTGAAGTTGGTTAGAGAATGATTAAAGATAGAACAGAGTCGTCAGAAGTCATATAGAGACATGAAACAAAGGGATCTTGAGTCCCAAGTTAATGACTTGGTGTATCTAAAAATTTCACTCAATAAAGGGGTGAAAAGGTTTAAGAACAAGGGGATGCTTAGTCCCCATTATGTTGGTCCATAAAGAGTTCTTAACCGTATTGGGAAAGTAGCTTATGAAGTTTAGTTGCCTACAGAGTTGTCAGCTGTTTATCCGGTCTTTCATGTCTCCATGCTTAGAAAATGTATTGGTGATTCTGTTATTTTAGATCCTTCAGAAGGAACTGATGTTTGGGACAGTATTTTATTTGGCAAGATTCCAGTTGAAATATTTGATTACTGAGTCTAGAGATTAAGGAACAAAGAAGTACCCTTGGTCAAAGTGTTGTCGTAAAATCAATCTGTTGAGAGTGCTGTGTGGGAAGCCAAAGCACATTTAAGGTCTAAGTACCCGCACCTCTTCTCCACAAGTTCAGATCAAGCTGAAGGTACCTTTCCTTCTTAATTTAATCCCTTTCTAATTAAAGATTCAGCTATATAGCTATTCTTATTATGAATCATGCATTCTCTAAAGAGTTCAAGAGTTTAGAAAGAAAAAGAATCAGTTTAGCGAGTTCTTCCAGCTTACATACTCATTTTTATCCATATTCTTAGTCTCTCTAGTGACATTCGAGGTTTAATGTTCCCAAGGGGGAGATATTTTAATACCCCAAACTTTGCCTAAGATTAATTTCATCTCGAGAAGGTTAAGAAATGACTTCCTATGTGAGTATCATTTTTAACCATATAGAATTTCTATAATTTCAACTTTTTATCACTTGGGAAATTTGAGAAGCTTTCTGTTGATATAAGATTCGCCTAAATCCAATAATTGGCCAAGAAGTTATGGCTAATTTAAGTCCTAGTTATAAAACACTGTCATTTCAGTGCTTGGCGAGTCGCAGAGTGGGTCTATTTAACAATTGTCAAATTCCAGTAGCCTAGCGCGATAGTGGCATATCGTGATGAAGTTTTAGGTCCCAACTAGTGGGACAACACGATGGCTCTGCATCGTGATGACCCCAAGAATCCCATTTGTCAATTTTTAGTGAGCCACCGCGATCGTAGCGCATCACGGTGGACTATAAAATTAGGCTCCCAGTTATATTTTTTCCAATTATGTTAAGGGTTAAAAGTGGGGTATTTTGGGAAATTAGCCTACCCCCAATCCATCCATAAACACATAATCAATGGCATAACAAAGCACTTTATGCCCAAAATCTTCATTCTCTACAAAGTAAAAGCCCTAAGCATCAAAATCCTCCCCCAAGAATCTTAGGAATTCACCGTAGTTTTCTAAATTGAATTGAGATTTGAGGTTCGCAAAACAAAGGCTTCAAGAACCCTCATCCAGAAGTATGAGAAAGAGTCTCAAGCAAGCTTATTCATCAAAATTCATAATTTGAGGTATATGGGGTTTGAACAAGAACACTCCTTCCGTTCTTGTTCCCAAATTTTTTATTTTCTTAAAAGATTTTAATTTTTTGAAGATGAACTATGCCTAAATTGCTACATTCGAGTATATGAGATTATGGATTTGTTCAAGCCTTGAATTATATGAAACTACACCTATTTTATGATTTGATTTGAGAATTAAAGTTATGAATGACATATTCCTTCCATGATTGGTGTTTTTAATACTCTTAAGCTTGAAGTCATAATTTACCCTCTATTTTGAATTTAGATTTCTTGAATATGTATTCACGTTTTAAGGTCTAAGAAGGAATTTTGATATATTTTATTGTATTTCAAGAATGGTATTTATATCTCCATATCATTGAAGTTTCGAAGCTTGTTAAAGATAGTCTACCAAAGTTTAATGAGAAGAGTTGATTTTGATCTTAGGTTAAGAAAATAATCCACATCTTGTGATTTAAGTTAAAGCGAAGCATATTGGCTCCCATTTCATAATGTTGAATATAAGGTGGATGTTTCCTAAAAGTTCTGAGCCTATTATAGGAGTAATACTTAGCATCGACTTGGGCTTTATTCCTAGGTCTCATGCCCCAGAACTATACGCTACCGTAGGATTTGATTTACCGCAAGTAGGTTAAGCTAGTAATCACTAAAAGTAAAAGGTTCTACTCCGATGGCAATAGTAGAACAGTTGTCCCCAATGTGGGCAAGACATTGGACTCCGTTTCTCTCACATGGTTTATGTCTGTTAGAAGAATCTCCCAAAAGTAGTCCTACTCTATTTAAGATATAAGTACTTGTATTTCAAAAGCTATGATTCTACGATTAATAAGGTTCTAAAGTTCTCTAATCTTTAAGTTTCAAAGAATTTCCTTGTTTTCCATAAGATTAAAAAGTATGTTCTGAAGGTTGTCACTTTAAGACTTAATCTAGTTCACAAGCTTGAGTACAAAGAAAAAGTACAAATTTAGAATAAACTGAAATGACTCACATGATTTATATGTTGTGGTTTTTATTCATGATTTTTGAGAATTTTATTCAAGAAATGTGAGTCACCTATTATGGCATGCCTGTTTTCTATAAAAACTTATGATATGGATTATTTAATTGCATACATCCCCATATACTCAGTATATTCCCAAGTGCTGATCCATATATACGTCTATGTGTTAGATTATCTTTTAATGTAGGTTCAGGTGCTCAGCTCCATCCTCGTCAGTGACTTTTGAGTACCTTTGTCTACATCTACACAGTAGTGAGTCCTCATGGTTCAAGGACCTATCTTTAGTCATTTATATATTTAGTAGATGTTTTATTGCTTTCAGTTTAGTTTGAGTCCATTGGAGATCTGTCCCAACGACTTTCTAGTTCATTGAGTAGTAGAGGCTTTGTTAGACTTTGTAAGTATATTTAGACATTCAGTAATTTGTTACTTCCACTACTCTTTTATATTTTAGTGAGACGTGTTGTTCTATGTCTCAGTATATTGCTCTCAGTCCCTTGATTTAAGTATTTAGAAGTAGTAGCAGGCTCAAAGGGTTAGCTTGGGGTTACTTGTCTCCTCGAGCACCGTGTGACATCTCAGGACCCATTTTTGGGGGCTAAAAATTTTATAGTTGGGTTCTTATGAACCTTGAGATTATTTTAAAGTGGATTTACTTGAGATTAGTGTAGTTAACTAAAGGGAGTAATATTTAGCACCGAGTTGGGTAAGTTCCTACAGTTTCATACCCAAGAACTACGTGCCACCATAGGATTGAGATTTATGGGCCCGAGGTCAAGATAAGAGATCACTGAGTAGAGGTTATACTCCTTGGCAAGAGTATGATGCCTCTCCCCAATATGAAATTTCTTCCTTAAGAGGACAACATTGGACTCCATGTAGCTCTCATGGTTTATGTCGGTTAAGAGAACCTCCCTTGAGATAGAATATTTTCCCTACAGCTTTGGTATAAGTGATTTTCCTAATAGTATGATTTTAAAAATTGTTTCTTGGAGTAAAATTTTCCCAAGAAGAAAGCAGTTTTCTCTACTAGTAAGAGTTATAGAATTTCGAGTTCCAAGTGTCTTGAGTTTAAAATCGTTTGAAGTTCTTGAGCAATAAAGAATTCTTACTCTCTATGAGATATATACATGAGTTGGAAAGTATTGTTTAAAGCTTTCTTTAGTCTCCAAGTAATGATATTAAGAGGAGAGTATAAATTTTAAAGCTAAAGTATAATGACTCATGAGATTTGTGTTACATGCTTCATTCTACATGATTTATGATCTTATTATATTAGACTTATTCAAGCTGTGAGAGTCATTCATATTTGCATGCATAAATTGATTAAAGAGCATGGATATTATTTTATGTACATGCATACACCCCCATATACTCAATACATTTGCAAGTGCTGATCCACATAAACGTTATGCGCTACATTGTCTTATAATATAGGTTTTGGTGCTTAGTCCAAGCCTCGTCAATAATTTTTAAGTACCTTTGTCTACATCATAATAGTGGTGAGTCCTCATGGTTTGAGGACCTATCTTCAGACATTTCTATATTTTAGTGGATATATTACTGCTTTCAGTTAAGTTTGAGTAAATTGGGGACCTATCCTAGTGGCTCTCTAGTTTATGGAGTAGTAGAGGCTTTGTCAGACTATTTATCAGATTGTTAGTATGTTGAGATTTCTAGTTTTGTGGTCATTTGGACTAAGTATTTTCTTTTTTTTATTATTATTTGATAAGACAGTGCTAGTGTTTTGTTTATTTCTTCTCAAAATGAGTTATTTTATGTAGTTACGAGCTCAAGTGGTTAGCCCAAGAAGTCACCATTAATGTTTAGGCCAATAACCAGGCCGTAGTTGCAAATCAGCAGGGAAGGGATTTAGCTGCTGCTAGGATTCGTGATTTTATGCGAATGAATCCGCCAGAGTTTTATGGGTCAAAGGAAGTTGAGGAGCCACAGTTATACCTTGAGGAGGTGAGAAAAATCACATAAGTGATACATATTTCTAAGGAAGAAAGTTTTGAGCTGGCGTCATACAGGAAAGATATTGCTTGTGATTAGGTGGTAACGTAGAAGAAGGGTAGAGGTGAGGGTGTTACTCGTATGACTTTGCAGGTGTTCCAAGATGTATTCTTGGAAAGTTATTTTTGCTTGAGATAAAGGAAGCAAAGATTGAGGAGTTTATGAACCAAAGGTATGGCTCCATGACCGTTAAGGAGTACTTCTTGAAGTTCAACCAGTTGGCCAAGTATGCTCCTGATTTGATTTCTGACACCCAAGCTAGTATGAGCAAGTTCGTGATAGGTGTTTTTGGTTTGATACTGAAAGAGTGTAGGACAGTGATATTGTATAGGGATATAGATCTAGTTAGGTTAATGATGTATGTATAGCAGATAGAGTAAAATAAGATAAGGGAGAAAGATAGAGTGAGGGTAATAAGAAGACTAAATTTGAGCAGCATGAGTATAGTCAGTCTAGGTCCCATAAAGTGAGGGGTAACAAGAAGTCTTCTATGTCTAGGTCACAGAACAGTGTAAGTAAGAGATCCCATTATCCTTCTTGTGCGAAGTGTGGTAGGTACCATCTCGGTTAGTGCTTAGTGGACCAGAGGGGTTGTTTCTGTTATGGCAGGCTGGGCCATAGACATAGAAATTTCCCGCATGCTAGGAAGGGGAATAGAGATACCCGACCTCAGTCATAAACTACTAGTGTACCAGCTCTTCTACCTCATCCCACCCATGTTCAGGACGCTTTATCTAGCACTACTGGTGGTCAGCGCCAGAACAGGTTCTATCCCTTACCATCCCAGGAAGAGCAGGATGACTCTCCCAATGTTGTTACTAGGATGCTCTATGTCTTTTGCTTTGATATTTATGTATTGTTGGACCTCGAGTCAAGTTTCTCATATGTGACCCCAGTTGTAGCTGTGAATTTCAAAATGAGTCCCGAAAGGATGCTTGAGCCTTTCCTAGTTTCCACACCAGTAGAGGAGTCAATTGTTGCTTAACAAGTGTATAAACATTGTCCTGTTACTGTTCTTCATAGATTCATATTTGTTGACCTGATAGAGTTAGGCATGGTGGATTTTGACCTTATTCTGAGTATGGATTGGCTTCATTCTTATTATGAATCTATAGAATGTCGTACCCATGTGGTTAAGTTTCAGCTTCTTGATGAACCAGTTTTTGAGTGGTTCGGGAGTTCGGTATCTCCCAACAGTCATTTTATTTCCTATCTCAAGGCCAGAAAGCTAATATCCAAATGTTGCATTTATCAACTACTTAGAGTTAAAGACACTAAGTCTGAGGCTACAACTATTCAGTCAGTCAACATTGTTAATGAGTTTCCTGATATTTTTTCGGAAGATATCCCAGGGGTACCTCCCGATAGAGAGATAGAATTTGGGATTCACCTTCTTCCTAACACTCTGCCCATTTTTATTCCTCCATACCATATGGCACTTGCAGAGCTTAAGGAGTTGAAAGAGAAAATCTAAGATCTTTTAGACAATGGTTTCATAAGGCTCAGTGTTTCTCCTTAGGCCGCACCTGTTCTATTCGAGAGAAAGAAAGATGGTTCATTGTGTATATGCATTGACTATTGTCAGCTGAACAAGGTCATGGTTAAAAATAAATATCCTCTTCTGAGAATTGATGACCTGTTTGATAAGTTGCAAGGTACGGGTTATTTCTCCAAGATATACTTTATATCCGGCTTTCATCAGCTTAAAGTGAGGGAATGTGATATTCCAAAGATAGCCTTCCGAACCCACTATGGTCACTTTGAGTTTCTAGACAGGTACTTTGGGCTAACCAATGCCCCAGTAGCCTTTATGGAACATATGAATCGAGTGTTCAAGAAATATCTTGATATATTTGTCATTGCTTTCATAGATGACATCCTTGTGTACTCCCGTACTGAGAACGGCCATGCAGATCACTTTAAAATTATCTTGCAAACTCTTAGAGATCAGCAGTTTTTCACCAAATTCAGTAAGTGTGAATTTTAGCTAAGATCAGTAGCTTTTCTGGGTCATATTATTTTAGCCGTAGGCATTACAGTTGATCCCCAAAAGCCAGAAGCTGTAAGAAACTGGCCTAGGCCTATTTCCCATCTGACATTAGAATTTTCTTGGGTCTATCTGGATACTACCGCAGTTTTGTTGAAGGTTTCTCTTCCATTGCATCTCCCATGACCCGGTTGACCCTAAAGAAAGTTAAGTTCCAGTGGTCAGATTCCTGTGAGAAGAGTTTTTAAGAGTTGAAGACTCGACTTACTTCAGCCCCTATGTTGACTTTGCCTGATAGTACAGATGGTTTTAACAGGTAAGGTTATAGCCTATGCCTCTAGACAATTTAAGCCATATGAAAAGAACTACCCAAGCCATGATCTTGAATTAGCTGTTATGGTCTACTTTGAAAATCTGGAGCCACTATCTTTATGGTGTCCATGTTGATGTGTTTACTGATCATAAGATTCTGCAGTATGTGTTTACCCAGAGGGATTTGAATCTTAGACAGAGGAGGTGGTTAGAGTTGTTAAAAGACTATGATATGAGTGTGTTGTATCACTCGGGCAAGGCCATTGTAGTGGCAGATGCCCTTATCAGGTTGTCTATGGGTTGTGTTGCTCCTGTAGAGGAAGGTAAGAAAGAGTTAGCTCGTGATGTGCATTGTCTGGCTAGATTGGGTTCTAGGTTGCTTAATTTGGCTGAGGGAAGTAATTTGGTGTAGAGTAGTTCTGAATCCTCTTTAGTTTTGAAAGTGAAGGAGAAGTAAGACAGAGTCCTAGTTTTTTTAGACTGAAGAAGTCAGTTAAGGACCAAAGGGTAGAGGTTTTCTTCCAAGAGGGAGATGGCATGTTGAGATTGCAGGATAGATTGTGTGTTCCGTGTGTTGATGATCTGAGGTAGAGGATTATGGCTGAAGCACATGGCGCACGGTATTCTATCCATCCCAGTGCTAGCAAGATGTACCATGACTTATAGGTAATATATTGTTGGAGTGGTATGAAGAAAAATATAACTGAGTTTTTAGCAATGGGTGCAACATGCCAACAGGATACGGTAGAACACCAATAAGTTGGTGGTGTGATGCAAAAATTTTTTATACCCTCTTGGAAGTTGGAAGAGGTGAATATGGACTTCGTGACTAGTTTACCTCTTTCGCTTCTTCATCATGATACTGTTTTTGTTGTTATAGATAGGCTGACTAAGTCCGCGCATTTCATGCCAGTGCATACGCCTTATACAACTGAAGATTATGCTAGATTGTATATTCGGGAGCTAGTTACGCCATATGGAGTTCCCTTGTCTATCATTTTAGATAGGATTACTTAGTTCACTTGTTAATTTGGAGAGAATTTCAGCATGGTCTTAGTACCCAAGTTCATTTGAGTTCCATTTTTCATCCACAAATAGATGGTCAGGCTAAGAGGATTATTCAAACTCTAGAAGATATGTTGAGGGCATGTGCTCTTGACCTCAAACGTATTTGGGATGAGAATTTTCCATTGGTAGAGTTTTGTTATAACAATAGTTACCATGATAGCATTGAGATGGCACCATTTGAGGCATTATATGGTAGAGGATGTAGATCACCCATATGTTGGTTTGAAGTGGGTAACGCTGCAGTGATTGAATCTGATGTGGTATTCGAGGATATGGAAAAGGTAAAGTTGATTAGAGAAAGGTTGAAGACTACTCAGAGTCATCAAAAGTCATACGCCGATGTGAGAAGAAAGGATCCTTTTTTTGAGTTAGGTGATTTGGTGTACTTAATGATTTCACCCATGAAAAGGGTAAAGAGTTTTGGTAAAAAGGGGAAGCTTAGTCCCCGTTATGTGGTATCCTATAGAGTCTTGAGTTGTGTTGGTAAAGTAGCCAAGAAGTTGAGTTTCCCACAGAGTTGTCAGCCGTTCATCCTAATTTTCATGTCTCCATGTGTAAGAAGTGTATTGGTGATTCTGTTGTTGTGGATCCTTTGGAGAGTACTAATTTTTAGAACAGTCTTTTATTCGATGAGATTCCTGTTGAGATTCTACATTTCTAGATCCACAGATTGAGGAACAAAGAGGTTCCCTTGGTCAAAGTTTTGTAGCGGAACTAGTCAGTTGAGGGTACTACTTAGGAGGTAGAAGCAGACATGCGAGCTAATTACCCGCACCTCTTTTCTGCGAGTTCAGATTAAGTTGAAGGTATTATTCTTCCTTACTTCAGCACTTCTAAATCTGAAGTTCAGATATATATCTATTCTTGCATGAGTTCTTGTAATTTCTGAAGTATTCATTCCATGTTATGAAAAAAATCATATATACATTAATTCAAGAATAACAACACCCATATTTCACCATTGTGCTTCGGACAGAAAATGACACCAAAACCCCCAAGTGGGTCTCATAAATGGAAATCGAGTTTCTGACACCAACACAATGTTCAAATATTATTAGGTAGTTATAATCCTTAAGAAATTAGTGGAAAACAACCATATTTAGGCTAAAATTAAGCCTCAACCAATTTGGTGTTTTTGGTCTAACAATCAAGAATTTAACTATAACATTTAGGGAATCTTACCTTAGATTCGATGATAATCACGAATATGCAAGATGTTAAGCTCTCAATCAACACCAATGACTCAATTTAAGGACTACTCTCTCCATTAGGGTTTTAGAGATGAAGAAATAGGAGAAATGGACAAATTTTTGGCGTTCACTGAACTTAAAAACGCCCTATCCAGGTCCTCAAAAATTGAGATCGTGCACACGTACTTGCTGTGATCGTGGTCATCGTAATCACAGTAAGCCCTCAACGATTGTGGTATCTCAAGCCTTTATAGATGAAAGTTGAAACTTCGTATTTGATTTAATATTTTGTCCAATGCCTCAGTATGCATTCAGAATCAAATATAAGAAAACAAAATAGGCAGCCATACTAATTTTGATATTCCAAATGATTCATGAAGTTGGATTTTCCATCCGAGGTAGTTTAGACCAAATGTTGGCCCCACACCCAAATTTGCAATTTCACAGATTTTTCGACCAATAGGTCAAATTGTGTTTAGGTGCGGTGGGACTTGAACCAAAGGTCTACCCAACCTAAAATAGATATTTCAGAGCTGCTGGCATAGTCATAATTTCCATCTGCTGTCGTTTTACTAATTTTTTGCTTGGTCGATATTTGGAATTAACAAAGCCTTCTAAATAGGTAAATGGTTCTAAAAACTAAATTAAATGTCAGGTAACCAAACTACCAGTTCCAGCAAGTCATAAAATACTTGGGGATTCTATGGAAAAGCTCTATCGACAAAAATAAGTGGGATAATATGATATGGTTTGAAGGGTAATTAAAAATAAGATCTACATGAGTATCAAAATTTCTAACAATCAAAATACAAGATCTACATACCCGATCTACTACTAAAGAATCACCTATAGGAGTAGATACATGCAAGGGAAGACACAGTAAATCTTATGATAACTTTAGTCGTATAGTATAACAACAAGATACGTAGGAATAGGTGGATCCCAAGTCAGACAGAGTAAGGGACGAATGATGACATACCAAAATTTTACCTATAATAATGGCATCCCAGGACTCAACCTTGGTTCTAGTATGTAGTGCATACAACTGACCATTCTAGCCACCAGGCTGGTCTTCTGACAAACCTCTTGTCCTTCCTACTTTAGAACATCCTCATGTACCCTAGAAACCACTAATACGACTTTAAGAACCTACTTTAACTGAGGGATTAACTAATTTAATAGGGGGAACACTTTAAACTAATTCAACAATCACCCTATGACTAGGAAAACTCATGATTAATGCTATGAGCTCTACAATTATAACATGTAGACTAACATTAACTAGAACCAACAGATTTGGTGGACCTAAAATAACAACCATATAAAGAATGAGAAGAAGATGCACCTCTCAAAGACTGACTACTTCCTTGACCAGGTTGATTACTAGAACTAGACTGACTCCATCAGTAATGTGAAGTGCTACCTTAATAGGCGACTCGGCTAGCTTTGAGGCTGATAGGATTGTAGTTGAGGATATCTACTATGAAAATGGCTACCTCTAAACTGAGAACTACTGTGATTCCCATTAAAACTGCCCTGATATCTAGGTCTCTTATCGCTGCATCTATAAGTAACACAATGCATATCCTCTATAAGTTACACATGTTCAAAAGCCTAAAACCTACCCACAGCAACAAAACTCTGAGTAGCCGTATGAACGGGATGTCTCAATCGTCTGACAAAGCAACTAAATCTCTCATACTTAGTATCAAAAATAGTAGTTATATTCCTAGTCTACTAATGAAAATGAGTCTCATACTATGCAACGATCATGAACCCCTGCTCCAATTAAGAGAACAAATATCTCAACCAATGCTTAAGGTTGTGAGGCATATACTTCTCCAAGAATATTTCATAGAACTGAACCCATGTCAAAGAAGAAGATCCAGCTTGTGTACAATTCATATAACCTCTCACCAATGTTGAGCATCTATGTCCAATGGAAATATAGTGTAATCCACACAACAAGTATTAACTAGGCCTAAATTACAAAGCCTATCCTTAAATGAAATCCAAAACTCATCTGTATCATCGCCTGGAGCACCATAAAACATAGGCGAAGACAATCTCATGAGTATATACACCATTTTTTGATCCACGATAAATATAATAGGTTAGGAAACCACTAGTTGGGTAACTAACCTCTGAGCAACTAGTCGCATAAAAGGAACTTCAATATTAGGAGTTGTAGCTACAAGCTGTACCCCTACCTTTCTACCACTCTTATCTAAACATTCTGTATAATAAAATGGTGCACTACCAACTAATCCTAACAATTAAACTAAGGCATCTCTGAGCACTGAAAAAGAAATAAATCCTGCTGGAGCTTGGGCTGGTCCCTAACCCACTACTGGCTGAGGTAAAAGAATTACCGGCTCAAGAGTGAGAATAGAGTCTTGTGGAAGATCCCTATCCTGGCCCTCAGATGGGGACACAACTCATGTTTGTCCATGAAATCTAGCTCATCCACTAGTAGGATATGTATCCCTAGGATCGATCCTATGACCCTCTTCTCGTGTAGTGGTAGCACATGTCCTAGTTATCTGTGAAAGAGTGAAGTCAAAATAATGTTCTAGAAACCAAAACAGGCTCTTAGCAAAATATGAGTGAAAGAAGTGAAGAACTCCTAAGAATATCCTATAACCTCCTGAATATAGGCAATATACATCATTGTTCCTATCTATAGGACTCCACTAAACATTTGCTCTTGTACCAACAATATCGATGTAACCTCGTCTATGATACTGATTTTTCACGACCTAGTTTAGGAGTAATGATAGAACCTGCTCTATCCCACTAAGAGGTACGCCAAACCATAACTCAAAGCTAAAAAAATGGGTTAAGTTGGTGGAAAATGTCCAACATAGCTGAAAATCAACAACACAACTTATCAATAAGATCAATACTCTAAAATAGATAAAGATAGTCAATAGAGATACCATTCCACAACCTGGTGGAGCCTGTACAAGAGCATCTAGAAATGAAAATACAACCTAAGTATCTAGACTAGTTAGCACAATCTATCTTAGAGCAAAATACTGCACATAGAAAGTTAGAAAGTAATAGGTGACTCTTACTCTAAGAGCTCACCCTATCTCCAGATATGAACATAAAATGAACGTAAAATAACGACGGTAACTAGTATTCAGATCTACATGAAAAATATAGAGAAATATTGTAAGAGCACTAAAACATTAGGTACTTAATAGGCATCATCGACTGACTGAGGTAAATCATGATATAAGAATAATAGAATTCTAGATAGCACAACTAAGTCAAGGTAAGGAAATAAACTTGAAATATCTACAACATCGCTATACACTAATAAGTAGATAATTGGAATATCATCATAACAGGACGTAACTTATCAGCACACGCAATCATAACTACATAATTAGTTCCAATATGCCAATAATTATGGAAAATTAAATAACCTATCACAAGCCCCTATATCCTAGAAGGTACACACAAGATCATATAACCTACCACCATTATTTAACAACTCTCATAATAAAATTAGAATTCATCTAAGTCATACCATTGACTGTCTATATTCATCATTTTCCAATTATTCAACAGTTATCAACTAACCATGATGTAACATCTATCCACATGTATCAATAAATCATCCTTTGTCAACTAAGCATCACTTATTAACTAATCTTCATTTCACAGCTAATCATAAATTATCAACAAGTCATGATTTGTAAACTAACTAGTATTTATCAACTGATAAACATTTAATAGGTAATCAATATTTATCAATTAATCATTATATCTCTGGAGTCTATTTATATTAAGCTATAATATAATTATTTCCTCATTTTAAACTTAACTGGATACTCAATCTCATACACCAATGTCATCATATCATAATAAGTATATCATCATAGTGTAATATGTATAGATGGACTCAAAACTATATGGATATTCAATAATATCCTTATAAATATCATCATAATCATCTTACAGTCTTGTTGAGCATGTATATTTAATCATAATCATTGTTTGACCTTTCTGGGTATATATCATCATAATTATCATACAACCTTGTTGGGCATATATCATCAAATCGTACTCTGAACTTGCTGGGTATATATCTTCATAATCATCCTACGGCCTTGCCGAGTATATTTATATCATCATAAATGTCATAATCAATATAATCAACATCATAGCCATCTTTCAGAATTTTATCGGGTATAACTGATCAATATCATAATCAATATGGCCAATAGCATAATCATTAGTGTATTTTATAGAATGACCATTAACATAGTATATTAAAAAATTTAATATCCTTAATCAAAAGCATGAGCTTTGGTATAATAAATAGCATAATTACCAATTTCGTAAATAAGCACGATCTTTAGCTCAATCAATAGCATAATCACCAATATGGACAATAGAAATAATAAAAAAAGTAATCAATATGTATTATCAAGGCCTATTCATAGATTATAATTAGCTGGGCCAATATCTAATCCATATCTTATTCATAGAATAACCAATGGCTTAATCACCAATTAATCGAGAAGCATGGCCTCAAACATAAACAAAGTGTAAATGCTAATTTATCAATGAGCATGATCACTATTATTATTAATAGCTCATTCATTGTATAGATTAATAGCATAAATTTTGGCTTAGACAATAAGTTAATAAAGAGCTTGTTATATAGTAATTTGATAGCCCAAACAATAGCCAAAACAATAGCATATTCATAATCTCATGAATAACATAAGTTTAATCAATATCACATTCATGGCATACTCGTTAAGCATTACTTTCAGCATCATCCATCACAAACAGCAATACCAAGTCATCTAAATGTCTCTCAGATAGCCATCTCCTAGATTTACACAAGCATATCAAAGGGTATTTAATAACTATTATAAGTCTTGTCTTAGGGTGGGTCGAAAAGCCCACTTCTAAATCCTCAAAATCATTTATCAAGCAATTTTTACCCAGAACTAGGGTAGGGTATCTCATTCCACTATTAGATGTTAAATAGGACATAACTAGTCCAAGGATAGAAATACCTCCTAATATAGAGCAACTATGTTCTTTTTCCTAAGTTATTGGGAATTTCGGTAAGTTTTATCCTATATTCATGTGACCAAGGTGATCTTCTCATTAGTTTAGTAACTAAAGAATTTTTGACTAAAACATAAGCCTAAAAGGGTAACTTCACCTATGGTATGATTAGATAAGATAATTATGCCGACACGGTATCCATAATAGCCTAAGTAATCTGACTAATTCCATGTATTCCAATTTATCACACCAACAAATAAAGATAATCCCGAATCTAATACAATATTATAAACATACTATGACCTATCAGAATCTAATAAGGGGTAAAACCTAGCCTACATGGATGCCAAAAAAAGCTTACAAAATCTAAAACACCACTTTTCCTTTTTGAAAAACTTTTGCAATATGCGAAGAAATAAAAGTCACATTCTACTCATGAATATAAGAATATTGATGCCCATATTACACTATTGTACTTTGGGGCAAAAAATAATATCAAAATACCATGTAGGTCCTATTTACAAAAAAAAAAACTCATTTTTGACACCAACCCAAAGTTCCCACATGCTCAAGGAATTATTACAATAAAAATGGGTGAATTTCAAGCTAATTTGGGACTAAAATCAAGACCCCAAGGTTTTGGGATAATTGAAAAAGAAATAAAAAATTCTACCATGAAAAGGGTGAAAACTTACATCAAATTTAAAGATAATCGTGTAAACAAGTTTCAGACGTTCTCCTAATCCACCCACAAGCATCAATTTCAAAGTATCTCCCTTTTTTGAGTTTTTTTCTCAACAGAAAAAGTGAATAATGAGCAAAATTTGGATAAAATATGGTATTTATACATTTACTAGGTCCTAAGGTTTATCTATCACAACCCGATGTTTATAAATGCAATATAGGGCATTAGATAGGGATGTCGTATTTACGATATTTCCTCTCAACAATTGTGTCCTTAGAAAACTGGTGAAGGAGTTTCATTAGAGACTTAAAGGATCATGATCGCAACACCTATTGGTGCTTCTAGATAGCAATCATGATCCATGGTCTACGATCATGGGTTATAATGCCCCGAGACCGCACCCTGGGCATCAAACGGGGCTTACGACCTCGAAGGACCAAAAACCAACCAATGCTTGGTACCTTCTGTAAGCACTAAATACAATACTATAATACATATGTGGAAGAAATCATTAAATGACATAAGGTTCTTAAAATACTAAAATAATAGTAACTAAGTAAAACTGATAATAATAGCTAAAAATAAAATAATTGTTTAAGATAGTCTAAAAGCCTCTAACTATCTGAATATGTAGTTAATGGGGTAAACCCCTAACTTACTCCAACTGAAATAACTACTGAACTGCTGAAATACTGAAATAAGTAAACTTTATCCTCAAAATATAAGGACTCACCACTATAACTGTTGTTGATAGTCTAAGCTTCTAAGTATAGTCACAAACCTAAGCGTCCGAACCTATGATATGAGACATTATAACTCAAATAAAGACTATTTATCAATATGTGGAATGTACTGGCATGCTAAGTGAGGTGAGGCGGATATACATGGGTTTATATACATAAGATAATAACTCACTTAATGAACATAATGAAGTAACTGGATGAGAGTACATGCAGAACTGTATCTACTGAACATACTAATCATGCTATTCTATGCATATAGATGTACATTGTGTACCTAAGATTTATACTGAAACTGAGAGCATAATTTTAATGGCTGAGTAACTTATAGGTCCTGTAGAACTATCTGAGTTCTATACTGAATACTGAGACTAAAACTATAATTATAGGACTATTCATCTAATCGACATACCCTGATCTAAACTAATTTGTGGTTAAACCTATGACCAATGTTTAAAGGGAGTTAGCACCTTGCCACGGGATACTAACAATGTTGGGTCAACCCTAATTTTGTAGGAACACTCATAAAGTATATATATATATATAATTGCATCAACCCTAGTCTAGAAGGAGAACGACTTACCCTATGCTGGCTCTATAGTTCTATAATTCAGGGACTGCTACTAAGGGTCAAACCCTCTACTAGTAGGAATGACCCCATCCCTGAGTTCGCTCTATGCTGAATCCTACTCCTAACTTATTCGATACTGAACTGATTACTAGACTGTACTAGGTTTGACTGAACTAACACTGATTGTGTTGACTAACTGTACTGGACTAAGTTTTGTTAATTGACTAAGTATTAATGTTCTTGACCTTTACTGGGACAACTCTATAACTACTGAAACTAAGTAAACAACTAGATTTCAGGTAATAAATACCCCCAGGACTCGATAGCAGAATGGATAAAACATAGCAAATCTTGAAAGCATAGCAATAGTAAATTGTACACAATTCAATCACTGAGATATTTTGTCAAACACTTAAGGGTCATGAACTTGTACATGAAAGAGAACATATGCTAACATGTCATGATTACAGTATTAAATTCACATGGACATTCTATCAAATACAAGGGGAGCATAATTAATGCACATTATAATGAAAAACACATAAACATCATGACTATAACTTAAACTGGCAATTTCAAGGGTTTTGGCATGGTAATTACATCAATCAACATACATGCTATATTATGTTCATGATACTTATGATTAAATCTTGAATTGGAAACCCATACAACAACACAAACATGAATACAACCCAATTTTGCATATATAAATCATGAAACTGAAAGCTTATAGTCTTAAAAAGGGTTCTTGAACACCAAGGGTGGAAGAAAACCCAAGGATGAACACCTAACATATATGAGTAGTTGAATTCTTGAAGTTTCTTGGAATTTTTCTTGGGAATTAACCTTGAATCTTGAATGAAAAGATTTCCTATTTGAGAGAGAATGTTCGTGATTTGAGGGAATTGAATAAAATAATGATTATTTAGGCTATTAGGGCATTCATCTCATGTTCTAAACTAATTATGGTCATCTAAAATAACCCAACTATCCCTAGAAAGAATTAAATTTTCATCACTATTGTACTAATTTTGCCCATCACCGTGATGCGGTGCCACCGAGGTGAGCAACTGGAATTCGACTGAAAATATATTTCCACAGACAAGCATGAAAATACACTTTGGTGAGATGAACTGGTATCACATTGTGTCACTAGAAAAGGACAAGTACAAATTGGCACTCCTCTACGACACGATGCTTATCGTGGTGCTTCACTGGATAATTTCAATTATGATCTGGAACTTCATTGTGATGCGATACTAGCCTGGTGATTCACTGGAAGATGACGAGTGTCATTTGTCCTTCCACAGCAATGCGGTATAATTGCTTTGGGCTTCCTCCTGAAACTAAATTTGTTATAACTTCTTACCCGGTTATCGAATTAAGGGAAAATTTATATCATTGGAAAGCTGATTAAATTTTCAATATCTTGATGGGTCTTAAAATAGAAAATTCTAAGTATACTAAATGTTATGTATAGGAACGCTCATACAATAATAGTTGAACAGAGTCAGGAAATTATTGGGTATTACAATATCTCCCCCTTGAGAACATTCATCCTCTAATGAGTCTATTTAAGCTAAAAATACCAATGAATTGAGTTTACCCACTGAACATGCATAACTGAAGCATGAATATATGACTGAACTAATTCATAAATATATGACTGACATAAGAGTAATATGCAGCTAAAACTGACCATGGAAAAGAGAAATTCTAAGAAGATTGATACCTTAAGTTGAATTTGAATTTTTTGAGAAGAGATGAGGGTATTTGGTCTGCATATCTTCTTTTGCTTCCCAAGTGGTTCCCTCAATGGACTGGTTTCACCAAAGAACTTTGTCCAAAGGAACTTTTTTATTCCTTAGTCTACAAATCTAATGATCAAGGATTTCAACTAGAACTTTCTCTTAAGAGAGACTGTTTTGAACATCTACAATCTTTATAGGGACTAAAACTGTTACGTCAACTATGCATCTCTTTAGCAAGGAGACATGAATCACTGGATGCACTGATGCTAAGTCTGCAGGTAACTCAACCTCATAATCTACCATACAAAAATTACTCGGAATCCTATAAGGACTAACATATCGGGGAATAAGTTTTCCCTTTTTACCAAATCTCTTCACCCCCTTCATGGGAGAGATTTCCAAATACACCAAATCACCAATCTCAAATTCAAGATCTTTCCTTCTCATATTTCCAAAGGATTTCTATCGGTTCTGGGTTGTCTTAAGCGACTCCATGATGAACTGTACTTTCTCTAAGGCATCAAACACCAAGTCAGTCCCAACTACTATGGCCTCACATACATCAAACCAATCAATAGGAGATCTATATAATCTCCAATAAAAATCCTAAAAACAAAGCCATCCAAATATGGGAATGATAGCTATTATTATATGCGAACTCAGTCAAAGGTAAGTGGTAATCCAAATTACCCTTAAAGTCGACTACACACATTCTCAACACATCCTTAAGGGTCTAAATAGTCCTTTCTACCTGATCATCTATTTGAGGGTGAAAGGCTATACTGAGGTGTCCTAGGGTGCCAAGACCCTTTTGGAAGGCTTTCCAAAAGTAAGAGGTGAATATGGTACCTCTATTTGAAATAATAAACAAAGGGAAACCATGTAGCCTAACCAACTCTTTGATATTGAGCCTAGCATAGTCCTTGACTAAATAAGAGGTATGAACTGGCAAGAAATAGGCTAATTTGATCATTCTGCCCATAATGACCCAAATTGAATAATCCTGACGATGAGTATGAGGCAAACCTATCACGAAATCCATGTTCACTTTTTCCTACTTCCAAGTGTGAATATTGAACTCATGTATGGACCAACTAGGTTTCTGATGTTTAATCTTAACCTGCTAACACATAGAGTAATTAGCTATAAACTCTAGAATATCTCTCTCCATCCCACTCCACCAATAGACTTCCCGTAAGTCAGGGTATATTTTAATGAAACCTGGATCAATAGAGTTACATGCACCATGCACTTCATCAAGAATTTGTTATCTTACGCCATCCATGCATAGAAAACATAGCCTACCCTTGCAAGCATCACTCCATCTCCCCCATTAATTTTATTTTTCTTGCTATAAGGTATAAAACAAGTTGACCCTTAAGAATTATGGTACTACCTCTCCATTCTAGGACCGGTTCATTCAGGATCTAAAAATAGACAGCTTTATTTATATAATCAACTGAGGTATAGCATTAATGGAGCCGATCCATGCTGATAATAATGTCAAAATCCATCATCTCTAACTCTACTAAGCATGCTGAAGTAACTTTCTGAGATAACATAATCGGACAGTTCCTGTATACCTGCCGGGCTATGATAGACTTACCCACTGGGGTAGAGACTTAGAAAGGATCTATTAGGATTTTGGGACTAACTCTAAAGTTGATGGATATATAAGGGGTTAGAAAAAATAAAAAAGCTCCTGGATCTAACAAAGCATAAAAATATATATAGTAAACTTGTAACATACCAATGACCACATCAGGAGAACTTTCCTGATCCTGTTGGGACTGAAGTGCATAGAGCTTGTTTGGGTATTGCCCACTGGTGGCACTGGGAGTGGCACTCTATTTAGATGCGCAATCAAAATAAGCTGGGGGTCGATTATGCTAACTTTGTGAATCTACCTGAGGACACTATTTGATTTTATGACCTGGTTTACCCCAGTCAAAACACATGTCTATACAAGCCCTACAGGCACCCTGATTATTTCTAATACATTTCTAGCAAAGAGGATTTGTTCGAGCACTGCTTACACTACCCTGAGATTTAGAGCCTGGAGCTCTATCATTATTACTATTTCTTAATTTAGTCACTGGAGCACTCGCTGAGGATAGAGCTAGAACTAAATATTTTAGGCAGAACTGAGAATGATTACCACCTTATAACCTAGGCTGAGTGAAGTTGAAGCTACCTACTCTAGCCCTTTTTTTTCCCTCTCTTTCTTCTTTGTCTTTTGTTCCATAATTTGTTGAGTATGGACCATCAACCTAGCCAAGTCCATCTTCTTAATCAGTATTGTGGTCCTATACTTCTTGACCGTACTATCAGATATAACAGACATAAAATTTCTTATCTTAGACCTATTATTAGTTACCACATAGGGAGCATACCTGGCCAATTGAGCAAACTTGAGAGAATACTCCTTCACTATCATGATACCCTACTTCATGTTAATGAACTCTAAAACCTTAGCTTTCCTCAACTACATCGGGAAGAACCTATCCAAAAAGGCAGTAGCCAACTCCTCACATTCTATAGGCCCTACATTTTACACACCTATCTACCTTCCACTGCTTAAACCATGTATGAGCTATATCTTGCAACTGATAGGCAGCTAACTCAGTACTCTCACTGATGGTTACCCCTTTAATGTTTTATTAACTTTCGCACCATGTCAAGGAATTCTTATGGGTCCTTTTTAGGCTTAGACATTGAATATGAACAAGGTTTTATTCGAGTGAAGTCCCTAATTCTAGGTGCAGTAGAATAGGCCATTGGGCTTGCCTGAACATTGGCTAGGTGTTCATTCTGAGTTGCCACAAAATAAGCTAGAGTAGTGAAAGCTAGTCTTGATTTTACATGAGAAACGTGATCATTTAGGGGATCTTCCTGAACAGACGAAGGTGTTGGCTGGTCCCTGTACTTGTTCTATTGGTCTTTTTTGGGAGGCATGTTCTATAAACGGAAGGAAAAATTGATTAGACAGAGAGTTTAACTTGAGCTCATGCTCATTCGCACGATATTAAGAATGAAAGAAGGGAACTTTTTCATAAAATACCTTATAGCCTCTTGTTTAACTATGCCACTCTACATACCCATGCACAAGACTCTACTTGATGTTGCTTTCAGACACCCTAGAACTCTTTAGAACCTTAGGCTATGATACAAAGTTTATAAGACCACGAGATTACACTATGGGCATCACACGGTGCTTCCAACCATAAAGGACAATAAGCTAACCAATGACTGGTACCTGCTGTGAGCACTAAATACAATACTAAAATATATACATGGAAGAAATCTAAAAATACTGAACTAATAATAATTGAGTAGAACTGATAATAACATCTAAAAACTAAATAATTGCCTATTCTAGTCTAAAGCTTCTAACTGTCTGAATATGGAGTTGATGGGATAAACCCCCAACTAACTCCAACTAAAATAACTACTAAACTATTGAAATACTGAAATAAGTAAACTTTGTCCTCAAAATATAAGGACACCACTATAACTGCTATTGATAGCCTGAGTTGCTAAGTACGGTCAGGAACCTAAGTGTTCGAGCCTATTATATGAGACATCATAGCGTAAAGAAAGAGTATGCATCAGTAGGTGGAATGTACTGGTATTCTAATTGAGGTAAGACTGATATACATGGGTTCATATGCATAAGCTAATAACTGAATGAATGAACATCATAAAGTAGATGGATGAGAGCAAATGCAAAACTTTATTGACTAAACATATTGAAAATGCTATACTGTGGATATAGATATACATCGTGTATCGAAGATTCATACTAAAACTGAGTGCTGAATTATTATGGATGATGAACTGATAACTGATAGCCATGGTTCTATAGAATTGTAGGAGTTCTATACAGAATACTAAGACTTAAATGATAACTACAAGAGTATTCATCTAATCGACATACCCCAATATAGACTGATTTGGGATCCAATTTATGACCCGAGTTGAAAGGTTGTTCGCACCTTGCCAAGGGATACTAATAATTCTTGGTCAACCCTAATCTAGCATTAAAACTCATGATATATATATATATATATGTGATTTCTTAAACCCTAGTCTGCAAGGAGGACAACTTATCTTACGCTGGCTATACAGTTCTGTAATGTAGGGACTACTAGTAAGGGTCAAACCTTCTGCTAGCAGGAATTTCCTAATACTTAGGTTTGCTCGATGCTCAATCCTACTCCCTACTAAATTGACACTAAACTGATTACTAGACTATACTAGGCTTGACTGAACAGACACTGATCTTATTAATTGTCTTTACTGGATAGAGTTCACATTATTCTGTTAATTAACTGAGTATTACTATTCTTGACCTTTTCTGGGACTAGTCTATAACTACTTAAACTAAGTAAATAGCTAAATTTAGGGTAATAAATACCCCCATGACTCAATGCATAATAGATAAAAAATAGAAAATCTTGAAAGCATAGCAATAGTCAATTGTCCACAATTCAATCACTGATACATTTTCTCAAACACTTGGGGGTCATAAACTTATACATGAATGAGAACACATGCTAATATGTGATGATTACACTATTCGATTCACATGGTCATTCTATCAAACACTTGGGGAGCATAATTAATGCACATGATAATGAACAACACATAATCATCATGACTACAACTTAAACTTGGATTTTCAAGGGTTTTGGCATGGAAATTACATTAATCAACCTAAATTCTATCTTATGTTCTTGAAAATTATAATTAAATCTTGAATTGAAAGCCCATACAACAACACAAACATGAATACAACCCAATTTGAGCATGTAAATCATGAAACTTAAAGCTTATAGTCTTAAAAGGGATTCTTAAACTCCAAGGGTGGAAGAAAACACAAGGATGAACACCTAACATACCTTATTAGTTGAATTCTTAAAGTTTCTTAAAATTTTTATTGCGAATTTACCTTGAATCTTTAAGGCTAGTGTTTTCTATTTGAGAGAGAATTTTCTGGATTTGAGAGAATTAAATAAAGTAATCATTAATTAGGCTATTAGGGAATTAATCCCGTGTTCTGGACTCATTAGGGTCATACAAAAAGACTGACCTATCCTTGGAAATAATTAAATTTTGGTCACTAAAAATCCTAATTTTGGAAATCATCGTGATGCGGTGCCATCGTGATGAGCAACTAGAATTTAGTTAATAGTGTATTTCTATGGACAAGCAGAAAAATGTCCTTTGGCGTAATGTGGTGGTACTATATTACAACACTTGAAATTGATGAGTGCAAACTGGCACTCCTCCGCGATGCGAAGCTTATCACGGTGCTTCAATAGAAAATTCTAATTGGGTAGTGGAACATAATAATAATATGGTACTATTATGGTGATTCACTAGAAACTAACGAGTGCCCTTTGTCCTGCCACCATGACACGGTACAATTACATTGGGCTACTGCCTAAAATTAAATTCACAATAATTTCTTACCCGATTATTGGATTAAGGCAAAATTTATATTGTTGGAAACCTGATTGAGTTTTCCACAGCTAGATGGGTCTTAAATTAGAAAATTAAACGTATACTTAAGTTTATATATAGGAACCCTCATACAATAAGACTTGAATTGAGTCAGGAAAGTATGGGCTATTAAAGGGGTGCACCAGGTTACAACTGAGACTTGTAAAACTTTCAAATCCCTACAAAGCCATGGAGATTCAACTGGAATCTCGTATATGCAAATGAATATTTAACAATATCAAATTTGACATTTTAGACTCAACAACGCCGTCTAAATTTCCATTAGTAATTATTTTCACAAATGTTTGTCCCACCCTTAATTTCTAATTTCTTTACTTTCCGACAAATTGGTTAGAATGAGCCTGGATTCCTCAGGATCAAAAGCAAGAGTCCTCCTAGCTTAGAATCAATATTATTGATCTACTAAAACAATTAGAATTTTCATATGATGATATTTGATTAAACTTTCTTCCGGGTGACCATTTGGAGCATATAAAGACTTTAAAATGAAAATTTGGCACTAAAACCAAATGAACTACTCAATAGCAGAACTATTCATTCTAGTAAGTCATAAATGACTTGGGTAAGCAAATAGAAATGCTCTAATGATGAAAATAAATAAAAATATAGAAAATAACCAAATGGGTCATTATAATTATTTATCTTTTATTTATATTATTCAAATATTATGATTTACCTTAGTTGGTCGATTGTGCCTACTGAGTACCTGTGGATTTTATACTCATACTACACTTTTGTACCCTTTTTATGCATATTTAAGTACTAGTGGCTACAGGCAATGCTGAAATTTGTGCGGGTCAGAGTTTTGAGACATGGTGAGCTCTAAGGTTATATTCTTTTCCGCACTCATTGGTTTATGGAAGATAATTTTTTAGTAATAGTTACGCTTTATTTAATTTTTTAGTAATAGTTACGCTTTATTTCACATTATTGTTGTTCCTATTAATCAATAAAAATATTTGGAGCTTTATTACAGGTTTGCCCTCTCACCTTGACTTAGTTATTTGTCTCGCATTTTTATTATATTTATATTATTCTTTACCTCAGTCAGAAGACTATTCCTACTGATTACCTATGGCTTTGGTAATCATACTATACTTTTATACCCTTTTAGTGTAGATTCGAGTACAAGTAGCTACTATTGATGCTAAAATTTATGTGGGTCAGAGTTTAGAGACAAGTGAGCTCTCAGAACAAAAGTTGACATTTTCACCTTCTATTTTTTTTTTTAAATTTCTAGATTAGATGCTGAATTATATTTGAAAATATTAGGACACATATTCTTTGGGTTTAGTGCCTCTTGTATCGATACTACTAGGCCGAAGGATGTTATTATTATCTATTTGCTTCCGTCTTATAATTTTTATATGATTTATTATTATAAGATTTTACTTGCATATTTCCAGTATTTATGCCATTTTCCACAAAATTAGCCCATTTCTTATAGCTCTGGGCTACGATTTGGCTTACCTTCTGGTGGAATAAAGTTGGTTCTATCATGATTCATAAATCGGTTAGTGACAGTTTTACTCTAGTAAAACAAAATCCCTCCTTTCCATTGCTCCCTGTCCATATGGTATCCCTAGGAGAGTTCTTAGAGATAACCATGTCCTTTTTATAGCTAAAAATAAATATAGAGAAATAATAAAATTGGACTTGATATTTGAGTTTCATCACTCTGTACAACAGCTTATCAGCCAGTTTAGTGACACTGTTTGTCATGACCCAAGGCTACCCTATAATCGTAACGTGGTACTTTTAATGATTAGTGATCCAAAGCAAATCCGTAGTACTGGCATAATGGATGAGCAACTAACTAATACATGTATCAGAGCTAAACTAACTAATTAGAAATATAGCTATGGAATAAAACAGTTTGATAAATTCATTATTGGATAAAAAATTTCAACATATGTGTTCTGAAAAGAAAGATAAATCTATTACAATAACTTTAACTGGCTATCTTTGAAGCATCTACAAATATGAAATATACCCAGAAGGGACATGACCCCTATCTATCCTTAATCCATACATATTAATATGACAAATAAATTGCTATATCTTCAATTGACTTGAGTAGTCGAAGTAAGAGAACTCATCTCCTACTTGATGGATGTTGTGATCTATTTTACTATAATCCTGATATTAAGCATCTAGATCTACATAACATGAAAAATTTAGGTAAAAGAGGTATGTAATTAGTAATTTGGAATGTAATGGGTATGTGTGATATGTACTAGTCATTTAAACACTTAAAACTTGCTTTAAAACTAATGACATAAACCATTTGCTGAAACGTACAAGTAAAACATATATGTACACAAAAACTGTAAGGCATACTAAAATCTCTAAGTCATGAGGTAAAACATTTTTGTAAATTTTGATGTGTTGGAAGCATTATATAATGCCCTGGGTGTTTGGATGTCCAATTAGAGCTAGAAACAAGCCTACGTAACCATAAGATGTAGTGGAAATTAAATAAGAATAAAATATTAGGTTGGGGAAATGTTTAGCAAAGAGGGTGGTCATGCATCACACAAAAGATCCATTTACTTGTCCCCACATCATATAGTTTGGTGCAAGGGGATACTGCCTTACCCCTATTCTAAAAATATATCGTAGGTGGGCTGTGCCATAATTGGGCTCATGCCACATGGGTTGTGCCACAAATTTGGTTGTGTGCCACACCCTCTTATTTCATCAATAAGATAGTGTTTTAACAATATTGTATGGGTGTTTAGGACTTTTACAATCTTAAAATGTTCCCATTTCCCCCAAAAAATTCATAAGTACCCAACAACATCTATAATTCTCTCTAATCACATTATAAACTTCCCCAAATAACCAAAGAGGAAAATTAACTATGGTTCAAAGTTATTAATCTCTAAGGGCCAAAAATTCATCAAATTCCTTTTTCTAAGAGGAATGTAAAACAACCTTTGTGATGTTTTTCAATCATTTTTCAGAGTATTCATCTTGTAATATTTTGCTCATGTTTCCACGATAATTAATTGAATATTTGAAAGAGATGTCTTCACCTAAGAGCAATAGCAAAATCTTCAATCGATACATTATGGCCTAAACTTTCACAATTGTTTGAAGAACATTACTATTTGATCCATGAATTACTTTATGATGGTAAATAATTTATTTTATGAAAGTGATGACACCAAATATATGAGATGGCTTATGTGACATGCAAGTATTGGTATAACATTACAAAACCAAATATTGTAATTCATAAATAGAATGATTATTAAGAAAGTACCATCTCTTGAAAAAGGCTTAAATATAGGTAGACGGTTAAGCGAAAAGACATGGGTTCGTAAGGCTCATTGGCCAAAATCGTGTTTTTTCAATGTGTGGTTCATTATGTCTTAAAATATGGATGTTCATTGTATGCTAGTTCTCTACCTTGGTATACAATAATTAAGAATCTCTAATACTTGTGGCATACTTGGACTGGGTCTTGGCCGATGAGTTAGGGTTGGACCCACAGAGCTTGTGGGGTTACAGATATCTCAGAGATGCCATCAACCTCAGAACTTCAGACTTTAGAATAGAATCTTAGTAATTGCATTTAAATTGAATTCTTCATTAATATATTCATATTTTGGTTTATAACAACATAATGTACTTATCCAAATCTTTTAGTCATTATTATATTTTGCATTACTTTTTTTCCATTCTACATGCCAATACATTACATATATTGATCATCTTCAGGAAACTATATTATTTCATGATGCAGGTTTGGAGACATATTCTTAAGGTCTAATGCAAAAAAAGGATTTAGTAGACATCATAGGAGTTGGTGAGCCCTCCATCTTTTAGAAGGTGGTTTATTCAAGATGTTTAATATTATTAGTTATGGTATCATCAGGGCCTTTTCTTTACCTAGATAGTTTCTTTATGTTAGAGGCTTCGTAGATTAGTTTTGATGGATATTTTTCTAGCAGTTCTTTCTAATTCTTGGATTAATATTTCATTTAATTTTAAGGATTCCACTTGGTTTCATTTTATTCCCTCACTTCAATTATAACTATACTTTTAATAGAATGCTCACGGGCCGTGTCGAACCTTTATTGGTTGGGGATACCCATTGTTTTAAGGGCCTCGATTGGGGTTATAAAAATCTTGGCATCAAATCATCTTTTATGGTCCTATTATGCCTACGAAGTCATATGGAGTAGAGTCCATTTTATGGGTATGTTGCGTGCTAGATTTATAAAGAGAGGATACAAGATTTAGGAATATTTTCCTTTCTTCATCTTCTAGTTTTTGTTACAGAGTCTAGTTTCAATACATTCTTCTAAATCCTAATTTTCCCATATTTTAGATCATGGCTCCAAGAAGATAAAACAGTTAAAGGGCTTCATCCTGAACCTCCATATCCACTGGAGCTAATACTAAAGATGCTCGTCTTACTCACAAAATAAGGACCCATAATAGTGTCTATAATACCAATTCCCCTACTCCTACCAAGGTTTTACTAGCCTTGACTAGTTCATCTTGGGTTCCTAAAATAAATACTACTCGTACTCATTCTACTCAGGATAAGGTTTTTAATGAATAGTTCAGACAAACTATACAAATGCTTGCCCTAATTTGTTACCTTAGTTTCATAGTTCAAATAATACTAGTAATATTATTTGTTCATCCGAGATCACCCAGTTTGCTCAATTCATGAGACTAAACCTACTGACTTTTATGATTTTCAAAGTTTAGAAGGATCCCCAAGAGTTTATGGATAAGATAGAGAAAAAATTTAGAGATATGCACATTTATGACACCAGCGGGATGGAGTTTGTAGCCTACCAATAAAGGTGCAACCTATTTGTGGTATGACGAGTTTGTGGAAATCAAAGTTGAGGATGCAAAACTTGCTATTTAGGAAGATTTATCTTACGTTTTTCTAGATTACTTTTTGTCTAAGGATTTTATAGAATCCATGACTAAATAGTTTATGAATTTGAAACAAGAAAGGATGAATGTCAAGTAATATGTTTTGAAGTTCACTTACCCATATTATTATACTCTAGATTTGGTGTATAATATAATATCACGTACGAAAAAGGTTTTTCTTGTCTTTCCAATGATCTAGTGTTTATGTGTAAGGGGGAGATGACAAATTGTGATATGGATATATCCACACTGGTAGTTTACATGCAACAAATATAAGATGAAAATAATAAAAAGGTAAAGGTAAAAGACAGGAGGAACAAAGAGGTTTATAAAGTACATCAAGATGCTTGGTAGTCTCAGGGTTGTAAAGAAGGATGATAGTTGTTCAAAAAGAAATCTTGGCAAAATATTCCTATAATAAATATTGCACCAATTCCTAATCCTTTAGTTGATCAACAATAACAAATAAGAAATAGTCTAAGGATATAGTGTACTATGTCTCATGTCAGTAGAACTTATCTAAGTATGGGAATCATTTTTTCTATGGGTGTTGTCAGCCCTGTCATTTTTATTGAGATTGTCCCTTAGGGCTGGGGACCTTTAGTGGTAACAAGGCCTAATCCAGTTTTTTAACCCTTCAGCAAAGGGAAGTACTCTAGTTATTGAGGGAATCATAAGCGCCTATATGCTCTATCTATTTGATAGGATTCAAAGGATTCACCGGATATTGTTATGGGGATGTTATAGGTCTTTTACCGTGATGTTTATGTGATAATTAACTCTTAATCAACTCTATTTTTTGTAACCACTTATCTTGCTATCAATTTTAATTTTGGTCTCAAAAATATCTTCAAACCCTTCTCACTACCTATCTCTATAGGTAAGTCTATTATTGCTAAAAGGGCCTATAGAAATTGAGTTGTGTTGATTTTTCATTGAAATATTATAGTGGATCTGATAAAACTTTATATGGTACACTTTGATATTATTCTTGGAATGGTTAGGCGCCACTCTTTTTATGCTTTTGTAGGTTGTAGAACTAGAAATTTTACTTTTTATTTTTTGAATGAACCAGTCATACAGTGGGTGAGAAATTTCTTTGCAACAAAAAAGAGGTTCATATTTTATTTTAGAGCCCATAAGTTGGTATTAAAGGGTTGTTTGAACCATCTAGTTGAATCAAGGATTTTAATATTAAGAGTCCCTCATGAAAGTTTATTTCCATAGTTAATGAATTTCCAAAATTCTTTCCTAATAACCTCCCTAGAATTCTCCCCTGATAGAAAGATTAACATTGGAAATAATCTATTACCTGATACTCGACCCATTTTACCCCCACCATAGATAATGGGTCCCATTAACCTTTGAGAGATAAAAGATCAGTTGATAATGGTTCATCCCTTCTAGTGTCTCTCCTTGGGCTACCCCCATACTCTTCGTGCATAAGAAAGATGGTTCCATTTCAATATGCTTAGACTACAAATAATTGAATTAGGTCAGAGTGAAAAATAATTACCCTCTTCTTATAATTGATGATCCTTAATACCATCTTCAAGGAAGTAGATGTTTTCTCAAAATTTACTTTTTATCGGGTTATCATTTGTTGTAAGTTAGGGAAGCTATATGCCCAAGATGCATTACAAACCTGATATGGTCATTTGGAACTTTTCGCAATGTTCTTTTATTTGACCAACGCACCTGCAGCCTTCATGGGTCTTATGAAGAGGATGCTTAGATAGTTAGAGTATTTGTTCATTGTCTTTATTTATTATATTATGGTGTAGTGAATAGGAAAAAATCAAAAACCTGTAAGTTGTACCTCGGACCCTTAAGGGTCAATGGTTTTATGCCAAGATTTCACAGTGAGAACTTTGTCTTAGTGTTATGACTTTTCTTGGGCACATTGTTTCTACTAAATGGATTAAGGTTGATCATCAAAATAATGAGGAAGTAAAGAAATGATCTAAGCCTCAAATCCAACCAACATTGGGATCTTCTTGGGTCTGGCAGTGTAATATATGAGATTAATGGAAAGTTTTTCATCAAAATCTACTCCACTAACTATGTTGACTCAAAAAAAGGGTGAAGTTCCCATTGTTAGAGGCCTAAAAGAAATGTTTTGAAAAGTAAAAGGATGGGTTGATCACTACTCCTATCTTGATGCTACACATGGGCGCTGAGGGGTTTTAGGTTTACTGTGATGCATCGTAGGTGGGACTGGGTTGTGCACTCATGTTGCATGGTAAGGTGGTGGATTATGCATCATGTCAACATAAATTCCAAGAAAGGAATTATCCAACCCATGATATTCAATTGGAGGCTCTAGTATTTGTACTTATGATTTGGCATCGCTATTTATATAGGGTTAGAGATTTCACTCTCCATAAGAGTCTGAAGTATGCGTTCACACGTAATTTGCTGAATCTCAAGCAAAAGCAGTGGCTTGTTTTGTTGGAGGATAATGGCATAAACTTGCACTATCACCTAGTTAAGGCTAATGTTGTTGTTGATGTTCCTAGTAGTTTTACGATATGTAGTATTTTTCACATTTATAAGGAAAAAAGCAGGATTGTGGACGAAGTTCACCAACTTTCTAATCTAGGAATTTGACTTTTAGACTCCGAGGATGGTGGAGTAATTGTGCATGTAGTGGATAAATCCACCTTAAATATCAAAGTTAAAGGGAAGTCGGCCAGGGATCCAACAGTGATGCAAATCATGAAAGATGTTGGTTAGAATAAGGTTTGAACTTTAAAAATAGTAGGAGATCAAATATTGTGATATCATGGAACACTATGATTCCTCGATGTTGATGATCCATGAGAGACAGTTTTAACTAGGCTCCATGTTTCTAGGTATATTGTTCATCCCAGCTCTACAAAAGTGTATCATGAATTGAATGAAGTGTTTTGGTAGAATAACATGAATAGAGACATTCAAAATTTTGGGGCCAAGTGTTCAAATTGGCAACAAGTTAAAGTTGAACATGTGACGCCTAGTGGCACTCTCATGATATAGTTATACCTATAAGGAAGTGGTATATGATTAACATGCACTTTGTTACTGGTCTTCTGCATTCTCAAAACCAGTATTATTCCATTTGGGTCATAGTTGACAGAATAACCATGTCCATTATTGGATTCCTTGGGAGTTTCACCACACAGTGAGGGACCAGGTCCTTTGGAGTCAATCCCAAGAAATAAGACAGAAAAGCAACTATGAGGTATAAAAACAAAGGCAGACAGGGAATATAAAGACACAAGATTTTAATATGGAAATCCAGGAAGGGAAAAACCATGGTTTTCCCTTACAAGCACTAAGGAAATACTCTATAATCAACTTCCTAATTACAATTTAGATTTCAGTCTACCTCTAGACACCTATCACTAGTAGTAACTCTACTACAAGATCATCTTTGTAACTCTACCAAGGACTCTCTCTACTGATTAACTCTAATCAGCCATAAGTTTAGTTAACTCTTCCTTAGAATCTCTCTCTATAAGAAAAAACTACTTTTATAACTTGAGTAGTTTTTTTTACCAATCAGTTCTCCAGAACAATTTCTGTTTAAGCTCACATAACAGCTATGAACTGGAGATATTTTAGAACTGGGTTTTTGTTGCCTCACTTTACTTTTTAGAATTGAAAAAAAATATTTGATGAAGAGGATACTCTTCCCTTTTATAGATGAGTGATGATTAGGGATAAAATATCAATGGACTAGCTGTAAAAGTCAGTAGAAAATAGCATCTGCAAGGTTTTTACACAAGAGGACAAAACTGTACAGATACCATGTGCCAGTTGTACTGTACCTTGCACATCCATGGACATGGTACCTTCGAGTTCAGCTTCTTATCATCAAAACTACATAGATCAATTTTCCCCTTTCTATGATGACAAACTGAAACATACAATTTTGAGCATAAGTACATATTCATCTCAATTAATCATTTTGATTACCACTTAAAGATGAATGTTCCCCTATCATCATGCTTCCTCAATCATGTAACATAGGGACCTGATCCGTTATTTTCATCTTGTATAAAAAACTTCTTCCCCCTGTCATTGTGCCTTATTATTCAATCAACAGATCACTTACTTACCCCTATCAGTATGCCCCTTTATTATTTTTTATTTGTACACTTATTTCAAATCTTCATGATACCAAATCCCTCCTATATGAACTCAGTATTCGTCCTTTTGGCATCATTAAAAAGGATTAACAATAAACAAAGGGTAAATATAAGCACAAATTAGTAAACCCGTGGCAACTGGGGCAATACTAACATGAACTAGAACATATTTAAGATAGAACTAGATAAAGAGCACGAAAGTAGGAACTTATTCATAAATCATTTGAATTCAAGATTTTCATATAATGTTAAATTAAAAAGGCCTTAAAAGTTGTTAAAAAAGTGATGGATTTTGGGAAAAGGTTTGAAGCCTCATCTTGAGCTCATCATATTTCTAATTTTGCAACAACATTCATCAATTTCTGTTTTTTCTTGCATTTGTTTTTTATTTTTATTATTTTGTAAGATATCCTACGTATATCATCATGATTTACTTCTTCTTATAACTGGGTCCTCAAAAATGTGGTGCCTTTTATTGAAGTTTTGTTAAAAAAATTACGGTAGAGTACGTGAAGAAAGGATTTTTCTTAGGATGATTTGGATGTCAGCATTGAGCAGGGTTCATAGGGTTAATTCAAAGATAAAATTGATTTTAGTTTTTCCTTAGACATGTTGTACAAACATGAAGAGATAGATTGTGGCCTTTTCTAATCGAACAAGAAGAACAAAATGCACATTTATGATACTTATCTGAGAGATGGGACTAGGTCCCTCTCTTTCTTTGAGTAATTTCTTAGATTTGTGCAAACTTAATATATTTTATTCTAAGGTTATTCGCATAGGTGTATATCTTCAAAGTTATGATACTGAGTTAGACTAACAACTATCTACTTTAACAAGGATAATCTCCTAATCATAGCCAATTTTATGGAGAGCTGCTGATTCACATGGTAGATTAGATTATTTTGATCAAGCATAACCTAAGCCTATTTTAGCATATTGTTCCTTGTGAAGTTCCTTAGTAAAGTTATCTGCTATTTGATCCTCAGTCTTGTAGACCCTTTCGTAACATTGTCTCTTAGGAAATGACGCCTCACATCAATGTACATTGTTCTTTTATGCTGCACTGGATTCATGGCCATATTCCAAGCACTTGTGCTGTCACACATATAGGGATTGTATCTATGACAATACCAAAGTCTTTCAATTACCAAATGATTTATAGCAGTTGTGCACAACAAGAAGTTGCAACAACATATTTAGCCTCAACAATCGATAGAGCAACTAAATTTTGCTACTTAAAACCCCAAGAAATTAAGGATGAGCAAGAAAATGTGCCATTCCTGAACGTCCTTTTCAATCTAGTAAATATCTAGCGTAGTCAGGATCAACATAACCTACTAAGTCAAAATTTTCTCTTGATGGATAGTATATAACTAAGACCCATATCCCTCTAATATACCTAAGAGTTCTTTTTGTAGCTTTCAGATGGGATTACTTTGGGCATGCTTCAAATATAGCACACATTCCTATAGTAAAAACATTGTCAAGCCTGCTTGTAGTTATCTATAGCAAGGACCCAATAATCTCTCTATACATTTTCAATAACCAAAGGACCTAACTCATCATTGTCCATTTTAATGACCCAAAACTACCTCCCGGGATGTCACACTGTGCTTAAGGCTACAAGTATCCCCAAGCTAACCCTTTGATCCTGCTTTTACTAATAACACTCATTTCAAGATGAAATAATTCAAACACTAGCATAGTCATATCATATGAAGGGAGATATGGAGAAAATACTTGGTCCAAACGACCATAATACTGGAATTCTCAACAAAATCACAATCTGACAACTAGTCTGACAAAGCCCTACTAATCTATGAACTAGAGACCCATTGGGACAGGTCCTCAACTAACTGAAAATGAACTAAAAGTACTAACATAGTCTCTCAAATGCTAAAATATCTAATGATAGGTCTACAAACCATGAGGACTCACCGCTGTAGGAATGTAGATAGAGGTACTCGGAAGTCACTGATGAGGCTGGGACAGAGTACCTAAACCTACATTATAAGATAATGTAGCACATAGACGTATATGTGGATCAGTACTTGGAAATGTACTGAGTATGTGAGGGTG
Source organism: Capsicum chinense (assembly GCA_026120095.1). NCBI lineage: Eukaryota > Viridiplantae > Streptophyta > Magnoliopsida > Solanales > Solanaceae > Capsicum > Capsicum chinense. The sequence goes on from JAPEIP010000012.1 coordinate 176,721,957, forward strand.
TATGCATTTATATAAAATAATATCAATACTCTTTAATCAAATTATGCTTCCTATAACTAATGACTCACATGGCTTAAATAAGTATAAAATGTAAAGCTCATGAATCATGTAGAATGGAGCCTGTAACACAAATCTCGTGAGTCATCATAGTTTAACTTTGAAATGGGTAATCTTCTCTTATTCTCATTACCTATAGGTTAAAGGAAATTTTAAACAACACTTTTAACTCATTCATATGTCTAATATAGAGTAAAACTTCTTTAATGCTCAAGAACTCATAACTCTTTTGAAATCAAGTACTTCGAATTCAGAATCATATAACTTTGAAACATACTTGAAGGTATTTCATTCACTTTAGGAAAATATCTCATTTTAAGCTCTAGGTAAATCATTCTATCTCAATGAAAAGATACTCTATTTTTGGGAAATGACATATCTCATAGTTTTAGAGAAAACACTTATATCAAGAGAAAATACATTAGTCTTAGGGAGAAAATCTACGACTTTACTATTAGGAAAAATAACTTTTATCAAGGGAGGTTCTCTTAACGGACATAAACCATCTAAGCTACATGGATTCCAACATTTTATCCTCCTAAGGAAGAGACCCCACGTTGGGGAGGAGCGTTATACTCTTAACAGTGAGTATAACCTCAATTTAGTGATCACTTATCTCACTCTCGGGCCCAATATCTTGGCCTTATGCCCAAAATCTCTATCCTATGGTGGCACATAGTTGTAGGGTAAGAAACTATAGTAACTTACCCAACTCGGTGCTAAATACTACTCCATTTAGTTTATCTCGCTCATCTCATGAAAATTCACTTTAAAAATAGTCTCATGGTTCATCAAGAACCCAACAATCAAATCTGTAATCTCATGTAGTGAAGTGGATTTCAAAACTCCATGACCATTAGGACAAAACATTTCTCAATAATATCAGAATACTCAAATCATGGGTGCTTATAGGAGAAAAGTTCATAAAATTGCAAGTCTCAAGTAGGTCTCAATAACCCATAATTTAATATTAAGTTATAACTCATCAAAAGCTTAATAGATAGCATATAGATTCATAGTTCATAAAGAAATCTTAACATTTCAGCAATTTGTCTCAAAATCTCAACATACTCTTATACTTCAATATCTCAAACATTTCAACTATAATTTCTCAAGGATTAAAATCATGGGTTGTAGACCCAGCTTTAATTTCTCAATAAAACATTTAAAAATTATGTCATTAGACTCCCAATTCATGAGAAAATTAAAATATTGCAATCAATAATAATGGGTGAAAAATCTTAATTCAAATTCATGTAAAATCTCATAGATTGTAGAAAATCATAGTTTAAATAAGCCTTCGGGCACATAGATGAAAGGATTACCCTTATTCAAAACCCCATACACCTTAGATTATGAAATTATATTAACAATCTTGCTTTAAACTCTTCTTCTTACTCTTGAGAGAGGGTTATTGTAACTTTTGAACTTGGGGAACTCAAATCTCAGCTAAATTTATAAAATCCATGGTGAGTTCTTGGATATCTTGGATAAGGGTTTTAGATTTGCTCTTGAGGGAGAAACCTAGCCTTTTGATGTTTTGGGAGATAATGAGGCTATCAAGTTCGTTTGGAATATATATCTGAGGGTTAAAAGGTAAATGACCCAAACCCTATTTTTAAAAGGACTTAAAAATACAGAATGGGGTCTGCGACGATCGTAGCGACGGTCCATCGCAAGTCCGACATTTCTTCGGGTCGTTCCTCGCATGTTGACCAAAAAAGAGACACACTACCTCAATGAAATATTCGAATCTACGGTCCTTCGCAGGTTCGACAGTCCATTGGATCATCCATCACTCGATGGCAAGATGAGACCACACTTTCTTAGTGGCGATGGTCTCAGGGACGGTCTGTCGTAGCCTTGATAGTCCGTCGTCCTGGCCATCAGACTTGGGCTAAGAAAGGAAGTTTCTACCTTGGTCGCGATGGTCCGGGAGACGGTCTATCAAAGACTCGACGGTCCGTCGGATCATCCGTCGCACCTGGGTGGTTCTGACAACTCTCAATAAAACGACCATAACTTCTCACCCTGATGCCAAATTTGGAAGAAATTGGTACCGTTTGGAAGCTAATTCAATTATCTACATCACAAAAAGTTAAATTTAAGATAATTCTATATTTTTAAAACACTAATCACTTAGGAAGTCACTTCTTAATCTTTTAGAGACAGAATTACACTTCACTTGACATGCTCTAAGGCTCAGATTACGAGGGAAGTTTGTGGGGTCTTACATCCATTTTTGAGATAGTTCTAGTTCAGGAGTCAACTATCTTGGCATCTCCTATATTATGCATACTTAGTAGCTCTTTGATATAATTTTCCTGATAAATCATTGTCTCTCAAGAGGTTTGCTTAATCTGGAGACTAAGAAAGAAGCTTAATTCACCCATCATACTCATTTCAAATTCACTTCCCATTAGTTTAGTGAATTCTCAAATAGGTATTAAGAAGTATCTACAAATATTATGTTATCAACATATATCTGAACAATCACTAGACTACTACTTCTGGTCTTTAAGGATAAAGTATTACCTATTTTTCCTATTTTGAAGCCATTTTCCAAGAGAAACTTTAAGAGTCTCTAATACTAGGCCCTTGGTGCTTGCTTCAACCCATAAAGAGATATATCTAATTTAAGTACATAATAAGGTAAATAGGTATCTTCAAAACCTAGAGGATGTCTAACGTATACTTCATCTCTTAAATTTCCATTCAGGAAGGCACTTTTAACATCCAACAAAAATAGTTTGAATCTCATGTACGTAGCAAATACAACAAGCATTTTGATTGACTGTATTCTTGGTACAAGGGAAAGGGTATCATCATAGTCAATCCCTTCTTCCTAGTGCTAACCTTTAACAACTATACTTTCCTTTTTTCAATTGATAGTTCTATCTTTATCTTGCTTATTTCTGTACAACCATTTGGTCTAAATAATTTTTATTTCAACAGGACTGGGGACGAAATACTAGAGTTTGCTTCTTTCAAATTGATCCTGTTCTTCTAGCATTACATTAATCCACTCAACATCTTTCAGGGCCTCTTTTATATTTTTACACTGAATTTGAGATAAGAAGGCTTAGTATGCCATAGCATTCCTAGCATGAGAACTTATTTGGACTCCTATTTACAATTTTGTAGTCAAGGTCTCAAGGGGAGAGAGGACTTGTGTCTCCAATTTAGCCATCTAAGATTGATACCACTAGGACTAGATCTTTGTGAATTCTGATTGCCTTCCCCTATTTTTCCTACCAATGAAGCTAGAATTTATGGATGAGATCCTATATCATCATTATTGTCATCCCTCTCATCTACATCATTGATTGCTCTATTTATTTCTTCTTTAACAACATCCCTTCAAATGGGAATGTCTTTTTCTTCTTCTTCTGAGTTTTCACTATCTTTAATTTTCATTTGACTTCTTGTCTCATTAAAGATCACTTAAATACTTTCTTCAATGCATAAAGTTCTTTTTTTTAACACTATGTAGGCCTTGCTAGTTAAGGAGTAGCCTACAAACACAGCTTCTTCACTCTTATAATTGAATTTTCCCAATTCTCTTTTCCCATTCTTTAGCACAAAACATTTTCATCCAAAAGGTCTAAAATTGTCTATCCTAGGTTTTATATTGAATACCAGCTCCAATGGAGTTTTATTCAGAAGTGAACTAATCAAAAACCTGTTAGTCACATAACAAACAACATCCACTTCTTCAGCCTAGAAATTCTTTGGAAGACCATAATAAATCAGCATAGTCCGCCAAATCTCTATTTGAGTTTTGTTTTTATTTTCAACAATACCATTTTATAGAGGAGTTGTAGGTGCATAAAAATTGTGACATTACATGATTAGTAAAGAATTCATCAACTTGAGAATTCTTAAACTCAATCCCATGATTAGACCTAAATTCAACAATTTTGCAATTTAGCCTCACGTGGACCTAATTGGCAAAAGCCATAAGAACCCCACATGTGTCATCCTTGGTTGTCATAAACATTGAGTAGGTGAACCTAGAATAGTCATCTATAATTACCAATACATATTTCTTCCCTCCTCTACTTTGGACAATGATGGATCCACATAAATCCATGAAAAGTATTTCAAGAGGTCTGGAAGTACATACTTTCTAGTTTAAACTATGTTTTTCCAAGTTTTTGGTAATGGTTTGGATATGTGGTTATTGGTTAGTTATGGTTTAAATAAAGGGTCTTGAGTAACCCTAATTATGGTGGCTTATGCATTAATTTTGGTCTTGCTAAAGATATGCCCTCAACATGCTTGACAGAATGCCTCAAAGAATGTTTACACTCTATGGTTGAACCTTAATTGGAACTCTTTCATTGTTTGGTTAGGTAATGTAATCTTAAATAGATTTGGATGACTTTGTATGTTTAAATGGTTTAAATGATATAAATGCTTTAAATGTTTGGAAAAGTCTAAAATGGTTTTAAATGGTGTACATGGTTTGGAATGATTAAATATTAAAGCCTTGGTGGCTATGACAATGGTTATGCTTGTGGGGTACATAGAATCCCTTAAGTGGTTTGATATGGTAAATGGAAGGGCACTTTTAAGTCCCCTTCAACCTATATATGGTTGGTTATGGATAATACTTGCAAGTATGGTCGGTATGACGATACCACCACTAAAAGGCCTTGGTTAATAAATGACTAATGGTTTTTTTGTTTGGAAATTACTTTTAATTAGGCAATAATGGTAGCATTTGTAGAAAATCCATGGAAGTTGGAGGGCCAAAACTAGAAACTTATATTTACCAATGTGAGGTTGGTCTTGGTGACTGTGTATATGATGTCACACTTTAGATTTGGGGGATGTATTAGTCATCCCATGTTTTCTTTTCTAGTCATGCAGCTACAAGCACTAGGACCCTTTCAACACGGGTAACTAAAACCATATATCCAGTTGGTGATTTACGATGGAAAAGCTACACAACCAAGGTAAAGGTTGTAAAGGCATACTAAAGCTGGTTCCCTTTCCCGGCATGGTTATATATAAACATATGTATGGTTGAATGCATTATGGATGGGTTTACTTGGATTTGTAAATGGCATTGTCTTATCCTTATCCTGAGTGCATGCTAGTGTTCACCCACTAACCCATGTTCAGGGTGCTGTATACCCACGGTATTCATTAACCGACCATTCTAGTTTGCCTGCTTAGTGATCAGATTAGGGGACAATTGATGATGAATTGAAGTAGTGAGCTTCCATATTTTGAATGGCATCTATTTAATTTCATGGGTTACTTTACATATCTGTTGTCCTTTGTAGATTATAGTTTCTGGCTATGGTCGGGGGCATGCCCTGACTAGGTACTCATTGGTTTATTTAGAGGCTTTGTATGGAGAACTATGGAATTTGGTATGGTATGGATTGTTTTGTTATATATATACATACATACATACATTGGTTTATTATCACGGTATTGGTTTATGGTTTCCACATTAGTTGGGTAGGTTATTGGGTGGTTAGACTAAGTTGGGTTGGTCTCTGATATAGATTTATCCCAAAGTCATCATATAGGTGAATACGATATATTGTTGTATGTTCAGACATCAGCCGACTCAAGGTATGTTTATGGTGGTTGGGTTAGGTAACAAGGGCGCTTCTCGGTCCTTGTTGGGCTTGGGATTGCTCATTACGACAAGGCCCTTACTTGGTTCATGTTCGATCAATCCCAAGCATAATCAGGATCAAGAACCACCAAAATTATCAAACCCAACCACCACATGTATACCTTAAGTTTGATGAAGTTCAAACATATAACAAGAGAGCGTATCAAACCATGTGGTGACTCTAGGATAAGTCTATATTGGAGACCAACCCAACAAAGTCCAACCACCCAATGAAAAACAACACCAATGCCAAAATACATAAACCAAAACTAATTATAATAATCCGATGCATGTATATATATATATGTATGAAACATGACAAATCCATACAATACCCAAGTCAACAGTTGACCATACAAAGCCTCTAGACCTAACAAAGAGTACCTAGTCGGGACATGCCTCCAACCATACCCAAAAACCAAAGTCTGTGAAATATAATAAATATGTAAAGTAACCCAAGACATGAAATGGATTCCTTCCAAACTTGGGATACTCACAACTTTAATCCAATATCCATAATGCTTATAACCATACATATATATATATATAACCATGTTGGGAATGGGAATCGGGTTTAGCATGCCTTTAACCTGGGCTATTTATCTTTGCATTCCTACACCACCAATGGGCTATATGTGTTCAGCTCCCCCTGCTGAAAGGGACCCAGTGTGTGTAGCTGCATGACCAGGGAAGAAACCCTGGGTTCACTAGTACATCCACCAAATATGAAGTGTCACATCATGTACATGATCACCAAGACCAATCCTTACATCGTTAAACATGAGTTTATAGTTTTGGTCCCACTGGGACCTCCACCTTCAATGAATTTTCTACGCACCCACCCCTCCATTATTTCCCAATTAAAGTAATTACCAAGAAACTAACCAATCCATTAACCATTTATTAACCAAGGCCATTACAAGAGGTATCGTCATACTAACTATACTTGCAAGTACTATACATAGCTAACCATGTATAGCTTTTAAGTAATACGATGTACCCTTAACCACATTAAGCCACCTGGGGGATTCCCATGTACCTTACAAGAATAACAAATTTCATAGTCACCAAGGCTTTACCATTTAATCCTTCCAAACCATGTACACCATTTATACCATTTAAAACTATTCCAAACCATTTATGATCAGGCAAGCATTTATATCATTTAAACTGTGAAAAATCATCCAAATCCATTTTATCAAAAATATTGAGGGAGCACCTTTACCAAGACCAAAACCAATGCATAAACCACCATAATTAGGGTTACTCAAGACTCATTTGTTAAACCATATCAATTACCAACATATGTAAACAATTACCAAGAACATGGAAAAACATAGTTTAAACAAATACCAAACCATATGCATCATGGCCCTCAACATATATTTCGAAAACCACCGTTCATGATTCATAAATCAGGGTTTAAAAGATAATATACAAGCCTTTAGTTGTAACTAAGAATGAATGAAGGAGTACACACCTTATACAAGAAGATTCCAAAGAGAGACATGACTCTTGAGCCCTTTGAAGAACACATGAAGAAATCTTCAAGGATGAGTTTGAGAGAGTATTTGAAGTTTTTCTATCCTTTAATACGTATTATTAATGGACACCAAGGGTTATATAACATGTGGACCTAAGGGATTTGATGTAGGAAATGTCTGGACTACCCTTGACTTAAAATTAAAAACAAGCCACGTCCAAGGGTATATTTCACCCATACCATCTGTATACTAGCGTACTAGTGGTACCCTAACTTATACCCAAGACCTTTCTAATACCCTACCTACTTGTTTCTATATGACTTACACCTCCCTAACTCGTACCTAAAGGCATGAGTTGTATACCAAATGGTACCCACCAATCGTACCGTAGGCACATTCCAAAAGATAGCTCAAAGAAGCACCATGCGACTTGCCTAGCACCACTCTTATGTTCCTACATGACTCGTACTAATATGAGGCATATCTAATGTAGTAGACACCAAACATACTGCCTTGTGTATGAGTGAACCACCAAGGGTACGACTGGTACCCTTGAGTCGTACCAAGCTTAGTAAGTACCAAACCAAGGTAGTTTTCCAAGGGTCCAAGACTTGGACTGTTTCAGTCTCCCCAACTAAGATCATTTACCCTCGAATGATGGGGAAGGTTTAGAACAAGAACGAGGTAAAGCATTAACACATATCAAACTTTTCTTCAATCTAAAATAGAATATAAGGACACAAAAAAAGATGGGAAGATGACCATACACCCTAGGAACGATTTACAACCCAATACCTCCATTTTGACCCTTAACTAAGTTATAAAACAAAGATCCAAGAGAAACCAGTCCTCACCTTTAACCAAGTAAGAAACTACCCTAATGTGATAAAGAACATACACCCTATGCACGAGTTTTGGGATGAACAAAGCAGATACATGGACTCTATGTCCACTTCCGCATTTCAAATGTCTTTCTCGGACCTTTGGTTCCACCATGGAACCTTTATCGAAGCCACACCTTTTGTTCACCACCAGTAAACTTTCCAATCCAAGATCCTCATTGAGACCTCCCTAAAGTACAAGGAATATGAGATACGAGTACCACCCAAAGGAACCAACCAACCAAGGACCATCCACACCATACCCCAATGTAACCTAATAGAATTTTGACAAAATTGACTCATGCAAGGGCAAGTCCAATTCAACTTAGAATTTACCAAAGCACGCCACTATGAGAGCTTGAGTTTAGATATAAACCACCTCTATATTCAAGCCTATCCAAATCTAAAAAAGTGTTAAATTAGGCTACCGGTCTCTGCGCATTAAATCTATCTTGAAATACCACGCTGCTTCCATCACCAATGCAATATGGAAACCATGAATAAAAGACATAGGCAAACTATGTCCAACTACTATAACCAAACCCCCAACCAATAATTGAACACTCAAAATCATATAAATTCTAAGCAATCAAAATAATTCATACAACCATGCCCTATAAGATATCTCAAGTACCAAACATAATTATTGGTATACCTACAAATCAGAACATTAAAGCCCACGACTTATATACCCGTGGTATGATCTATCCATTAAAAGATCTAGCACCCTCTATTATTTCCATAAGGATTTTCACTACCTATTCATTTCCTAACCATTTCCGCTGAAAACAACCTTACCTTAACTTCCAAAATCATAACTTTGGTAGTCAACCTAGATTCTCCCCCACTTTAGGGCTTTTATATTCCCTATTTCACACATCACCATCCATATCATGAGTAACTTAACACAAGCTCAAGGTTCATATCTAGGGAATATGGATAATTAAAAATGTGAACCTTAGTCATAAGTGATTTAAGAATGCATGCAATACTAGTAAAGTAATCTCTTAATCGAGAGAGAAGAGTATCACTAGAATATGTAGCCCTGACCTTCCCTTGAAGTCCACCGCTAAAAAAGAATTCTAGATTAACCACCAACCTTCATCCCAATGCTACTTAGGGACCATCATAGACATGCAAAAACCATGAGGCCAAATTTACTCCAAGGTTTCCAATTACATAAAAACCATTCAAAATCAAACCATGGAAACCAACGCCTTTTTAGAATTATTTGAATCCAACAAAAACCAATTTATGTTCCTTTAATCATTTATACAATACAAAGATTTAAGAATAGTCAAATCATACGGTGAAAATCTATGCTATAGAGATTTCACAAATAGTTTTAGGGAATATAATTTCCAAGACCAAAATCAAGTAATTGGGGAATCCATAGTACCTTAAAATCCATTTAACATTTCCATGTATCCCACAATATTCATAATCATAAATAAAGCTTTAATAATGCATCATAATCCATGGAAAGTCAATTTAATAAATAATTATTTCAAAGCCCTCAATTGTGCCAAAACCTAAATTCAAAATCATGAATAATCAATTTTATGCAAATATAAGGACAAAGATAAGCGTAAGCTCTATGAGCTAACCTATCTATAGATGTGACCCACAATTCATATTCATCCATTCAACCTGAATCTCCAACCTAAAGGTTCCAACCTTTGTCACTATTGTGCTTCCCAAGTCATCAACCTTATCCAACCGACTAGTTTACCTCCACGACTCCCGCATTGTTCTTTTAAGACTTATCAAACTCTCTTTTATCAAAGTTAAACATCTAGATTCAAGCCTAGGATATAAAAACCACCATTTAATACTATCAAAATACCCCATACATAATGGAATATACATATATGGTCATCTCAACAAGAAGGACATTCCAAACTCCTATCCACAAACAAACAACCTATCTATTTTTTGGGAAACCATTCCCCTTATACATCAAAGAATAAAACACCCTACAAAAAAACACTAAGACAAAGAGAACATTTATCTAAGTGATCCCTAAATTACTTATTAAGCTCCTTTCACCCCACCGAAAATATTATATAAGGAAAGAGTAGAAATGGGATAAGTTCCTAAAATAAGAACAATCCCAAACAAACCTCCCCATTAGAAAGACACCATGAGGTTCATCAGAAAAGACCACGGGAAATTCATGCACCATTAAAATTAAATGTAAGGATAGACCTTCTAAGTTAGAATATTTAACTCGAACCAAATAAGAAAGACACCTAATAGATATATACCTCTAAATTCTTAGATATAATATAACTTTTACCTTATTATCTAGCGACCGAGACCATTATCCCATTCCAAAATTGACTCACTAGGGAGCCTAACAAATTCGACAATCTAATAATGAAAAGCATGAGTGCAACCAATCCCTTCCCTAAATGACATCGAAACCCACCTTATCCAAGTCAAAAAATCCACCAAGAATCCTTTATTACTAATAGATCCCACACACCCTTATAGTCTCCTTTGGTAATCAAAGAATCACCTATCGGGGTAGAAATAAATAAATAAAAAAGTCCAAAATAATCTTGAGACCAAATACCCAACCACAGATATGGTCACAAAAGATGGGGAACCCAAACCAAGTAAACCTTGCACACCATAAGGAAAGGAGTTTTCAAAATAATAGAGTCAGCATCAAAAGATGCCTCGAACTCTTAAGGAATAGTAAGAACATTGAGACAATCCTAACCACTGTCAGAGCCAAAGGTAGTGGCCAATACCCTATTTTCCCAATCGACAACCATTATGGGACATCCTTATCACACGAGACCCAACTAATCACAACAATAATACTGATCCCTTCTAGCCTCATAACAACCATGGAGCGACCGACCATAAAATTTATAAATAAAATAGGATGATTAAAAATGAAACCTATTGGCCCGAGATTGGGCACCTTGTTCCATAAAAGAATTTACCAATCTAAAAACACCTGCCTCCTAATTGAATTTAGGTAGGGAACACAAGACAGAGAATATGAGTTAGGACTCACCCAACTCTTTTTTTTGGAACCATTTACCATCATACCATTGGCCTCTCCTGTTGTTCAGAACACCAAGACCCCTTCACCTTGCCTATTTACCAACCTTACCTATTTTTTCGCATACCAGTAGGATAGGATTGGTGAGACAATATTTTTACTTTTTAAGTCAATAGATTATTAGGATGATGAAACTCAGCATTGGTAACCTCTCCTTGAGGTAAATGAGTATGGGTATTACCTTTTGTTATAGGGTAAGTGGACATAGTAGGACTCCATGGGTAAAACTTGAAGATGCAAATGTTAGCCAGGTTTATGCCCCATGAGTTAGACAAGTTTCATTTATGTTGTCCTAAAGTGGGACAGATAAGTGTAATACCCCATACTTTTCTATGCTTAGTTTAGCAACTATAATAGTGAGTGACAACTTTAAAAATAAATAAATCTTGATATCCATAGATTTTTCCATTTCTAGTCCCACCAAATTTTAAATAATTGAATCAGCTTTCCAACAATGCCAATTTTGCCTTAATCCAATACTTGGTTAAGAAGTTATGCAATTTTAGTAAAAAAAGTAGGACATAAGCACTGCGTCGAGATGAGGTGTAGAATCCCAATTGTCCAATTTCTAGTGGAGCACCACAGTTATCTCGCGTCGCTGAGAAGTTGTAGTTCCCATTATTTCCTTTCAAGTAGCTCAATGAGATTTTCCTATAACGCATAAAAATTCCCAATTGGATAGACACCGTGTCATGGTGGAGTGCAAAATAGCACTCATCCATTTCTAGTAATGTAATGCGATTAAGCTGCATCACGCCAAAGCCCAAAATGGTGTTCATCCTTTTTCCAGTAAGCCACCGTGGTAGCGGCATATCACGGTGGTGTGCCAAATCGAGATTTTTACAATTCCAAGCAATTCTTACGTAAGACTATCTAGTCATTTTCACAAACCCCAATTCATGTAAAACACAAGATTTAACATATTCTAAGCATTATATGATCACTTTTCAACAAATCACTCTAGAACAAATCCTAGAACCTTAAAACTTAAACATCTAGAAATCCAATTCCACCATTATTTTTTCAAGATAGCCCAAAATTCAAGATTTGCAATTAAAGATATTCAAAAATCAATCTTAAGCAAAAATTGGAATTCAAGTTCAAGCTTCTTCATTAATTTCATAAATTAAGGTATGTGGGATTTTGAACAAGTATAATTGTTTCATCCTTGTGCCCAAAATTAGTTTTAAAGTTGATTTTTAGATGAAATTAAATGAATTTTGGTTTAGGGTTTATACCAACTTATTTCTATCTGAATATTATGATATTTTGAGAGATTTAGATGTGGAATTGCATGTCTAATATCATATTTTCATGCGTATGGCAGTAATTTCCAGATTTAGAATTGAATTATCAACATTTTCATTATCAAACATGAACTTTATTGTGATTTGACATGAATTTGATGCATGGGTCAGTAAGTCCTAGTTTGAATGTTGTTATTTCAAGAATATTATGTGTTTAAGCATCCCATGATTTGTATATTCAGATTTTTGAATAAAGATTTGATCTTCTGATCTTAGCTTAGCTATGGAATCCACTTTATAGATTTAACTATTGTTTAGAGTAAACAGATTCACAAGAGGTTTTTCATTATAAACCCTTATACTAGTTTTAAATGTGTATTTCCTACAAAATGAGCATACAGATTAAAGGGAGTAGTATTTAGTATCGAGTTGGGTATCTTTACATTCTCCAGAACTACGAGACAATGTAGGTACAAATTATCAGATAATTTCTATTTCTATATGGATGATATATACATATGTGATCACATAGATTATGTTATACTCCTTGGCAAGAGTATGACACCTTTCCCAACATGAGGTTTTCCCATAAGAGAACTAGACATTAGACACTATGATAGCTCATACAGTGTATGTCGGTTAGAAGAACCTCCCTAATAGTAAGGACTTTTAAAATAGTTTTTTAAAAAGTATTTCCTTATTGTCTAATAGAAAAGACTTTACGAACAACTTTTATAAACTAAGTGTAAAAGATCACAGTTTTATTTAGATATTGCTTCACATATGACATTAGCAATGAGATTTTAGATTTCAGTTCATAGATATAGAAATGAGTCCTTTCTCTACTTTCACAACATGATTTAAAGACAGAATACAAGTACAACTTTTAGAAAGTAAATGTTTTGACTAACTAGATTTATGAAGCATGTTTTGCTATTGATGATTGTGATTTTTAGTTTTTAGATATTCCATCTTATGTGAGTCATGTACATATAGCATGCATTCTTTTACAAATTTATAATAATATTGAGATATTGATTTACTTTTGCGTTCACCCTAATATACTCAGTATAATCCAGAAGTACTGATCCACACATATGTTTATATGCTACATTATCTTATAATGTAGGTTCAGGTGCTCAGTTTCAACAGCATAAGTAATTTCCATCATGTCTAGTTGCATCCCTACAGTTGGTTAATCCTCAAAGTTTGGGGACCCAGTTATTTATTTTTTTAGCTTGTTAGTATAGTTAATTCAATATTTTTAGATAGTTTGGGTTAGCTAGGGGCTTGTCCTAGTGACTCTAAGTTATTAGTAGTAAAGGCTTGTCAGACTGCTAGTTATGATTCAGAATTCTAGTATGACTTTTCTAGACTTTGAGTCTAACATTTATAGATATTATGTTTAGATAATTTCATCTTAGATCAGATAGACTTCCACATTGATTTTATGATTATATTTCTCTAGTATGAGTTTCAGACTTAGCAGAAGGCTTGCAGGATTAGCTTAAGGATACCCGTAGTGTTAAGCACTATGTGATATCTTGGGATCTGCTTTTAGGAGGTTACAAACTTAGTTTCAGAGCCCAAGGTTTTAAGAGTCCAATGGAGTCAGACAAGCTGCATTACGTAGTGTCTTGATCATGGGTTTGAAGTGTGACATATTTATGTACAGGAGGCTACAAACATAATTAGGAACTCATCTCTTTCTTCCATGATCTATCATACTTATAGTGTATTTATCTACATTTAACTCATGGTCTTACATGACAATTGAATATGCCTCCTTGTCAACCTAACGCCCATAAAATAACAACCAGCCACCCCAGGCTGCTAACTCTCTTAATAAGAATGTATCCCATGCTAAATTTTGAGCTATATTCCAGGTGTTATCCTAATATGTGCCTGCCAATGGTCAGGAAAACTATTAGGTAATATTCCCACTTTAGTAGAATAGGGATTTAGCAGCAAGCAGAATTTGTAACTTTATAGGAATGAATCCGTTTGAGTTTTTTAGATCAAAAATAGGTAAGGACCCATAGCTTTACTTAGATAAGGTAAGAAAGATCACCTAGATTATGTATGTTTCTGAAAAAGAGAATGTAGAGTTGGCATCCTATTGGCTGAAGGATATGGTGTAAGATTAGGTGGTTATAAGGAAGAAAGTTAAAGGTGAGAATTCAACTCATATGAGATGGCCGATGTTTCAAGATACATTTATAGATAGGTTATTTCCATATGAAATGTAAGAAGCTAAGGTAGAGGAGTTTGTGAACCTGAGGCAGCGCTCGATGATAGTGAATGAGTACTTCCTTAAGTTCAACTAGTTATGAAAGTATGCCTCTGATATGATGGTTGACCAAGGGTAAGTATACATAAATTTATTATTAGGTTATCTGATTAGGTAGTCAAGAAGTGTAGGACTACCATGCTTATTAGTTACGCAGATATTGCTAGGTTGATGAGTCATGCTCATCAGATTGAGGTAAAAAAATTGAAGAGAAGAGAGATGGGAAATAAGAAGGCTAGAATGAGGTAGTTTGAGTATGGACAAACAATGTTTCGAGTAGGAAATCATTTGTAGTTTCAAAAATGCTCATCTATGCCAGTGCTATCTTTAGTTGGCACTCCCGCTACTAGAGCTAGGTAAGAGCATTGGGGTAAGACTTCTACTTTTAGATCTCAGATTAGTGTGAGTAGAAAACCTAGTTATCCTTTATGTGCTAAGTGTGGTAAGAATCATCTTGGTGAGTGTTTGTGGGGATAGAAAGGATCTTATGGTTGTGGTGAATTGGGACGTGGAATGAAGTAGTGTCCTCATGCTACGCAGGGAAATAGGGATATTCATCCATAGACTCAGGCTATTAGTGCACCAGCTCATCTACGTTGCCCAGTCTCTCCTTAGGGTACATCATCCAATACCAGTAGCGGTCAGCAGTAGAATTAATTTTATGCTTTACTATCCTATCATGAGAAGGAGGATTCACCAGATATTATTATTGGTAAGCTTTTTGTCTTTTATTTTGATGTTTATGTATTGGTAGATCCAGGGATAAATTTCTCGTATATGACCCCACTAGTTGTAGTAAGTTTTAAAGTAGGTCTAGAAAAGATCCGAAAGCCCTTCATAGTTTCTATCCCAATGGATGAGTCAGTTGTTGCCAAAATATTTATAAAAAGTATCCTATTACTATCCTTTATAAAATAATGTCAGAAGACTTAATAGAGCTAGTTATGGTAAAATTTGACCTTATTCTTTGTATGGATTGGCTCCATTCCTATTATGCATCCATAGATTGTCGTATCCAAGTATAGAAGTTTTAGTTTCCAGATGAGCCAGTCTTTGAGTTGCAAGGTAATTCAGTTTCTCTCAAGAGTCATTGCATATCCTATCTTAAAGCCAGAAAGTTGATCAAAAAGGTGTATCTATCATCTAGTTTGAGTCAAAGACACTAAGTTTGAGACTCCAATAGTTCAATTAGTTCGTGTAGTCAATGATTTTCCTAATGTTTTTCACAATGATTTGTTAGGGGTACATCCTGATAGGGAAATATAATTTGGTATTGACCTTCTTCCAAATACTCAGCCTATCGCCATTTCTCCATATTAAATGTCTCCAGCCAAACTTAAATATTTAAAAAAGCAAAAGACCTCTTAGATAAAGGTTTCATAAGGCTTAGTATTTCTCCATGGGGCGCTCCCATCCTATTCTAGCCAAATAAAGATAGTTTATTGAGTATGTGCATTGACTATCGTCAGTCGAATAAAGTCATAATAAAAAACCAAATATCATCTTCCCAGGATCAATAACATATTCGGACAACTCCAAGGTGCAAGTTACTTCTCAAAGATAGACCTTACATCCATCTATAATCAGCTTATAGTAAGGGAATATAATTTTATAAAGATAGCTCTCAGAACCTATTATGGTCATTTTGAGTTTCTTAACTTATCTTTTGAGATAAAAAATGCCCCAACAGCCTTCATGGACTTGATGAACAGAGTGTTCAAACGATATTTGGATTTTCTTGTTATAGTTTTTATCAATGATATTCTTGTCTATTCTTACAGTGAGGATGATCATGCAAACCAACTTAGAATTGTGTTACAAACACTTAGAGATCACCAGTTGTTTGCCAAATTCAGAAAATATGAATTTTAGCTAAGATAGTAGCTTTCCTTGGTCATATTATTTCTAGTGATGGCATTAGAGTTGATCCCTAAAATACAGAAGCAGTAAGAAATTGGTCTAGACCTATCTCTCCATCAGACATTAGAAGTTTCATGGGTTTAGCAAGCTATTATAGATGTTTTATTGAGGATTTTTCTTATATTATATCCCCTATGTCTAGATTGAATCATAAGAAAGTTAAGTTTCAGTGGTTAGATTCTTAGGAGAAAAGTTTTCAGGAGTTGAAGACTTGACTCACTTCAGCCCTAATTTTAGTGCTAACTAATGGTACAGATGGGCTCATTGTCTATGGTGATGCTTTTAGAATCAGTCTGGGTTGTGTTTTGATTTTGAGAGATAGGGTCATACCTATGCCTCTAGAAATCTTAAGCCTCACAAAAAGAACTACCCTGCCCATGATCTTGAGCTAGCTGTTGTTATGTTTGCTTTAAAAATATTGAGGCACTATCTTTATGAGGTGTATGTTTATGTGTTCACGGATCACCAAATCTTGCAATACGTGTTTACTCAGAGGGAGTAAAATCTTCACTGGGGAAGGTGGTTAGAATTGTTTAAAGATTATGACATAAGTGTGTTGTATCATCTGGAAAAAGCCAATGTAGTAGCAGACGCCCTTAGTAGACTGCCTATGGGCAGTGTTTCTCATATAATGAACGATAAAAGGGAACTAGTTCAGGAATTTCACTGGTTAACTAGATTGGATGTGAGGTTTGGTTGACTCATCTAAAGGGAGTATTTGGGTTCAGAATAGTTCCGAATCTTATCTAGTTTTTGAAGTGAAAGATAAGTAGGATAAGGATTCTAGTTTGGTCAAAGTGAAGGGTTCAGTTAAAGATCAAAAGATAGAGGTTTTCTCCCAAGGGGGAGATGGTGTAATGAGATACTAGACAAGATTTTGTGTGCTATGTGTTGATGATTTGAGGCAGCGGATTATGGTAGAAGTGCGTAGTGCACGCTACTTTAATTCATCTTGGAGCCACAAAGATTTACCACGATCTGTGGAAAGTGTCTTGATGGAGTAGTATGAAGAAAGATATTATAGAATTTATAGCCAAGTGTGTGACTTATCAACAAGTTAAAGTAGAGCACTAATGACTTGGCGGTACTTTGCAGGAGTTTGGTAGTCCCACATGTAAGTGGGAAGAGGTGAATATGGACTTTATGACTGGATTACCCAATTCGCTTCAATAACATAATTTAATTTGAATTATTGTGGACAGATTGACCAAATCAACCTATTTATTGATAGTTCACACATCCTATGCAGCTAAAGATTATGCTAAGTTGTATATCAGAGAGTTAGTTAGATTGTATGAAGTTCTCTCGTCCATCATCTCAGATAGGGGTACTCAATTTACCTCTCAGTATTGAAAATCCTTTTAGAAGGGTCTTAGTACAAAAGTTCATCTCATTTTAGCTTTTCATTCGTAGATAGATGGTCAAACAGAGAGGACTATTCAAACCTTAGAGTATATGTTTAGGGTATGTATTCTTGATGTCAAAGGTAGTTGGGATGACCACTTGTCGTTGATCAAGTTCGCCTATAATAAAAGTTATCATTCTAGTAGTCAGATGGCACCGTTCAACTCTCTGTATGGGCAAAGATATAGATCACCAGTTGGTTGGTTCAAAGTGGGTAAGGCTGCTTTGATTGGGCCGGATATGGTATATGAAGCCATGGGTAAAGTTTGGTCAATTCAAGAGATATAAAAAGTAGCTCAGAGTCGTTAGAAACCTTTTATAGACGTAAGAATTAGATATATTTAGTTTGAAGTAGATGATATTGTCTATTTGAAGGTTTCACACATGAAGGAAGTGAAGATATTTGTCAAAACGGGAAAGCTTAGACCCCGATATGTGGGTCCCTACAAAATTTTGAGACATGAGGGAAGGTAGCGTATGAGCTTGAGCAACCTGTAGACTTGTCAACAGTTCATCCAGTGTTCCATGTATCCTTATTTAAGAAGTGCATGGATGAATAGCTGTTGTAGTCCCTCTAGAAAGAACAAATATTCAGAATAGCCTTTCATACGAAGAAGTTCCAGTAAAGATTCTTGATCATCAGACCCATAGAGTAAGGAAGAAAAGATGTTCCCTTGGTCAAAGTTCTATTGTGAAATCAATCCATTGAGGGCGCTACTTGGGAAGCAGAAAAAGACATGCGTACTAAGTATCCTCACATTTTCTGCATGAACTTAGATTCAGCTTAAGGTAATAATCCTTCGTAATTCAGTTCTTTTTGTAGACTCAGATTCAACTATACAGTTATATTCATGAAAATTCATGTATTCGCAGATTCGTTCAGTCGCTCAACAAGAGTTACATTAGATTAGGTCATGCAATTTGTTTCAATTGTGCATGCTAGCATATAACCTCAGTCCCTCAGTATCTTCATTTTAATTTGTATCATCCGAGGACGAATGTTCTCAAGGGGTAGATATTGTAATACCCCATACTTTTTGTTAGCTTCGTTTAGTTCCTTGAATGTAAAGGGACAACTTTAAAAATGAATAACTCTTGATACATAGAGAATTTTCTAGATCTAGACCCACCAAATTGTAGATAATTGAATCAGATTTCCAACGATACCAATTTTTCCTTAATCTAATAGTCGGTTAATAAGTTATGGCTATTTAAATGAAAATAGTAGGGCATCGCGATAAGCACCGCATCCTGGTAAGGTACAGAACCACAATGCCCGTATTATGGATGTAATATCCTGGGAAATTTTTCATAGAAATTTTGTGGGTAAACGTGTTGGGTTCTATCTTATAGAATGAATTATAAATTTTTCATGCTAAATGTCTAAGATTATGACCCACCATTGCGTAGAGTATTGAATAAGCTTTCCAAAGATATGTGTGTCATCCAAAACGGACACCCGAGCGACAAGTTATGAACATTCCGATCGAACCGTGAATAGTAGTGAACAGTAAAACGTGCAAGAAAAAGTATTGAGGCCTTGCGTCTCAAGATAATTTCAGTCGTAATATCATTAGTATAATGCAGCCAGTACAGAACTTAAGAAAATTCAGTAATCTCAGTACTAGTTCAATTCAGTCTTTGTTTTAGTAATATTCAGTTTCGATTCAATAGTATTAGTAGTATCCAGTATTCAGTTTAAACTTTAGTGAAACTCAGTAAGCTAACAAGAATTTAGTAGCATTTCATCAGATAACGAAACCAAGTAAATTCAATCAGCTCAGTCAAGCAAGATGACCAGTAATAGATTCAACTCAGTCTAGAATAGTCTAGGAATAAGTTTCGTATCTATTCAGTTGTGAGTAGAATTCAGTACCGAGCGAGGGTAGAGATGATGGCTTCCCTGATATTTTAAGAAAAGTCATTAATAACAATCCCTACACTCTCAAACTGCATAGCTAGCACAGGATGAGGAGTCACCCATCATATTAGCATTGAATACATCCTCGGAGTTACCCATTATGTTAGGCTTAGCTCTAACCAGGTGTCACCCATCTTATTAGCTATGGCATCTTGCGTTCAAAGAGAAGTTTATTTACCTGTGGCATGGTACGGACACCTATAAAATTAGGGTTATAGGTTGGAACCCAAAGAAGCTAGAAGGGGCATGTCGGTTAGATGACTATCTCCCACAGTCTCAGTTTCAAATTCAATCTCAGTAAAAGAATTCAGCTGAAGATTCACTTGTTAGACTAGGGTTGACTACCTCTCAGATATCACCCGTTATATAGGCTTGATCTAAGATTCAGACAATCATATTCATTATCAGTAGACTTAGAGGTCACCCATTATATAGGCTTAATCTCAGATTCAGTTTATCAAGTATCAGGCATCATTACCAGTAAACTCAGAGGTCATCTGTTAGATAGGCTTGATCTCAGATATAATAAATCAATATCAGTATCAGCAAGATTAGGCATCAATCTCAATAGATTCAGTTATTCTATCTCTTGGTATAAGTAAACTCATACGTCAGTACTAGTAGAATCAGTTATCAGTAAGTCAGTATTCAGAAACCAATATTTAGAGTTCGTCTTCAGTGTTACTGCGATTCCAGTTTTGGTTTGTGCATTCATGCATATGTCCTATTTCAGTACTCTCATTCAGTTAAGTTATGTTCATGAATAAGCCCTTGCATTTAGCCTTACTTCATCTAGTGTACCAGTATATTCAAATTACTGCCTATACTTTTCTCTTGCACTATGGTGTCTTAGACCATAGATTCCGAAGCACGAGATTAAGAGCACCCTTAGTAGTCCAGACTCAGTCAGCAGCAGTAGATGTAGCAGTGTGTCATATTAATTCGAGGATTATCCATATTTCATTATGGTATTAGACTCAGTTTATTTCTAGTAGATGGAGTTATTTGGGGACATGTCCCATCAACTCCATAGTTCAGACAAATTTAGACGTTTTTCGAACAAATGTATTAGAATTTAGTTTTCAGTATTGAGTATTTTTAGATATTTGAACCTTATTGCAATTTTTCACTAGGTTTCCGTATTTATTTTAGTATATTATGTAGTGCTCAGGTATATATATCTATAAAGGGTTAGCTTGTGGTCCTACGGGATCATGAGCACCGTGTGGCATTCCAATTCTAGAAAATCAATGCGTTACAGTAAGAGTGGTACCCTAACTCATACCCAAGACCTTGCCATGAACCTACATACTAATTTATATATGAATCACACCTCCCTAACTTGTACTTAAGTGTATGAGTGGTATACCAAATAGTACCCACTAACCATACCTTGGTAAGATTCCACAAGACAGCTCAAACAAAGAACATATGGCTTATCTTACACCACTCGTATATTTCTATATAAATTGTACCAAGATAAGTCATATCTTAGGTAGTAGCTACACCAAACACACTACCTAGTGTATGAGTGAACAACCAAGCCTCTCCTATAACTCATATCCAAGGGTACGATTGGTACCCTTGAGTCATACCAAGCCTAGTAAGTTTAAAACCAATAAAAATTTTCAAGGTCTAAGACTTAGGGTGTTTCAGGTAACTTTGAGGCATTACGAATTTGGTATTAGAACCTAAGGTTTTAAAGAGTCATAGGTAGTCCGACAAGAAATGTTACATAGAGTCTTGGTCATGGGTTTGAATCACACCACACTTTCGAACAAAAACCTACAGAACATATTTTTAACCATCCTTTTTTTCATGATTGTGCTTTGAGGTTATCTATATCTATTTTTTTTTATGTTTTCACATAGCAGAAAACGCGTTATTGCAGAGCTTACACACACAAAATTAGGGATCATCCAAACCCACCATCATGTCCAGACCTTCTAAGCAAAAATATCTCTCATGTTGAGTTTCAAGCACTTTCCAAGTGGTAGTTCAGGCGGTGAATTCAAATGCTCAGGGTAATCGACTAGTAGCAGTCTTTCTTTAGAAGAATGGTAACTTAGATACATATAGAGTTTGATATTTATAATGATGATGACATGAATTTCCCTTGGGCCTTGTCGTAATGGGCATCCCAAGTCCGACTAGGACCTGGGATCACCCTTGTTACGCAACTCAACCTCCAGCCGCCTGCCCTGAGTTGGCTGAATTTTGAGCATATAAAAAGATAGTGTAATAGCTCACAGAAAGACTCTGGGATATGATCACAATCATGACCAACCCAATCGAGTCCAACCATCCCATACCAATAATCAACCATACCAAACCATACCGAAATAAGGGATATAAACCACGCCATAACTAAGGATATTCCAAAACATAATATAAATAGTCCCAAAATGAAATATGATAGAACTGTGAGAAATTATTTTTGATGATGCCAACCTTAATGCCAATACCATTTCTTAGGTTGGCACTCATACCGATCCCACCTATTCCAACACATAGAAGTACCATAAAGCCTCTAACCAAAAGAGAAATGAAATTTGATTGGAACATTCCACCACCCATGGCCAAAATTAATATCCAAAATAAAATAAAAGTTTTTAGAAATATCTTTAACATGAAATAGATCCTTCTAAAAGGATGAAAGCTCACCACTTTCATCCAAATATTGATCACTGAGTCAATCACTATGTAGGAGGAGTAGAATAGTCAGTTCCTGCATAATGTGGGTATACAGTTGCCAGTAAACGGGTTTAGCTAGTGACCTCTAGCATCATCTCAGGATAAAGATAAAATAATTCCATTTATAAAACCAAGAAAAACCATCTATATTCACACAACCATACATACATATATATATAACATGTAGGCAAAAGGGATTGGATTTAGTATCCCTTTAAAACCTTAACCTGGGTTGTGTAGTTTTATCATCCTAAACTACCCATAGTCTATAAGGGTTCAACTCTTCCTGCTGAAAGGGCCTTAGTGCATATAGCCTCCCTACCAGGGAAGAAAACTTGGAATGACTTGTACATCCCCCAATATATAGTTTGCTATCATGTACACGGTCACACACCAACCTCACATCGGCAAATATGAGTTTCTATTTTTCTTCCCCCTGGACCTCCACTTTCCACGACTTAGCTACACCTCCCGCCATTATTGACACGTTAAAACCAATTTCGAAATGAACAAACCATTATACATTTATTAATCAATTCTATTAATATTGATATAGTCATACAATCCTTACTTGAAAGTATTATCCATAGCCAACTTTATATAGATTTAAGGAGACTTTCAAGTGCTCTTCTATTTACCATATTAAACCACTTAGTGGATTCCACGTGCCCCTCAAACATAATAATTAGCCATTTACCATTCAAATCCATTGAAACTATTCATAATTTCTTTACCAAGTTTTAAAATAAGCAAGAATTCCATTAAAAGTAGTTAATTCAATGAACATATCATTATAAGCATTTCGTCAGACACATTATGTTCATAATATGACCGAAACCAATTCCAATTCCCATTAAACCATTCCCATGCAATCTAATTATCCAAAACCACCATTAATTCTTATAAAAATATAGTTAAAAAAATGGGAAACTATAACCAACTATTTAATATCAAAACCCCCAAATCATGTTTGAAATCCAAAATTGTACAATCAATGAAATCATAAAAACATTCATGAAAACCATGCCTTTAGTTAGAAGTAATACTGAAAGAATAGAACATGCCTTAAACCAAGATGATGATGGAATGAAATCACCAAAACAAGTGCCAAATTGATCCTTTAGTTTAAACCCTATCTTTCCTTGCCCAAAAGCTCTTGACAGAATCATGGAGTGTTTTAGAAGAGTTTTTAAGTGTTAATGAATGGAATTGTAGGGTAAATAATCTTCCAAGTAGGTTAAAAGTCTTGGGACTTTATTAGGATAAGTGGGGAAATATCCATAATACCCCAACTTAAGTTGCAACAAAATCCTACCATAGGGGTACGACTGATCCACATAATTTGTACCCTCAAATGCGATTGGTATTCTCCAGTCATATCCTAGCCACAACCCTTGGATCCAATACTTTCTAGTATACGACTCATCCAACCAAGTTGTATTGATAGCATACGATCCATACCCTTTATCCGTACTTCTGAAAAAATTTAAGCTCAAGAAAGATTTAGCCATTGTTCACCATACAAGATCATGGTATGAGTCATACCCTGGCTTATGGGTAATGTTGGGAAACTCATACATAAACCCAACCTAAGTAACCATGTATAAGATTATGGTAAGAGCCAAATGATCCATATCCACCAATACGACTCGTACCCCTATGTCGAATCTGTTTTAGTAACAAAAATCCATCCCAACAACCAACACTTGTAAGTATACGACTGGGCCTTACTATTTACAACAACATACGGCTTGTACCCTTGAGTCTAATTGGGTTTTGAGACAAGAAGTCTAAGAAATTTTCTAAGGGTCAAAACCCAGGGTGTTACAGATGAACCCATCTGTGTTCTTTGGGTTAAAGGTGAATGAGGATCCTCAGTTTTTCATTGATGAGGTGAAAAAATTACCAAGATTATGCATGTTATTTAAGAGAAAAATGTGGAATTATATTCTTGCCAATTAATGGATATTGCTTATGACTGGGTTACTATATGGAAGAAAGGTAGGGGTAAAACTATGGGTCCTACAATTTAAGATATGTTTCAGAGGACTTTTTAGGATAGATTATTTCATAAAAAAATGAGATAGGCTAAGATAGATAAGTCAATGAACATGATACAAGACTCTATGTTAGTGAAAGAGTATTGTCTCAAGTTCACTAAGGTAGATTATTTTGCACTAGGGTTGTTTCCAAATTATAGAGCTCCTATGAGTAAGTTTATCGCTAATGTGTCCGATTTGGTAGTCAAGAAGTGTAGGACATCCATGTTGATTGGGGGTATATACATTGCTTGTTTAATGACTCATTCTTAGAATATGAGGTTGAGAATCTAAAGAAAAGAGATAGAGAGAATAAGTGGGATAGAAATAGTTAGTATGATTATAGGCAGTGGAGATTAGGAGAGGAAATTAATTTTAATTTTAGTGTTGTTCCTTAACACCTACACCGTCGCCAATTAGTTCCTCTTCAGCTAAAACTAAGCAATAGTAGTGGGGTAGAGCACCAGCTTCTAAATCATATAGTAGCTATCATAATCCAATTCATGAGTCATGATGGAACCTACTAAATCTCATAGTAGGTAAGCCAAACCTTAACTCAATGTTAATGCATGGGTCTATTCAATAGAAAATGCCCAGCATCGGTGAAATTCTAGGAATGAAATTTATAGATAATAAGGGTTATAGATAGAATTAATATTTAATATAAGATAACAATCCCACGACCTAGTTGAGACAGTATGAGAGTGAATCACCCCAGATTTTGGAACCATAGAAAAATTCTTAGATTTTTGGTTTCTGGTCAAGATATGGCTAGGGGGCACAGGTCACATTTTGGGGTATTGTTGGTAAGGCTTGTTCATACACTAACTAGTGTTGGTGGGTGTGTTAGATTAGGTTCTTAATTGAGTATGACTTAGAGGGTATGAGTCGTATGGTTGGATAATGGTCGTATGGTTTGGGATTTTCCTACACTTAATCTAAGACTTAGTAACTTAAGTTGGATCTAAGTCTGTGTGGCTCACCATATAATGTAATATGGGCTATGAGTCGTACCTTTGATAAGTATAAAAGATATTAATCTAACCTCCTTTGATTCTATTCTACCATAGATATGGTTTAGGGATACTAACTGTATGATTTGAGTATGAATTGGTTTAGGAAATTCATATGATGGATCATGTTGGGTTCTAATGGGAGGTCTAGCGTATGAGCGGTGGATACCACTCGTATTTGAGGGTACTTCTAGTATGGGTAGTTATACTACCTAACGGTAATTTTATGTAGTTTAAGTTGGTGGAAATTTGAACATTTCCCCACTTAACCACTTAAGGGACCATGACTTATAACTCTATAGGGACAATATTTATCCTATTATTCTAATCATAAACACTTAGAAACACTCTCTAGTTCTCTCTAAGGCTCTTGGGAAAAAGAAGGCTAGGGTTTAACCTAGATTAGCAATTTAGGGCTTAATTGAGTGATTTCTCGCCATCATCTTCATAATATAAGGCATGTACTCCTCCCTTATTGTTAGTTCCAACTAAAGGTATGATTTGTACAATTTTTTTACGGCATGATTATTTTATGGTTTTGGGGTTTTCAAATAAATCTTGGGATTTGGTATTAAATGGTTGGTTATGGTTTTCCCATGTTTTAATTATATTTTTACATATTTTAATGGTGGTCTATACAATTGTTTGAATGGGAATGGTTAATTGGTAATTGGAGTTGGTTTTTGGAACACTATACCCTCAACATACTTGATAAAATGCCTTTGATAATGCTTTTACTATATTATGGAACTTTTAATGGAACTATTTGCATGGTATGGCTTGGTAATGGAACCACAAATGGCATTAATGGTTTAAATGGTTTGGAATGATTAAATGTAATGATTCAGGGGTCATGGTTATGGTTAATTGAATTCCTTGTGGGGTATAATGGAATCCCCCAAGTAAACATGTTAATGAATAACTTGTGGGGTACATAGGATTCCCCCAAGCAAACTTAATAATGGAAAACTTGTGGGGTATACGGGATTCCCCCAAGTTAACTTATTAATTTGAGCTATGGGTAAATGGGAATCCCTTTACTATGGGTAAATAGGAATCCCTTCCAGTCCACCTTATGTTCCTTAGGGTAATGTAATGAATACTGTGTTTCGTTAATTGATGTCGCATAAAAGTACACTCCTAATATAAGTATACCATAGTCGATAGCAAATAATAACCCAACTAGATTCGGGTTGATCCCATAGGAAAAACGTGAGAAGTTTCTTGTATTGATGTAATCCAAGAGTAGTACAAGAAATTAAAAATTGCGTTTTAGAATCAATCTCAAGTAGTAACTGAATTTTGAGTTCTTTTGAGTTGTAGCTAATAGAAGATGAATACTAGGCTTGTGGTTTCCTTGCCTTTTGAACACTGGAAATTTCTTGTAATCAACCCAACTACTATGTTGTTCAGCCGCTTATTAGGTGCGATGATAAATCTCACCTATTACTTATTAGCTCTCAGGGCATTGCCTTGTTGCTCCTTGTTTTTACCTCAGTTCTCTATCACTAGTTATGATCAAGTGATTAGATGGGATATAGGGACTAAAAGATGGAGGTAGAAATCCCATATCAATGTCTTAACTTCTTTGCCCAATCACAACCTCCTTATTAGGGATGGTTGTTAATATAGGCTATATCAAGCTCATGTAGCTACTTGAGATTAATTATTTAAAAAATATTAAGATACATGCATAAACCATAGAACAAATGAGTATCTCACTTCCTCTATATAGCTAATTTGACAGGGTTCCCACAACCCTAGTAAATGAGATTAGCCTCTCATGTTAGTGCAAGAAACTATTATCATCAATGAAAAACATATATAATTAATTGAATAAGAATAAGATGAATAAACCAAAAAACTTGAATTGAAAAAAAAACAATAACTCAAGAATAATTGTAAAAGTGTTGTAAAGTATTGTAATAAGGGGTAAGAGAATGTAACCTAACGAAAGGTAAACCCTAGGGTATTTATAGTATATCAAAATAACATAAGAATCCTAATAAAAATAGGAAAGCTAAAGTTATGTCAGCAGTCGGTATGACTCAGTCTTTAACTCATACCAGCATTATACAAGTTGTACCCTACCTTCTCGTATCCGTTCCAGCGTCTGATCTCCCAAGGCTTCAAATTTCTATTCAGCTTATGGCTTCTACTCATGAGTCATACCTTAGTATATGACTCATGACCTTCACTCTTATCCACCTGGGACTTATATCCTTCCAAACTTTGACCACTAGTTTGTGTAATACTTCCCTATATGAGTCATACTTAAACTTCTGACTCATATACTTCTGAGACTTCAACTTTTGGATGGTATCTTATATTCTATTATTACTATGACTTCTTTGTACATCCCATATACTAGATTACGGCTTCATTACTTAAGTTGTATCTTCCTCATACTTAGCTTTTCATATTGGCTTTTGGTTCTATTGTGCTTACGATTCAGAATACAAGTCATATCGAATGTTTATGACACAAGAAATTACTCATACCTTAATCAAAATTAGTCTTTTCAATGATTTTTTCTTCCTTTTTCATTCCAAAACTATTGTAGACCTGTTTTACCTACAATTTACACCAAAGTGCATCATATCCTACAAAATATCTTGAGTTCACTCATAAATTCGTTTTTAAGCACTGAAAGAGTTAGGTTTCCATGACATATCAACACCATAAACTCATACTTTTGCATGTCCTTGAGCAAATAAAATCAAAAACTATTTTCTCGCATAGAGATAATGCTTAAACAGGAAGAGCTTAAGCTACCCATGGTAGTGATTTTGAACTCAATTTCTATCTCATTGATCCCCTCCTAATTTTAACTTTTAATACTCAAATTGTGTATAACAATTTAGAAATGTAGAAATAAAAAAGAATCTGATGATGACATTACATTAGCAATAGACAATTGGGCATAGACACAATCTACATTCACCAAACAATCTAGCAACCTAGCAACATAACCCATGTGCGCTCAGTCAAGAAAGTACCATTCACTTGGTCTATGACTAAACCATTCTACTCAGGAATGTAACAAATGATTCTCTTTCTCGAAATTAGTAACACTGGTGTATACAAAATACCATTGTCTTGCCCTTATGCTCTTTTCCTAAGTTTTCAGACAGTCACAGTAAGATCACTGTAGGACTTTATTCATCGTATGACGTAGGCTTGACATTGGTATGATATCTTTTGGGTTTCATTTAGTGACTAAGCCTCCTAGACACTATGCATTTCTCGGGGTCCTCTTTATTTTTCCATTTCTTCTTTAATTTTCACCTTTATGTCTCCCTTTTTCGTTTAAGCATATTCTGCATGGGCCAAGTGTGGGTTTATAACTTTTACTTTTCTTTTCTTGTTTCAAATTTCTTTAAATTTCAACTTTTCTTTCTTTTTTTTTCTCCACACCTTCTCAAGTTTCAACTATTTTTCTTCTACACACTTTCTTCTTACTCGTTTTCTTTACTCACCCCTACAATAGCAACACTTAACTTAGGTGATTTTTCTAAGTTAAGGTGAAAAATGTCCAAAGAGGACCAAGGACAAAATAGGATCTTTGTAAGGTAAACGGGAAGGTAAAATTGGTGTAAGCAACAAAATTGGTCTATTAAGGCTCAAATATTTCTATCGAAGGGATTCTAGGCTCAGTTGGACTCACATAAAAAGGGCCTATGATCATCTCTTAATTAACTATCCTAGACCTAGGTAAAATAAATTGGGCATGTTCTAGATTTCGACACACTGGGAACCTACTATACTTTACACGCGCTTGCATAGTGTTACACTACTAAGTACCAGTTATCCAATTATACAAATTTTTGTCCCTAATTATTCTATCTCTAATCCTAATGCCATTTATAGTTTCGTAGTAGTCTCATGTATATATACATATCACACAGTAAAACAATATTTTCGGATGGGTCAATTTTTTAACAAACTTTTCATTATACACAGATTCTTAGCATAATCATTTCAAATCAACAATGTTTTCACATCCATAAATCAATCAAAATCAAAATCACAATTTTTCATTAAAACTAAAATTTGTAAAAATTACAATTAAAATTAATTTGTGGCAATATGGTGCTAATTTTCTCCCTATCTTAGCTGTCAACACCCAAAAACCTACAAGTCATAATAGACTTTCAGCTATTGTACTTTTCAACTACTCAGAGATTTTGGATACCCCCACCTCAACCAAAAAATCATTGAACTACCCTTATTACTACAAAAATAATAAAGTAAAGGTAGAAGGAAATACCTAGGAGCTCAAGGCGTTGGCTCATCAATGCCAGTACGTGGGCTTTTAGATCGGGTCCCATTCTGGTCAATTCCCATACCTTCAGCTACCAGGAATGGATTAATAACAATAGTCGGGGTCCTAACATGGTCCCCCTTAATATCAATAACTGATGTCCTTAAACCACCAGCTCTAGATGCCATCTCACAAACCTGTGTCTCCTAGTCCCAGTCATTCTGTATACTTTCTGTACTGGACTTCTTCCTGACATCTTTCTCATCATGCTTTCTCTTCTTTCTTACTTGTATTTCATCTTTATTCTCTACAACTCTCAATGCCAAAATCACCTAAATATTCAAAACATGGATAGTGGGCACTAATGTATCAATCATAGGCTTTGGAATCACAGGTTTATCATACAACTCATGCACCATCCTCTTGAGCTCATCCATATCGGTCTTTAACTCAGTAATATTAGGCATCTAACCACCACTCAACTTTTAATTAATCCCCAACTCAAAAGTATCTAGCCTACCCTAGATTTATCTATTTTGGTTCTCGGACTATGTAGCAAGCCATCATCTCATACCTACTTCTATATTCTTAACCTTGGCCTCTAGTGTGGCTAACCTGGTCATAACCTCTGTCCATAGGGCCTGTGAAATTATCATAATACCAGAGGGAATACCTTATGTCTAGGGTGGCACAGACTAGACTGGAGTTAGGGCACTAAAGGTACTTGCTGCATCAGTTTACGTTGTCACTATTTCACTACCTACCTCAGCTGCCATAGTGGTATCAGTCTGATCACCCTGCAGGAATAAACCAGGCAAATATCTGCTCCCTGCCTTACCTGTCGGCTGATTGGGCTGGCCACATCTCTAATTAGGCAAAAATAAGTGGTCCTAGTGACCTCAAGCATCTCGTCTATAACAGGGACATCTAGTACTCCCACAGCCAGACATAGTTGTGTTATCATACAGGGGTAAGCCGACAATAACTTCTCACTCACAACTAAATAATCCCTTTTCTCTCATATAAGAACTATACTATATTTAACTTGTAGTTGGGCATTAATCCAGCTATCATAGCCACCAGCTCTGAGCTCAGTACATCTTCTTTTGTCGTTAGACATAGCCGGTGTCAGGACAAAGTCTAGTATGCTTTACCTTTGAAGATAAGGGTAATCTTCTTGATCTTCTATGAGACCACTATAGGGCCTCATACAACCCACACTGCATGTTCACCATTCAAAGTAATACGCTCTGCAATCCACCTAAAAATAACCATCTTGTCCTCTGAACCCAGCGTCTTCTTAGTTTTCTTTCTCATTTTATCCATTCGGTATTCCATCTCTTAATATTGACTAAAGATTAATACTTTGGTCCATAGAAAAATCTACCAATAGTACAAGGATAAATGTCCACCCAAACTCCTCTAATAACTGACAATGTAATCATCTTACCACTCTTCTACAACTGTCCTTGTGGGTATTTCCTCAGAAGTTCTCCCTTGTAAGCTATATAGAACTTGTGAAAAAGCACTTTACTATATCTTATGGGCAGCTTTTTAATCCATTAAAATCTATATTTCCTGAAATGTTTCTCAAAATTGGGAAATTCAGATAAACCTATAATCGTCAATCTCCACTCCAAACATATCACTCTTCTTATATTTCCACTCAAAAACCTGTACAACCCACTATTAAAAGTCTCCTAGATATCGGGGTAACCCCATCGTTGAATGTTGGGAACTAAGTCAGTGGTAAGAGGAAATAATGGGTCCTCTCAAGCTATTAGAGGCACCTCATTCACTTCTTCAGTAGCATCAGGATTCTCAGAGTTTACCACTTTAAAACTGGATTCATCCTCATCATCCTAATCAAAAGATGGGGGTGTATATAGAGGAAAGATAGTGGGGTTATTTCTCCTCGAGCCCTATGGAGGTGGTTGCCTCTGGGGTATAATTTTTCTCCCCTTTGCTTTGTCACTTATGTTTCCTTTTTGGCAAACCTTTCCCTTTGCAGTGTCTTCATAAAGTTCATCACTTCTATCAATTGATACATCAAACTCAGAATTGCTTGATTTTGAATTAGTAAGGTGCCTACTTAGATCCTTTTTTGACTTTTTTGGATGAGAAAATGTTATTTGGAGTTATAGTTCCTATAAATAAACATGCATCAATAATTAAGTAAAGAAAAGAAAACTAAAATTTGAAATTAAAGTTCAGTGTGCATGCTCTATTTAGGGTATGAGTAAGGGGTACGGGTCAAATCAATCAGATTCGACTCGTAGGCACGAGTCGTATGGTACATAGTATATGACATTTGTTCACCAATCATTTTTTGACTCATCCTAACCAGTTTTACCAACAAGCTACAACTCATTACCAAGAGCATAAGTAGATCATAAACATTTATTCTACTTTTAATCCTCCCAGGTAGGTATGACTTGTAAGTTTATGAGTCGTATGGTCTGGATATGACTCATATGGTCGAGTCATATACATTCTAGAACCTTAAATTTGTTAGACTTCCATTTTGTCAGTGGGTACGAGTCCAATTATGACCCTTTACCAATGGGTATGAGTCGTAAGGGGTCTCATATCCATTGTAATATAGAAGCCCAACTTTAAAGTCTGACTCCAAAGAAAATACCCAAACTACCCATCTACTCTATGTAAAATATAAATTATTTTGAGCACAGACATATAAAAAATACCAACTACATTCAAGTTTTTCCCAAATTTACGCATTTCAATCTAAAACCTAATAACTAGGGTTTCAAAAATTCAACATCAGTGAATACTCAACAAAATAAAGCTCCCATTATGAAAAATTCATCATATAAACTTACAAAATAAGAAGATTAAGTGCAAAGCTTACTTGGTTAGAGTTGAAAAATGAATTTCTAGATTTCACTTTATTATCTTCTTATATTCATTCTAGACTCAAGATAAATGGGATATCAAAACTCGTTTGTATTTAAAATAAGTTATGTGCAAGTGGATTTATGAGCTTTGACCTTGAAATTAAGGCAGGAATTATTGTGTGTACAAGTTTTGGTAATTGGATTCCTATCGAGTACCTTTTTATCTTATTAAATTTAATTTTTGAGTCTGGTTGACCCGCGATTCAAACTAGTAAGCATGGGTATGAGTTGTGTGTACTACTCGTACCTAGGCTTACAGGTCATTTGTTTGACTGGCATAGACTTGGAACCTTAGTTTAGTTCTGGAGTGGGTACGATTCAAGGTCATGAGTCATACCTAGAGGGTATGATTTGTTTTGAAAATCGTTTCCATTCCAGAAACTTTTATTTGATTCTGATTTTTCTCCCAGGTCAATACGACTCCAACTCACGAGTCATACCTTCAATATATGACTCGTAAAGAGTATGTAAGAACAAACTTTTTTAACTTCTCTGGATCTTTTCTGCATTCCTTAGTCCTGCACACTAAACAAATATATTACCCTATAAATAAATAAGTACAAAAACATGGGTTTCCTCCCATGCAATGCTTAATTTAATATAACAGCACGATATGGCAAAGTTACATACTTAGATTTTACCAATAAGCCTCATGGGTCACCTCTCATGCATTGCTTGATTTAACCTCATTGCACAATGCAATTTCTTGGTTACTTAGTCTTCACAAAGGTCAATGTCAACAACCTCTTTCACGTCTTTAACATTTCCCACATAGTGTTTCACTCTCTGCACATTTACAATGAATGGTGTTCACCATCCCTCTTTAATTCTAAAGCACCATAGAGATAAACTTTTAAAACCATGTATGGAATACACCACCTGGCCTTAATTTACATGAAAACAAATAAAGTTTAGACTGATGAAGCAGCACCCAATCGCCCTTGTCAAATACTCTTTTATTAATCTTACGGTCGTGATGCAAATTTATCTTTTCTTGCCCAATCAGTCGTATTGGTACTCACAGTCTTTGTGAGTATGGACATGATTTCTGTATTGGACACATCAACTAGTCCACTAGTTTATGGATGATAAGGTGTTTCCACCTTGTATTTCAATCTTTATTTTTTAAGTAGACTTTTGAATAGATAATAGCAAAAATATGACCCTTAATCACTATTAATAGCTCATGGCATGCCAAATAGAGAAAAAGATGTTCTTTCTCAAGAATACAGTAATACTACATGCTTGATTGTTAGGAAGTACAATTGCTTGCATCCCCTTTGAAATATAATCTACTGCCATAAGTATATACTTCATGCCATACGAACTTATAATTGGTAACATAAAATCTATGCCCCATACATCAAATAGTTCCACTTGAAAAATAGAAGTAATAGGAGGTTCATGTCTTCTAGAAATAGTACCGTGTCGTTGACATTGGTCACAAGAAGAGGCATTGGCATGAACATCCTTGTAGATTGTTGGCCAATAATTGAAATATTTCAGTGTGCTAGCCACTTCATGATGACCCCCCAACTGGTGAGGAATGACAAGCCTTGAGTATGCTTATTATCTCAAACCCAGGCATACATATTCAAATTATTCTATCTGCATAAATCCTAAATAAATAAGGTTCATCCCAGGAAAAATTTCTTACCTCATGCATGAATTTCTTTCTTTACTGATAGGAAAAATCTTCTGGAACTAGATCACTGGCCAAGTAATTTGCATAGTAAACAAACCACAGAATTGGATCTTGGGAAGTTGTTAAAATATGTTTGTTTGGAAAACTTTCAACAATCTCCAATCCATTTGAAACCTTCTGCATAGCCTCCTTATACAATCTAGACAAGTGATCTGTAACTTGATTTTCTGAGTCGTTTCTATCCTTTACCTTAAAGCCAAATTCTTGAAACGAGTGCACCCACCTAATAAGACTATGTTTTGCATCATTTTTATCCATCTGGTACCTCAATGCCGCATGATCAGTGTGTACAATCACCTTTGTCCCAATCAAGTAAAATCTAAATTTTTCAAAGGAAAGAACCACTGCTATTAATTCTTGCTCCATCACGGTATAGTTTTTTTAGTAGGGTTTAGTGCCTTACTAGCATAGTAGATGGGATGAAGGATATTTTATTTCCATTGGCCAAGTACAACCCCTAAGGCCAAACCACTAGCATCATGCATAATCTCGAAGGGTAAGGACCAATCAAGAGACACAATGATTGGAGCAGTCACCAACTTCTCTTTTAGACTATCAAAAGCTTTCTCACATACTTCATCAAAATTAAATTTTACCTCTTTCTCAAGAAGCTTGCAAAGAGGACTAGCAATCTTTGAGAAATCCTTGATGAATCACCTATAAAATCATGTATGCCCTACGAAGCTTTGAATTCCCTTCATAGAAATTAGGTAATGTAATTTCTCAATCACATTAATCTTAACTCGATCAACCTCTAAGCCTCTCATTGCAATTTTGTGCACAAGAACAATTTCTTCTTTGATCATAAAATGGCACTTTTCCTAATTAAGTACCACGTTGCATTCTTAACACCTTTGGAGAGCATTTGCTAAGTACTTTAGGAAGTCTTCAAAACAATCATCAATGACTAAAAAATCACCCATGAACACTTTAATGATGTCTTCTACCATATAAGAGAAAATTGACATCATACATCTCTATAATGTAGCTGGACCATTGCATAGCCCAAAAGGCATACATTTGAATGCAAAAGTCCCAAAAGGATAGGTAGAAGTCATCTTTTCTTGGTCCTCAGGTGTAATAATGATATGGTTATATACTGAGTACCCATCATGAAAATAGTACCATTCTCTACCTGCTAACTTGTCTAATATCTAATCCATGAAGGGCATAGAAAAACAATCCTTCTGAGTCCATGCATTCAATTTTATGTAATTCATACACACTCTCCATTTAGTGACTAAAATCATAGGCACTAGCTCATTCTTCTCATTAGGCATAATAGTTATTTTTTCTTTTTTTAGAACAAAATATATCAGATGGGATATATGACACCATAATCAAACCACCTGATTAGTTCCTTATTAACCACTTCTTATAAAGAAGGATTGAGTCGGCCCTAACATTTAATAGATGTAACACAATAAGGTTCAAGTTGTATTTTGTGAGCACACAAATCAGACAAAATATGCACAATATTTGTAATGGACTATCCAATGGCCCTCTTGAATCTCTGCAATACTGAAAAAAATGCTTTAACTTTTGACTATCTCAGATTAGCTACAATAATAACAAGTAAAGTGTTGTTGTCCCCCCCAAAAATACATATCGCAAGAGACATTGGAGGGCCTTAAACTATAACACTTGTGGCTCTTCAATGGAAGGATAAGCAGGGAAAGTTGTTCTGTTCTTCATATCTAAACAAGCTTCATTCATGCAAACTTATACGAACCCTTTCCATATAGTGCACTTACTAGCTCCTCATACTCCTCAATACCATCAGAGTCAAAATTCATGATCACAGCTGTAGGTGCTTCAACACCTAATCTCTGTTTAATAGGAACAACCATATCAGAACCATCATCCCAAAGAGTAACTGCATCAACATTATGGAATAAATCTACCTCCTCATCATACACATCAACAATAGATATCACTCTCAACACATAGGGCTATTAAATGGATTTCAATATATTTAATATCAATTATTTATCATTCAATCTAAGCATTAGATACCTATCTCAAAATCATCAATGTCCTGCCTATAGACAAAAATTGTTTTTCCATACTAATTGGGACTTAGAAGTCAACTTCACAATCTAAGATCACAAAATCAAAAAGAAAAATGAAAGAAGCTACCTTCACCAATACATCATATAAAATACTAACTGGCATTTTTACCATCCTAACTGTCATTACTAGTCTCATGGTGGTTCGTTTTGGAGCTCCTAACACCATCTATTTAAACACTATAAATGGAATATGGTTGATACTTGCACCGAAATCACATAAAGCACGATCAAAAGTGAAAATCCAATGGTGCATGGTATAGTGAAAGCACTGGGATTCTCCTTCTTCTCTACCAATAATTTAATAGCTATAGCACTACAATGATGAATATTATCAACTGGCTTATAACTGACTACTCTCTTCTTGGTGATCAAATCCTACCTAAATTTTATATATCCAAGCATTTTCTCCAATGACTTTACAAGAGGTATGTTGACTGACATGTTTTTTAGTATGGATAAAATTTTCTGATACTTACCATCTTTTTGTTTCTTTTTTATCCTTTATGGATAAGAAGGAAGAGGTTTTTGAAAGGGTTTCAGTACAGACTCTGTAATATTCTATTTTTCTACATCCTACATGTTACTACATCAACAAGCTCATCATTATTTTTCTACTCATCAATAGTGGGTACAGGTGGGTCTATAGTGACTTTGCCACTCCTAGTGGTAATAGCGTGGTAGTTACTGTAATTTCTAGTATTTACCACTAGTTTGCTTAGAAGAGTGCCAGGCTATCTCTAATTTACTGTGGCTGACATGTGACCAAATTGTTGTTCCAACTGCTTTATTGTTGTTCCAACTGCTTTATTGTTGTAGCATGTGACTCAACTTTCTAGTTCAATCCTAACAAATTTGTTTTGATATCCTTCAGATAGCTCCCTTTACTTTCTTTCCCTTTGACTAGCTTAGACAAAAGTTCCTCTATTCAGGACTCTGTATCTCGACTACCTAGTGGATAGTCTTGTCATTCCTCTCCTTATTGTCATCTTTACGATGCCAATCACCATCACTTTCTCTACTCCTATCTCGCTATCTGTCATTTAGTAGTTCTGACCTTGAATCCCTTGCCCTTGGTCTTGGAAATCTTCCTTTCTATGATTAAAAAACATTTCCTCCTCTTTAAATTCAATCTCAAATGGTTTAGAAGTATACCCTTGCACCGCAACTGCATTCACCTTCTCAACACTCATTGTCGCAAATTGTTTTGAAAGCATCCTAATATTTATATAAAGTTGTGCAACCTCTTGCTTAACATGTCATGAACTATTCCATAAGCATCTATTTCTACTATAGAAAATGTACCACTACCACGTTCTGAATCTCTCGTATGCCATCCTCTGTTGGGCACCGCAATGTCATCTAGCATCTCCTATGTAACATCCCACGAAAGATGCATAAAAGCTCATCCAAAAATACTATCTACCATTGCTCTTGAACTATTATTCTGTGATCTATAGAATATTTCTTGAAGATTAGACCTTCTAATTTTGTGATTTGGTACCATGCTCAGTTTTTTTATTAATCTAAACTAGGCCTCATACACTAATATTGCAGATAATTATCTAAAAATATAAATTTCATTCTTCAATTGTAGCATCCTTGCAAGAGGGAAAAATTAGCTCAAAAACAATTTCTTTAACTCTTGCCGAGTAGTAATAGATCCACTTGGATGTTCTCCTAACCAAAGTTATGCTTCACTTGTCAAAAAAAATAGGAACAAACTCATTATCAATGCTTCCTGATCAACCCTGGGAATAGTATAAGACGTGCAGATCCCAAGAAAATTTGCTAGATGCATGTTTGTATCATCCTTAGCTATACCCAAAAATACATCCTTTAGATTTAAAAATTGCATTATAACACTAGTAATATAAAATATCACATTATAGGCTAAAGCAAGAGGAACATTGGCTCTGATTTCATTAGGCTCAAAGTAACTAATATCTTCTTTATCCTCATTATATGGCTCTAAGTGTTGATATGCAGGAATCATTGGTGCTCTATCTCTCTGAACTTGACGATCATATACCTATCTAGGCCAGACTAGTACACCTTACTGAGCTAACTCATTCTTTATAATAAGTCTAGCCTATTTTACTTCTCTTATTTCTTGCTCTAATAATTGTTACATCTATATATTTGCAACATTTTATGGATATAGTAGAGCATGCAGGAGTATCTTATTTGGATCCACGAGTGGGGGATCTTGCACCCTATCGCGAACTTATCCCTCTATCTTTCTCGGTTCTTGAATGATTCTCTCTGGATCAAGATTGAAAGGGAGCAAAGGATTGCCTCTACTCTTAGTACTTGTCATACACCAACATATGCCATCTCAATATATAAAATAAAAACCCATAAACATCATCAATTCAATTCAATACTCAAACTGTCTTTCTGGCAATGATGCTAAAATTTATTACTGCCTAAAACTAAACTCTAACTATAAGTATACTATAGTCGATTGCAAATATAATAACCCAACTAGGTTGGGTTCGATCCCACAGGGAAAATGTGAAAAATTTGTTGACTTGATGTAATCCACGTGAAATACAGGAATGTAAAAGGGGGTTTTAGTATCAATCGCAAGTAGTAACCAAATGTTGAGTGCTTTTGAGTTTTAGACAATAGAATACAAACTCTAGGCTTGTGTTTCCCCTGGCTTCTCTCTACATTACCTTTTTTCTCCTTGCTTCAACCTCAGTTCACTATCACCTGTTAGGATTAAGTGATTAGATGAGATGCGGGGAATAAAAGGTTGAGGTAAAAATCCCAAATCACTGTCTTAGTTTCTTTTCCAAATCACAAACTCCATATTAGGGATGGAGGCGAATATAAGCTATCTCAATCTCATGCAACTTCTTGAGATTAATTAATGTGAATAAGATTAAGATACATATATAAACCTTAGAATAGATGAGTATCTCATTTCCTCTACTTAGCTAATTCTCCAGGGTTCCCACAACCCTAGTAAAGGAGATTAGCCACTCATGTTTGTGCAAGAAACCATGATCATTAATGATAAAGAAACTCTAAAGTCATGAATTGAATAAAAATGCAAAATATCAATAATAATTGTAAGTATTATAAAATATTGTAATAAGGCTTAAGAGAATGTAACCTAATAAAAGTAAACCCTAGGGTATTTATAGTATCTCAGATTCAGATAAAAATCCTTATAAAATTGGGAAAGGTAAAGTTTTGTAGGCAGTCAGTATAACTCATTCTTCAACTAGTATAGGCATTATACAAGTCGTACCTTATCTTTCCATATTTGTTCTAATGTCTGATCTCCTAAGGCTTCAATTTTTTATTTAGTATACAACTTCTGCTTACAACTCATACCTGAGTATACGACTCAGGTTCTTCACTTATATCCACCAACGACTTCTATTCTTCAAAACTTTGAACATTGGTTTGTGTACGACTTCCTTATAAAAGTAATAATCAAACTTCTAACCGTATACTTCTGAGACTTCAAATTTTGAATGGTAGCTTAGATTCTATTATTCTTATGACTTTTCTGTGCAACTCATATCCTAGCTTACAACTTCATTACTTGATTTGTATCTTCCCCATACTTAGCTTTTCAGATTGGCTTTCAGTTCTGTTATGCTTGTGATTCATATAGAATGTTTACAAATTACAAGATGACTCGTACCTTGATCAAAATTGGTCTTTTCTATGTCTTTTTCTTTATTTTTTATCCTAACATAATTTTACACCTATTTTACCTATAATTTACACCAAAGTGCGTCATATCCAATAAAATATCTTGAGTTCACACATAAATTTACAGTTTTAATCATAACATGTGTCATATTTCCATGACACATTATTAGTCAATCCCCATGGTTGCTCAGTTGGTTGTTTCTCAGGCTGATCATGGTGATTTTGGTATTACATCCTGTGAGGCCACAAGGATTGGCTAGTTCATAAGGATGAGTCCTCTTACTTTTATTAGTGTAAAGATAGAGGAGGATACTCAGGCTTTATTGGATGAGACAAAGAAAATCTTTAGGGTGATGTAGGCCATGAATTTTGAAGGGGTTAGTTTTGTTGCTTACCAGCTTAAAGGTATTATGTATCAATCGTATGAGGACTGGGATAGGGTGAGAGGTGATGTTGGGGAATCATATTTATGGGAGACTTTCCCCAATGTATTTCTAGACTGCTTCTTTTCTCAGGAGTTGAGGGAAGTGAAGGAGGAGAAGTTGGTTAATCTAAAACAAGGAAAAATATCGGACAAGGAGTATGCCTTAAAATTCACCAATTGCCTAGGTATGCTTTGGAATTAGCATCTAATATGATGGTCTGGATAAGTAAGTTTACTTCTGGACTATCTCGGGAATTGATCCTTGAAAGTAAGTCTACATTGCTGATAAAGGATATAGATATTTCTAGGTTATATGTTCATATGCAATAGGTAGTGGAGGAAAAGAGAAAGCATGCTAAGTTCGGGGAAATGTAGGGCAAGAAGTTCAGCTCATCTGAGTAGAGTGGTGCTCAATAATAGGTTGGTTGGGATGGTCATAAATGGTAAAAGAAGAAGTGGGGGAATTCTTGTTCCTTCACCACAACTAGTGCTCCCTACCCAAAGCAGTCGAGTGACAAGCGTTAGTAGGGCGATGATAACTTCTGAGCACAGGGTGCCCAATCTCAAGTAGGTGGGGCTTAGTCAGCCTCATTATACCCTCTTTCTAGGATTTGTAGTTGGTTACATCAGGGTTTTTTGGATGAGGAAAGGGAAAGGTGTTTCAAATATGGTCAGCCAGGATATATTATTATAAACTGTTTGGTTGGTATGTTTTCTTCAAAATGTACAAGGCTCTAGTTGCTCCATCTTCTGGTCCTGACCCTAAGGTTGCTTCTTCTATATCTGTTATTGCTTATGGTACCGGCGTCGTCCAAAATTGGTTATATTCTCTTGTATCCCGAGAGGCATCGCCTAATGTCGTGACAGGTATATTACAACTCTTTTTTGTGACGTGTATTATTTATTTGACCCAGCATTGAAACTCTCTTATGTGACCCTTTTTTTGGCTATGTATTTTAGTTTTGATCCCCAAGGTTATTTTGGATCTCTATTCTATTTCTACCCTTGTAGGTGTCTCCGTTGTTGCTAAGAGTGTTTATAAGGAGTCTGGAATCTGTTGGTAGTAAGGAAACCTTGGTGGATTTGTTTGAACTAGATATGGTGGATTTTGATATTATTTTTGGAATAGATTGGTTACACTCTTGTTATGTGTCCTTAGATTGTCGGACCCGTAAGGTTGTCTTTAAGTTCACTGGCAAACTAATTATTAAGTTGAAGGGTGGTTCCATAACTCCAATCGGGAGGTTTATTTCATATCTTAGAGCTCAAAGATTAATCTCCAAAAGGTGTCTCTAACATTTGGTCTGGGTTAAAGATTCTTACTTAGAAGGTCTTTCCTTGTATTTGGTTCTGGTGGTAAATGAGTTTCCTGAGGTCTTTTTGAATGATACGAGGTGAATCTACAAAAATGAAAACTAATATAAAAATAAAGGAAACAATTAAAAATGAGACAATAAAGTAGAGGATAGATAGAATGACATAAGAGAAGGAACATAGGAAAACCATAATATACTAAATTGAGGCCCTCAAACCTAATCCAATGACAAGAACCAACCCATGTTTCTAAATAACCATAAGTAAGGGACGTTGAACCCTCACAACCCATGTTTCTAAACAACCAATAAGCTCCTAACAAGCTCAATATAAAACTCGAAAGTGCATACTAACATATCAAAAATCATCTAAGTCTAAAATAAAGAGAGTCCTAGCTAATTATAGGCCCAAAGCCACTTATTACAACTTGGGCCCAAAAGTTACCCTAAATGCAATTTGGGCCAAAAAGTGACCTAAGGCCCAAAACATAACAAAGAGTAATCTTCATTCTTCCAATCTTCTCATGGGGGATCACAATATTCCTCTTTGTCCTTAAATCTTGGAAATAAGGCATTCTCACTAGTATCATCTTCACCTTCTTGAAGAAAATTTATCCTCAATTCAAGAGTTCATCATGTTCGAGATCAAAGAATTTTGGAGATTTCTAAGAAGTGGGAGGGAGAATAAAATGTGTAGCCAACTAAAGTGGAATTATAAACTCACCTTGTTGAGGCTAAACATCCTGAATTGAGACTCTATTAGCTAGAAAATTTAGAATGGTGATATCCCCATGTCATGGATTCACATCAACCTCCACATCCCTATCAAGATCATCAACTCCTTCCCTTGGCTCCACTTTA
This sequence comes from Capsicum chinense, assembly GCA_026120095.1. Lineage (NCBI taxonomy): Eukaryota > Viridiplantae > Streptophyta > Magnoliopsida > Solanales > Solanaceae > Capsicum > Capsicum chinense. The sequence goes on from JAPEIP010000012.1 coordinate 176,764,850, forward strand.
TCTTTATAGAATGGATTACCTTATCAAAGTATGATGAGATAGGTTAGATGCCATCTCCTAAATCCGTGGTACCTATCAATAAGACACTCAACACAGCTAATAGACAAGGTCAACGTTAGTGAAATCAATCCTCTTTATCCAAATGTTTGGATTGGCTCACAATTCAGTTCAACTTGATGGTATTGGTTGGTTGTAGTTGGTATATTACTCTATTAGGACTTTGAAGAGATTGAATTCAAGATTTAAACTAAGAAAACAAAAGATAAAAGAAAGAAAAGACAAAAGAAATGAAGACACAAAAGGTGAATAAATCCAGAACTAATTGAACAACTAAGTATATTATGGTTTTGTTGTTAATTAGTATCAAGAATCAAGGAAATAAACGGAATAATTAATTGATGAAATTAATGGGTTAAAACTGAGCAAAAGAAGGTTAAGAGAGTTGATTTGCATTGGGAATGATTTGGAGATGTGTCGGAAGTGTGTTGGCAGCCCTTAGCACACCTTGGGCACAAGTCAAAATGCGTAGGGGACTGCCTTGATATGTGAAAGCAATCTGGGCGCAAGTGTTGGGCAGATTGGGCACAAGTGAGTGTTTACTTACTACTTTGACATGTGGCTGACTTGCTAGAGCATCCCAAATGTACATCAAGTGCAAGTCAGGCACACTTAGTCTGTTCCATAACTTGCAATTACTGTTTGGACCTCAAATGGTCCCAACTTTTGTCCTCTCATTGGAATATTCTCTTGTATATTTAAAAAGGTCATTATACAATACTTTTTTACACCTTTTTCTTCACTTTTGCAGATCAAACTACATTTTCCCAACAATTCCTCTATAAGATTTAAATTTTTCCGAGAACTCTTAAGAAAACCAAAACTTCAAAAATATCTCTCTTAAACCGTTGATCAGAATGCGATAAAATTTTGAACCAAGGCTCATTTAAAACTTATAAAAACATTCCACATAACTTTTTGTTTAAATTCACAATCAAAAATTCCAGATTCTTAATTCCAACTTCAACCTACAAACTTAAGCTCCCAACAATGGTAGACCCTCCAATTGACCTCTGATTGTGCTCAAATTAAAGAGTTCGACTCTAGTAGTGTTAGGGAACAAGAATATAATACTAAAAAACAAAAAAGTAACTAAATCAAAGACCCAAAATTTGACCTAAGGATAAAAAGTGAATAGTAATTTTTTTTGGGATTTTATATTTTTCAACACAACAACGCCCAATATTGACTTTGTGGGAATGAAATCAAGCTCGACTCTGATACCAAAATGATATAAGATGAAACTACCAAAATGGAAACCAACACAAAAACAAAGGAGACAATTGAAAACAAGGCAATAAATTAAAGGATTGATAGAATGATATAAAAGAAGGAACATAGGCAAACCAGAATATACTAAATTGAGGCCCTCAAATGTAATCCAACTACAAGCACGAACTCTCTTATAAAGAACAAGAGGGACATTGAATCCTCATAACCCATATTTATAAGCAACCAATAAGCTCCTAACATGCTCAATAAGACACTCACAAGTGCATACAAACATATCCAAAATCATGTAAGTGTAAAATAAAGAGAGGCCTAGCTATTTATAGGACCAAAGGCCACTTATTACAACGTGGGCCGAAAATTGACCCTAAATATAATTTAACTCCAAAAGTGACCCAAGGACCAAAACATAACAAAGAGTGATCTTCATTCTTCTAATCTTCTCTTGGGGGATCACAATATTCCTCTTTGTCTGTAAATCATGGCCATAAGGCATCCTCACTTGTATTATCGAAAGATTTTCCTAGTGTTTCTCTGAATAGTGATATTTAGTTTGATATTTATTTTGTTCCTCACACACATCCAATATCAATCCTCCTTATGGAATGGCTCTCACTGAGTTGATGGAACTCAAGGAGAAACTTAAGGATCTTCTAGATAAGGGTTTTATTTGTCCTAGTGTATCCCCGTGGGGTGCACCGATATTAATCATGTGTAAGAAGGATGTGTCCCTTCAGATGTTCATTGACTATCGTTATTTGAATAAGGTGATAGTTAAGAAAAATTATCCTCTTCTGAGGATTGATCACTTGTTTGATCAGTTGCAGAATGCCAAATTCTTTTCTAAAATAGAAATTTTGTCTAGGTATCGTAAGCTTAAGATTATGGATGTCGATATCACTAATACGACTTTTTGTACTCGGTAAGAGTGAGTTGGATCATTGCAATCACCTTCGTGTGGTGTTTCAGACCTTGAAGGAAAAATATTTGTATGCCAAAATTCTCAAAATGTGAGTTTAGGTTGAACGTTGTAACTTTCATGGTTCATATTATTTCTAGTAAGGGCATCATTGTGGATATACAAAAGGTTGCGGTTGTTAAGAGGTGGCCTAGACCCATGACTCCATCTGATATTTTGAACTTCTTGGGTTTGGTTCAGTATTATAGGCGATTTATGAAAATTTTCTCGATGATAGCTGCCTCTTTGACTAAGTTGACACAAAAGAAGGTAAAGTTCTCTTGGACGGATGCTTGTGGGAGGAGTTTTGAGAAGCTGAAGGATAAGCTAACTGCGACTCCAGTACAGAAAGTTAGAAATGACTTGGGGAAGGTACAGAAAAGGTTTGATAGCAAAAATATGATAAAATATGGAAAATTTCCTGAAGGGTCATTACAATATCCACTACTAAAGGCATTTTGGTCCCCAAAAGTTAAGGATTAGGATGTACCTGGTCTCTAACAGGTGAGGATACTGGGTCCAGATCTCGCTCTTGATCTCCCAAGTGGCATCCTCTTCCGGGAGATACCTCCACTGAACCTTAATTGCAGGAATCTCTCTAGTGCACAGCCATCTGACATCACTAGCCAAAATGACCATCGGCACCTCTGTAAAGCTCAAACAGTCATCCAACTGTCCCCTATCCCACCTAAGCACATAAGAAGGATGATGAATGTATCGCCGCGATATAGAGACATGGAAAACCGGATGACCAGCCGCAAAATATAGAGGTAGAGCTAACTCATAAGCCAACTCACCAACTGCGTAAAGAATCTCAAAATTTCCAATATATCTAGGACTGAGCTTGCCATTCATTCAAAACATCATAACACCCTTTATAGGCGACATACGGAGGAATAAGCTATCACCAACTCCAAATCTGAAGGCACAAATCCTATGATATGCATAAGCCTTCTGCCTACTTTGATCTATGCTCAACCTATACTCAATCACCCTGACTCTATCCAATAACTCCTGAAGCAAATCACTACCACAGAGCCTAATTTCGAAAGTCTCAAACTATCTAACTAGATAACAACATATCCTAACATATAAAGCCTCAAAGGGAGCCATCTTAATACTCGAATGATAGTTGTTATAATAAGCAAACTCTGTTAAGTTCTCCTTCCACTGGCCTCAAAATCCATAACACAGGCTCGGAGCATATCCTTAAGCACCTGAATGGTCCACTCTGTCTTACTATCTATCTATAGAAAAAAGGTTGTACTAAGATCCACCTGAGTGCCCAACTCTTCCTAAAAAGCTCTTCAAAATCTCCAACTGAACACTGAACCACTGTCTTAAATGATAGAATTGTGCATACCATACAAACAAACTATCTCCTGAACATAGATTTGAGCTAATCTCTCATCACTAAAGGACATCTGAATAGGAATGAAATACACTAACTTGGTAAAATAATCTATAATGACCAAAATACCATTGGAACCATGAGAAGTGTGAGACAAACTGCTAATAAAATCCATTGTAAGTTATTCTTATTTTCACTCAAGAATGGGCAATCCCTGAGTCAATCCACCTGGTCGTTGATGCTCAACCTTTACCTGCTAAAAACATAGGCAATGAGCAACAAAGTCTGCTTTATCATTCTTTAAACCATACCACCAATAATGTTGTCCCAAATCTATATACATCTTAACTATGTCGAGATAAATGGAATATCTAAAGTTGTGAGCCTTATGCAAGATCAACTAAATCAAGTTATAAATCTATGGAAAATAAATGTTGTCACCATATCTCAAAATACCTTCAAAATCTATGGAGTTCCTCTCGAACTCAATACTCAACACCTGACCATGAAGAAGAAAGCTTGTTATCCGTAACCTGACAATCATGAATATGCTCAAATAATGACCACCTTGCTTCCATACTAGCCAAAATCCTCCTAAGATCTAACATATCAAGGCGGACCATCAAGTTGGATAAGGATTGAATATCACATGCCAATGACCTTTGAAAACTGAATTACAAGCCATGCTACACATACTCATTACTTTTAAACTTAGGGCATTTACTACCATATTTCCCTTTCATGGATAATACAATACGAAAATATCATAATCCTTAAGCAACTCTATACATCTACGCTATCTAAAATTAAGATCCCTCTGGATACAAGATGCTGAAGACTGTGATGATTAGTGAAAATATAACAATGCACTCCATAAAGATAATGCCTTTAAATCATAGCATGAAGACTACTGCTACCAACTCCAAATCATGAGTGGGGTAGTTGCGTTTGTGCATCTTAAGCTATCTAGAATCATAAAAAATAACACAAACCTATTTCATTAATACACAACCCAAACCAACACTAGAAGAATCACAAAACACGAGGAATCCCTCACCCTCAACAAGAAGATCTAAAATAGGAGATGAAGGGAGAAAATTCTTGAGCTTTCTAAACCTCGACTTACACTTCTTGGACCATAAAAAAGAAACCTTCTTTCGAGTCAATCTAGTCATAGGGCTAAAATAGTTAGCAAACCCTTAATGAATCATTTATAATAACCAACCAAACTATTGAATCTACAAACCCTAGTCGGAGATGTACGTCTATCCCAATAAGGAATTGCCTCAATCTTAGATGGGTCTACCATGATCCCATCCTTATACACCACATGTCCAAGGTATGTAACCAACTCAAACCAAACCATATACTTAAAGAACTTGGAAAAAACCACATGATCTCTCAAAGTTTGCAGCACGGTCCCAAAATATTATACATGCTCCCCACTACTCATTGAATACACAAGGATGTCATCGATGAACATAATTACAAAAGAATACAAATAAGGCTCAAATACTCGGTACATCAAATCCATGAATACAGTTGGGCTATTAGTCAACCAAAATGACATCATTAAGAAATCTAATAACCATAGCAGGTCCTAACAGTTGTCTTTTGGATATTCTCAGCCCAAATCCTCAACTAATGGTAACCAAATCTCAAATCAATCTTAAAAAATATAGTTGCACCCTGAATCTGGTCAAGTAAATCATCAATGTGAGGTATATGATAATAGTTCTGCACCATCATCTTATTAAGCTGCCTATAATCGATACACATGCGCATGAAGCCATCTTTATTCTTAACAAACAATACTGGAGCTCCATAAGGGGACGCACTCGGTCTACTAAAATCCTTATCTAAAAGATCTTAAAGTTGAGAATTAGGTAGGGTGCCAGGCTTGAGATCAATAGCAATATCAATCTCATAGATAGGGGGAATACCAAGAAGGTCGGTAGGGAACACACCAAGATACTCAAAAACAATAGGAACATAATCAAGCTATGAACTATCCACACTAGTATCACAAATATAAGTAAGGTAAGACTCACAACCTCTTAAAATAAGTCTCCTAGCACACATATAAGAAATAATCCCTATCGACTCATGGCTAATAGATCCTTACCATTTGACTTGGGTATGCCGGGTATGTCTAAGGTAATTATATTGGAAAAACAATCCATGATTGCATGATAATGGGATAACCTATCCATGCCCAAAATCATATCAAAATCCCTCATATCTAGAATAATAAAATTAGCATAAGTATCAACATCACTAACAATCATAATAGATGATCTGAAAACCCGATCCACTACTAAAGAATCATACATGGGAGTAGATACGCATAATGGGAAAGATAATAAATCATAAGACAACTCCAATCATGGTGCATAATAAGCAAATATATAATAATAAGTGGATCCTAGATAAAATAAAGCAAGGGTCGAGTGGTGGCATACCAAAATAACACATATAATTGGAATATCCAAAGTCTAAGTCTCAAGATTAGAAGGTACTACATACAACTAATCACGCCCACCACTTGGATAGGCACCTGACTGACCTCTTGTACTGCCTGCCGGAGAATCTCCTTGAGTACCCATGAAACAACCTCTACGACTATGAGAACTACCTCTAGCTGAGGGTTAAACTGCTCTTATAGGGGAAACACCCAAGGATAAAAACCAATCACCCCACGACTCGAGCAATCTTATGAATAGTGACTATGAAGTCTATAAGTAAAATAAAAACATGAGCTAAACAAGTACTAACAAATCTGGCTAACCTAGAGTTACCACTACTAGCATACCAAGAAGATAAACCTCTTGAAGACTAATCATTGGCCTTACTAGGGAGATCACTAGCATTCGATTGACCTCCATCAGTAATCTGATGTGCGGCCTAAACAGGTTAACTAGGCTAACTTTGAGGCTAATAAAATTAACACAAAGGATACCTACTCTAAGAACTGTTGTCTTTAGGTTAGGAACTATGACAGAAACCACTAAATTTGCCTTAAAACCTTGGCCTTTTATCATATCCCTCACGGCCCTTACGGTTCATCTCCTTTATCACCCAAGCATAATCCGATACCTCAGCAAAAGACCTACTCACAGTAGCTAAACTATGAATAGAAATACGAATGGGAAGTCTTAATCTTCCGAAAAAGAAATAATTTGTCTCATAATAAGTATCTAGAATAAAACTTGCATGTCTATCCAACTCATGAAAATGAGTCTCATACTCTATAACTATCATAGAGCACTCCTATAATCTCAAGAACTAATCCCTCAAATGATCTCTAAAGCTGCAAGGCATATACTTCTCTATGAACATCTTAGAGAACTGAGTCTATGACAAAGGAGAAGATCCATTTGGTGTAGAATCCACAAAACCTCTCCACTAATGTCAAGAAACCAAATCCAACTAAAATATGGTGTAATCCAAACCATGAGTCTCAATAAGTCCTAAATTATGGAGCTTATCCTTAAAAGCAATTAGAAACTCATATACATCTTCACCTAGAGTACCAAAGAACCTACGTAGATCTAATCTCAAAATTATAACCAACATCTTCTTCTCCTTAGAAGAGATACAAGGCAAAGAAACCACTGGCTGAGTAATTACTGACTGAGCAACTACTAGTGTAGGATAAACCTCAACTCTAGGAGCCTCAGTAACACTTTGAACTTTAGACTGTGCACTATCAAACGACGTAAGAACAACTAAACCCAAAAGATAAACCAATAGATCTTTGAGCATTAAAGAAGAAATAAGCCCTTTTGGAGCCTAGATTAATTTATGGCCTACCACTGGTTGGGGTAGAACAATCTCTAGCTAAGAAGAAGGAATAGGACTTGAGAATGACAGCCTATCCTAGTCCCTAGCTGGGGATATATGACGCGTCTATCTCCAACCATTAGGGAATAAGAGTAGGATCCCTAGGCTCGATCTCGAGACCCTCATCTCGTATAGCGATAACACCTGTCCTGATCATCTACAAAAGAGTAAAGTAAATCAAATAATTCTACAAACCAACTCAGACTCATAGAATGATAAAAATAAAAGAAATAAAATTCTCCTAACAATGTCCCATAGCCTCTCAGAGATAGAAGCAGATGTTATCATTTTGATCTATAGGACTCTACTAGACAGTTGTTCTTATACCAACAATATCTGTTAAAACTAGCCTCTGATACCAATTTATCATGGCTTAATTCACGAGTCATGATGGAACCCACTAAATCCTGCCAGCAGGAAAGCCAAACTTTAAGCATAGCTGACGCAATGTGTTATTTTGGTAGGAAATGCCCAACATAGGATAAATTTGAGTTACATAATTTATAAATAATAAGGGTTCTAGATAGAATAAATAGTCAATACAACATACCAATCCCATAACTTGGAAGATCAAGTATGAGAGCATCTAATACTATCAATACAACTCAATGTCAAGAATAGCCAATATATCTATTTCAAAACAAAAGATAGAAACTAAAAATAGAGGGAAATAGGTGACTCAAACTCCAAGAGATCACCCTATATCCATAAATCAATCATCACATGAATGCGAATCAATGGTGGCAACAAGTACTCTAATATACACCAAAAAGGTATAGAAGTATAGTATGAGTACCAAAATAACTAGTACTCAGTAGGCATCATCGACCGACTGAGCTAAATGATGATATAAGCATGATAAAATACAACGTAACATAACTAAGTCGGGGTACAGAAACAAACCTAAATCATCTCTAACATCACTGTAGATAAGAAGTACTTAAACCAGAATAACAATATAACATAAGTCATCAACTTATTCACATCATTGTTCGAGCATAATAAGTAAAAAATTTGGAATAATAATGTATTATAAAACATTAACATAAGCAAACACAAACTACAAAATTGGCTCCCATACACCAATTGGTGCAGAAAAGAAAGAACTCATCATAGCCTCCAATACAATTGGAGAGTACACTTAAGAGAAGAATAAAGCAATCAACCAACAGTATAGCTAACTTCTATCATCATTTAATCATTATCCTACAATTATCATCAATTGGTCATTTATGATATTTCATAATTTACCAATATTTGAAAATATAACTATATTCCATACTGCTACCAATATTTAATAAAGGACTTATCAATACATACTAGTTATAGGTTTATGAGCTAACAATCTCTTACCAACAAATCCCTTTGATTACTAGTCATCTTAAAGCCTCTAGTGATTATTTAACGACTATTCTCCATATATCAACTAATCATCATATATTAGATAACCATTATATATCAACTAACACCACTAATCCTTGTTTATCAACTAGTCATTATTAGCCACATAATAATATCCACCACTATTGCATATTTAACTCTAATCATAAACTAACCACTTTATAACCATTTATCAATTTTGGACTATAACCGACATCACTAATATAAACAACATACTCAAGTTTCATATAAGAAGACATAAGCATATAGTTTCCATACATAGGGCGTAACCGAACTCAAACAAGTACATGTACACATTGGCACATCAATATGATCATTCTCTGGTCTTGTCGGGTATCAATATCATCATAATCATCCTCCTTCCTTGCTTGGTATCAATATTATCACCAGGTATCAATATCATCATAATCATCCTCCTGTCTTTCTTGGTATCAATACCATCATCATAATATCCTCCAACCTTTATGGTTATCAATATCATCATCACAATATCCTTCAGCCATTTTCGATATCAATATCAAAATCACAATATCCTCCGACCTTGCCAGGTATCATTATATCATCATAGAAGGTGAAAAACTAATAACATGAGTATTTATACAATCAAAAATCATGATTTTAAGCATAAACAATAGAATAAATTCCCATATAATTAATAACAATGATCTTTAGCATCATTAACATCACAATTTCTAATATCATCAATAAGTATGATTTCTAGCAAGATTATTAAGCATGATCATAATCATGACATCATAATCAATGGCCCAACTAATATACTATGCAATGGCTTAAACAATAACATAAACAGGGGCTTATTCCATAACATTTTCAATAGCTCATCATAATAAAATTAATAATCTAGCTAGATAATCCATAATAATTACTTCTAATGTCATTATAACTATAAATATTAAATGTCAAGTGATAACGCTCAACTTGCACATCAATTTAGTGCAAGGAGGTCATCGTCAATATATTTACCCAACTTTAGAGTCGGGGTTGAATCCACGAGGAACAATGTGAGTGGCGATTAAACTAATTTACAACTATAGCTACAAGTTAAATTCAAACAAATGATACGAAAGGATAAAATAGGGGTTTTTAATGATTGAACAAAAGTTATTAACTCTTCAATCCGCATTATAGCTCAAAGCTTAAACTAAAATATTTCAAATCAATGATATAGAGAAACTAGAGTTGTGATCATTATGATTAGTAATCCTCCATTGAATAATAGTTGTAGTATTAGATTCTCGTGACTTATGGGAAATACCAAATTATCAGTATCGACAGTTTATCTAAGTATTTCTCAACCTACCTATATGTTGAGTTCCCTAATTCTCTCGAACTTAGGAAACTTCTATTCACACTATTTTTATTTTGAGTTGAT
>JAPEIP010000012.1:176775182-176804107 GCA_026120095.1 Capsicum chinense
CCATTTTCGATATCAATATCAAAATCACAATATCCTCCGACCTTGCCAGGTATCATTATATCATCATAGAAGGTGAAAAACTAATAACATGAGTATTTATACAATCAAAAATCATGATTTTAAGCATAAACAATAGAATAAATTCCCATATAATTAATAACAATGATCTTTAGCATCATTAACATCACAATTTCTAATATCATCAATAAGTATGATTTCTAGCAAGATTATTAAGCATGATCATAATCATGACATCATAATCAATGGCCCAACTAATATACTATGCAATGGCTTAAACAATAACATAAACAGGGGCTTATTCCATAACATTTTCAATAGCTCATCATAATAAAATTAATAATCTAGCTAGATAATCCATAATAATTACTTCTAATGTCATTATAACTATAAATATTAAATGTCAAGTGATAACGCTCAACTTGCACATCAATTTAGTGCAAGGAGGTCATCGTCAATATATTTACCCAACTTTAGAGTCGGGGTTGAATCCACGAGGAACAATGTGAGTGGCGATTAAACTAATTTACAACTATAGCTACAAGTTAAATTCAAACAAATGATACGAAAGGATAAAATAGGGGTTTTTAATGATTGAACAAAAGTTATTAACTCTTCAATCCGCATTATAGCTCAAAGCTTAAACTAAAATATTTCAAATCAATGATATAGAGAAACTAGAGTTGTGATCATTATGATTAGTAATCCTCCATTGAATAATAGTTGTAGTATTAGATTCTCGTGACTTATGGGAAATACCAAATTATCAGTATCGACAGTTTATCTAAGTATTTCTCAACCTACCTATATGTTGAGTTCCCTAATTCTCTCGAACTTAGGAAACTTCTATTCACACTATTTTTATTTTGAGTTGATTAATCTTGTTACAACATTAATCATTAGATGGGAGCTTAGCCTTCCCAAATCCTCATTGATAATTCAATGCCTTTAGTTTATTTCTCAGTTTGAGCAAATCAACATAAGGCAAGATCTATTGTTTGTACCCAAAGAAAAATAATTAATACAAAAGAATTATCAAGATGTTCCCACAATCACTAGAACCCTAACCAACTATTAAGATAATGCAGGAGTAATCATAGATCCCACAACCCGAGTTATGGGTTTTAGTTCCACAAGAAAGAGAAAGCGCTATCAATAACTGAATTCATAATTCAAAGTGATTAAACTTACAAAAGATGTAGTGAGAAATTGATTCTCTTCTCAAATTCAAGAAGAATATCCCATAAATAAATCAAATAATTCAAATCTATGTTTTGAGACCAAAGAAAAGTAAAGTAGTCTTTGAAATAAGTTTAATAAGTTAAACCTTCTCAATGAAAAACAAAAAGTTGCTATTAATATCTGTAACTTAAGAAAAAATCAAAATTAAAAATTCAAATTTTTCTCCTTAGCTGACGAAAAGTCTTACAGCTTATCAGAGATCTGATAGCTTATCCGACCATATCGTCATACATGTTTCCCATTTCTTGCCTTCTATTTATGTGTGACGACTTGCCTTTTGGCTTATCAGAGTTCTAATAGCTTATCAGAATATGTCATTAGGAATGCTTTAAATTTTTGCCTTCTACTTCTGAGTGACGACATACCTAATGACTTATCAGAGATCTGATATCTTATCAGGACATATCATTAAAAAATCTTCTGCTTCTGAGTGGTGAACTTCTTGATAGCTTATCATACACCTATCGGCTTATCAGGGGATGTCGTCACACTTCTGCTCTAACTTCCTCACACTGTCTACAGCTGACGATAACTCTGATAACTTATCACAAATTTGATGACTTATCAGAAAAGTTGTCAACTACACTTTCATGGCCACTTGTTCCAAATTTACCTCTTTTGTTCTTACTGTCTTTGGTTTTTTTGCATCTTGCCTTTCCTACATTATCAAAGAGAAAGCAATCCCAAATGACAAAAGTTTCTTAAGACTTTACAATTATTTCTAGGTAAAAGCCTCAAATGTGTTAGCATTAGCTCACACATCAACACCCTCAACTTAAACCAATTGGTTGTCCTCAAGCAACTTAAATATAACTAAGAGAATACAAAGAACATTCGGCAGTGAATAATCCATTTTAGATCCAAACATATTACACTCTCCAAGTTTAATAACTCTAAACCAAATGCTGTATATATCAATGAAGATCAATAATGCGACATAAGGGAATCAAGATATGGTATCAAATTAGCAATAATAATCATGCCTATATACAAATTGCACTTCACAAACAATTAAGCAACTAGCAATGTGACCGATGTGCCCTTACAATAAATAAGTACCTCCTCACTCATATGTGCTCAAGCATGTCAATGCGGGGATGGTAAAGAGACACTCACTTTTAGGAAGAAGTTCCAGTCAATGTATGTGAAATACCATAAGCTTGCACTTATTTTCATTAAAAAAGATTTCAGACAGTTAAGTTAGGATCACTATAGGACTTTTCTTCAGATTGTAATGTAGGCTTGGGGCTGGTATAATACATAAGGATATTTAAAGTAACTAAGCCTCATTGGCACTACACTATTTTTGGGGTCCCACTTATCAACCTTTACCTTATTTATCCCTTTCTTGATTAAAGCATATTTAAGCTGGGTGAAATTTTTATTCATTCATTTTCTTTTTTTCACAACTTTTCTTTTCTCATTCTTTTTCTACCATACCCAACCTTGCATATTTTTTATTACCCTTCTTCATACTTACTTTACATCACGCACCCCTATGATAGCACCCTGAACTTAGGCAATTTGCCTAAGTCAAAGTGCATAATGTCCAAGGAGGGCAAGGGCCAAAATAGGTTCATTGTGATAAATAGGTATAATAAAAAGAATATGCATTCAGGCTCAAAATTAGGATCAAGGGATATTATTTACCCATAAAAGGTCATTTAGGTTAAAAGTGGACTAATATCAACAACGGTCTATGATCCTTTCCTAACCGTTATCCTATAACCAAGGCAAGACCAACCGGGTAAGTTCTCGATTTAACATATAATGTGAACTAGGTAGTATCTCACACACACATGGCACAAAGGTACATCACAAACTACTACCCATTTGGTTCATGCAATTGTTAGTAGTGATTATCATGTCCCTAGTACTAATGCCATAAAAAGATTTACAGTAGTCACATATAGATGCACATCACACAATTACCTGATCGACAATTAGAGAGGTACTTATCATTCTAAGAGAAATCAATAAAAATATGTCAACTGTCCTAGATACTTATTTTTCCCCCAATTCACCATATCACAAAATAAACATAATACGCCTAAACATGCTGGCTTTACTAGGAACAAGACTCTGGGGAAAAGAGGCATGAAAACAAAAACCCCAAGAGGACATCAACACGTACAAGCAGTGTCACCCTCAACTTAAAATCATGCATTGTCCCCAATGCATCAAACTAAAAAAGAGAGTTCAAAACATACTTGTCGCACCATAGGTGTTGAGATATGTTGTCAATCACATAATACAAATACAAACAACAAAATACCTTTGGTTGCCTCCTAAGAAGCGCCTAATTTACTATTGTGTCATGACCTAACTCAGCTTTTTTCTCCACCTTGAGGATATGAATTTTACCTCCAACTTAGAGTCTATCTTCTTTACTTGCTCATAGGGGGTGGTACAAAAATTTAGAAGTCTAGTAATGGATTGAGCATGGTAAACATCTCGGCCTTAAAGTGAGGTATGTTTTTATGTTGCTTGTCTAATGTAAAATCAAAAATATAGGATTCTTGTTCCTCATGTTCACACTCTTCTACTATTTTAATTGATTCCACAGACAAGATATCATCTAAATATAATGTAGAAAAGTTCTTTGAATGAGGCCTAATCAATCCTACTTCAAAATGTACACTATCTACTACACACTCACTTTTATTCACCTTCTTGACATCTTTACTTCGAATTGGGCTAGAGTCTTTATTGGAGATTTTCTTGGTCTCTTCATTTACCTTTAGCACCATGTCCTCAATCCTTGCATTATCTCTCATGTTTGGTTTGGTTGGTTGGGAAATCACTAAGGGTTGCTCAACATCAAGCTCAACATTAATAGGGTTATTTTTTCCTCTTCTTCACACTCTTCCATTATTTTAAATGATTTCATAGACAAGATGTCATCTAAACATAATATAGAAGAATTATTTGAATGATTGAACTCTATATCCATCCTCTCATGAATGATTGGCTTCATGTCTTGATGCATATCACGTACGATATCATACGTTTCTTTCTAGAGATCCAATATTCATTAAAACATAGCTTCAATACCACTCTTTCTGATGCTTTGTTCTTGTTTTTCTTGACTATAAAACTAATCAAACTCATAAAAAGAACTAGAATTTAGGTTAGTGCAATTGGGGGAGGGGGAATTTGGGATATCACTCCAATGTCCATCTTAACCACCATATAAAGAACAATTGTATTTCCGGTAAGATGGAGATGGTGCACATATCTCTCTTCGAAGAGCATATCTATAATCTTGTCAAAAGTGAGGTCCACCACAATATGGACATTGATCATTAAGATAATATTTCCAAACACCAAGCTCGTGTTCATTCCACGATTCCATAGTAATAAGTAAACTTAAATAAAAATCTACCTAACACAAGAAATAAAAGAAAACTACAAACAAATATTTACAAGTTTGAATTCAAAAAAGTAGGCTAAAATTCCAAACCAACTCAATACTCCAAATTGTTCCTTGGAAACGGCACCATTTTTTATAATGCTCAACTTACATGTCAATTTAGTGCAAGGTGGTCGTCATCAATATATTTACCCAACTTTGGAGTCGGGGTCGAATCCACAAGGAACAATGTGAGTGGCGATTAAACTAATTTTCAACTATAGCTACAAGTGAAATTCAAGAAAATGATATGAAAAGATAAAATGAGTGTTTTTAATGATTGAAAAAAATTTATTAACACTTTAATTCGCTTTAGAACTCTAAGCTTAAACTACAATATTTCAAACCAATGATATAGAGAAACTAGAGTTGTGATCACTATGATTAGTAATCCTTCATTGAATAATAGTTGTAGTGTTGGATTCTTGTGACTTATGGGAAACACCAAATTATCAGTATCAACATTTCATCAAAGTGTTTCTCAACCTACCTATATCTTGAGATCCCTAATTCTCTCAAACTTAGGAACCTTCTATTCACACTAATTTTATTTCGAGTTGATTAATATTGTTACAGCATTAATCATTAGATAGGAACTTAACCTTCCCAAATCCATATTGATAATTCACTACCTTTAGTTTATCTCTCCGTTTGAGCAAATCAACATAAGGTGAGATCTATTGTTTGTAACCAACAAAAAATAATTAATACAAAAGAATTATCAAGATTTTCCCATAATTACTCAAATACTAACCAACTAATAAGATAATACAGATGTAATCATATATTCCACAACCCTAGTTGTGGGTTTTAGTTCCACATGAAAGAGAAAGCGATAACAATAACTAAATTCATAATTTAAAATGATTAAACTTACAAAAGATATAGTCCGAAATTGATTCTCTTCCCAAATTCAAGAAGAATATCCCAAAACTAAATCAAAGAATTGAAAACTGAAATCTAAGTTTAGAGACTAAAGAGAAGTAAAGTAGTCTTTGAAATAAGTTCAAGATGTTAAATTGCCTCAATGAAACCTTAAAAGCTATTATTTATATTTGTAACTTAAGAAAAATTGAAATTAAAAATTTAGATTTTTTTCCTTAGCAGACAACATGTCTGACAGCTTATCAGAAATCTGATAACTTATCAGACCATGTCATCAGACATAATTCCCATTTCTTGCCTTCTACTTATATGTGACGACATGTCTGACGGCTTATCAGATTTTTGGTAGCTTATTAGAACATGTCGTTAGGCATACTTCAAATTTTTGCCTTTTGCTTCTGAGTAAAGACATGCCTGACGGCTTATTAGAGATATGATAGCTTATCAGGACATGTCATAAAAAAATATTCTACTTTTGAGTAACAACCTTCTTGATGGCTTATTAGACACCTGACAGCTTATCAGGGGATGTCGTCACACTTCTGCTCCAACTTCGTCACACTATTTAAAGCTGAAGATGACTCTGATAACTTATCACAAATTTGATGACTTATCAGACAAGTCATCAACTACACTTTCATGGCCACTTATTTCAGATTCACCTCTTTTGCTCTTATTGTCTTTGTTTTTCTTGCATCTTGACTTTCCTATATTATCAAAGAGAAAGCAATCAAATGACAAAATTTTTTTAAGACTTTAGAATTATTTCTAGTGAAAAGCCTCAAATGTTTTATCATTAGCTCACACATCATCAAGCTTCTTAATATGGCATCCTAAAACCTTTCTAAGTATTTAACAAGAGTATAGGGGTTTCAAGAGAACTAATCATCAATCTTGACTTAAGGTGAGTCCAAGAGTCTATGTCAAAATCCCTAAAATATATTCTAAGTAAAATTCTACCACAGACTAGGCTATGGTATGTAAATCTACTCATAGATATATAGCAAGCTTATAATTCGCTCTAAGGTAGAGATTCTACTCAAGAACTTTAACTAAGTCCAATGGCCAATACGGCAACATTCATTTGTGTAAGAAACTAAGGCCAATACACCCTAAGTATGAGTAACTAGATCGATTTACTTAATATTAATCAATCTAAGTCATTCTTATACTAAATATGAGTAATAAATTCCAATTCACCTAAGGCTTAAGGAACAGATCGAGCATCACAGCTCTGCAGTTTTAATTTAGCATAAACAGTCCAACTAACCCATGATATAAACTTCATCAATCCAATATCTATAACCCATCCCAAATCTAATACAATATCATAATAATACTATGGGATATCTCAATATAACAAGGGATAAACCTAGCCTACCTCGACGCTTAATAAAGCTCAATAAATTGGTAAACCTTTACGTTTTACTTTTGAGAATCCTCCAACAAATTCCAAGATAAAAAAAAACACATTCTACTCATCAATATGAGAATATCAATACACATATTGCACCATTATGCTTTGGGTCTAAAAATCACAAAAAAAAACCCTATGTGATTTTTACTTAAGAATAATGCATTTCTAAACCCAACCCAACATTCATACAATCTCAAGGAATAATTATCCTAAAAATTGATTAAAACCAAGCTAATTTGGGGCTAAATTTAAGACCTGAAGATTTTGGGATTTGAGAAAATAATCATGAAATTTCACCAAGTAAAGGGTGACTTCTCACCTTAAATCAGATGATAATCACAAAAATAAATGTTAATCTAACTTCCCAAGCTCCGTAAATCTTTAATTCTATGCTCTCATGCTATTCTAGGGTTTAGCTCCTAAGAGAATACTGAAGAATGGCAAAAAATTATAGAAAAGAGGTCATTTTATGCCTAGTCTAGGGCATCAGTACTCACTACTATGACTGGAAAATTGGGATCACATCATCTCATGGTCTGTATGACTTGTCATGATTATGATACCTATGTGCAGTTGCACCACCATAATCGAAGTCCAACGATGGAAATCCCGGCTTCATAAGTTGATAGATGAAAACTTAGAAATCTTCCAAGTCTCCTCTAAGGCCTCAAATTTTATTTGGAATCCCATATATGCAAATGAAATATGTAACCACGCCAAATTCGATGTTCCAGATATGATGGCATACTCGGATTTTACATATGAGGTTGTTTCAACAAAATGTTGGTCCCATAGCCATATTTTATTTTCTTAACTTCTTGACTAATAAGTCAAAATGATACTAGGTTTCTCTATACTTAAACCAAAGGTATACCTAGACTAAAATCAATATTCTAGAGTAGTTGGCATAGTAAAAGTTTTCTTACATGATCATTTTATTAAAAATTTTGCCCAATGGCCATTTGGAACCAGCAAAGACTTATAAATAAGGAAATGACTCTAAAAATCAAACAAGCTACCTAATAACCGAACTGTCTATCCCAAGAAGTCATAAATAACTTAAGGTAGTTGTAGAAAAACTCAAATAATAAGTCATTAGAGTATCATTGCTAGGGCTCTAGTTATCCACTCTACAAAAAATATGGTACAAATTATCGAGGTGAGTGTTTTGCTAGTAGAACATAATGATATATATGTGGAAAGATTGACCATAGTTTGAGGGATTTCCCCTTTATAAAGATGGGCAACAGGGATGATCACCCTCAGGCTTATCCCACTACTTCAGCAGCTTAGTTAGGATGCAAAACACCACAGCAGAGCATATCTTCTTATATCAGTGGTAGTCAATTTTAGGCTTAATTTTATGCTATATCATCATTCAAAGAGTAGAAGAGCTTCCCAAATATATTCACTGCTACTTTTCATTTCTTTCACCTTGATGTGTATGTGCTATCAGATCTGGAGTCAACCCTCTCTATTGTGACCTTAATTATTTTTATCAATTTTGGTGTAAGTGTCAAAATTCTTTCTAAATTCAATTCATTTTCAACTCTAGTGGGTGAATTAGTTGTCGCTAGATTGGTATATAGAAAATGCTCCATTATTGCTCTATAGTGTTACTTTAGTATATTTAATATATATAGAGATGATAGATTTAAATATTATTCTAGATATGGATTAGGTCCATTCATACTATGCATTAGTTGATTGTCTCACTAGAGTGGTGAAGTGTTAGTTTCCTAATGATTCAGTCCTTGAGTGAAAGGGTAGTTCAGTATCTCCCGAAGGTTGTTTCATCTCTTATCTTAAAGATATAATGTTAATATCAAATAGGTGTATCTACCACTTAGTTTAGGTTAAAGGTATTACGTATGAAACCCCAACTACTTAGTTAGTTCGAGTAGTCAATGAGTTTTCTGAAGTCTTCCTAGATGATCTACTCGAGGTACCTCCCAATGGAGAAATAGATTTCAAAATTGATCTTCTTCTAGATACCCAACCTATCTCTATTCCTCCTTCATGTATGTCATCGACTAAGCTTTAAGAGTTGAAAGACTAGCTCAAAGACCTTTAGATAAGGGGTTCATTAGGCCTAATGTTTCTCCATGGGGTTATTGATATGTATAAAAGATGGTACTTGATGATTGGTGAATTGTCCACTCATGTACACTCAACATTCCATTATATTTCCATGATTTGAATGTATAAATGAGACATGTTTCTGATTAAATGCACTAATTTCTACATTTCATAGGCATACAGGTCATGGGATGGAGAGATGTAGATTTGAGCTAAAATGAAACAAAAAGAAGAAAAGCAGTGCAGCTCAAAGGCCTGAAGTAGAAACAAGACTTAGTTATTGTGATCTCGGCCAATCAAGTTAGGTCAAAGTACCATTATCACGAGGTTTTTAACCGCGGTTTCAGTAGCCATAATAGCGGACAAGAATAAGCGATCGCGGAAATATGGGAATTTTTCCCTTTAGGAAGTCCTGTAATTTCACATGAGTTATTCCCCAATTTTTGTTAAGAGGCTAACCCTATCTCATTAAGGAGGATGCCTCATTTGTGGGACATTTTCCCACTATCTAGTTTCTAATTTTGAAGGGAACAACTCTTTACTAATTTTGGGGTGGAAAATACATTAGAGTAGATTCTAAGTGGAGAATTGGCAATATTCATTGAAGATTTGTTAAACCTTACAGTTTGGATTTACATTCTCTTTATCTTGCCATAAATCAAAATGATATAGATTTTGAGAATTTTATTGCTTTTTAATCTTATGACTTGTTAGTTCTTTCTCTTGGGGTTATGTTAGAATAGGATACAAGTGTGTTTGGATTGTGATTTTTAGCTTCAATTATTAGTTCATGTCGTTGGGTTTTACATATGCTTGATTGTAAAAATGGAATTTGTTAGTAAAAATCAAGAAATTCCTAAATCACCACATCATCCTTGAAAGAGTGATGTGGGTAGTCTAGATCCTAAACTATCCTTGAAAAATGGTTGTAGGTGACATGAGCATTTGTGAACAATAAGCTTGATAATAGTTGTTTCCTCTTTATCATCTTAGAAATAAGAATATATTATTGAATTGCTATATCTTTGGCATCATCCTAGAAATAGGGATGCCCAAATTAAGGCTTTTTGGGCATTAGTTTACCACACCCATGATGTATTTGAAGGAATTTGTCGATGATAGTTTGGTACTTTATTCAAAGGCTAGTATGAAAACCCCACCCATAGATGATTGATCTATATTTGAAGTTATTTTTTATGTACTCAGATGCTAGTTGCCCCTACTGAAATATAACCCCAACATCCATTCTGAATTGACTATGCTCTAATTATTTGGAGCCTCAAATTAGTCCTTCAGAACTTCAAAAGTATTTACACATTTGAAAACGTTCAGAATCTCCCAAAATATTTGTATATATTTGAATTTAGTAAGCAACTTTAATACCAAACTTATTTAATCGCCTCATGGATTTGACCCCAACTCAAAGTTGCATACTTATATTAATAATGATCACCTTTCATTTAAATTGACATATAAGTTATGCATTATCAAAAAGGCACCATTGTCGAGGAGTGAAATTTAGTTTTCACTTATGCGGTGTTGAGTGTTACTTTGTGTACACCCGTAGTGATTTGTATTTATTTTAGTTGTTGTTTTTGTTTCCTTTTTAGGTGATTCTCATAGTGTTCATGGAACCATGAGTGATAATGAAAGCATTGTTGGGTATTTCGATGGCCCTCTTGATGATGTGGAGCAACTCAATGATGTTGGTTGATCAAGTGCCATCAGTACCCCACCTGCTCAAGGGAACGGTGACGTACATATCACAAGCATCATGTTTGATATGTTCTAAATGAAGTGACTTTTTGGTGGAAAAGCCTATGAGGACCCCAACTTTTACTTGAAGATAGTAATCAAAGTATGTGCTCCCTTTGATATTATATACATAACCAAAGAGTCCATCTAGCTTTGCCTTTTCCTATTTTCTCTAATGGGCAAAATGGTGTTGTAGTTTTTCTTTCTTCTAGCTAGATCCATCTCCTCCTGGGATGATCTCACTGTGGTCTACCTTGATTGGTATTTTCTACCTTCTAGAATGATCTAATTGCGAGATGAGATCATGAACTTTAGGAAATTTAATGGGGAACCCTTGTATGAGGTATGGGAAAGATTCTATGGAAAACTCTTGTATTGTCCCAACCACGAGGTTCCAAAGAAGATGCTTCTCCAAATCTTCTACTGGGCTCTTCATCCTCTCAATAAAACTATGGTAAACAATGTGGCGGGGTGCTCTCTTGTAAAGATGACTTATCATGTGGTTTCAAATTTTCTTAATGAAGTTACCAAGCAAAACCGGGGGTGGAATACTCAGGATTTCAAGGTACCAAAAGGACCTCCTACTACCTCTGTTGTTGACAAGGAACAAAAAAAGAGAAATGAGGAGAGATGAGGAGAGAGAGAAGAATATGTCAAATATAATGACTCAATTGGAGCTTTTGACAAAAATTATGATGGGTGCAACCATAAAAGGGGTGAATGTCGTGGCATCAAGGGAATATGATGATGAAGAGTCTAAGAATCATAATGAGTAGATTCGGTATTTGGCCAACTATTTGGAGGGTTCCCCCTACCTATCAAAGGCAAGGTGGAAACCAAGGTTGGAACGAAAGAGATAGGGACCGTGACTGTGATTGGAGGGATAATGATCGTGAGTATGATTGTTATATGCCCAATCATGATCAGTTAAATGGTAAGGATTCAAAATCTATTCACCCTGATAAGTATAAAAGAGAAGATATGCTATCAAGGACTTTGATGAAAGTAAAGGGAATGGATAAAATGGTATGTGAATTGAAAGGTAATTTTTTGAAAATCAACCAAATAGTTGTATCTCACTCCACGTGGATCAAGCAATTAGAGACTCAAATACGACAAATCTTCACCCAGCTAAATGCTAGGCCAAGGGATGCATCCCTGGTGAAACAATTATAAACCCAAAAAATGAGGCCCAAGTGTTGACTATTGTCACTAGAAGTGGTAAAATCCTCGGTGATCTTTTGGTAGATGTTGAAAAAGAGCCCAATATGGAGAAAAACCTTATTAATGAATCAAAGCAAGAGACTCTAAAGTCTCATGAAATGAAATAAAAAGAGCCGGTGTGGAATGAAGAAGTTGATGGTGAAGAGAGTGATCCAAAGGTAGCTAAATATAATCATGTTAAAAGTGATCTAATTCCTACCATGATGGTTCCCCATCTATTCCCTATAAAAAAATAAGAAGGCTAATGCCAAATTCTAAGCATTCATGACTAAGCTTACCAACCTCTCCATTAATATCCCATTGCTTGAGGCTATCCAAGATATCCTGGGGTATGCTATGCTTGTGAAAAAGTTGATGTCAAAGAAGAAGTTTGTTGAAGGTAACATCATTGAAGTCACCCATGGGTGCAGTGCACTCATGAGTAGTGAACTGGTTGAAAATAAAGAGGACCTCGGAGACTTTACCTTTCCGTGCACCATTGGAACACATAAGTTTTAAAATGCTTTATGTGACCATGGTAAGAGTGTTAATCTCATGCCTCTTACAATATATAATAGGCTTCGCTTGGGCATTTCTATTCCAATATTAAAGAGGTTTTTGATAGAAGACCTTTCTCTCAAGAAATCCGTTGGTGTTATATTCGACGTGTTAGTTAAAGTTAATAGATTCATCCTTCTAGTAGATTTTGTAGTGCTAGATTATGAAATGAACAAAGAGGTGCCTATAATTCTTGGTTGACCTTTTCTTGCCATGGGTAGAACCATTTTTGATTTGGATCTAGGGGAAAAGAGGTTTAAAGTTCATGATGGTGAAGTGTCCTTTCGGGTATGTAAAACAAAGAAAAAACCTGTAGAGCTTCAAGTGGTATCGGTGATCGATGCTAAAGTCAAGAAAGTGAATGAGAAGGTCCTTGAGGACCTAACTTGAGAAAATAAGGAAGACGTCATGCCGTGACGATAACTAAGGCGTTGTCTGGGAGTCAACCAACAAATGCCATGAAAGTGGCTAGTATCCTTTGTTTATAATTTTGTGGTGTAGATTTTAATTTTTCCATTTGATTAATTAATGCATTTGTAGAACTAAAGAGAGTGTGAATGTGTTTGAGATAGGGAAAGTATGAAATTTGTGCATGATTAACTAAATAGGGAGAATGTGTCAAATTGAGAAATGAGCTAAATAAGGGAAAATATGGGAGCAGAAATGCTATCTATTACCAAAATCGTGAACACTTGACGATGATCATGGTCAAGATAGTTTCAAAGACCATCAGACTCCCTATTTCCAGCCACACTTTTTTCTCAAACTTTTTCTCTATTTTTACCCTCTCTTTAGAACCTTTATGTCATTCAAAAGCAATAAAGCATCCCCCTTGAGTCATTCCCTCTGATAAGTGTTCTAAATCAATGCTTTGAATATGGAAAATAGGTCGTAGAATGCATGTTATAAGGAAGGCCTAAATCTATAATTTTCCTTGCTAAATATCTGTTGTAATGAACTTGTGTGGTTGTTAGATACTTGAATATGGTGTGCATGCATGTAGGGAATTCTTGAGTACCCAAAATTATGTGTGAAATAGAGTAAAATGAAGTGTGCATACCAGGTACTCGATCAAAATCCCAAATGACTCATAGCTAATTTTTTTACACCTTAAGGGCATAATCGAGTTCCTAGTAACCATGTTCAATGCTTTCAGCGTGAACTATTGTGGTAGAACATGTCTTGGCCTAAAATCTAAATTCTTGGACATTAGAAATTTAGGCTTGAAAATGGTCTCAGGTACCGCAATTGCGACACCATGGACTGCGATCGCGCTAACTAAGGGTGGTTTTCTTCCTGGGCCAAAAATTCTGCACTTTAAATTTTTGTCCAAACACCACCATGTAACCTTCCCATGAGCCTTAATGAGCAATATGACATAGTTTGTGCATGTATATATTAATTATTTAAGTGGATGAACTGTTCTCTTGCTTTTTAAGATCATATCATGGAGGAATATGACCAAGTTTTATTAATGCTACCTGAGTACCACACTCTTTACAATGGGGAACTTTAGAGGACAAAGCTACTCCTAGAGAGAGAAATATACTTATAGAGAGTGCCACAAAAGCTTTTGGAATTATATGACAAGTTTGAGGACACGGGATGGCGGTGCTTCACCCCGAATCCTAGGAAGGAAAATGAGCCTTAGATCTAACCTTAGCATAGTATCCTTCTCAGAACCATCCAGCATGACTTTTAGGATTTAGGGGCTCATGAACATACATATGGCTGACTTTAAAGCAAAATAATATGAGTCGAGCAACTAGTTGGAGGAGAGATTGTGCCTGGATAAGGAGGTCTCTTGGGTGGGAACAAAAACAAACATATCCATAAATGACTTCACCGCTGAGACTCAAAATTTGGTAGAATATTATTTATAGTTGGGTCTACCCTTGCACCCATATGACAATGGTTCTTAACATATGGTCTAGGATTGTGAATTGCATTTTATACGGCATCTCTTTGAATGTCGGTTGAATTATGATATCTAGGGTGAAATTTTTCTATAGACAAGGTGGTACACACTTCTCTTTCCCTTTATTGATTATAGAGTTATGCAGGTGAGCAGGAGTTGAGGAGTACTTGGGGAATACTTGGGTACGCCCCGACACCTCCATCTGCCCCTCTAAAAATTAAATATGAGGGCACACTTAGTAAGATCAAAAAGAGGAAGATTGATTTAGGTAAATCAACATATCAGGAGTTAGAGTCTTACAGGACATCCATATCCAACACCTTTGATTATATTTCTGATGATATCAGAGCCATTAGGTAGCTTGTGTCGACATTTCCCCAAGGGCTTGGAGAGCCCTCTACCACCCGCCACTCATATGTGTCTGGCATTGACTATGATAAGTACTGAGAGGATTAGAAGAAGATAGGAGCTAATATTGCTAGGTTTAAGAGAGCCTACTCATCTTTGTTGGAGTCACACCGAGAGCTTCGATCTTTACATAGGAGGATGGTCAAAAAGAGAAGAAAAGAGACAAATTCTTGAGCAAGATGTGGAAGGGAGTAAAGGGATTTTGGAAGGTTCTAAATATATGAGATAGACTACCTTCCTCTCTAGTTGAGAGAGAAGATAAGGCTCCAGCTGGATGGTCAGATCCTGAGGTTTTTGATGATTATAAAGAGATCGAGAGTGCTCTAAAAGTGGTTTCAGGGAGCACCCCTATCTCTCTTTATGCTTTGTTATTTATTCAGTGATGACACTACTATCTTTTTTGTTGGGGTGACTATTTCTGAATTAATTTGATTTAGGCCTATATTATTGATATTTGGATGTTTTTATATTCTTTTGGATGATTTTTATCTTTATTTGGGTTCTAATATTTTAGCACTCTGATGGTTCCCGCATTTGTATGGATTATTCTTTTTGGTTTTGATATTATTACTTTATCTTTATGTTGCGCCTGGCATATTGGATGAGATTTTCCCCATGAAACATTGAGTGATGACATTCTTAAGGAAAGAACCATCATGGTTGGGGTTGGATCCATTGATGTTGGGGAAGTCTGAGTACCTGTGGAATTGATTTCACAAATGAAAGGGAAGTCTAAGTACCGGTGGCATTTTGAATTTGGGTTCGGACTTGTACATATGATTAAGTCTGAATAGCCATATGGTTTTCCCATATGAAAGGCAAGATGTGAGACGAAATCTTGAGTTGGTGACATAATTAGAAAATTATGTGTGGTGCATATGCAAAGCAAACACCCCCCCTCCATAGAAAATTTATCAAATATCAAGGTCATGGATGTGAGTGACCTTGTAACAAAACTTTTTCTCTTTTTGTGACAAAAAATTTTGCCATATGAAAATTGTTAGATTCCTCATTTTTTTGGTCTCTAGTGGTTGGGGCAAATTGAACCTCCTCAATGAATTTGAATTCCATATGTGGTAAGCTTATTTGTCAAAATCTCATGTGTACTTGTATTATCTAGAACTTTCCCCATTAGTCTCTCAAGGTTGATTTTGGTTATACTTGGTTGGTGAGATGATCTTAATCCACCTTTGTGACATTGGAAGTCCACTTTAACCTAAAAAGCCTACCCTTGCATAAATGTTATCCCTAATCAGCCACTTTGAGCCTTTGCACTTCTATTTGGAAAACATATTACAATCCATGAGCCTTTTAAATTTTATCCCTCTTTTGATCCCTACCCTTCTTGAACTTAAAAATATAACTTGAAGCTAAAAGCCTAAGTTGGGGGGAGGGGTGAAGATTGTAAGAGGTAACTTTGGGCCATGAAGTTGTAAGCGAGTGCCTAAGGGTGTAAGCATTGAGAACAAATAAATAAGAAAAAATAAGGATACATCAAAGGGAAGAAAACAATAAAGGGTGCAAGAAAAAAAATTGAAAAGAAAATGAGTGAATCAAGGAAATAAAATTAGGCACATATGTAAAGAGTAAAAACAAAAGAAGTGGGCCATGACCAAAAGTTGAATAGAATAGTGTGATGTATATGTTCAAGGTGGGCATATCCATATTGCTTCTAAATGATATCCTACCCTACCCCAAACCTATGTTACAAGATCAAAAAGCCTATGAGATCTCCAACCAAATGTCATCATTATAGCGATGACTGAAAATAAGGGCAAGGCCATGGCATGGTACTTGTTAGCATCGAGAGTCATTGGGAGAGAGATAGTTTTGCACCAAAATCCCTTGTTTCATATTTGATAACATAGTGTGTGGGATTTTTTTTCTTGAGAGAAGGAATGTAAATAAGTTGAGGTGGGTGATTTTGTCATCTCCCGAGAAATAAGGTAAAAGGAGTATCATGTAGTTGAGGTCAAAAGGATGAGTCACTTCTAGAGTATTAGTGATTTTTGCATGGGTTCTCTTTAAAGTCTTTTGCATCCTTGAAAATGGAATTTTATGTTTAGGGGTGTCATGAAAATATATTTGTCCATTATTGAAGAGTTATTTGTTGTAGTAATAAAGTTAAAGTCATTCTGATCATTGGGTTACATAATTAGCGCATACATGTGCATTATCTCTTTGTAAAAGGTAGTGTTTCTTGAGGACAAGCAAAGCTTTAAGTTAGGGGTGATAATGAGTGTTGAATTTACCACTCACTTTCTCTCAATATTTGTGCACACTATCAATATTTGTGATTAAATGCACTAAATTCTACATTTTATAAGCATACAGATTATAAGATAGAAAGATATGGATGCAATCTAAAAAGATTGAAAAGGAGTAAAAAAGTGTAGTTGAAGAATCTAAAGCAAGAAACAACCTCAGTTATCGTGATCACGGTTTGTGGGATACGATCGTGACCGGTTAAACTATTACTGCAGACAAGTGCCTACGATCGCGACAATGCATGATTCTGCAATAGGGTTGATTTGTAATTTCACATAGCCATCCCAATTCCTATTATAGGCTAAAACCCTTTCTCTTTTAGGTATTCTAGACATTGAAACATTTTTTAATTTGACATGTAAAACCCTAAATTGAGCAACAATTCAAATTGGATTTTGAGACATTGAATTTAGTATTTGTGAAGAATTGATGCCTTTAACAATCCCTATCGTATATTTCTCTCTCTTTTCTTCATTAGTATATAAACTTTCATTTTTTGGGAATTATGTTGAACTAAGGTTCTATTATCTGTGAGTTGTGAGGTATTTATGTATTTTCTAGTTTGTTGATGATGGATTTTACTATTGCTTGGTTAAAATAGTTGGGATTTGTGGGTGAAAGCCTCAAATACCCAAAATGGGTCTGTGGGTAAAAACTCCAAACTCCTAAAAGCTCAAACCATCCTTGAAAAAGGGGTTTGGGTGAACTTATGGAAACCATATCATCCTTATAAGAGGGATAGGGGTGACAAGGGAATAGTAGATAACTAATTGATGTAGTTTGCTAATTTTCACTATCTTAGATATGAGGGTGATTAAGAAATTAACTATATCTTAGGAATCTTCCTAGAAATAGGGATACCCAATTGAGGTAATAGTGGTTGAAATTTGACACATTTGGTAGGTACCTAAAAGGGTCAATGAGTAAAATTCTTAAGGTTTTGTTGATAGACTAGCCTTAAGGATCTTAGACCTGGCCTACTATATTATTGATAACTAGAATGTACACTAAGTCTTCATGCACTCATGCATAACTTTCTCTTACGTAGACATAATCCCAATATTCTTCTCATATCAAATTTAAATCATGATTGTTATTCATGGTGTTGACCTGAGTTGATATTGACAAAGCACGTGCCAAACCAAACCCCCCATTTTTATTTATGGATTTTATTTTATTTACATTGCAGGTAGATTATTAGTAGCATTTAACACCGATAGGACTAGAATTCAAATTTCTCTCCCCATGGATTCAACCTCCACATAAGTTGAGCTATTGACAACAACCGTCCTCTACTAATTTTGATGTATAGGCGAGAGTTATAAAAATGACATTTTTGATAATGCTCAACTTACACATAAATTTAAGTCCAAGATGATCTTTGTCAATATAATTACTCAACTTTGAGTCGGGGTCGAATCCACGAGGAACAATGTGAATGGCAATAAAATAAGTTCGGTATTAAAGTTTCTTACAAAATTCAAATATATCATAAATATATTTTGGGAGATTTTGAACATTTTCAAAAGTGTAAATACTTTTCAACTACCAAAGGACTAATTCAAGGCTCCAAATAATTAGAGCGTAGTCAATTAGAAATGGATCTTGGGTTATGTTTTACTAGGGGAAACTAGTATGTGAGTACATGAAAATCAACTTAAAATATAGATCAAGAATGAATAGGTAAGCTTAATTAGGGGTTTTGATGCTAGCCTTTCAACAAAGTACCAAACACTTACCAATACATTCTTTCAAATTCCACGTGGGTGTGGTCAACCAATCACCACAAAGCCTCAATTTGGGCTACCCCATTTCTAGGATGATTCCCAAGTTATAGCAATTCCACAATTTATTCTTATTTCTAGATGATAAAGAGGAAACAACTATTATCTAGATTATTGTTCACAAATGCTCACGTCACCTGCATCCCTCTTTCAAGGATGATGTGGGGATTTAGGAAATTTGTGGTTTTCACAAACAAATACAATTTTTAAAATCAAACATTTGTAAAACCCAAAAACATGAACTAATAATTGAATCTAATAGTCACAACCCAAACACACTTGTAACCAATTCTAACATAACCCTAAGAGGAGAAACTAGAAACTCATAAGATTAATAAACAAAGATATACCCAAAATCCTCATCTATTTGATTTATTACCACATAAAGAGAATGCAAATACAAACTTTAAGGTTCAACAATTTTTCAATGGAAATTTCCAATCCTCCACTTAGAAGCTACACTAATGTATTCTTTACCCCAAAATTAGTACAAAGTTTTTCCCTTCAAAATTAGAGCCTAGATGGTGGGAAAAAGTCCCAAAAATTGGGGATCCTCTTTAATGAGATAAGGTTGATCCTCTTAACAGAAGGTGGGAATAGCTCATGTGAAATTACAAGCCTGTCCTTGGGCTAAAATCCCGCACTGCCGTGATCGCTGGTAATTGTCTATGATTATAGCTACCGTGACCTTAATAAAAACTTCGCGATCGTGATACTTTGACCTGGCTTGACTGACTGCTATTGAGGTCCTCAGACCGCGATCACGGTAATTGAGGCTTCTTTCTACTGCAGGCCTTCTAGCTACACTTCCTTTCTCCTTTTTGATTCTTTTTAGCTGTATTCCACATCTCTCCATTTCATGACCTATATGCCTATGAAATGTGGAAATTAGTGCATTTAACCACAAATATGTCTCATTTATACATTCAAATAATAGTAATGTGCACGAATGTTTTGTGTAAATGAATGGTAAATTCATAACTCATCAACACCCCCAACCTAAATCTTTGCTTGTCATCAACAAACACTACCTCTTACCATGAGATAAAGAACATATATGAAAAAATTGAATGACCCAATTTTCACGATGACTTCAAGCATAGTTAGTACCACAAGTAGCTCTTAAAACATGGACAAAGCTATTCTCTCGAAGCCCGTCAACATGAAATGTAATATTCAAGAATGCAAAAGATTTCGAAGAGCAACCATGCAACAATCAAAAATACTCTAGAATTGACTCTCCCTTAACCTCAACTACACTATACTTATTTTGCGTTATTTTCAGGAAATGACAAAATCACCTGCCTCAACTTTTTTACGTGCCTCCTCACATGAAGGAAAATTCTATACACCAAGTTATGAAGTATGCTACTAGGTATTTAAGTGAAAATCTCTCTTTCTCTATCTCTCTCTAAGCTAACAAGTACCATTACATAGGCTTACCTTTATTTTCAATCGCCACTATAATAAATATACTTGGTTGGAAATACGAAGGGCTTTTTGAGCTTGTAACGTAGGTTTGAGGTAGGGTAGGATATTATTTAGGAAGAAAATGGCTAAACCCTCTTTGAACATCTACATCACACACTTCCATCAAACATTTGACCATGGACCAGTTTTTTGCTATACAAATGTGCCTACTTTTATTTCCTTGGTTCGCCCATTTTCTTTTCATTTCATTTTTTTCCACCCTTTGTGATTTTATTTCCTTTGTTCAATAATTTTCTTTTATTATTTATTTTTTATCAATGCTCAAGACCTTAGGTTCGTGGCCCAAAGTTACCTCTGCACATCTTCACTATCTGCAACTTAGGCTTTTAGCCTCAATTTGTAATTTTAAGTTCAAGGAGGGGAGGGTTCAAAAGAGGGATAATAATTAAAAGGCTGACATATTTCTATGTGTTTGCGAAAGAAAAGTTCAAAGGCTCAAAGTGGGTGAATAGGGATAACATCTATGAAAGGGTAGATTTTTTAGGCTCAAGTGGACTTCCAATGTCCCAAAGATGGCCTAACATCATCTCACCAATCAAGTACGATCTAAATTATCCTTGAGAGACTAATGGGACAAGTTCTAGATGGTATAAGTTCAAATGAGATTTGGTCAAACAAGCTCACCACACATGGAAAGCAAATTTGCCAAGGAGGATCAATTGCCCCACCTGCTAGAAACAAAAAATGGTGTATCTAACAATTTACACAAGCCAAAATTTTTGGAGTCACAACAAGAGAAAAAGTTATGTTACAAGGTCATCACCTCCATGCCCTTGATTTTGAAAATTTTTGGACGGAGGGGGGATGTTTGCTTTGCATTTTCACCACGCACAAATTTCTAATTATGGAACCAACTTAAGCCTTCGTCGTATAGTTTGACTTTCATACGAGCAAAAAATATGGCTAGTCAGACTTCGCCATAGGAAAAAGTGTGATCCCGAATTAAAAATGCCATTAGTACTTAGAATTTCCTAGCATTTATGAACACGATGCCATGGGTACTTAAACTTCCCTCGCATCCATGGATCAAAATCCAATCACAATGTTTTTCCCTTAAGAATGTCGTCACTCAATTTATCATATGGAAAATCTCATCTGATATCATCATAAGCAGAACAAAATGAAAACTAAAAACAAACTAGCAAATATTCCATTAAATGTGGGCACTATTTGAATGCTCAAAAATTACAACTTAAATACCAAACAAAAATATCCAAGTCAACGTAAAACATCCACAAATAAAACATAAAACATCTAGGAATATCTAGCTTTCACCTATCATATGCACAAAGTAAAATACAAACAAGGAGAATACATCCCTAACTAACATCTTGCAGTGTCCACACTGCATAGTAAATTAATAGATAAAATGGGAAAAAGATATGCTCCTTGTGTCTGAATCATGAGCTACTATCTTCCTTAGACTCAGCATCAGTTCCATCATCCTCAGAACTAAACCACTCAACTGGTGTTTCATCATCACTCTCAACTCTTGATGAATACAATTGCTTCTTAAGTTTGAGCACCATGAATATGTATTTCTCCTTTTTCCACATCTTGGTAAAAAAATTATCTTTTTTCTTCTCTATCTTCGCCATCTTCTTGTGCAAATTTGTGAGGTCCCTTCGTGACTATGCCAATACGTAATAGGCTCTTTCTACTCTGGCAATAGTGGCCTTTGTATCTTTTGGTCCTCTATGTACACTTCATAGTATATGAGGATATATAGGAATGGCAGGCAATGGAGGAATCCCCATGTCCCTGAGCAAACTTGGACACCAATTCTTTGATCAACCACGTCTCCCATGAGATCTCATCAAAGGGGTTTGCTGAGGAAGGTCTACATGAGTCTGTGTACTATTGGGTCAACTTAATTAAGTTGATATTTCTTATTTTTCTTTGACCACGTGTACACTCACCTCAAATTTTGAGTTTAAAGATACGGGGGTTTAGTTGCGCCTAGGTATCTACTAAATACTCCTCTACTTTGGCCCTCATGTACAACTAAGTAATAAGAGAAAGAAAGAGAAGAAGTGTACTGCCCTGACTCTTGAAATTCCTCCATTCTGAGATCACAATCTAGCCTATGTTAGAGCAATGCCAGATAAGAGACAGGCCACTATCCAAGCTCATATATCTATGATAATAGTCATATGTGCACATGGCAAAACCCAGTTGCAGATGATATTCAACCAAATCCTAGGCTCTGCTGTGAAGTCATTCATAGAGATTTTCTCTTTATGGCAGCCCATGAAACCTCTTTTCCGGGGAATAGTATGCTAGATATGTAATTCCCTGGCTTACAAACCTTTGCCTAGAACTAAGCCACGTCTACATCTGGGAGAACATATATGTCATTTATCTGCTATGCTCTAAAGTGCACCTCTTTTACCCTAATCTTCATTAATGGGTTTGAGAGAGAAACTATGCTAAGATAAGCATAGATCTCTAACACCCATTGTTAATCGGCAAAACAATGCTCCGGCACAAAGCATATCCACCCGATAGAAGTGAGCCTACTATAAAATATCAGTAATTTCTATGGCACTTTGTCCATGCAAATAACCCTTTTGGGGAGAAGCTTCTTGCTATGGAGGTACTATAGTAGAGGCTATGACATTCTGGATCCATGTAGCAAATAATGTCATAATTTTTAATTTTGTGGTTGAGTACCTGTAAGCACCACAACCCCGACCGTCATTAGTATTTTCAAACCTAAACCATGCTTGGTTAATCAGATAAACTCATGGGGCGATATCATAGTGGATTTGGGGGTGAGAAATAGGTATGCTAAATTTTTGGTCTAAGATAGAAATTGCTCTTTGATGTTGTGATCACGGAATCTTGACTGCAATTATGGTACCACGATTGTGGTATCTGAGACCAATTTTGACCAAATCTATAAAAGTGTAAAATACCAGCTTTCAACCCCAATTTGTGTTCCAACTAATCAATAAATCATCATGCTCATAAAACTTAAACTTGAAGTTCTTGATCATGCTCTTGGAAAGTGAAGCTTTTTTTGATGAGTTTATTCGAGCATTCAATCAAACACATGGTTTACACACTAATTACAACCTATTTAGGACATGTTTTGGGTATTCAAGACGTCCTCATCAGTGTTCATACCAACTACAATATCCTACCATACATACTAACATTTATGTATAGGTTTAGTAAGTAGAAACACTATTTTAGTCTACTCCTAAATTACAAGTTTTAGGCAAATAATCAATAAAAATTAAGGGAATTAGACACATGATGTAGTGTAGGATGCACGTGCATGCAATGAGAAACTTAATTATGAATGCAATTTAGGAGAGAAAAATAGAGACAAGAGTGTGGGAGGATTGAGCAATCAAATGGCCTTTTAAACTGATTTAACCATGATTGCGGTCAGATTTCCATAATCACTATAACTTACCTTCCATGATAATAGTGGAAAGGGGCCTATGATCGTGGTACCTAAGACCCATTTTTGGAACCTCTACACTCCTTTCTTAGTACGAAAGACAATAATTTCACACTTTTCTTTCTCAAACTTATTCCAAAAAACTCTTTAGAACCACAATTCCATGGGTTATGCATAAACAAAAATAAAATCTACTCTATCATTCATAAATAAAAGGAACGTGCCACTTTTGTGGCATGATAGGATGCCTCCCATCGAGCGCTTAGTTTAACAATGTGGCACGACACCTCTTCAACTACCTCTTGCGTTTCAACTTAGAAGATTTGAATCTTCATCCCTAATTTTGCTCACTAAGCATTAAGAGACAATAGCAAAGAAGGTTCAAATCTTCCAAGATGAAACGTGATACAATGGATGAGAATGGGGTGATGCAACTTCTATCTCACTACTTTGAAGAGTTAAACCTTTTACCAAATTTAACATCAAACTTCTAATTTGGCTCCTTAGGTAATAGAGAAAATATCACTAGGCCACTAATTGAACATCAAAAATCAAACTCCTTGGCCTTTGTGTATAGGGCTTCTGTGTGCTGTCTTAGAACATTAAGTCCCAAAATATAGCGATGGTGCTCCTTCTCCCCAAAACCCATCATTTGCTTGAGTAGGTAGATTTTCATCATATACATTTTGAACATTGTTGAAAAATTTGTCAAATGAGGTCTAGACCTTACTTTAGAAGTCGAATGCCTATTAGTATCCTTTCCCCAAAATGGACTAAAGTCTTCATAAGATATTTTCTTGGATTCTTCTTTTGAATTAAGCATATTTCCTCAATTTTTGCATCTACAACTATATTATGTTCGATTGGTAGGGAAATCACCGAGGTTTCTTCACTACCAAGCTCATAATTAACCACATGGCTTGGTTTTTTCTTGATCAACCATATTTTGAAAAGTGGGCAAGGTCATGGTATTTGAAAGATTTATTTCCATGCCAATTTCCTCTATCTTTATAATCTCCCTTCCAGATGCCTCATTGTATTGATGCATGTGGTACACATCCTCCTCTATTGTATTTAACCGATCCAAGAGAGTTAGAAGTATTTCCTCAACAACATTGTATCAAGTACATTATTCTTCAGTTTTCACACAATGAGACCATCAAACTCCTAAGAAAAACTATTATTTTTCTTAGCATAATGAGAGGAGGGGGAATTTGTGCAATCACTCAAATGTCCATATCGACCACCACATAGAGAACAGTAATACTCCCAATAGGATTAAGTAGGTACACATACCTCTTTTCAGGGAGCACAATCACAATCTTGCCAAAAGTGGGTCCATCATAATATGGACATGGATCATCAAGATTAGATTTAAAATCACCAAACTCACATTCATTCCAAGATGCTATAGTGAGAAGTAAATAAAAATCAAAAATTTACCTAATACAAAAAAACAAATGAAAACAATAAATATTTACAAGTTTATATCCAAGCAACTAGGCTAGAATTCTAAACTAACTTAATACACCAAATTGCTTCTTGAAAATGATGCAATTTTTTTATAACACTCATCTATACCATCAAAATGTATAGAGGATGCTCGTTGTCAATAGCTCAACTTATATTGAGGTCAAATCCACGAGGAGCAAAATTACAATTCTATTCTTATGGGTGTTACTAATAATAGTCTATCCACAATATGATTAAAACAAAATGCATAAATAAAAATGAGTGGTTTTGTGTGGCATATGCTTTGTCAATATGAAATCAACTCAACAATGTGAACAACAATTGTGATTTAAATTTGATATGAAAAGAATTTGTTGATTATGTCTACCTAAGAGAAAGTTATGCATGGGTTTATGAAGATTTAGTAAACATTCTAGTTATCAATAATATGGTAGGCTAGGTCTAAGATCCTGAGGATAGTCTATCAACAAAACCTCAAAATATCACTAAATGACCTTTTCGGGTACCTAACAAGTGTGTCAAATTTCAACAACCCAGTACCTTAATTGGGCATCTCTATTTCTAGGAAGATTCCCAAGATATAACAAACTTATTAATCACCCTTATATCCAAGATAGTGAAAATTAAAAATCTATATCCAGTAATTCTCTATAATTGCCTTGTCACCTACATCCTTTTTTCAAGGAGAATATGGGTTCCAAAAGTTCACCCAAACCATTCTTTCCAGAAGAAATACCCTAGAATATGTCATTACAAAAATTTAGGTTTTTAACAAAAAAGATTTGGCCCAGATTTATGATAATCATGATATGTTTTGTGTTATATCTTTGATATGTACTTTTTTCTAACTTGTGTAAGAGTTGGTTGATTTATGTTGATATGTTAACTTGTGTTGAGCTTTCCTCACCCCACATTCGATGATGCATTATCCAAGTGGGGGAGAATTGAAACACCTAGGTCTAGAACCATTAAAGAACAACTTCATTTTTGTTTCTCTGAGTTAGGTATGACTAGAACCTTGAGTCATACCGTTGATCACTACTTGTACCCATATTGCCCTACCTTCTTATACCTTGATTAGTAAATGAGGGTGTTATACTATTTTCAATACTACATGACCATCCCTCACTTGTAACCAATGTATACGAGTCATATACTACTCAACTATATAGAGCATAAACCTAACTTGAGTGGATTATTTTCTTTACAGGTGGTCTATACAAATTAGGGGTTGAGTTATACCCTTTGGTTACAAATCAAGGGTTCCCACTTATACCCAGACCAGTTTGGTTGACCTAGGAAAAGCCTAGGGTATAAGTTAGGGTACCACTCATACCTTAGGGTACGATTGCTAAGGGAATCAAATGGGTGAGTCGTACCCTACACGAGTGAAATTTTTAACTTTTTAATAAGGACCTTATGCCGTGCATAAAAACCTAAACCCTCTCACTATATAAGTTGTTGTAGTCTAATAAGTCTTAATTTACTAGGCTCAAAAACTCCTATACACTCAAAAAGATTCTTGGAGAAAGATTGGATACGGGGGTTTGGAGATGCTCAGTTAGTGGCAAGAACGAGCTAAGATTGTTTATGTTTCATCTTGTTTAAGGAATGTATCTATTCCCCTATTTAAATATCTCTAATCCCATGTATTTTACACTTTGGTTAGTAAGTGTAAATGGTATTTTTGAAATCAAATGAAAAGGGTTTTTTTGCCTAATAATGTATGATGTTGAATCTTGTTTAGACTAATGCTTAAATTTGATATTGATGATGGATTGCATATGTGGGTACTTGTTTTATGTGGATTAAAATGAGGGTCTTGAGTAACCCTAACCTTGATAATAAATACCATAGAAATGTCCTTATTGAAGGTATGCACATAAGGTATTTGTGAAAATGTCAAAGTGAATTGTCTAGTCACAGGTTGTGATGTTTTAAACTAGGGAAATGGACCAATAAGTGTAAATGATTTATAAGTGATGTGGTTAAGATATTGCGAGTTTGGAATGGTAAAATTTATGATGTTGTTAGGTTAATTACTAATAAGTGGTTAAAACCCTAATAATGAAAATGACCTTGATGTGTTTGTGTTTGTGTTGAGCCTAAGTATGGTGAGGATGGGTGGTAAGATTTCTAATGAAATATGAATAGTTATGTGGGTCTTGGTAGCCTTAAATGTAATTAATGATGAACTAAATCAAGGCACTTAATCTATTGAAGTAATTAAGTGGTTAAATAGTTTGTGAAGATTAAATGTTTATCTAAGGAATTAGTGATTATGAATGAGTCATGATGATGACTAAATAAAAGTGAATACTTGTAGATGGTTGGTAATGGCCATGTTTGCCAAGTATTGTGTTATAATGATTGTGAATGATTGGTAATTGGATGATAGGAACCTTGTTAGCCATGTAATAGACTATCTAATAACTTTAAAAGGGATGATGGACCTGTAATAATAAATGGTTGATAATTGATATTGTGTTGATGTTGTTAGCCATGTAATTAGTGAAACTATGACCATATTTATTTGATATCTACTAAAGAGGTTCAATTCCCAAAGTTTGAACTTGAAATTATGTGTTGACTAAAGTATAGTACAAAAATGCTAATAATGAATGAATTAGTTAGTAAGGATCTTGATGATCACCGATTGAAATGAATGATGATTTGAATTGAGGTGTTATCCTATTAAAGTGTTTAATTGATATATGTTTCTATGAAAAACTTATGATCCTATGTGGGTCTTGATGTCCATAATTTGAATTGTATGATAAAATGAGTTAAAGTAATTACCTATTAAAATGGTTGAGCAATACATTCTCCCATGAAGACCCTGTGGTCTTGTATAGTATTGAATTGGATAAGTTAGCCTAAGTCCTTATGTGTGGGATGGATTGTATGGAGGTTAATATATGAACTAATGGGTTAGTAGTTAAAATATCAACTAGTGATGGTAATGTGATAGCTTATGGCTAAAGTCTAATGCCTTATGAAATGACTTGTGGTCGGAGTCCCTTGTACAATGACTTATAGTTGGAGTCCCTTTTCTAATGACTTATGGTTAAATTCCATAATCAAATTACTTGTGGTTAGAGTCCCTTGATTAAAGTGATCTGTTAAGGTTAAAATACTTCACCTCATGAAATGATATATGATTAAAGTTCCATGACTTATTGAAAGTATGACATGTCATTAGAGTTCCATGCCTAATTGAATATGGGAGCATGCGATTAGAGTTCTATGTCTAATTAAATGTGTAATTATGCGATTAAACTTCCATGCTCAATTAAATGTGGGAGCATGTGGTTAGAGTTTCATGGCCAATTGAATGTGGGAGCATGCAATTGGAGTTCCATGTATAATTGAATGTGTAATCATTCAATTAGAGACTATGCCTAAGTGAATGCGTTATCATGTGAATAAAGTTCCACACCTAATTGATTATGTGTGTAACAATAGAGCCCTTGTTTCAATAGATCAAACTGTGGTTACAGTCCCTTTATTTATGAGTGTACCCATTATTAGGGTACCTATTCTAAAGACATGTTAATGCATTAAAGCTCTAAGCCTAAGGAGAATAGTTTACCCTATGTGTG